>JAJHZJ010000257.1:4692500-5892500 GCA_023548195.1 Bettongia penicillata ogilbyi
TGAAAAGGGTTGAACCAGTTCCCTACACCACCAACAATTCATTAACATGCTTATTTGTCCCTGGTCCCCTCCAGCATTTGCCATTTCAGACAGGTGTGGGTGACAACTCAGGGTTGTTTTAATTTGCCTTTCCCTAATCAATAGTGATTTAGAGCATTTTTTTTCATATGAATATAGATAGATTTTTATTTCTTCTTCTGAGAAATACCTGTTTCTGTTCTTTGATCATTTTTCAATTGGGCAATGGCTCTTAATTTTTTTATATATTTAACTCAGATCTTCACTTTTATATGTTGACAAAAATGAGGTCTTTATGTAATCTTCCTATTTCATATTCCTTTATTATCTATAGATAGATATAGATAAATAAAAGATATATATATATACATATATATATATTAGCAAAATATCATTTCCATGATTATCCCTTTTACTGAGATACAGATTTTCCTTTCAGTTTGTTCCAGGTCATAATTACTACCCCTGCATTTTGTTGTTGTTATTGTTGAACTGAAGAATACTAGATTCTCTTCCTATCCATTATTTTAAATCTGATTGTGTCTTTCAGTCTTGAGTTTCTCTGTCAGAAACCACATAATGTTGAATTCTGGTTTCTAATTCAATATATTATCTACTTCCATTTTAAGGATGATCTCATTCCATTCACAATTATGATGATTATATATTTTCCCCTATCTCATTTTCTTCTGTTTCTTCTTTTTATATCCTTTCCTTCCTCAAAAATTCATTTTGTTTCTAAGCATTGCCCCTCTTAATCTATCCTCCCTTTTATCACTCCTCCCCCCTTTATCTTTTCCACTTTCCCTCCTGTTTCCCTATTAGGTAGTTATAATTCTATATGCATCCAAATGTGTGTGTGAGGACCTGTGTTTGCCCACGCATTCTTCTTTGTTTCAACCAACTCCAAAGAAAGTGCAGTTCAAGCATTGCTTGCCACACCAGCATTTTCTCTTCCACTGTAAATGTTCTTCTTTGAATACCTCTCTTGCATGAGAAAATATTCCCTCTTCTACTTTTTCTTTCCCCCAGTCCATTCCTTTTCCTCACTCTTTATTTTTTTTGGAGATTATTCCAACATAATCAACTCACATCTATGCCTTCTTTCTATTTAAACTCCATTTAACTGTCCTAATAATAATAAAGTTCTTAAGAGTTACATATATTTTCTTCCTATATAGGAGTATAAATAGTTTAATTTTATTGAGAACCTTATGACTACTCTTTTATATTTTCTTTTAATGCTTCTCTTGAGTTTTGTGTTTGAATGCCAAATATTCTATTCAGCTATGGTCTTTCATCAGAAATGCTAGAATGCCCTCTATATCACCAAATATACAATTTCACCCCCCCCAAAAGATTTTACTCAGTTTTACAGGGTAAGATATGTTTTATTAAGATTCCACATCCTTTGCCTTCTAGAATATCATATTCTAGTCCCTCTGTTACTTGAATGTGAAAGTTACTAAATCTTGTATTAGACTAAATGTGACTCTATAATAGCTTAATTATTTATGCCTGGCTGCTTGAAGTGTTTTATGTTTGACCTTGGAGGCTGAAACATGTTTATAATATGCCTGAGAGTTTTCATTCTATGTTTCTCTTTCAAGAGGTGATAGTTCAATTTCCATTTTACCCTCTGGATCTACTATGTGAAAGACAATTTTCCTCAACAATTTCTTGAAATACGATTTCTAGGTCATTTCTTTGATCATGGCTTTCAGGTAGTCCAATAATTTTTAAATTATCTCTCCTTGAACTGTTTTCGAGGTCATTGTTTTTCTGATGAGATATTGCACTTTTCTTCAGTTAAAAAAAGATATGTTGACTTTATTATTTCTTGAAATCTTATGGACTCATTAGATTTCACTTATCCATTTCTAAATTTTAGAGAATTATTTTCTTGAAAGAGATTGCCTACCTTCTTTCTGATTTTGCCTATTCTGTTTTTCAAAATTCTTTTCTTTTTGGTTTATTTCTCTTTTACCATTAAATTAATTTTATTTTTTTAAGGCATTATTTTCTTCAGTATTTTTGTGCCACTTTTACCAAGCTGTCAATTCTTTTTTTAAAAGAATAACTTTCTTGTATCACTCTAATTTTTCTTCCCGATTTTTCTTCTACCATTCCTCTCTCTTTGTCTCTCTCTCTCTCTCTCTCTCTCTCTCTCTCTCTCTCTCTCTCTCTCTCTCTCTCTCTCTCTCTCTCTCCCTCCTCTTCTATGGACATGTTTATTCCTGGCTTTGAGTTCAGTTAGTATTGGTCTTTGAGCCTTCCTTTCTAGCTGTTTTCACATTTCTGTCTTCTTCTGAGTTCATGTCTTCGTTATTCCTGAGACCATGGTAGCTTTCATGGCCTAATCTGTTGTTGCTGTGTTGTTTGTTTTACCATCCTATTCTGACTTTGGACTTTATGTTTAATTTGGGCTATAACTGCTTGGGATTGGAGGGACACCATCCCAAGAGTCTGAATTTTTCATGTTTCTCTTTTCTGAGTTAGTTTTAGGGGTCTGCAATGTTTTCATGCTTTCAAAGTATTGTGATGGGCAAGAGGTATGGTCATTACACTTCTAGTCTATGCTTTCTCTGGTCTTTACCAAAGAAGGACTTTTATTCCCCTGCATCCACAACTGTTAGTGCTCTCATTGCCCTGAAAACATGACCAGGTTCCTACTTCCTTGTGACCTATCCCAAGTGTTCCTATTTATTCTGGAACTGTGACTGAAAACTGCATGTAGACAATAGAGTTGCTCTTTGGTACCAGGTGTACCCAGTGCTAGTAAAAGGGTATCCTGTAATGTCTTTCTGACCAGTTATCCAATTCTCTACTGTCTCTGGGCTGAGAATTTCCAAACTGCTGTTGTTTCTGTGGTCACAACATGTGCGAGATCCTGATAGATCTTCATCCTGATATCACAAACTTCTGATGAGCTGCCAAGTTTTCTTAATCCAGAAATATGTTTCACTCTGACATTTCTTATTTTGGTTCTTCTGCTTTAAATCTTGATTTAAGGCATTATTTTGAAATTGTTTGGGAAGAAATGTTAAAAGAGTTCAGTTGGGTCATTTATAACCCACCATCTAGCTAGATGAAAATTTGGTAACATCAAAAATTGTTCATTAACCTTCAATATCATAAAACACCATGAAAGGCAACTTGGTACAATGACAAGAATGCTATAATTTAAAAATATTTCCTTTCCTTCTCTAAATCCAGTACACATAAGCAGATAAAAGCAATGTTTCCAAATGCAGTTCTGGGTAACTGTTAAATAACAGGAAAGAAAACAATCATTGAACATTAAACTATGCATCTATATTTTAGGTATGATTTCCTTTTTGTTTAACATAATCTAATTTATTGTATAATATATAATAATTCTTGTTATATAACATATTATGTATAATTATAATGACATAATAATAGATTAGATATATATTTCAAAATCATCATGCCTGTTTATTATTCTTCCTGGCCTTTCTTTGTTATCTTTATGCATTTAAAAATGCTGAAGTAAATCATTTTTTTCTGTGTTTCTTTCTATTTTTTCTTCTTTCACTATCTTTTCATTTTTTTCCTAGATCCATACTAGTACTCTACAATTGAAATGTAAAAAAAAAAAAAAATTGAAGAAAAGAAAGGGTAAAAAAATAACCATTGTGATAGATATGTGTCATCAAGCAAAATAAATGCCCAGTATCTAAAAATATTTGTGTATTGTGCATCTTGAGACCACTATGTCATGGTTGTTTTTTGCAATTATCAGAATTCTTTTAAAAATCAAATTTTATTTATAACTTCTTTATTCATTGAAATTTCCTCTACTATTTTTTTGGTTCCTACAACCATACAATATAAAACATAGAACTATAAAGCAAATAATACTTTCAGGGATACACACACACACACACACGCATGCACACAAGCACACACACATATATGTATATATAATATATATGTATGTATCTAAATTTGTGTGTGTATTAAATCAGCGGGACTGAACAGTATAGTAATAAAAATAATCTGAAAATATATTCAGTGTGCCTCACTTGAGGACCTCTCACCTCTTCAAAGAGGTGGACATTTTGGCTTATAGCTCTTCTTTGGAACTCTGATTATTCTTTCCAATTTTTCAACATTTTTTTTTTATTATATGGTTGTTCTTTTTTTAAATTGTTACATTCATTCTTTATATCTTTGCATGGTTCTGTTTACTTAATTCTGAATCAGTTCTAATTGATTTTTCAGTGATTTGGTATATCCATTTTTATCATTTACTTGAGATCAATAATACTCCAATATCTTTCTACTAGACAGCGAAGAATGTCAGACCTGGATCCAGGAAGAGTCATCTTCCTGAGTTCCAATCTGGCCTCAGCAACTTACTAGATGTATGATTCTGGTCAAGTTATTTAACTCTTTTCCCCTCAGTTTCTTTATCTGAAAAATTATCTAGTGAAGAAAATGGCAAACCACAACAGTATCTCTGCCAAGAAAACCCCAAATGCTGTCACAAAAAAGTCAGATATGACTGAAAAACAAATCAGTAACAATAACATTTCTGTGTCACCACTTGTTTAACCATTCGCAACAGGATATCTTCTTTGTTCCAATTCTTTAATATCGAAAAAAGCTACTATAAAAATTTTGGTGACACTTTATTTCAGTGGACTTTTGAGGGTATAAACCTAGTAGTGAAGCAGCTAATCTCTACAATTCATAGAATATGTTGGCTAGGCACCATATCATAGTGTCTAATAGAGGAGAGTGCCAAACAGAGTCAGAAAGCACCCTCTCCATCTGCCACTTAGTAGCTCTGTGATGCTTGCATGTCACTTAATATCTTGTTCTCAAGCTTGTCATTTGTAAAATGGAGGAAAGGATTGAGCTTGATTGATCTCCTCTAAGTCCATGATCTGATTAGCTTACCATAGGACAAAAAAAAAAATCACCCATGATGGTGCATGGTTTGTAATTTACATAAACTGATGAAAATATTCTCATCAATGAGGTTATGGATACTTTCTATTGTGAAACATATTAGTCAAGATTTTGTAATTCTATGTGATCTTTGAAATTAATTTAATTGTATTTTTTCTAAATTATCACATATTTCTAACGTATTTCCTAGTTCATATTTTTCTTTTTTCCCTTTTATTTTCAAATAGACAAATTTAATGTGTCTTTACTGTTAGATCGTATTCAGCTCCTAGAATTATTGAATTGAATCATTCAATCAAGGACCGACTTCATTCCTCTGACTTCACAGGTTCTCTGAGTCCCAAGTGACTCATTCATGTAATGAGAGAACTGGTCAAGGTATATGACTTCTAAGTTCACTCTCTGCTCACATATTCTTTGACTCCCTACTGATTTCAATCACTGGTACAGACTAGGTATCTGTATGCATATGGGGCCCTGGTCAACCATAAATGACACCAAATCATGTATTTCTAATATTTCCAGAGAAGAGGACAATGCAATGGAACAGAATCACACCATTGTTAACAATGGATTGTCTTCCTTGTCTAGTAAAACCTTGTTTCCATTTGGTTTCACCAGGGTTTATAGTAACAGTTTTCAAAATTGTCTTTGACAAAGTTTCAAATTGATCATTTCAGCACTGTGATGGAACTCATATTTGGTTGTTTGGGGTGGTATAGGAAGAAGAAAAGCTAATTCATACAAATAAACTGATAATTTTCCCCGCTTTAAACAAGAAATTCCCAGTATCTGAGTGAAGGATTCTGTCAGACTTTCTGTAATTTATTTCTATCATCTCCTTTGAGCAAGAGGTTTTTTCAGTTTCAGACTCCCTTTTTCTTGTCATTTTTCTGTCAGAATTGGCTTTGCCAAAATTCTGAAGTTAATAATTCCTTTAAAGTCTATTATGTTTCTTTCTGAAGTCCTCTATTCTTCTTTCCTAATACTGTCCCCACCACTTGCCCCAAAGCAAACCAACATACAAAAAAACCTGACAACTGGATGGTATATAGTATCCACAAGGCAATGCTTCATTTAGCTCAACTGTTGTTTGCTATTGTTATTGAGGAGGAGGAGTCATTTCAGTTAAATCCAATTCTCTTCAAGGCCAACAGTCTATCCATTGCTTCACCTACCTGTTCAGTTAACTCTACAGGTGACCTGAAATGACCAGCTTGACTTTAGTCAAAAAGAAATAGAAAAAATTCAAGAATGAAATTCAAAACACAAAAAATGGCAGAGAATAAAAATAGTATATAGCTGTAACTAGTTATTTTATGTTGTCTAATCTATTAAAATATGAGTTCCTTGAAAACTGGGACTCTATTTATTTTTGTTCATTTTGACTTATTCTTCTTTTTATTCCCAGTACTCAGTCTGGTATCTAGCACCTAGAACATATTTAATAATTGGTTATTTCCTGAAGTAAACAAAGAAATGAAACAATAAAAAAATAAACAAATGAATCGTTTATTTATGAAATGAACAAACAAATGTGTAAACATATAAGTGAATGAACAAATGAATGAATAGGTAAATTAATGAATATATAAATGAGCAACCAAACAAAATAATGAATTAATAGGTAGGTAAACAAACTACTTAAATAATCATTTAATCAATTACTAAAATGATGATGAGAGGCAACATAATCCACAAAAAAAAAAAAATGGAGTGAAACAAATGTCTAGACCAAGACAACTTGGAAGGTTGGTAGAATAGGTCTATTGAACCAGGGTGAGAGAGGAACATAGTCTAGCACAGTCTGTTCCAGAGCAGACAGGGAGTAGGTCTCAGGCCACTGAATCAGTGGCAGCATTGGCAGTTTTCAGACTTCTCAACCAACAGACACCAAAGATAAATTATGAGGCAAAAAGAAGGTCTGTTGCACCTGGATGAGAGCAGGGAATAGCTCAGTTCAGGCTGCACCAGCACAGCTCTGATCACAGCAAACCAGGACCAAGTCTTGGGAGTGAATGAATCAGTAGCCACTGCTTCAGGAGCTCTCACCTCACAGAAAGGAAAAGAGTGGAACAATTGGTCAGAAATAGATTACATAGGTGGTCTTGCTAGCACCGAGATAAGACTCTGTTGCTTTGTCCATACGTAGATCCAGGGCACAGTTCTGGATGGCAGTCCCTGAAAGAAAAGGAGTGACAATTTGGAACTCAAAGTTTTAGAAATGAATTTTTAAAAAAAGTGTTTACATGTAACTTGTGAAAAATAAAATGTTAAATAAAAATAGTACTATGATGTTAGTCACAATGCTGAATTAAAATTCATCAAGGGAAACAGAAGAATTAAAGAATATATTTTTAAAAAGGAGCACTAGCACACCAGAGCTTGCAGTCACAGTAGATCAGGAACACTCATGACAGTTCCAGAGAAGAAAAGAGTGCTTGCGATCATTCATAAGCTAGCGCACAGGCCCGAGAGAGAGAGAGAGAGAGAGAGAGAGAGAGAGAGAGAGAGAGAGAGAGAGAGAAAGAGAGAGAGACAGAGAGAGACAAAGAGAGAGACAAAAAGAGAGACAGAGACAGAGACAGAGAGAGGCAGAGAGAGAGACAGAGAGAGAGAGACAGAGAAAGACAGAGAGAGAAGGGAAAGAGAACGAGAGAGAGAGAGAGAAAGAGAGAGAGAGAGAAAGGGAGGGCACAGGTGTGAATTCAATAAAGAATTCTACATGTCATAATTTAATTTTGCATGACTTATGCATGTATAACCCAAATCAAACTGCTTGCTTCTCAAGGAAAGGGGATGAGGAGGAAGGAAGGCAGACAATTTGGAATTCAAACTTTTAGAAATGAATTTAAAAAAAAATGTTTACATGTAACTTGTGAAAAATAAAATGCTAAATAAAAATAGTACTGTGATGTTAATCACAATGCTGAATTAAAATCCAACAAGGGAAATAGAAGAATTAAAGAATATATTTAAATAAAAATTTTGACTGGACTGACTGGAATAAAGAATGATGGTCAAGAAGCTTCACCCTACCCATTCATGAAGGTGGGAGGTCCACAGTATTACACATTGCCCAATTTTTTTTTTTTTAATTTTTTCTATGCGTCCATCTGTTTGTTCTGATGTTTTTCCTCTCTAAAAATATTCCTTGTCATATGGAATGGTTCTTTGGAGGAAAAGGGGGAAGGATACTTGGGATATCTACAGTGATATAAGGAGCAGAAAATTTTAGATAAATACAGATAGATATAGGTAGATAAAGATCTATTTATGTAAATATAGATATTATGTGTTATGTATAGATATATATTTATGTGTACACACACACAGAGGATATTGTTTGGAGTACATTAGGTGATATTAACTGAAAAGAAATTACTCATTAACAATCAACAATTGCTCATTAATCTTCAAGTGCATGCTAGGCCTTATGCCATGTTCTAAGGATACATGGACAAAGACTAAGACAATCCCTCTCCACAAAGTGTTTACGTTCAAATAGAGTAGACAACAAGTATATGTGTCTATACACACACACATATACATATATATGTGTGTGTGTATGTATATATGTATGTATATGAATATATGTATACATACTTTTTCATATAAATATATAAGCATATCCAAATAGTATATATGGTAAATATATTTATATATGATTACTGTGACTTTATGTATGATTATGTATACATTTAGATTAATATACACATAGGATGCATGAGTACATGTATATGTATGAGCACAAACATAAAATTAATAAATGCATCTTTTTGTATTTCTACACATAAGGTAGTTAAATAATAAAAGCAACTTAAGATTTAGAGAATGCTTTATGATTTTTAAAGCACTTTAATTGTATTATGTCAAGATAGTTTACAAATATTAAAAGAAACTGAAATTAGCAATCAAAAACTTCACAAAGTAGCTGATAACATATCAGTGTCTATATATGGAGAAAGCATATATACGCATGTTATATATATAATATTATATATGATATCATATATTACATCACGTTATATTATATCATATCATATTATAACAAAATGTGTGTGTATATATATATATATATATATATATATATATATTCATAGTGTCAATTACCCTTTAAGTTGTCCTTGTATGATTTGATCCTTTAAAGCTTGCAAAGCATATGAAATCTGTAATAATGGTATTATGTGAATTTTATTAGTCAGGAAACAGAGGTAGTCTAACTTCCTCTGGATAACACTTTTAGGAAAAATATCAAAGATGGAAATTAGATCATTCCTTATTCAAGCAAAGCCTATCCTGTTTTCCATGACACAGCACTGCTCTCCGTAAACATGACCTTAATTCATCAACACAAGTTGAACTTATCTTCAATTTAAATGTGTAACACATTATGCAAAGATTTGACTTTTTGAATGGAGTATTTGTAGAATGTGATACATGTATGTGTGTGACACACATGTATATATTGTATGTGCATACACACATTTCTATATATGAATGCATGTGTGCATTTGTATTTTCTTACCACATATAGATACGTAAATAGATCTACATAGGCAGATATAAATATATGTCAATTCAGTAAGCTTTTATAAAGTGCCTACCAGGGGCTAGCACTGAGGTAGTCATTGAGGATACAGATGTAATAAGAAAAACACTACCTCCCCTATAAAGTTTTTATTCCAACAGGGAACAAATACACAAATAATTAAATATACCATATAGGGTGGTCGAAGTGAGCCTGTCTAACAAGCCCCCAGCAGTGAGAAACATGCTCACCTTAAACAAAGAACAATGACTGTTGTGAAATCAGGAAAGCCTTTATTAATCTTTATGCCCATTCCCCTTGAATGGCCAGGTAGCCTCCCCAGTAAGGTTCCAGGAAGACTATAACAGGTGTAGAAAGATGGGATTTCTTAATATTGTTTTCTGGTCATGTGACTCCATGTTCTCCTTCTGATGGGCCCTTCCTCACACAGCGCCTTGGGCTTGCATATTAGTTTCTGACCTCTAACCTGTCCATACTAGGTCACAACCCTTATCACCTAGGAATGTGGACAACAGAACTTTCCCATTTCCCACACAGGGAACAGATTTTTTTGGGGGGGGAGTGGGGATTACAAGGAACTCTTTTTTACCAGTGCAGCTTTTGTATCTTGTCTATAATTTACACTCTTAGAGAATTTCCCTGAGTAATAAGATTGCAGGACTTGCCCAGGATAATTTCATTAATATTCATATCAAAGGAAGAATTTGAACGCAAGTCTTCTGGATACTGAGCTTAGATATCTATTGACCTCATAAAAAGAAAATACAGAATATCATTTTTACAGACTTTGGGGATGGATGGCAGAAACATTAAAGTTTCAGGAATCTGAATGGGTGCCATTTTGGAGGGGCTGTTTTAGCTTGGCCTTTTTTGCAGATAAGGATTTCAAAAGGTGGTGTTAAAGAGAGAGCACATTCTATGCAAATGGGACAGGTTCTGCAAAAGTAAGGAGGCTTGAAATGGAAAACTATATTCAGGGAGGAACCAGTGGGACAGTTTGACTGGAATGCAGAATGACTGAGGGAAGTAACTTCTCAAAAAATCGTAAAGTGCAAATAAATGCCAAAGATGATTATTGATGCTATTCTGCCTTTCATGATGAAGAGAATGATACCATTCTGGAACACTGTAGCCCTAATTCACAAATTATTGTCTCCATTATTCCAAGAAATAAGAATTGAAACCATTTTCATGAAAATGCAACGTATTGTTAATGACTGGGTCATTAACCTCAACAATGTCAGTATGTTCTCCCTATCAAACGCTGCTCAATGACGATCAGAAGGAATAGTTAAGAGAACATTCCTCACAGATGAACATGTTAATGCTTTATTTGGTTCTAAATGCACTGTGAAGGAAGGATTTAGGTGAAAGATAATGTACATTAAGGAAGAAAGGCAGTCCTGGAAAGACAACTGCTATTGGAGAAGGGGAATTGGGTGAGAGTAGATGTACAGTGCTTAGTTAATCTTCTAAAATTTCTTGTGTGTTACCTAAGATTGATTTGTCATTTATATACTTGGTTTCTTAATCCCAACAAGAGACCTACAAGTTGGTGAAACACTCTGACAAAGTAGGAAATAATCATCTTTTTTTTTTTTTTCCCCTACTGGCGGTGGGAGGAGTTAATGACAGCTAGAAATGTGGAATATTCATCCATTTGGATAAATACATGTTTTCCCTTAAATCTCCAATTTTAGGATGGGAAAACTTGGCATTTACTTTCAGGAACACAGTGAGAGCTATAGATAGAATGAGGCTAAAAGAGTCTTTCTTCAGTGTATCAGCAGTGAAAAGGGGTGTTTCCTTTTTTTGTGTTTCTCCACTTCAATATCCTGAAATTCCTAACCCAATTCTCCAACTGTCCTTCCCCCACGGTAGTCATTGTCACTGTATCCAGCTTCTTTTGACCTCCCAACTTCACAAACCAAATTTACTCCTAGAATCAGAATTCTCAGGTGTAGGTTGATCCAGTGACAAGAAAATGATAGTAATCATGGTTCAATCTCTACTAAGTTCACCAGTTCTCTCTCTGGAGATAATAGCATTTTATAATAGCATTTTTTTTCTTCCAGACCCCCTTGAATTCATTGGGGTTTACTGTCTTGATAAGAGTAGGTAAATCTTTCACATTTTGACTGTCCATGACAATATTGCTATTACTGTGTACATTGTTTTCCTAAGTTGCCTTAGCTCACTCTATCAGCCTATATAAATCTCAAGTTTTTCTGAGACCTTCCACTTGTTCATTTCTTACTGTAGAAGAGTATGCCATCATAACCATATACCCAGATTGTTCAACCATTTCCCGATTGATTGACATCCCCCCAGTTTCATTTTTTTTGTCACTACAAAAAGAGCTAAGATAAACATATTTGTATATATTGGTACTTTACTTTTTTCTTTGATCTCTTTCAGGTACAGGTCTAGTAGGGTATTGCTGGATCAAAAGGTGTGCAAAGGTTGACAACCTATAAGGGATAGTTCCAAATTGCTCTCCATTATGGTGAGAGCAGATCACAACTCTACCAACAGTACATGTGTGCCATCTTTCCCCTGCATTCCTTCCAACATTAATCGTTTTCCTTTTCTCACATGCTAGCCTATATAAATGGTATGAAAAGATATGTAAGAGTTCTTTTAATTTACCATTTTTCTAATCAGTAGTTATTTAGAGCATACTGTTATATGATTATTGATAGTTTTGATTTCTTCTTCTGAAATTTGCCTGCTTATATTCTTTGATAATTGATCAAGTAGAAAATGCCTTATCAAAAAAATTGACTTTTACATATATTTGAGAAATGAAACCTATATCAAAGAACCTATATCAAACCACAACCCTGTTGCCTTCTTTCCTTCTAGTTTTGGCTAAATTGTTTTTTTTGTACAAAAAACATTTTTAAAAAAAACTTAATGCAAATAAAAATTATTCCTTTCAACTCCTATGGTACTCTCTGTTTCTTCTGTCTCTTATTTGGACATGAACTTTCCTTTTATTCATAGATCTAACAAGTATTTTTTCCCATATTTCCATAATTTGCTTCTAAAAGACATACTTGTTGAAACTTCCTTCTTTATTTCTCCATTAAATGTTGTAATCACAAAAATTTCTTATCTTCCCTACCTTTGGGTTTAGTATGCCCCTACCTGGTCTTAGAATTAGTAGTCAATGCAATGAGTTCAGTGAAAGTATCCATCACATCAGTTGTCTAGTATGGAATTGGAAAGCTATGAGTATGATTGACTTTTTAATTCCAACTCTTGTGCTTTTCAATGAGGCATGAACTCAGGTTGTTTCTTGTTTGCATACAAGTTTTGCCAAACAGAGAGTTAAGTTGAATATCAGTTTCCCTGACCTGAACTCTATGTGCCTTTTCCTCCTGCAGATTCAGCCAGAGTTTTCTCTCCCAGCTAAATGTTATCTTAGGAAAAAATGATCAGTACATATAAATGAAGTAGAAATTACTAATGCAATTTATATGTAGTGAACTCATGACTCTACCCCCTTCCCCCAGTGATCCCTCCTAAATCATAAACAAGAAACAATCTACATCTTTTTCAATCAGACTCTGATTGAAGACCACCAACGAACAAATGCTTACTGTCTCTTGAGAAAGCCCATTGCATATTTGGACAGTTGTAATTGGTGGGAAAGTTAGTGTTGTCATTTTATTTACATTGACACCAAGCCTAATTTTACTGCTCGTTGACTGAAAGCAAACAGAATGAATCTGATTCCTATTCCACGTGTCAGGCCTGCAATGCTGCTATGTCCCCACAAATCTTTCTTTTTCAGGTTACACATCAAAATTCCTTCAATTCATCCTCAAATTACAATACCCTCTATGATCCAGGTTCACTCCTCTGGTAACCCTACAGCTTCTCAAACTCTGATGTCCAGAATTAAATACTAAGAATAAAGAGTTATTAAGTGATTAATTGACATAGTAGATACTGAAAATATACAAAGAAAAAAATAGTTTTTAGAGGAATCAAGTAGCTAGTAGATGTGGACTCACTAGAGCAGAATATACAGGTCATATCATTACCTTATTTGTGGAACTTATAGCTCCCCTTATGTAGCCCTAGCTCACAGCTGACTTTGACAGACACATGACAATGTTCACATATGCTGACAGTTTACTTCACTCATATCCCTAATCATTATGAGAAAACATCTTTCTTACTATCACCACTGCCCCCCACTTCCATATTCTTACAGAAGTTTCATTTTTTTTACTGAAGTATGTGATTTTACTTTTAGTCTTTTCAATTTTTATCTTTAATCGCAATACTATCTAAGTCTTAACACTCTATAGGAAAGTTTCCTAGTTATATAATATTGCATTATCTATGCCCCTCAACCTTGCTTCCTTTGAAAATTTGTTGGGATGTTATCTATTTTTCCATTTCAGTGATAATCAAATAAATAATAATCACAAAACTGATTTAAAATGTTTGAAGCAGTCCTCTGTCCCAAGATCGTTAATGGTTACTTCATGAACATGGACATTCAATGAGTTCTAAATTGATTTAATTGTGCTACCATATGTCCCACATTTTCCTGTCTCTCTCCCAAGACATACAAAAGTAGTTCTATCAAACTATAGCTGAATTTAAGTAAATTACATCTATAGAATTTCACAGATTTCACAATATAGGAAATATGATTAGCTTGGTACGACCTACGATGAGACTACTTTGCAATTTTCTTTTAGTTCACTCTCTTTAACCCTTTTTTCCTCTATAAATTTCCTGATACTAAAGCCAAGCATATTGACCTATCATTAGCATATTCTATTACATCATTTTTAAAACAATCAAAACAGTTTTTAAAAATCCAGAACATCATTTTGCAGACTTTAAAAATTATTTTTATTAAGCTCCAATATCTTTTAAAGATCAGTAACAGTCTTTCAAAAATCTCATCTGCTGAATTTTTCAGCTCCCTAGGATGCAATTCAGCTGTGCCAGGAGTCTTGAATTCATCAAGGCAAGCTAAAGCTTCATTCCCAAATTATCCTTTTTATTAGATATCAAGTCCCTATTAACAATAAAATATTTTTGGATCCAAAAGTCATTCTTCTTGGCAAAGAAAAGTGAAACAGAAGTGGGGTCCTCCTCCTGTTAGTGAACATTACCCCTTTTGTCTCGAGGAGATGCTCTTTCTCCCCATGCCCTCCCCAATTTTTGTCTACAAATATCTACATGATGTAGCTTGAAAAAAAAGTTACAGACAACAGACAAAGCCTTTTTGATTGCCTTTGTGAGGCAGCATCAGTTCATTTTGAGATCTAGTACTATGATCTGCCACTGGTCTTACAGCACCATGCCATACTTTTGTATTCTTTCTCTTCTGCCTGTCTTCTTTTCTCTTTTCTCAGACTATCTTTGAAAAAATCTCAATTGGCTGGTGGGTTCTCTGTAATCTATATCACTCTTTGTGAAGAATTACTGCTGTTTTCCTTCTTGTTGAATTTTTTCCCCTATTTCTGCTTTTGGAATGTGATTTTTGAGAGTTTCTCACCCTTTACAGGCTGCTCACTTCTGCTCCATAGATAACAAATACTCCAAGCCCTACTATTGCTGCATTTCCATTCCTTTTTTCCACCAGTTGTCAGAGCCCTATGGCCAATTTCCCTAGGATAAACTTAATTTCCACCCCAAAAATGATTTTCTCATAGCAAGAATGAGTTGAAAATAAAATTTACCCTTGTTGGTTACCCTTCACTGTGAAAGAGCAATTATGTTTTAAGACAAGTCCAAATGTGATTGGATACCCTGTGTTTGACAGGGATTTATTATCGATATATGAATAATTAACACCCTCCCATAACTTTTCCATCGCAGCTAAAACTCTTCAGCTATTTTCTGTCCATGAACATGTGAGTATAAAAATGTGTCTATGTGTATATGTGTATAAGTATGTGTGTATGCATATAAATACAGGCACATAATGCACATATGTGCACACAAGTACATATATATGCACATAAATACATATGTATGCACATAAATACATAGATACATGTAGATTTTTCTCTTTTTTACATATCTTCGTCTAATTCCTTACTGCCATGCTTTCCTTCCTTTTGTGCTTGGAGTTTTTCACATGAATATGTATTTTTAATATAAAAGTTATTCCACTCCTAACTCCTTTTTCCCATCCCATTTTGAATCTACTGTGTCTATTGAGTGTTGCGTATGATTCGTCGGGTTCATGCCATCAGGACTCAATGACATTCATAAGAACAAATCCATAATATTATATGAATACCACTCTAATTTTGTTGCTCTTGATTTGCTTTTGTTCATTTGTGTGAGGTCAGTTAATGTTTTAACTAATATTGCTTCTCATGTTTTCTTACGTACTAAGAAAAAAGGTTGGGCATGACTTTTTTGAATACAGCTATCCCGCTTAGGTATTTAGGTTTTCTCCTCCCTTCCTCAGCAGCTCCAGAGATGCTCAATATAATGTGAAGTTTCTCCATTAGAGCTGAAGCTTTGTGACCCATAGTAGAGTTTCAGGCGACTTATCACTGATCATTTTGTAATTCTTAAAAAAAGTTGATAACAAAGAAACACTAGGAGCATCTGGAATACCTTTCTTACCTTTAGAGAAATAGCATTTGGAAGCCTCTGTCCATACAGCTGCCATTTTAGGAGAAAAATATACCAACTTTTCTACCTAACATATCACATGTAGGTCAAGGGATAATATCTGCTTATTTTTTTAACTCTTAAGGTGCTTTATATACATTATATTTATTTTAAATTTAGAATTCTTTTAAATAAATCCATTAATAATTATTTATCAAGCATCTACTATATTCCTTTACTTTTACTTTCCCTTTCTTCCAGTTATGTGGGAGCATTATCTAAATGAATTTAAAGACACAGATTTATTCACTTGAATGGTCATGTGAGTAAGAAAACAAGACAGTTCAATGTTCCTCTTCATAATTAAATCTCAGCCTTTTGTTTCCCTGATCTCCATGATTATCTGTTATAAACTGCATGTTGTTTTAATTTGGGCTCCATGAATAAATAGGTTTCAGTGGAATTATTTAACTTGGATGGGAAAAATAAATCTACATTGTTATTTTCAAATTATTTCATTTTCAGCATCTCACTGAAATTAAGCCTCTCCTTCAATTATGTAAAAACATTATTCTGAAAAAAGTTTCCATAGACTTAACTAGATAACCAGAGAGACTTATTTTGCCAAATAAAAGTTAAATAAAGTTTCAGAACCCCATCCTAAGTGCTTTCCTCTTCCTCAATTTCCTGTTTGTTTCTAGGGAACCAGGATTCTTCAATTCACCCAGATTTATGATACTGGAGTCATTGTTGACTTTTCAATTTTTTTCATCTCCCACTCTCTTATCCAAAGAATAGAAGAAAATTTTGCTGATTCTACCTCTTTGAAACCTCTCAAATCTACTCCTTTTCTCTACTCAAAAGAAAATTTCCCTAATTGAGGCCCTCATTTCCTTACACCATGATTTTTGTCTAATTTTGTTTTTCATCATCCCAGTGTAGAGTCTTCCTTGTCCAACTCCTCTTCAATAAAGCTGTCAAATTGATATAACTGATGTTATTAGATGTTTCAGTATATGACATTCTATTCCCCAACTTTATTTCTTCTCAAAGGCCATCTCCTGGTGTGATTACTGTGTCATATAGGGAATCCCACTCTGTGGTCGAAACACAAAATAATGTGCAAAATATATAAAAATATCTGCAAAGATGATTCCACTAGCCATCAGCACATGGAAAGTGCGCACATTTATTGGCAACACAAAATCCAGTAGAACTGAAAGACAAACTACTTGCTGCAAGAGAACTCATCATGTATCTCATCCAAATAGCAGCCCTGAGTGAAACAAGCCCTCCAAATGAAGGCTAACTTACTGAGGTTGGAGCTGGATACACATTTTTCTGGATTGGCCACAGGGAAGGGGAGCTAGGCTTTGCAATCAAAATTAGCCAAACAAGCTGGGATGCCTGCGAAAAAGGAGTGAATGACAGGCTCATGAGAGTGTGATTGCCACTTGAAGGAAAACTCCATGCTACCCTCATCAGTGCCTATGCTCCTACCATGACAAACTCTGATGAAGTCAAAGAAAAATTTTATGAAGAACCAGAGACCCTTATCATCAATAGATCAAAAGAAGACAAACTTATAACTCTGAGTGACTTTAATACTAGTGTAGGCTTAGACTACCAGACTTGGCAGGGAGTCCTCCTTGGGAGGAATGGAGTTGGAAACAGCAACAGCAATGGTAATTTACTGCTGAAGACTTGTATATCGCATGACTTTCTTATCACCAACACTGTTTTCTAAAAATAATAAAACTTCATGGATGCACCTTCACAGCAAACATTGACATCTAATAGACTATGAGATTATAAGGAGAAGAGACAGACAAGATGTAAGAGTGACAAATACCGTGTGTGTTGGATGGTGCTAGATTGATCATAGACTCATCTTTCCCAAGCTATTCATCAAGTTATTCACATTCATCAAAAGCACCACCCCCAAGGCCAAATGACTACCAGAAGAATTAACGTCAATAAATTAGAACTCTTCCCTGAACATGAAGAGTTTCTTGCTAACTTGGAGGAAAAGTGAGCCACTACAAGGTTGGCAACAGTGGAGCAGAAAAGGAGTAGGAGATATTCAGAGATTTGGCACACAGCGCTGCATTTGCTCATCTTGGTCAGAACCTTCACAAACACTGTTTTCATGAAAATGATGGGGAAATTCAGAAGTTGCTAACTGAGAAATGAGAACTCCACAGTATTTACCAGCGGGATAGTTCATCCATCTCTAAGAAGGCAGCATTTAATTCCATCAAAAGTAAAGCAGAAGCAAAGCTTAGAGAGATGCTGGATTCCTGATTCAGTAAGAAGGCAGATGAAATTCAGTTATATGCTTATAGTAACAATTCAAAGCACTTTTTTGATTCCCTAAAAGCTATTTAAGGACTAAAAACTTATGGGGCATCACCACTACTCAGGGCTGATGGAGCCACATTGATTAGTAATAAGGATATGATCCTAGAAAGATGGAATGAACACTTCCATAGTGTTCTCAACAGACCATCATTAATCAATGCTGAAGTCATTGACTATTTACCTCAGGTTGAAGTCAATCTCTCCTTAGCCAAACTTCCAACTAAAGAAGAGGTTTTGAATTTAGATGCCTATCATGTGGCAAAGCACCTGGTACTGATTCTATTCTAGCTGAAATTTAAAAGGTAGGAGGACCATTGTTTATACAAAAGCTGATTGAAATATTCCAGATTATTTGTCAAGAAGAGGTTATCCCCCAGGAGTTCAAGGATGCCTCCATTGTCCATCTCTAAAGGGAATTGATTGTCCTGCAACAATCATGGGGGGGGTCTCTCTCTTAGTCATTGCCATCAAGATTCTTGCTAGGGTTCTCCTTAATAGGCTAATCCTTCACCTGGAAGATAGTCATATACGTGAGATCCAATGTGGTTTCAAAATGGCCTGAGGAACAGTCAATATGGTGTTTCCTGGCCCACAACTCCAGAAGAAATGCCAAGAGCAGAACAGAGGTGTGAATACAATGTTTGTAGATCTGACCAAGACCTCTGACACTGTTAGAGAACTTATGGAAAATTCTGTAAAAATTTGTTTTCCTAGAGAAGTTCATCAATATTGTATGCCAATTTCATGATGGCATGTTTCCCCAGGTTCTGGATAGTGGACAATGCTCACATGCCTTCTGAGTCACCAATGTAATAAAACAGGGCTATGTGCTTGCTCCCATGTTTTTTGCCATGATGTTTTCAGCCATGTTGACAAATGCTTTCAGTGAGAATGAACATGGCATCCAGGTCAACTACCATACAGATGGTAAGTTCTTCAATTTGAAAAGGCTATAAGTCAAGACCAAAGTGGAAGGAGTGTTGGTGCATGATTTTCTGTTTGCAGGATGACCGTTCACTCAATGCAGCCTCTGAAGCTGAGAAGCAACAAAGTATAGATCAATTCTCTGCTGCCTGTGCTAATTTTGATCCAATAATTGACCCCAAGAAAACACAAAGGCTCCATTAGCCACCACCACACCATAAGTAGGTGGAATCATCGATTACAAGAAATGGAAAAATTTTGAATGCTGTGAATGAATTCATGACAGTGAGGTTGACACATGCATTGCCAGAGTTTTTCTGTGTTTGGGAGCCTCTGGAGAAAAGTTTGAGAGGGAAGAGGAATTAGACTGCCTACCAAACTGAAGGTCTACAGAGCCATTGTGCTGACCTCATTGTCATATGCCTGTGAAACATGGACAGTCTACCAGTGCCATGCCAGGAAACTGAATTGCTTCAATTTGTATTGTCTTAAGAAGATTCTGAAGATCACCTGGCAGGATATGGTACCAGACACTGAAGTCCTTCCTTGAACTAAACTGCTAAGCATTCAAACTATGCTTCAGAGAATATCACTATGAGGGACTGGCCACATTGTTCAAATGCAAAATATACACTTTACAAAAAGGCTGTTTTTATGGAGAACTTGCATGAAACAGGTGATCATGTTGGTCAGAAGAAAGGATACAAGGATACTCTCAAGTTCTCTTTCAAGAACTTCAGGTATGATTGCAGCACATAGGAAAAACTGGCATAGGAGTATTCAGCATGGCATACCCATATCAGAAAAGGTGCTGTGCTCTATGAGCAAAGCAGAATTGGAACAGCACAAAGGAAATGTAGGATGCACAGATTTGGAGTAACCAACTCAAATGTTCATGTGGACTATCTGTGCCCAATCTTTGGTAGAACATTCTGAGCTTGTGTTGGTCTCATCAGTCACAGTCACACACATTGAAACTTCACTTAATCATGGTGATGTCCTTTTTGTCCTCTTCTAGAATGAAGGACAACGACTATCTGTCCATATGTCTGTCTGTCTATCTATCTATCTATCTATCTATCTATCTATCTATCTATCTATCTATCTATCTATCTATCTATCTATCTATCTATCTCCTCCAGATAACCTAATACTGAGAAAGGTCTCATGAGTTACAAATAGTATTTTTTCATGTAAGAATGTAAACAGTTCAACTTTAATAAGTTTCTTATGATTTCTCTTTCCTGATTCCTTCTTCATGCCTCTCTTGACTTTTATATTTGAAAGTGAAATTTTTCTATTCAGCTCTGGTATTCTCATCAAGAATGCTTGGAAGTCCTCTATTTCATTGAATATCAGTTTTTCTGCCTGAATGATTATACTCAGTTTTGCTGAGTAGGTGATTCTTGGTTTAATCCTTGCTCCTTCACCTCGAAAATCAGATTCCAAGATTTTCAATCCCTTTACATAGAAGCTGTTAGATCTTGTGTCATCTTGTTTGAATTCCCACAATACTGATTTTTTCTTTCTTTCTTGATGTTTGCGATATTTTCTCTTTGACCTGGGAACTCTGGAATTTTGCCACAATATTCCTAGCAGTTTTTCTTTTGGAATTCCTTTCATGAAGTGATTGGTGGATTCTTTCAGTTTCTGGCTCTAAAATAGCAGGATAGCTGCCCTTGATAATTTTTTGAAAGATGATTTGTAGGCTCTTTTTTTGATGATAGCTTTCACATAGTCCAATAATTTTTAAACTGTCTCTCCTGTATCTATTTTATATGTGGGTGGTTTCCCAGTGAGACTTTAAAAAAATGTATTCTATTTAGACATTCCTTTGGTATTCTTTTATGTTTTCAGGATTTTTCATAAAACCATTAGCTTCCATTTGCTCTATTCTAAATTTTAAGGAATTATTCTTTTCAATGAGCTTTACCACCTTTTTTTCCCACATGATCAATTTGTTTTTTATGACATTTTTCTCCTCGTTGGCTTTTTGGACTTCTTTTCCCATTTATGTTAGTATATTTTTAAGGTGTTGTTTTGTTCAGTATTTTGTGGGGTTTCCTTTAGCAAACTGTGGATGTGATTTTCTTTATTTCTTCCTTTTTCTTAATACATAAGTTATTTATTTTTGTGTTCTTAACTTTCACTTCCACAAGAACTTGAATTCAAATATTTTCCCCATCTCTCCTCACACCCCACCCCAGGACAGCATGCACCTCATCTACCCTTTCCTTCAATCTGTCCTCCTTTCTAGTACCCCCTCCTTCATTCTTTTGGTTTGGTTTTGTAACTTTTTTGTTACTCATAAAGTCATTAGCTTCCATCTGCTCCATTCTAATTTTAAAGACCTGTTTTCTTCATTGAGCTCTTGAACCTCCTTTTCCATATGGTCAATTCTGCTTTTTAAAGCATTCTTCTCTTCATTGGCTTTTTGGATCTCTTTTGACATTTGGGTTAGTCTATTGTTAAAGGTGTTATTTTCTTCAGTATTTGGGGGGGGTGTCTCCTTTGGCAATCTGTTGACTTGCTTTCCATGATTTTCTTGCATTGCTATCATTTCTCTTCCTAATTTTACCTCCCCCTCTCTTACTTGATTTTCAAAATTCTTTTCAAGCTCCTCCATGGCTTGAGACTATTGCAAATATTTTTGGAGGTTTTTGATGAAGAAGCTTTGTCTTTCATGTCTTCCTCTGATGGTACTCTTTGTTCTTCCTTATCCGAGAAGATGGAAAAAAAAATCTCTATTCAACAGGAAAGTAACCTTTTATAGTCTTACTGTTTTCCCTTTTTGGAGCATTATCGCAGCCAGTTTCTTGACTTCTGAGTCCTTTGTTAAGTGGAGGATATATTCTAGGGACCTGTAAACTCTTAGTTCCTCAGAGGTGACACAATCAAGGGAGAAGAATTTACTCCTCTCCTGGTCTGTGCTCTGTTCTGTGAGCAACTACAAGCATTCTTATCTACCCAGAATCTGCAAAAGCCTTCACCAGCTCTGCAAGGCCATCACTCTTCCTCATCTCAGGAACACTGCTCAGAATTGAGACTCAGATCAGCTACTCAATTCCCATGGGGTCTTTAGGCCAGGGCTCCAAAAGTGGACTCTACAGCTTCAGTGGCTGTTGCAGCCTTACAGTCAAGGCTGGAGAGGGACCACACTCTCTCTCACCCAGGTGAAAGAGCTTTCTTCTTGACCTCTGAATCTGTCTTTGGTAATTGTTGGTTAGGAAATCTGGGAATCATGCTCCTACATGTGATTCTCCATGCTGAAGACTGATCTGATCATTTCCATGTAGTGCTGCATGGCCAAGGTTGTACTGTGCTCTGCTCTGAGCCCAGTGTGTCAGACCTTTTCTGTCAGCCTTTCAGGCAGTCTTGGACTGAAAATCTCTTTCACTCTGTCACTTTGTGGCTTCTGCTGCTCCAGAATTTTTAGTGGTATTTTTTACAGTATTGTATGGGCTATGGGGGGAGTGATTCTACAGGTTCATCCTTCTACTCCACCATTGACTCCACCCTATTGATGTGATTTTCATGATTTTCTTCCATCACTCTCATTTCTCTCCCTAATTTTTCCTCTGTTTCCAGGTTGTCTTGGGGTCGAGATTTGCTTCATTCTGTCCTTTTGTGGATTCTAGAATTTGTTTAAAGTAATTTTACAGGTACTTGGGGGGCTTTGGGGAAGAGTTCAGGGAAGTCCTGCTTTTACTCGACCTTCTTGGCTCTGCCTCTCTTCTTCATTCTTTCTTTTTTCTTTAGTTTTTTTGTCATCTTTTAAAATTCTAATTTACTTATTTATTTTTAGTTCTCAACATTCATTTGCACAAGATTTTCAGTTCCAAATTTTGTCCCCTCCAGCTACCCCAAGATAGCATGCATTCTGATTACCCTTTGCCTCCAATCTGCCTTCCCTTGTATCACACTCCTCCCTTCTCTTATCCCCATCCCCTCTATTTTCTTGAAGAACAAGATAGATTTCTATACCCCATTGACAGTATATTTTATTTCCCTTTTACATGTGAAAACAATTTTTAACGTTCATTTTTAAAACTTTAAGGTCCAACTTTCCCCCTTCCTCTCTCCCCACCCATCCCCACTGAGAAGGAAAGCAATTAGATGTGCATTATACATGTGTAGCTAAGCAAAAGACTTCCATTAAAATCATGTTGTGAAAGATTAACTATATTTCCCTCCATCCTATCCTGTCTCCCATTTATTCTATTCTCTCTTTTGACCCTATCCCTCTTCAGAATTATTTACTTCTAATTACACCCCCTCCCATTTGGCCTCCATTTTATAATCCCCCACTCCACTTGCCCCTTCTCCCTTACTTTCCTGTAGTGTAAGATAGATTTTCATAACACATTGAGTATGCATGTTCTTCCCTCCTTAAGCCAAATGTAATACAAGTAAGTTTTACCTTTTTCCTCTCATGTCCACTCTCTTCCCTTCCATTGAAAAAGCTTTATCTTGCTTCTTTTATGTGAGATATAATTTTCCCATTCTATATTTTCCTTTCTTCTCCCAATATATTTCTCTCTCAACCCTTAATTTTAGTTTTTTAGATATCATCCCATCCTATTCAACTAACCCTGTGCCCTCTCTCTGCATGTATATAATGCCTTCAACTACCCTAGTATTAAGAAAAGTTTCAAGTGCTATAAATATTATTTTTCCATGTAGGAATGTAAACAGTTAAACTTTAGTAAATGTCTTATGATTTTTCTTTCCTGTTTATCTTTTTGTACTTGTCTTAATTCTTGTATGTGAAACTCAGATTTTCTATTCAGCTCTCGTCTTTTCATCAAGAATGCTTGAAAGTCCTATTTCATTGAATGACCATTTTTTTCCTCTGAAGTCTTCTAATCAGTTTTGCTGGGTAGGTGATTCTTGGCTTTAATCCTAGTTCATTTGACTTATGGAATATCATATTCGAAGGCCTCCAGTGTCTTAATGTAGAAACTGCTAGATTGTGTGTTATCCTGATTGTATTTCTACACTAATGGAAATGTTTCTTTCCAGCTGCTTGAAATATTTTCTCCCTAACCTGGGAGCTCTGGAATTTGGGTCCAGTATTCCTAGTTTTTCTTTTGGAATCTCTTCCAGAAGGTGATTGATGGATTCTTTCAAAATTTATTTTACCCTCTGTTTTTCTTGGTAATTTCTTGAAAGATGATGTCTAGGCTCTTTTTGATCATTGTTTTCAGGTAGTCCATAATTTTTAAATTGTCTCTCCTGGATCTATTTTCTAGGTCAGTTGTTTTTCCAATGAGATATTTCACATTCTCTAACATTTTTTTCTTCATTCCTTTGGTTTTGTTTTCTAATTTCTTGATTTTTCATAATGTCATTAGTTTCCATCTGTCCCAGTCTAATCTTCAAGGAATTATTTTCTTCAATGACCTTTGGAACCTCCTTTTCCCTCTGGCCAATTCTGATTTATAGGCCATTCATTTTTTCATTGGCTTTTTGGATCTCTTTTGTCATTTGGGTTAGTCTATTTTTTACAGTGTTATTTTCTTCAGCATTTTTGGGATCTCCTTTAGCAAGCAGTTGAGTGGTTTTTCATAATTTTCTTGCATCACTCTCATTTGTTTTCCCAATTTTTGCTCTACTTCTCTTACTTGATTTTCAAAATCCTTTTTGAGCTCTTCCATGGCCTGAGACCAATTCATACTTTCTCTTTGAGGTTTTGGGTAAAGGAGCTTTGACTTTGTTTTTCTTCTGTTTTCATGTTTTGGTCTTCCTTGTCACCAAAGTGAGATGCTTTGTTCTTTTTTTTTCAGTTTTTGCTCTTTTGGCCAGTAATTTACTTGACTTTTGAGCTCTTTGTCAATGTAGATCTCTGCTTCTAGTAAGGGTGGGGAGTATACTGTCAGACATTGGATTCCCCTGCAATATGTAGCCCTACAACTACAGAAACTGTTGCTGTCTTTGATCCTGCTGCTGCTGTGGCTGCTGCAGGTTCCTCCACCACCTTCCCCCTCTGATGCTCTGGGGCTGGGTCTGGACCACTCCACTCTCCCATACTCATCCCTCAGGCTTTTTCCACTGACCTTTCAAGTTTTCCTCAGGTTTTTGGGGTCCTGATGTCTGGAAAGTGCCACATGTGTGAGAAATTCAGTCTCCACAAGGCCTGCTCAAGTCCTGTCTGTGCTGGTGCAGCCCACTTTACTGAGCCTTGCCCCCTGCTTGGCAAGATACTCACTTCTCAATGACCTTCCAGGCTATCTTTGGCTGAAGATTTGCTTTGTTCCATCATTCTGTGGGTTCCAAAGCTCCAGAATTTGTTTAGAGCCATTTTTTACAGGTGTTTGGCTGGGTTTGGGAGCAGTTCTCTTCAAAGTATATGCTGTTACTCTGCCATCTTGGCTCCACCCCTCTCCCCTCCTCATTCTTTAGATAAGGAAATTGAGGTTCACAAATTGGAAATAACTTGTCCAGTGTTATATAGTTAGAAGTTGTGAGAAAGTACTTGAACCCAGGTGTTCCTGACAGCAATCAACTCCAGAGATCCATCATTACACTATCATTACAGTACATAAGATCTAGGAGAAAACCCAAGCACACCCACACACACCCATACCCCTCACACACACACACACACACACACACACACACACACACACACATATACACTGGAAATAATAAAACTACATATCATAGATTTAGAACTGGAAAGAAATTCCTACGTCATGAGCACCAAACCCAAAAATAAGTATGTAAATTGGCTTTTCAAAGATCATATGGGTAGTAAAAGTTAATATCAGAGATTAGTTTCAGATCTCCTGGAGTCCAGTACAGCACACTTTCTTTTCCCTCTCTCATATACTTATCAGTAAACATATTTTATCATTGTAAGATAAGGAAAGTTAGTAGTCATCCAGCACTATCTCAATTCTGTCTTTGCATTCCTTAAAAGGCTATTTTGCTGAGAACTCATGCAAGACAAGTGCTTACATAGAGGTCAGAAGAAGCTATATAATGACCCTTTCAAGGTTTCTCTGAAGAATTTTGGAATTGATTGTATGGCATGGGAGATGCTGTCAAATATCATGCAGTCAAACATCAAAAAAGTCACTGTGCTCTACGATCAAAGCAGAATTGTATTATCTCAAAAGAAATGTGAGCTGTGTAAATTTAAGAGACATATTTACTCCAAACAGAAATATGGATTATTTTTACCTGACATGTGGTACAGCCTTAAAAACTTTTCTTGGTCTTACGATCCACAGTTGGACACACTGTAACTTTTTTTTTTTTAATTAATTTATTTCTTTAAATTTTTTACATTCATTTTCACAAATTTTTGGGTTCCAAATTTACTCCCCTTTTATCCCCTCCCCCCACCCCAATGCCCCATGCAATCTAATTTTCGCTATCTCCAATCTGCCCTCTCTTCTGTCATCTCTCCCTTCTCTTGTCTCCATCTTCTCTTTTCTCCTGTAGGGCCAGATGACTTTCTATTCCTCCTTAACTGTATGTCTTCTTTCCTAGTTGCAACAACAATACTAAACAGTTAGTTGTTCCTAAAACTTTGAGTTCCAAATTCTCCTCATCCCTCCCTCCCCACCCATTCCCTTTGGGACAGGAGGCAATTCAATATAGGCCATATCTGTGTAGTTTTGCCAATGACCTCCCTGATAGTCGTGTTGTGTAAGACTAACTGGATTACCATCCCTCCTAACCTGCCCCTCATTGTTTCTCTTCTGTCTTTTGATCCTGTCCCTCCCCAAGTGTTGACTTCAGATTGCTCCCTCCTCCCTTTGCCCTCCCTTCCATCATCCCCCCCCTTGCAATATCTCTTTCTCCCCGACTTTCTTCTACTGTAAGATAGGTTTTCATACCAAAATGAGTGTGCATTTCACTCCTTCGTTTAGTCAAATGTGATGAGGGTAAACTTCTTGTTTTTTTTTTCTCAGCTCTCCTCTTTTTCCCTCCACTAAGAAAAACTCCTACCTGCCTCTTAAATGACATATAGTTACCCCCTTCCCTTTCCCTCCCCCTACATTTCTCTCTCACCATTTACCCTAGTTTCTTTTAAGGTATGGTCCCATCCTATTCAGTTCAATCTGTGCTCTCTATCTCTGTATGTGTGTGCATATGTGTATGTGTGTGCATGCGTGTACATGTGTATGTGTGGTCCCACCAACTACCCAGATACTGAAAAGTTTTAAGAGTTACAAATATTGTCTTTCCATGTAGGAATGTAAACAGTTCACTCATGGTAAGTCTCTTAAGACTTCTCTTTGCTGTTTACTTTTTCATGCTTCTTCTCATTCTTGTGTTTGAAAGTCAAATTTTCTTTTCTGCTCTGGTTTTTTCATCAAGAATGATTGAAAGTCCTCTGTTTCATTGAAAGACCATATTTTCCCTTGAAGTATTATACTCAGTTATGCTGGGTAGGTGATTCTTGGTTTGAGTCCTAGTTCCTTTGCCTTCTGGAATATCCTATTCCACGCCCTTCAATCCCTTAATGTAGAAGCTGCTAGATCTTGGGTTATCCTGATTGTATTTCCACAGTACTGGAATTGTTTCTTTCTAGCTGCTTGTAAGATTTTCTCCTTGAGCTGGGAGTTCTGGAATTTGGCCACAATGTTCCTAGGAGTTTCTCTTTTTGGATCTCTTTCAGGTGGTGATCGATGGATTCTTTCAATACTTATTTTGTCCTCTGGTTCTAGAATGTCAGGGCAGTTTTCCTTGATAATTTCATGGAAGATGATGTCTAGGCTCTTTTTTTGATCATGACTTTCAGGTAGTCCCATAATTTTTAAATTGTCTCTCCTGGATCTATTTTCCAGGTCAGTTGTTTTTCCCATGAGATATTTCACATTCTCTTCCATTTTTTCGTTCTTTTGGTTTTGTTTGGTGATTTCTTGGTTTCTCATAAAGTCATTAGACTCCATCTGTTCCATTCTAATTTTGAGAGACCTATTAAATTCAGTGAGCTTTTGAGCTTCTTTTTCCATTTGGCTCATTCTGCTTTTGAAAGCATTCTTCTCCTCATTGGCTTTTTGAACCTCCTTTGCCAATTGGGTGAGCCTATTTTTCAAGGTGTTAATTTCCTCAGCATTCTTTTGGGTCTCCTTTACCAAGGTATTGACCTGTTTTTCATACTTTTGTTGCATCTCTGACATTTCTCTTCCCAGTTTTTCCTCCACCTGTCTAACTTGCTTTTCAAAATCCTTTTTGAGCTCTTCCAGGGCCTGAGCCCACCCACCACCCCCCTGGGGTGTCTGGGGTACTGAGGCCCCGCCCTCCACGTCTTTCCCTGATGGCAAGAATACGTCCTCATCTTCGTCAGATCTGAAGGTCCGGATCATTTGCATTTGTTGGAAAAAACTCTCTAAAGTCTTATTTTTCTTCCCTTTTCTAGGCATTTTCCCAGCCAGTTACTTGACTTCTGAGATTCCTTTCCACCCCCCGCCTGGATCCACCCAGCTAGTGCTTGGCCTCTGAGATTTAAATGGGCTTTCCTCCTGCCGGCTGTCACTCAGTGAGCTTTAGTTCAGGTGCTGGGGTGGGGCCAGGGCTGCCTCCGAGACTGATCCCTCGGGGGCTTTATGCAGAGACTTTCAGGAATGGAACGGGTGGGGGCAGGGTGGAGGGACCGCCTCCCAAACCCCGCTCTCTTGGGGGCTTTAAGCAGAAGCCTTCAGTAACAGAGCGGGGTGGGGGCAGGACCATCTCCCAGGCTCAACTCTGTCAGGTCCTATGCAGGAATCTTCCGTAAAGAAGATCCTGCCTGCTGCTGGGGGATTCCTGAGTCCTGGGCCACTGCCGCCTCAGCCGCTGCCCACACCTCTGCCTCCGCCGCTTCCTGCCCCCATCTCTGCCTCTGCCGCTTCCTCCCGAGGGGGCCCGAGTCACGGAGACGCCCCGCTTCCCCTCTCCTTCAGCCCGGCTTTCTTTCTCACTGACCTGTAGCTTCTGTGGGCGGAGGGACTTTCCCGGCTGCTGGAGCTTCCGTCTCTGAAGCCTGCTCAGATCAGCTTCTCTGCGGCCTCGGCCAGGGCAGCGCTGGGGGTCGGGTTTACTTTCCGGGGCGCGCCGGACCCTGGGGACGGGTCTTCAGGGCTCCCTGGAATGGAAATCTCTTCCACTCTGCTTCTGCACACCTTGTATTCACCCAGAAGCTATGGGGGACTCTTTTTACATTAATTCTATGGGTTTTGGTTTCGGAGCTCCTAAACGTGCGTCCTTCTACTCCGCCATCTTGGCTCTGCCCCCCGGACACACTGTAACTTGACCCTAACATGGTGATGTCATTTTGGTCCTCTTTGGGAAGGAAGACAAAAGCCAGAAAACAGCATTCCTAATGCCTTTCAGAGCACTCAGCACATATAGCTGGTGCCTAATAATTTTTTTTAAATATAAATTTATTTATTTAACTTTTTACATTCATTTTCACAAAATTTTGGGTTCCAAATTTTCTCCCCATTTACCCCCTCCCCCCACTCCAATACACCAAACATTCTAATTTTCCCTATCACCAATCTGCCCTCTCTTCTGTCATCCCTCCCTTCTCTTGTCCCCATCTTCTCTTTTGTCCTGTAGGGCCAGATGACTTTCTATTCCCCATTACCTGTATTTCTTATTTCCTAGTAGCAACAACAATACTAAACAGTTGTTCCTAAAACTTTGAGTTCCAAATTCTCCCCATCCCTCCCTCCCCAACCATATGTGTGTGTGTGTGTGTGTGTGTGTGTGTGTACGTCTGTGTGTTGTCCCACCAACTACCCAGATACTGAAAAGTTTTAAGAGTTACAAATATTGTCTTTCCATGTAGGAATGTAAACAGTTCACCTTTGGTGAGTCCCTGGTGACTTCTCTTTGCTGTTTACTTTTTCATGCTTCTTCTCATTCTTGTGTTTGAAAGTCAAATTTTCTTTTCAGCTCTGGTCTTTTCATCAAGAATGCTTGAAAGTCCTCTGTTTCATTGAAAGACCATATTTTCCCTTGAAGTATTATACTCAGTTATGCTGGGTAGGTGATTCTTGGTTTGAGTCCTAGTTCCTTTGACTTCTGGAATATCCTATTCCATGCCCTTTCATCCCTTAATGTAGAAGCTGCTAGATCTTGTGTTATTCTGATTGTATTTCCACAATACTGGAATTGTTTCTTTCTAGCTGCTTGCAATATTTTTTCCTTGGCCTGGGAATTCTGGAATTTGGCCACAATGTTCCTAGGAGTTTCTCTTTTTGGATCTCTTTCAGGCGGTGATCAATGGATTCCTTCAATACTTATTTTGCCCTCTGGTTCTAGAATATCAGGGCAGTTTTCCTTCATAATTTCATAAAAGATGATGTCTAGGCTCTTTTTTGGATCATGGTTTTCACGTAGTCCCATAATTTTTAAATTGTCCCTCCTGGATCTGTTTTCCAGGTCAATTGTTTTTCCAATGAGATATTTCACATTCTCTTCCATTTTTTTCATTCTTTTGGTTTTGTTTTATGATTCCTTGGTTTCTCAGAAAGTCATTAGACTCCATCTGTTCCATTCTAATCTTGAGAGAACTATTTTCTTCTGTGAGCTTTTGAACCTCTTTTTCCATTTGGCTAATTTTGCTTTTGAAAGCATTCTTCTCCTCATTGGCTTTTTGAACCCCCTTGCCAATTGAGTGAGCCTATTTTTCAAGGTGTTATTTTCTTCAGCATTTTTTTGGGTCTCCTTTAGCAAGGTATCAACCCGTTTTGCATGCTTTTCTTGCATCTCTCTCATTTCTCTTCCCAGTTTTTCTTCCATCTGTCTAACTTGATTTTCAAAATCCTTTTTGAGCTCTTCCATGGCCTGAGCCCACCGGACATCCACCTCGGATGTCTGGGATATAGAGGCCCCAACTTCCATGCCTTTCCCTGATGGCAAGCATTGTACTTCTTCATCAGAATTGAAAGGAGGAAGGAACATCTCTTCCCCAAGAAAGTAGCTCTCTATGGTCTTATTTTCCTTCCTTTGTCTGGGCATTTTCCCAACCAGTTACTTGACTTCTGAGATTCCTGTCCACCCCTGCCTAGATCTGCCCAGCTAGTGCTTGGGGTCTGAGATTCAAATGCTGCTCCCAAACCTCAGGGCTTTCCGTGGCAGGAGTGGCTGCTATTCAATATGAGCTTAAGTTTGGTGCTTGGGTAGGGGCAGGGCTGTCTCCCAGGCTCACTTCCCTCAGGGGCTTTATGCAGAGACCTCCAGTAATGGGGCTCCTCCCTGCTTGGGGAGTCCTGGCCTGCTTCTGCCTCTGCCACTGCCTCTGCTGCTGCCTCCCGAGCAGACCCAAGTCACGGAGACACCCTTCTCCCCTCTTGGCCAGCCCAGAGGTCTCTCTCACTCACCTTTGGCGTCTGTGGGTGGAGGGACTTTCGCAGCCACCGGAGATTCTGTCCCTGAAGCCTGCTCAGATCTGCTCCTCTGGGGCTGGGCGGCCAGGGCAGTGCAGGGATGGGCTCTGCTTTCCAGGGCACAACGGACCCCTGGGGACAGTTTTCCAGGGCTCTCTGGAACGGAAATCTCTTCCACTGTGTTTCTGCGCAGCTTGCGATGATCTAGAATTTGTGGGGAGTTCTTTTCACAGGAAATTTATGGGCTGTGGATTCAGAGCTAGCATATGTGAGCCTTTCTACTCCACCATCTTGGCTCCTCCCCTGCCTAATAAATTCTTCAGGATAAACATATAGACTGTGATTCAGAATTGGTATCTGTTGAATCAAAAACAGGTTTTTTTTTTCTTAACTTGAGGACAAACAAAAAATATTATTCCTGTTCTAGCAACAAATATTTTTGGGGGAATTATACCTAAAGATTTCAACATATTAGAAAAATGTAAAAATACAGTTGGTTCCCTTAGGAGGTAAAGATTTTCTTTTCATCCTTAGCTTTCCTCTAGCAGAAATTAATTGACTCCTTTTTGGGATGTGGTCTATGCCTCAGTTAGAGGCCATATTAAATGATGCCAGAGATTTCCTTGCAACCTTGAATTTTGATTATTCTAATAGCAATATAACAGAAATTTCAAGAATTATACTGAGTTAAGTGATTCACTCAGATCTAAATTTAAACATTCATCCAAGCATTCTATTACAAATTATGGAAGTACCCAGCAAGTATGAGAAATATATGAAGAGAATGAAAAAGAAGAAAGAAAAAATTGATTTGACTCAGTGACAAATCAAATATCAAAGAATTTATTATACCCCATTATTTCAATTATGTTAATGATGTTCATTTAATGAAAGTGAGGACAAGGAGTCTTGTGAAAGGGATCTCAGTAATAGTAATAGCTAAAATGTATATAGCAATTTAAATTTCACAATGCACTTGTTTCTAATTTATCATCTCATATATCATCATAACAACCCTGCAATGTAGGTGCTATCATTATACCCATTTTATAGAAAAGGAAACTGAGGCAAAAAATTAAGTTATTTGTACTTTGTTTTCTTACTCCAAATATGTTTTTCCCCTTACACTACAGCTGATTCTGATAGATGGTAAGCCACTTATTAAACTACAGTGACCACAATTCAAATAAACAAAAATTTCAGACTCAAAATATGACCACAATTGCTAAATTTACTAATACTGATTCATTACTTACAAACAAAAGCCCAAGTTCAATACATGTCATGTATAGACTCCAAACTCACTAATTATATCCAGTGTATGGCACCTGACAGTTATGGGGGAATTAAAATCAGTAATTTTAACTTGGAAATAAACCAACTGATGCACCATGCTGACTCATTATGTCATTTTGCTTTTGTGACCCTTTTAATTTGGGAGATTCATAAATAGTTGGCTATGGCCCCATGGAGAACAAATGACTTATTCAACAGAAGGGAGAAAAAAAGAAATAATATTCCAAGAACAGCTGTGGTACAGTGATGGAAGGGACACTGGTTTTGAGTCTGAAAATGAGACTTCAACCTCCACGATGTTATTTATTACTTTTATGACATTGAGCATAACTCTTAGCCTTCTGGGGTCCAGTTTCTTCATATATAAAAATGTAGTTGAGATAAATCAATTCAAAAATCCTGTCTAGCTTTGAATCCATTATTCTATGTGATGCAGGTCAAGACAAATCTGCCTCCATATGATTATGTAACCCTGCAAAATGTTTCCTTTCACAGTGATAAGTATTGACCTCATTGGTCTCCCTTATTTCCATTTTACAGAGGTTTACCCTTCTCTAATTCTCTTCTCCTTCACCACTTGATGCTGTGTCAATAACAGCCATCATCTTATTCCCACTGGAAACTTGTATTCCTCCCCTTGAATGCAGTGAGAAGTAACCTTCCATCTTTTCTTTACTGGAATAAGGTCCCCACAATAGTCCTTGGCCATCTCTAAATCTTGCTTCCTCCCTTGCCCCTCTGCTCCCCCTTCATATATTGTCTTTTACCATTAGTATATAATCTCCTGAAAGGCAAGGTTTTCTTCTCTTATATTTATATTCTCAACACTTATCACAGTGTCTGTCACCTATTAAATCCTTCATAAATGTTCCACTACTCTATCTGTACACGATAAATAGTCAGAACTTGAACATAGATAAAGGAAAAGAAAAAAAAGGCATCATGGCTCTTTCATCTTTGGATTTCATAACATTTCCCCATTTTGCAGGAGGTATAGATGTCTATAGGTTTATCTTTCCTCTACTGAGGCAACATAATGTGGTAGAAAGTGCTTGGTTTAGAGTAAAGGGACCTGGATTCAGATACCATCCCTGATGCTTAACTTTGTTACATTGAGCAAATAACATAACTTCTCTGTGTTTCAGTTTTTTCACCTGCTAATTAGAGATGTGTGTTGATAACCATAAGGTTCTAAATTGACAGCTCTGTTCCTCTTTTGGCTGCCCTCTCTTGATCCAAAAATGTTAGTTCTAAAACACTGGTAGGAAAAAGGTAATGGCACATTTACAGGAATGTCAGGAACTTGAACCAGGAGGGAATATGTCCTCCACAACTTATCCCATGTGTATTTTTGCAACTACACACACCTCTTCATACTTGTAATACCAAATTCTTACTCTAGGAGAAAACGCAATATAACAAAGAGTTAGTAACAAAACTGTCTTGCTAAAATAACAATTAATGAAATTCCAAGCACTTTCAAATATAATATCTCATTCAGTCTTCCAAACTACTCCATTAATTTTCAAGGTACATATTTTTTGGGGTGGCCACAGATGGAAGAAAGTTACACCTAGTATGGAAACTCCATCCACTTATGCCTAATGGATGACTATAAGAATATACCTATTCTTCTATAATATGTAGCCTTTAGAGAGTTCCCTAGGATACAGAGAGATTGTGACTCCCTGAGGGTCAAAAGATAAGTTACTTTCAAGAGGTAGAACTTCAATCCAGGTCTCTCGGAGTCCGTCAGCCCCTTATCCATTATGCCATCATGTCTCTCAGACTGTAATGGCAAATAAAATAGGCTCTGTTACTACTTTTGTTTTAGTATAATTAAGAAGTAAAATGCCTCTATATGAATGTGACTGAGGAGTATATTTCCCACCCGTTGATGGGCCTGTCCATTATGGAGGCTTGATTAGGGGAGTTGTTTTGTAGGAGAGTCCCAAGTACCATTTTTTTTTCCTATTGAGGCACTGAGTCAGAGGTTTATGCCTACTGACTAAAACATGTATAAAGACTCTGAGAGTGAAATTTTACTTTGGGTCTTACTGACTGGAATTGTTTGTGTAATTAGATGAGGACTCTGGCAAGCTGCTAAGGAGCCCCCCAGTCCAGGTTTTGAGAACTCAGATGTCATGCTTCCCTCTCTAGTAACTATGATCAGGCAGTTGGGGTTCAACTGTCTATTAAATTCAGACAGAGGAAGCCCTATCTGTTAATCTTTAATTTCCCTGTATTTTCTTTGAAGTTCAGGCTCCTGACTCACCAGAAATAGGTGAATGACGTTGGTTGGTTGGTTGTTGTCCTTTGTTCTCAAAGAAGAACAAAATATTCTCACCATTAGAACTTTCAATGTGTATGACTGTGGCTGATCGGACCAATACAAGCTTGGAATACTCTACCACAGATTGGGCACAGATAGTCTGTATGAACATTTGGGATGGTTACTCCAAATTTGCACATCTTGATTTCCTTTGTACTGTTTCATTTGTACCAGAGCACAGTACCTTTTCTGATGTGGGCACATCATGCTGAGCAGTCCTGTGCTGCCACTGTCTCCCATGTCACACAATCAAATCCACAGTTCTTGAGAGAGATCATGAGAGTATCCTTGGATTGCTTCTTCTGAGCACCATGTGATATTTGGATGTTGAGTTCTCTTGTAACAAAAGCAGTTGATCTTTCAGGTCTACTGGATTTTGTGTTATCTATAAATGTGCTGATGGTGAATGGAATCATCTTTGCAAATGTTTTTGTATATTTTGCATATTATTTTGTGTTTTGACCACAGAGGGGGATTCCCCACCTGCCTCAGTAATCAGGCCAGGGTTAGGTAAGCAGACAATTTTTAGGGCAACTTTTCTAGCACCCTTCCTCACACCAGGAGGTGAGCAGTGCTATCCTTAAAAGGCTGCTCAGACACCCAGGAGGCTGCCAAGTCCAGGTGCTGCTTCCAGTCAGAAATGATTCTATGGCCTGGGCTGCCTGTCTGTGTGCAGGATTGTGACCACAGCTTCCGGTGTATCTGCAACTGTTGCTTCATTACTAGCCTGTCACCACAGCACTTTGAGGTATAAGAGTAAAAATGGTATGGGTTATGTCTTTTGATTCACGTGTAAATTGAATTTAAGTGAGGCACAATTGTGCTAAGTCTTCGGCCTCACTCTCTCCTCCAGAGTCATCATCATAGTCCAGTGGTAGGACAGGGTCAAGATGTCTGGTGATGGCGCAGGATGCAGTGGATGACCTTATCATCTTTGTGTCTATCCAGACTCTAAGTATTCCACTTCTGCTTCAGCTGCTTTCATGGCCTTGGAATAAATTGTTCTCATCCACTCATTTCACCTGGGGAAGTCTTCATGTGCTTAGGGTCGACACTAACTCACCTATGGGTTTGAGATCCCTTGGTTATCTTCAACCTCATTTGAAGGTTGCTTAAATGATTTACTGAGTGTGGCTGCTGCACTTGCTGCAGCTTCTTACAGCCACAGGTGAGAGTTGGGTGGAATATGTGGAAACCAAAAGTGGAAAGAGCCCTGAAAGGGACTCAGAAGTCATCACACCAAAGATCCTTGTCCTCCCTGAACACATCCCATACCCCAGATGAATGATATATGTGCTTGGTTAAAGAATTGATACATGTGCTTGAATAAAGTGATTTTTAACACCTCAAAAGTCTCCTTTCCTTTTATGAATGCGCATCTAAGAACCTGTGGTAGCAGGTCTCTCTGAGTATGTTAAGGTACTTATTGATATATCACGGTGACAAGGATGGGATCTGCATAAATTAAAAGGAAAATATGGGGACTGGGATAATTATCTGTTGTTTCCCAGTTGTGGTAACTATGGTTCTGTGGTACCCCAGGAGGTGGGGGTGACCAGAGCCAGTGCTGAATTGGATTAGCCAGATTCTGGGCTGTGCTGGAGGAGGGAAGGTTTTTTAAAGTGTATTGTATTCAGAAACCAGACCAGAGTGAGGAGAATTTGGAATGGAGCCCTGGAGACCTAGTGAAGAACAACCCTGCAGCAGCCTGCCTACTGAATTATCCAGTAGAAGCCAAGAATGGCCAGTGTGCTGACCTTGGTGAGGTGAGAGTAACCCAAATGCAGAACTGTCTTTGCACAGACCCAAGCAGGATAAGGGAGTGACTGGCTCCTCCTGGAGGAGGAGGAACCCAGGCCCTTGGAGTTCAGCCCTAGGTCAAGATTTGGACAGCTCAGCAAGATACTGAGTTTGATTTTTTGCAGCATTGTCCTTGGACAATTTGTGACCCACGTGTGCTGGAGTTGCCTATGGTGGGTGGGGGAAATTCCATGTACAAGGACTCCACCCAATGATTATTGTCATTTTATTTGATGCCCCTCAGGACTTGGAAGCCCTGCCCATTAGAACCTACACCTGAGAGTGCAGGGTAGGTAGAACATGCCCCAAAAAGGACTTTGCTTGGGCATTTCTATTTGGGATTGAAGAAGGAGGAACTTTTTGTTCTCTCCTCAAAGAAGGATGTTATATCTATACCATTGTGTTTGTTTAAAGCCATTGGCCACCCTGGTAATAAGTTGCTATGTTATGTATTCTGAAAATGTGAATTATGTTGTACTTACTAAAGTACTTGCTTACTTATTCAGATATAAGCTGCCCATGTAACATGCTTAAATCACTTTGATTTGGAATTACAAAGTATAATACCTATTTCTTCCAGGGTCCATGGTCATCTAAGATTTGCAAGGTCAAGGATCCTGGAGGGTGGAGTGTAATGGCAAGTAAAATAGGATCTTTTGCTGTTTTTCTTTGGTGTAATAAAGAAGTATGTGTAATAAAGAAGTATAATGTCTCCATTTGAATGTGACTGGAAAGTATCTTTCTTACCCATTGATGGGCCTGCCCACTGAGGGAAGCTTGATTAGGGGAGATGCTTCCTAGGAGGGTCCCAAGTACCTTTTGTTTTTCTTTTCTTTTTTTTTTTGAGGCATTAAGTCAGAAGGTTTGGGGTGCTAAGTTCCCTGAAAAAGGTGAATGATATATGTCCTTGGTTAAAGGATTGATACATGTGCTTGATTAAAGTGATTGTTAATCCCTCAAAAGTGACTTTTCCTTTTATGAATGCAGATCCAGAAACCTATGGTAGCAGGTCCCCCATGTTTGTTAGAGTTCTTACTGATACACAGACATGATTTTGACCAATTTCCAGCTAAAGAAACAGACATCATCAGAAAAAAGTGACTTGCCAGTTGGGCAAGAGTTTCAGTTCACACCTTCTCGCACCAAGTCTATTACTTTTTTCTCCAATTAATCCATACTATTTCTTGAGAGAAATTAATTGAACCACAAATGAATGAAAACATAAACACCACTGTTGGATATAGCAAAAGTCAATTAAGACTAACATCTGGAGAATCATGCAATCTGTGTCCTCCAAGTTTCACTAGGAAAAGATGAATGAAAAAAGAAAAATGCCATAGAAATGAAGAAAAAGAAAATACAGTCCATATGTAGCCCATTGTCAAGAATGACTTTCTAACGAAATGTCAGATGATATGTCTTGAAAATGAAAGCAAGAACTAAAATATTTTGCATTTAAGTAGTGAAAATAGTAATTTAAGGTTCATTAAAAATCCATTGTGACATAGTTGACAGAGCCAGGGAAGTCTGATTTCTATTTCTGACCAATACTGTCTGTTTGACACAAGTCACTTAATCTTTTCAGTGTCCTGGCAATTTTCTACCTTTTGTGTTCTACGGTGCCTTCCAGGTCTCCTATTCTATGTTCTGTCCTCTAAGGTCTCTCCATATTCTGACACTCTGCAATATGTTTTCTGAAGTACCTCCCAGCTCTGACATTCTTTGCTCAAGTGCTGACATTTTGTGGTCTTCTATGAAGGTAGTTAGAGCATGGTCACTACTATAGAGTGAAGAAGAATATACCAGCCTCTAATTTGGAACTTCAGTCCAGCTCTATGAATAGGAGAATTATACAACCTGGAATTTCAGAATTATAAAGCACTTTGGTGTAAAGAATTAGGACATGATAAATTTCCTGGGAAAGGAAGTTGTTGAGAAATGTTGCAAGGAAAATGGTCCAGGGGAGCAAGGATTGTGCTCACTTATCCTCCTGTTTCTGTAAGTCATAGTTCATTCAAGAAGAAACAGACAACTTATCTTTTATTATTTCATTTTGTTCTCACAGAAAACATGTGATGTAAGTATATTCAATTATCACAATGTTGCAGGTAAATTAAAAAAAATGGAAGCTGAAAGAAGTTAATTTTTAAATAAATTTCTGAGACAAGAGTTGAACTTGGTTATTCCTGAATCCAAGTTCTATGCTCTATATATGGAAAAAAAAAGATTGTTCTTATTCTAAACCTGCTTGATTTCCCATGACTCTGAACCTTTTAAAATTATATTTATTTCATAAAATATTAACAAATTACATGTTAAAAATAATAATCTTTTTTTTTACCATTTTAAATCCCTCCTTGAGTAGGCAAACAATTTGATTTTGATTATACATGTGAAGTTATGCACAATATATTTCCATATTAGCCACATTGACAAGAAAACACAAATGAAACAAAGCAATACAGATAAAGAAATAAAAGTTCATCAATTTTTTTTTTCCTGGTGGTGGATAGCATGTTTAATCATGGGTTCTTTAGAACTGTCTTGGATCATTGTTTTTATCTGATTAACTAAGTCTTTCACAGTTGATTTCCCTTACAATATTGCTGATACTGTGTACAATGTTTTCATGGTTCTGCTCACTTCATTTTGCCCCAGTTCATATAAATCTTCTCAGTGTTTTTTTTTTTTTCTGAAACCACCCTACTTGTCATTTGTTATAGTATAGTATTCTACCACAATCATATACCACAACTTATTCAGCCATTTAGCAACCCCTCAATTTGTAATTCTTTGCCATCACAGAAAGAGATGGCACAAAAATTTCTGCACAAATGGATCATTTTTTTTCTTTGACCTCTTTGAAGTATAGACCTTGTAGTGGTATTGCTAGGTCAAAGTATATGCATGATTTTATAGTCCTTTGGATTTAGTTGCAAATTTTTCTCCAGAGTGTTTGGCCTGGATCAGAACCTCACCACCAGGGCATTGATGTCCCATTTTTTCCAACATTGCCTCTAGTATTTGGCTTTCTCCCTCCATTCTCCCATGTTCGCCAATCTGACAGATGTGAAATGGTATCTCAGAATTGTTTTAATTTGTATTTCTGAAATCAGTAGTGATTAACAATATTGTTTTCGTGGGACTATTAATAGCTTTGACTTCTTTTTCTGAAGACTAGCTTTTCCTATTTAATGACCATTTATCAGTTGGAGATTGACTTGTATTTTTTTTTATCATTTTGGCTAAATTTCTTGACTATCTGAGAAATAAGGCCTTTGTCTGAGAAAATTGATGCATCCCTGCCCCAGCCCCCCACAGTAACTTGTTTCCCTTCAAATTTTGGTTGTGCTAAATTTGTTTCTGCAAAACATTTTTAATTTTACATAATCATGCATATAGTTTATTTCTCTTTGGCCTCTTTCTCTTGTTTGGTTATAAACTAATCCCTTATCCAAAGATCTGACAAGAAAATTGTTAAATGCTCCTCTAATATACATATGATATTAGTCTTTATGTCTAAATCATTTATTCATTTTGACTTGATCTTGATATATGATGTGAGATGTTAGTCTATGCCTAGTTTTTGTCAAACTGTTTTCCAATTTCCCTAGCAAATTTTGTGAATTCTTGCCCTAAAAGTTTGGTTTGAGAGATTATCAAACAATAGTTTACTATGGACATTTAGTACTGTGTTTTGTGTACCTAATTTATTCCACTGATCCATCACTCTATTTCTTGGCCAGTAGATTATTTTGATGATTACCGCTTTGTAATATAATTTGAAATCTGGAACTTCTAGGCCACTTTCATTCTCATTTTTTTCAGACTACTTGGATATTCTTGACTTTTCTTCTTCCAGACAAATTTAGTTACTACTTTTTCTAGTTCTATACAATAACTCTTTACTACTTTGATTGATATGGAACTGAATATGAAATTAACTTAGGTAGAATTTTCATTTTCACTATATTGGATCAACTTACTCAAGAGCAAAGGGCAAAATAAATAGACTGTCAGGAATACAGTTAGTATGTTTCATCTTTCTGAGTTCAAACCTAGACTCAGACACTTACTATCTGGGTGACCCTGGGCAAATCACTTAACTCTGTCTCAGTTTCCTCATGTGTGAAATGAGCTAGAGAAGGAAATGGCATAACACTCTAGTACCTCTGGGTAAAAAATTCAAAATGGCTTCATGAAGTGTTAAATTTGATTGAAATAACTGAACAACAAATAATACTTATGAGCAATTATTATTTCTCCAATTGCTTAGACCTTTGTTGTGTGTGAATCATATTATAATTATGTTCATATAAACTCTGGGTTTGTAGTGTTTTATACTGTGTGCAATTATTTTAAGACTTTCTCTTTCTATCTCTTTCTGCTGTGTTTTGTTGGAAGTCTATAGAAATGCTGATGACATATGTGCATTTGTTTTTATCCTGCAAATTGCTGAAACTGTTAATTGGTTCAACTCAATTCTTGATGATCTCCTACAGTTCTTTAAGTATACATAGCTTTGTTTCTTGTAAAGGATATGGAGGACTAAATTTTCAATGGAGTCTTAGGTCACTATTTTTTAGTACCCTTTAGGCTATGAGATAACTATAGGCTTGTTTGAGCATGCTTCAATGTACCCCTCCTACAACCATGTGAAAAGAGCTCCTAATTTATCCACCTCCCAATTTACAATCTTTATTCCCAAACAGACATGTAGACAGTGAATGGGTAGATAATTGTGATTCTCAGGGGAAGGGCAAGCCATAAAAATGCCAGCCATGATCTTTTCACTTCAAATTTTTCACTTATCATGAAATTCAGTATCTAGACCATACATTGGCAAAAGGGTCTGGGAGAAAGTGATATTGCAAAAATATCATCTTGAGACACCAAAATATAACCACATTCCTTAGAATTACAGAGAAATTGCACCTCTTCCACTCCTCCCCCCAAAATAATGCCACAACACACAAGATTGTTAATGACATATCACATTACTGCAGAATTTTTCAAAGAAGCAGAATACATCACAATGTCTTCCTTAACTACAATTCTAGAACATATTATTTGGGAAAGGAGGCTCAGAATTTAAGAAAGAATGAAATCTACACTAGCCCTTTTCCTTCTTATGGAGAAAGAACACAGATCGCAGGAAGAACAGAGTCTAATGCCATGATTAAGGTATTTATATTTAGCAGACACACGTAGTACTCATCAGAAAGACACAGAGAGGAGAAGTGATCTCCATCATATCACACAAGTGGATTAAAAATAAAATATAAACAATAAATAAAAAATAACCAATGGTTTCTAGCAAGATTAGTATTAGATGGCAGAGTTTGCCACTTAGTTCATAAAATATAATGAAATTAATAAACATTGGAAGTGATTCAATGTTATTGTTTATGGAATTAAAGCAATAAAGATTTTAATCATAATAATAACAATAATTAAAGATTTTAATAATAATAATAATAATGTCCACTTGTGTATTTTGAGAGTGAAGAGGAAATCATGAGCTTGCTGAGCCTTCTAATCATTCTAGAATTGAACATTCATGAATCCTAAGTCTAGAAATAACACTTAAATCATTTTTTACTTGGGAACTGGACTGATGCCATTGGGGCTGATTTCATGTAACTCAGGAGTCTCTAGTTTCTATATTCACGGAATGTGTTGGGTGGGAAAGAATTCTTAATTTCCTTTAAACCTACAGGATGATCCACACACAGACTCACAGAGAGAAAGTGGTACTTGGTATACCAAGTCATAACTGGAGTTTATGAATGAACTTCACGCAATCCTCCTACAGCAACCAGATAATGCTGCAGATTATTAGACTAAATGAATAGCGTAGTGGAAAGAGAGTCAATTTTTGATATGTAAAACATAGGATTACATTTTGAATCATATATATGTATGTATGTATATATGTATGTACATACTAAGTATATGATCATGGACAATCAACAAAGCACAGATAAGTTCCTGATTTGCATCAGTGTGGGCACCATTCACATTGGAAGTGACTCAGAAAGATGAAAATAAATTTGGGAATATGTAAATTCAACTGTATGGTCAAAACATTTCCTATTGGAAAATGTTAACTTTATTTCTCTTATTTTAAAATCAGTTTCTAAATCTTAAAATGGGGATAATAATAGGAAATACCTTATAGCACTGTTTAATTGAGATATGTTAAAATATTTTGCAAATATTAAAGACATATATATATATATATATGGGTAATTTAATATTATTAATTTATCCAAGGGTCTTTCCTAAATCTCTTTTTTCTTTCCTGGTGACTGGTAGTATATTTCCTTTTTCATGTGATGCAGTGTATAAGCCATTGAGTCTAGAATCAGGAAGACCAAAATTCAAATTCAGTCTCAGATACTCATTAACTTTTCACCTCTGGGAAAGTCACCTGATCTCTGTCTATATCAGATTCTTCAATTATAGAATGGGCATATGTGCATGAGATGTGGTTAAACACATGTTGTATGAGGAATGCAATTAAATAACTGAATGGAAGACAGCCTTTAGTGTGACAATTTTAAGGCAGAGAGACCAACTGAAACACTGTTCTAATACTCAAATCCTGAGGTCATAAGGGTCTGTACTAGCATGGTAGCATGTTCAGAGAAGAGAAGCTGCATATTTGAATGATATTGCAAAGATAGTGAGCATAAGAATTTGAAACAGATTGGGTATGGAAGGAGGAATTGAAGATTACAGATAAATTCTGATCCTGGGTGACTAAGAAGATGTTGATGTCTTCAACAGTAATAGGAAAGTTTTAAAGAAGGGATGACTTGGGGCAAAAGGTAATAAATTTCATTCTAGAAATGTTGATTGTATGATTTCTATTGGATTTCCAGTTCAAGATATTATCCAGTAGGTAGTTGAAAATGAATAATTGAATGTCAGACATTTTAGGGCTTGCTAAATAAATCTGAAAATCCTTTATATAGTGATAAAAATGAACTCAAGGCTGTGTCTGAGATCAATGAGCAAAATAGTACAGATGAAGAAGAGAAGGACCCAGATAGAGTCTTGGGGAATAGTCACAGTTAGCATACATATCCTGGGGGAAGATCCAGAAAAAGAGAGAAAGAGGGAATAGACATACAAGTAAAAACAGATCCAGGAGAGAACATTGTCACAAAAAATAAAATAAAATAAAATAAAATACAAAATAATACTATAGTGAATATAAGGCCAAAGGAAAAAGCAGATTTGATAATGTCAGAGATTGAAGAGAATTCAAGAAAGGATGAGGATTAAAAAAAGTCCAATGAATTTATCAGTATTAAGTAATTGTTGATGACATTGAAGAGTCTTTTTTAAGTTGAATAGTGAGGATGGTAGCAAGACTACAGAGAAATAAAAGTTTAGTGACAGGAAGGGGAGGAATGGGAGTAATTATCAAAGTAATCATGAATGTAAAGAGACATATAATAATAAAGCTAGTACAGATAGATTAAGTGGGGGATTTTTAAGGAAAAAAAGTATATGGACATGTTTAGGCAGCAGGAAAGTATCCATTAGATAGGGAAATATGAGAAAGATGGAATGATAGAGAAGAAAAGTCATTGGAGAAAATAGGATGGAATGGGATCAATTGTATAGGTAGAAAGATTTGCCTTGGAATGGGGAAGGCTGCTTCTTCATAGGAGATGATGAAAGAGGAGACAGGAGGGGAAGATAAATGAATGACATGAGAGGAGGATAAGAGATAAAGAAGGAGTTTGGGGAAAATAGCTTCATTTTTTTTCAGTGAAATTTGATCCTCATGATTGATAAGTTTGTATTGCCCAGGCACTTTAATATTTGGTAGTGGAAGTAATAAGGAGTCAATGAGTTCATTTAACAGAGACATCGTACAGTCTGGCTCACACTTTAGAAAAATCATCTTAGTAGCTGCATGGTGGATATACTGGAGTGGGGAAGGATGACAACTAATAACCAGCGAGATATAGGAAGCCTTCATGCAAGTAGCAATTGAGCCAAATTTTGAAAGAGTAAATCAAGACTGTCCTAGTCTTTGTCACAAAAACCCTAGAATTAAATGAACTAAAATTTATAAGTAGAAGGAGATCCAGAAGTCATGCAATCTTAACTCCTATTTAAAGAAGAAGAAATCAAAGTACAGATAAGTTAATGACCTCACTAGAACAACATAGGTATAAATTTTAAAAGGTGACATTTGAATCAAGGTCCTGAGAACAAATTGTGATCCTTCTCCCAATTATATCAATTGCTTCAGTTGGATCTCTCTGTAAATAGGGGTAATGATCTCCATTTGGTTTATAGAGTGCCAGAATTAAGAATATAGTCATTTAGTTCAAAACAGTTGGGTATTTTGATGGAAGTAGTGGAAAGAGAGCAATCTCGAAACAGGTAAAGATAAAAGAATAGAAGAGAGGTCTGATTCTCATCTTCGTGGATTTCCAAGAAAAGTGATCCCTTATCAGAGTTATGGATTCTTAAACAAGGCTTGTTGGGAAACATACTACCCCAGATGTTGATATCTCAAGACAAATTGCAATTCTCCCCATGCTAATTACAGCTATGATGTTGTATAGTCATTTTACTCATTATTCTTCTTATTCTGGTGATAAGAAAAAGGAACAATACTTTTTACCCAGAGAAGTTGAGTGGCTCCCTCAACTTCTCTATATTTGAGAAACTCCATTGCCCATACCCACTTTTAGTTTCAGAGTGGAGAAGAATGCTTTCAATCACAATAGAGCAGGGACCCTGAGGAATGGAATGGAATGAAACATTGCACAAGGTATAAGACGCTGGCCTCAATATGAATGTATGTTTAATGTGAGTGTGTATGCATATATGTAGTATAACATACATCATATAATATATGATATGATATGGCATGATATACTTTAAATAAAAACACTAACACTGCAAAAAAGCCTTTTGAGTTGACTGGTAAAAATCTATTTCTATTCCTTATTACAATACCCCTATTTTCGACTTCTTTGCTTTGTAGCTGGGCCTGGATCATTAGAATCTAAAGTGACAGGGGATGTATCCAACGGCAAAATCTCATGTAGAAAAGAATATGAGAACAACAGGATTTCCACCTAAAGTAATAGCTCTTTATTTCCCCTCCTACCAGTTTGGAAACAATGTTTCAGGAACTGACAAAAATACATCAACAGTTTTCATTAAAAGCACATTCATATCCGCATTAAGTAAGTTCCCATCAAATGTAATGGGACATTTATGTACATATGATGGAAGGAAATAATAACAGAGAGATGAAGGGCGCATCACAATCCATTTAGGGAAGTTCATGATTTCCATAACAAAATCATAAAACACTGTAAAAGCATTATTCATTATTCATTCAGTGCTTGGTGATGACTTCTCATCTCTAGTTTCTGATTCCATTCTGCCACTGACCTTTAACTTGCAAGAGGAACTTTCTTTCAGTGACCTGAAGTAAGGATCTTAGAAGGAGGAGATCTGGTAAGGAGACATTAGAATCTTGCTGGACTGGAAATTGACAAAGGCCAAAAAAAGTGTATTAATTAAGACAGAGTCAATAATCACAGAAATCATCAAACCGTAAGACATTTGGGAGAGATCTTTCTGTATATGAGTGCATTTATGCATATGTACATAATACACATATGTATACAAATGGATGCATATAAATACATTTACATTAAATGTTTGTTTCTAGACAAGCATTTTTTAAAGTGAGGATTCAAGAATCTAATAAATAAACATGCAAGATATGAGAAGATCCCAAGGTACTAAAGTCACCTAACTATAATAATGTAAGAAGAGTTTCAGTAGGTCCCATAACAAAAATGTCTCCCATAGAATATGTTAATGCCAAATCATTAAGTTTATCCTTGTTAGACCTCATTAAAAGGAAAGTTATCATCAACAGTGGCATTGTACAGAAAAGAGATAACACCTTTCTAAGACAAATTAGAAGAATGGAAAGAGAGATCTGAGAAAATGGGATGGGGACTGGTCCAGAGGGTACAAGGAGGCAACGTCAACTGTGGGACTTAGTGGTGGTCACAGCAGCAGTAACAGTTTTGGGAGCATTCAGCCCAGAGATGGTAAGGGGATTGGATGACTCTTAATAATGAATTACAGCGATCCCTGTGCTATTTGGAAACTCCATTGCCCATTTTTAGTTTCAGAGTTTCAGAGTGGAGAAGAATGCTTTCAATCACAATAGAGCAAGGACCCTGAGGAACAATAACATTTTTGAGATACAGGGGATCGGGGAACTTCCTGGGTAAGGACCAGAGTGCAAACCAAAAGACCAGTGACCACACCTCTCTCCAGATCATATTGCCTTGGAAACAATGAAAATTTCCAGTGTCCCAGAACTAGCTTTAAAGACTGCATCACAAAAAGTCTGAAGCTTTGGGCAGTCTCCCTCTATCTCCACCCCAGGTGAACAGAGCACATGCAACTGGGAAATAAGATATACAGACAATGAGTTATAGAAATCTCCCCTTGGGGGAAAGGGAGAGATGGGGAGAAAACTTAGAACTCAAAATCATGTGAAAATGAATTTTGAAAACTGAAGGTAAATTAATTAAATTAAAAAGAAAAGAAAGAGCAGGGGGAGTGAAATGTTTATATTTTTACTTACAAGAGATTAGGGGTCATAAGCAACAATATTGCTTTTGGTCACAAGGGATCAGGGAAAGTTGACGAACAATATTGCTCACAAGTCCAAAGGAGCAGGGGTTTTTTTGTAAAAGCAAGTACCCCAATATACTGAGGCAGATCAACTATCATAGGTGTTTTGATCTTCTTTTCTAAAAGAAATGGCAACTTCTGAGGGGTCAAGAATCAGTTTAATCAAGCATGTATGCCATTCCCTTAATTCAGGGGGAAAAGTCAGCACCCTGACTTTCAGAGAAATTGCAGAGGAATTAAAATCAACAGACAGGGCTTCCAACTGCCTGACATGAAGCAATACATACATCACAAACCAACAGACAAATGCAACTGTCTAACCATATATACATAGTTACCAGAGAGAAAAGCACAAACATCTGGGTTTTCAAAAATGAGGGGCTACTTAACATCTTCCCAGAGTCTCATCTGGCAAACAAACCTTATTCCAAAAGACATGCCCCAAAGTAAAACCTCACCTCAGAGTATTTATACATTTTTTCAAACCAGAGAGCATCACAATCTTGAGAACCAGTGCCTCATTAGAAAATTAGCAGAAGGTGTGGGCTTCCCCTAATCAAGCTTTCCTTAAGGGACAGGCCCATTAATGAGTGGGGAAGATTTTTAACTCTCATAATTACCTTTGCAGCTTTGAGGAAGAATATTACTTACAGTCATAGTAGAGCAGAGCCTCCAAGGAGCAATATTGATTTCAAGTTTGGGAGAGTTCCTTTCCCTGCTCCATACTGGAAAAAGTGATCCTCTTTAGTGTAAATTTCAAAGTCAAGAAATAGGCTAGAAAAATGACCAAAAAGCAAGAACAAAGGAGCACCTGACCTCTTTTACAAAAAGCAACTGTGATGACTGGGGGAAAAAAAGATTTAAAGTCCCAAGACAATGTCGAAATAGCTGCAAATCAAACTTCAAAGAAAAACATGAATTGGACATAAGCCAAACAAAAATTCCAAGAAGGGTTAATATGTTTTTCAAAACATCAGACATCTGATTTATACTGTAGAAAAGTCTTAATATTTTGATAAATTCATGTCTATTTGGCTCTCTGGTCTTTTCTAATTAAAATCCAACTCCTTCTTTGTATGCTGCATCATGTAATTCCAGACGTTGGCCTCATGGGCAGAAATCTACTGTTACAAAAATCTACCTGTTACAAGATATAGTCAGTTGTTTCCTAGTATATGTTTGACAGCTGTGGTTCCCAAAATGTTTTCAAAGCATGTTTTTATGTTTAAGCTACTTTACTAAGATTTTCTGAATCACTTTCTCAAATCTAGACAATGGGAAAAACCACAAATGAAGGCTTAGTTTGGATTGTTCGCTAAAGTCTAGGGTAGTAATACCCAATCTGAAAATTTAATAATCAACCTCTCTAAACTATATCAAGCTGGCTTCATCACACCAGCACACATAGTCTATTAATTCCCAATTCTTCCCTCCAATAGTTAGCTTCAATTTTGGATACACAAGACAATGCATCTGTCGTTAAAATGACTCATTACCCACCTTGGCTGCAATAAGAGAAACATACTGTCAGGGATTAGGGAAGGGTCAATTATTTTCTTTAAGCTGATTTAGACAAAACTTATCTTGATTGCCTTATTTAATCTTTTTAAGTAAGGTATCCAGGAAGCACATGGAAGACTATGCGAAGGGGAGTAACCAGATTGGAGAAATGGTGCCTTAACCTCATTCTATATGAAGACTCTTGAAAGGGCTTGGAATGTTTAGCCTAAAGAAGCAAATACATAGTGGAAACATAATTTTAATGGCAATTACTTAGAAGAAAGACTAAATTTATTCATCTCTACCCTCAGAAAGTTCATGAAAAAATATAATGGATAAGAAACTGGGTTTGAATTCAGAAGATGATACTTGTATTCATAAGAACTTTATCATTACTAACACAGTTAGAGGACACAGATATAAGTTGAATATGAGTGGATGACACCTGAACAAATAAAATTAGCGGAACAAAGAGAACTTTAACGAAAGGGAAAGGGAGAGGTAGAATGGGATGTATTATCTTGTATAAAGGAGGCAAGAACAATATTTTAAAATGGAAGGGATGATAAAAAAAAGTGGGGAGGGAGTGCGTTAGTCTCATTCTCATCAGAATTGATTCAAAGAGAACCCAATTGGGTATAGACATTTATTTTACTCTACAGGAAAGCAGGAGACAAAGAGAATAAGAAAAGGCAGGAGGGAGTGATAGAAAAGAGAGTAGACTGGGGGAGGGGTAGTCAGGAACAAAAAAAAACTTTTGAGGAGGGACAGGGAGAAAGGAGAAAGAGAATAGAATAAATGGTGAATAGAATGGAGGGAAATACATTTAGCAACAGTAATAATGAAAAAAAATTGAAGCTTTTCATTTTTCTTTTGCTTTATTTGTTTTTGTTTTCTTTAATTTATTTGTTTTCAGTTTTCTACAATTACTTCCATGCATCTTAGATTTTCTCCTTCACCCACCGTCTCCCCAACCTCTCTGAGCTAGCATGCAATCTTATGTGGGTTCTCCACATAAATTCTTACCAAATTCATTTTCACCTTAGTCATGTTGCATGAAAGAATTAAAATGAATGGGAGAAACCATGAGGAAAACTAAAACAAAACACAGGAGAAAATAGTGGGCTTAATTCTGCAATCCAATGCAATAGTTCTTTCTCTGGATGTGGGTGACATTCTGCCTCAAAAGTCCATCGGGAATGTTTTAGGTCCTTGCATTGCTGTAAAAGACTGAGTTTACCAGAAAAATTCTTCACACACTGTGGTTGTTACTATGAACAAAGTTCTCCTGGTTCTGCTCCTTTCACTCAATATCAGTTTGTATAAGTCCTTTCAGGCCTCTGTAAAGTCTTCCTGCTCATCATTTCTTATAGCACAATAGCATTCCATTACATTCATATGCCACAATTGGTTCAACCATTCCCCAGTTGATGGGCATCCCTTTGATTTCCAATTCTTGGCCACCACAAAGAAAGTTTCTATAAATAATTTTGTGCATGTGGGACACTTTCCCATTTTTATGATCTCTTTGGAATATAGTCCTAGAAGTGATATTGCTGAGCCAAAGGGTGTGCACATTTTTGTAGTTCGTTCAGCATAGTTCCAAATTGCTCTCCAGAATGGTTGTATCAGCTCACAACTCCATGAACAATGAATGTGTTCCCACTCTCTCACATTTTCTCTAACATTTATCATCTTCCAGTTTTGACATGTTTGCCAATTTGATAGGTGTGATGTGGTACCTCAGAGTTGTTTTAATTTGCATCTCTCTTATCAATAGCGATTGAGAGCATTGTTTCATATGACTATAGATAGCTTTAATATCTTCCTCTGAAAACTACCTCTTCATATCCTTTCAACATTTATCAATTGGGGAATGACTTATATTCTTGTACATTTGACTCAGTTGTCTATACATTTTAGAAATGAAAGGCCTCATTTCTTACACATACAAAAATGAGAACCATTCCCCACCTGATAAATGAACAAAGACAGAAAGTTTTCAGATGAAGTAATCAAATCTATTTCTGGTCATATGAAAAAAGATGCTCTACCTCACTGTTGATTAGAGAAATGCAAATTCAAACAATTCTGGGATACTGCTGGAGATTGGCTAATAGTACAGAAAAGGCACTTGACAAATGTGAGGCAATAGGGAGAAAGTAGGAAATTAATGCATTCCACCAATGCTGCTGAAATTGTGAACTAATTCAAGCACTTTTTTGAGCAATTTGAAGCTATTCCCAAAGGACTATAAAACCATTCATGACCTTTGACCCAACAATGCTGCTTGAGACAGCTAGGTAGTGCAGTGGATAGAGCACCAGTGTAGGAGTCACGTGGACCTGAGTTCAAATATCACCTCAGACACTTGACACTCACTAGCTGTATGACATTGGACAACTCACCTGACCCCAACTGCCTCATCTTGGATCATCTTCAGTCATCCTGATGAGTATCTGGTCGCTGAATTCAGATGACTCTGGAGGTGAAGTAAGGCTGGTGACCTGAACAGTCCCCCTGGCTTAAAACAAAGTCAAGTGCAAGTCATGTCATTATTTCTCTGATGGCATGGTCTTCTTTGGCAATGAAGGACGTATGTATGAAATATGTATCCTAAAATAAATAAAAAACAACAAAAAGGTGATGGAGCCAAGATTGCAAAGTAGAAAGATGCACATACTGTAACTCTTCCCTCACAACCCATAAGATACCTTGAATAAAGTTCTCATTTCTAAAATATAGAGAGAGCTGAATCAAATTTTTAAGTATCAAGTCATTCCCCAACTGATAAATGGTCAAAAGGTATTAATAGGCAGTACTTAGAAGAAGACATTAAAGCTATATATAATCATATAAAGTGATCTAATTCAATATTGATTAGAGCAATATTGATTAAAGCAATTATTAGGTACCACCTCACATATATCCGATTGGCTAATATGAGAGAAAAGGAAAATCACTGGTTTTTAAGAAGATGGGGAAAATTGAAACACTCATGCATTATTGATGGCATTGGAGAACTGATTCAATTTCTCTGGAGAGCAATTTGGAACTAGCACCAAAGGGCAATCAAGCTGTGCATACTCTTTTTTCCCAGAAATATCACTACTAAGTCTGTATCCCAAAGTAGTCACAAAAAAAGGGAAAAAGGAAACACATATACAAAAGTATGTCTATCAGTTCCTTCTGTGCTGCAAAGAATTTGATATTAAAGTGTTACCTATCAATTGCACAATGGATGAACCAGTCATTGTATATGAATATAAGTACTATTGTGCTAAAAAAATGATGAACAGGTATATTTCAGTAAAAAAATGGAAAGATTTACATGAATTGATGCTGAGTGAAGTCAGTAGAATTAGGAGAAAACTAAACAGTAACAGCAGCACTGCATGATGATCAACTTTGTTAGACTTGGACTTTCTCAGCAATGCAATGATCTTAGACAATTGCAAAAGACTCGAGATGGGAAATATTATCCATATACAGAGAAAGAACTGTGATGATTGAAGCAATTTATTTTCACTTTTTTTCTTTATCTTTTTTTAAATTTTGTTTTGATTCTTCTTTGACAACATGTAATGTGGAAATATGTTTTATACGACTTTACATCTATAACTTATATCATACTGCTTGCTATCTTGGTGAGAGGAGAGAGAAGAGAAGAAGGGAGAAAAAATGTTTGAAACTCAAAATCTTTTAAATGTTGAAAACTTTCTTTACATGTAATAGGGGGAAAATACTATTAAACTTTTAAAAATCCTGAAGAAAACACCTGAAAAAAACAGAATTAGCTAAAGGAAAAGGACATACAAAACTTCACTAATAAAGAAAAACACCTTAAAGAACAGAATCAGACAAGTGGAATAAGAGTCACAAAACCACACTGTAGAAAAACAGTCCTTGAAAATTATAATTAAGGCAAGTAGAAGCTAACGATGAAATGAACCACCAAAAACCAATAAAATGGTGTCAAAAGGATAAAAGAAAAAAAAGAAGAAAAGGTGAATTTATTGTTACAAGAAGCATGGTATATTTGGTAAAGGGCTAAAATTGGATTTGGGAAGACCTGGGTTCAAATTCAAATTCTGATGATGCAGGTTATTTCAGCTTGGGCAAGTAACTTCAGTTCTCAGTGATCTATACAATTCACTATAGCTTCAAGATTCAGAGTAGTTTCAGATCTTCATTGACAGAAGGAAATTTCTCGGGAGGAATGCAAACTCAGTACTAATAAACCATCAATTACATATAGAACAACAATCTTCATAGTCATATATTCTGCTTTCTATAATTTTAATATATTGGTGGGGGAGAAGTCTTCTTCTTTGAAGAGAACCTTTATGATCAATGTTTATTTGTGTTTCTGCTTATTCAGGGAAATGATTCAATAATATTTATTAGAAAATGTGAAGTTCTTTATATGTATTTTTGCATGGTGTCATTATATGAATTTTCTCTAAAATAGAAAATTACTAACCTACCATTTTTTCCCCAAGTATATTCTCATTGCATGAATAGCTCATTCTCAAAAATATTTTTCATGATTAAAGTTACACATGAAGATTAATAATTGCTGATATGTTTCTGAATTTCTTTAGTAAAATTACCATTAATGTTATTCAACATTTTTCTGGAATCTTCCCTTAAAAAAATCTTGAAAATGCATGAGAAAGTGCCTTTTAAATAGTGTTCCTTAAAATATTGATTTCTTAAGGATGTCAGATTCAGTTACTCTTACTGACTTTATCTTTTTATACGTCAATGTCATTTCTTTTTCCTCAAAATGCAAGATCTACTTCATTTGGTGTCAATTTGCTCTCATAATCACAGAATTTGCCAGATAGAAAAGGAGGTTCAGAACCTCAATGAAGAAAATGTTTCTTTAAAAATTAGCATTGAGCAGATGGAAGCTAATGACTTTATGAGAAACCAAAAAATTATAAAACAAAACCAAAACAATGAAGAAATAGAAGACAATGTGAAATATCTTATTGGAAAAACAACTGGCCTGGAAAATAGACCCAGAAAAGAGCATTTAAAAGTTATTAGTCTACCTGATAACCATGATCAAAAATATCTTCCAAGAAATGATCAAAGAAAATTGTCCTGATATTTTAGAGCCAGACGGCAAAATAGTAATAGAAAGAATTCACCAATTACCTCCTGAAAGACACCCCAAAAGGAAAACTCCTAGGAATTTTATAGTCAAATTTCAGAGTTCTCAGGTCAAGGAGAAAATATTACAAGCAGCCAGGAAGAAACAATTCAAGTATTGTAGAAATATAATCAGGATAGCACAAGATTTAGCAGCTTCTACACTACACTTATGATATTCCAGAGGTCAAAGGATATCGGATTAGAACCAAGAATCACCTACCCAGAAAAATTGAGTCTAATACTTAAAGGAAAAAAAATGCAATCTCATTGAAATAGAGGACTTCCAAGAATTCTTGTTGAAAAGACAAGGGCTGAAGACAAAATTTGATTATGAGATACAAGAATCAAGAGAAACATGAAAAAATAAACAGGAAAGAGAAGCCTTAATGAAGTCAATAAAGTTGAACTGTTTTCATTCCTACATGGAAAGATGTTATTTGCAATTCATGAGATCTTTTTCCATATTAGGGTGGTTTAAAAAATATAGTTAGATAAATAGATAGATAGATAGATAGATAGATAGATAGATAGATAGATAGATAGATAGATGGATAGATAGATAAATAGACAGAAAGATAGATATAGATGATATAGACATAGGTATGTATGCATATGTTGATTGGCTGATTGATTGTTGTCCATTTTTGAAGAGAACCAACATGCCAAAATGACATCACCATGATTAAGTGAAGTTTCAGTGTTTTTGACAGTGGCTGATCAGACCAATATGTGCTCAGAATGCTCTACCACAGGTTGGGAACAGATAGTCTGTGTGAATATTTAGGGTGGATACTCCACATTTGTGCATCATACTTTACTTTGTGGTTTCTCAATATTGCCTTCTTCATAGAGTACAACACTCTTTCTGATGAGGGCACACCATGATGAGTAGTCCTGGGCCAGTGTCTTCCATGCTGCACAGTCAAATTCAAATTTTTTAAAAGAGACTTTGAGAGAGTCCTTGTATTGCTTCTTCTGACCACCATGTAATCACCTGCCCCATATAAGTGCTCCATAAAATAGTCTTTTTGACAAGTACACTTACAATGTGGCCAGCCCATCAGAGCTGAGCTATCTGAAGTATAGTTTGAATGCTTGGCAGTTGAACTTGAGCAAGGATTTCAGTGTCTGGTACCTTATCCTGCCAGATGATCCTCAGAATCTTCCTAAGATAGTTCAAATGAAAATGATTCTGTTTCCTGGAATGGTACTGTTAGACTGTCCATGTTTCAAAGGCATGCAACAATGAGGTCAGCACAATAGCTCTGTAGACCTTCAGTTTGGTAGTCAGTATAATACCTCTTCTCTCCTAAGCTTTCCTTCAGAGCCTCCCAAATGCTGAGCTAGCTCAGGCAATGCATGTCAATCTCATTGTCAACATGTACATCCCTGGAAAGTACACTACCAAGGTAAGGGAACTTATTCACAGCATTAAAACTTCTCCATTTGTTGTAATCGATGGTTCCATGTATGGATGGCATGGTGGTAGCTGATGTAGCACCTGTGTTTCTTTATGTCAATTATTAGGTCGAAATTAGCACAAGCAGCAGAAAATTGATTCATACTTTGTTGCATCTCAGTTTCAGAGGCTTCACTGAGTGAATGATCATCTGCAAACAGAAAATCATGCAGCAACACTCCATGCATTTTGGTCTTCACTTGTAGCCTTTTCAAATTAAAGAACTGGTATTCTTCACCAGGTGAATGTATGTGTATATTATTTATGTGTAGGTATGTATATGTACATGTGTGTGTATACACACATATATACATATAGGGAGAGACAGGGCACAGAGTGAACTGATTATGAAGGAAGAACACCTAAAAAATAAAACAAAAATAAAATTTTACTGTTGAATGGAATGGAATGGAATGTACAAGGAGTAAGGGAAAAGGAGAGGTGAAATGCAGGAAATCATCTCACATGCAAGAGGGAAGAAAGAGCTTCTGCAATGGAGGGGAAGAGGAGAGAGAAGACATAAGTGAGCCTCACTATCTTGGGATTTGACTTAAGGAGGGAATAACACACACTCAATTGGATATACAGATCTATTTTACCCTGCAGCAAGGCAAGGGGGAAGGAGACAGGAGAGAGAAGATAATAGAAGGGACAGAACTTTGGGGAAAGAGATAATTAGAAGCAAACATTATTTTGGCAGGACAGGTTATGGGAGAGAATGGAATAAATGAAGGGCAGGATAGAACAGAGGGAAATGTGGTTAATCTTTTACAACATAAATGTTATGGAAGTGTTTTGCATTGTTACATACATATGGTCTACATTGAATTGCTGATTTTCTCAATGAGGGTGGGTGGGAAGGGAAGGAGATAAAATGGAATTCAAAGCTTTAAGGATGAATGTTAAAAAGCATTTTAGCTTGCAACTGGAAATTAAGCTATACAGGCAATGGAGTATAGAAATCTATTTTGCCCTACAGGAAAATAGAGAGGAAGGGGGATGGAAGAAGAGTGAATAATAGAAGAGAGGACAGATTGGAGAAAGGAGTACATGGGGTGGGGGATGGACTGAGATGGGGAGAAAATTTTGAATTCAAATTCTTATGGAAGTGAATGTCTAGAACCGAAAAATAAAATACATTATTTTTTTTTAAAAGGGAAAATCCCTAATAATTATTCAAAGTTGTAAAGACACAATTATAGTGGAGATATCAAAGGAAAATCAAAACAAAACAAAAGCTTTCTGATGCAAATTGGAATGACTCTTCCCACGAAATAGTAGATTTCTCTTCCTTTGAAGTCTTCAAGCACATATTGAATGATAACTTTTCTAGTATTTTATGGTGTGTACTCTTTCCATAAATGAGTTGAACTGGATGGTCACTGAGGTCATTTCCAACTCTTAAATTCTGTGATTCAATAATCTATAATGCATTCTAGAATACCAGTTTCCTCCACATATCTTTCCAAGCTCTCACTCATATTGCTTTCAACACTTTCTCAATGGCTTTCCATGTGACATTGCCATCATTTTTCCTCATGGTCATATGCAATTTTTTTCATACAAATTTATATTTGTCGACAATGTTACCTCTAATATCTATGATGGCATAAATAAATTACTGAATCATATATCCTAACATAACTTTCAGTAACCTAGTCTATCTTCGCTTATTGAAGTCAGAAAGTTCCAAAATGTAAGCCATATTAATTTAGAGGATCATATCAATTTCTTCACATAATTTTTCCATTTTTTTATCTTGGTTGATAGATCCTGGCTTATCATTTGTATTTATTTTCATTATATTTTACTTGACTAAATTGATTGAATTTATAATCAGGTAAAATTACCAAGAGTCCCATGAAATGATTTTTCTTGATGCTTTGGGTCATACAGTAAATACACTTCTTTTTCTTAATTTTCCACTATCAGTTGGTCCCATGTAACCTCCTTTCATTTCTAGACCACTTCTGTGTCTGCTGGTTTTATTTTTGGCAGCAATTTTGAGATAGATTCAGTAAGGCTCTTCTAGTCCTTTGTCATCTCATATGCCATTGACCAAAGACTTCAATAAAAATAGCAGTGGGTAAATCAATATTTGTACAAGGTCTTTTAAATGTGTGATTTATCATGTCCACTTGCCTCACTATACTGCTGTCACTGCAGAAGTAGCTAGGGAAGCAACCAGTACACAGGACTAAAGACTTTCCCCACTTAATTTCACTTTTTTATCAGTTGATATGCAGAAAAAATATTTTATATCATCCAGTGACCACTTCTGTGTAATGAGGATCTCCATATATGCACTGCCATATTCTGTCATTGGGACCATATCTCAGGTTCTCCAGTTCAATAGACCAAATTAAATTTTTGTTCCCTGAAACTAGTACAAATCCAGTCACTCTCTGTGAAAACTAGGAATGGATGTCTTGGGTCAGAGGCATGTGGGGGGTATACATGATTAAGAGTTTTGTGAAAGGAAAAAAAAATCAGTAAGTAGATTTTCCTCATAGAAATGATGACAACAATTCGGACACAGATAAATTCCCTGAAGAAGTACATGTCAGGGGAAGACAAGTTTTTGTCCAGGAAGATAATTTATAATGTAGCTTATATAAGCTCTAGGTTTCTTATCTGAACTCTGGTTGACAAGTGAGTTTCTAAGAGCAACACTAAATCTTCTCCCCATAGTTTGAGGGTTACTGTGAAGAAACTGGGGTTTCTAACACTATCAACTAAATCCATCATTCCCATGAGCTTTTTTTCTAAACAAACCAAAGTTGTAATTCTTATCATTTATGCCATTTAACCCAGGGATCAGTGTTCTAATGCCATTTAAGGAAAATGATATTAAAATTAACTGGAGACGGAAATAGCAAATCACTCTAGTATCTTTCCAAAGGAAACCCTAAAATGGGTCATGAAGAGTTGGACGTGACTGAAAAATGACTCAACAACAAAATAATTTGACATCACTTAGCTTTTAGAAAAGTATATTCACTAAGACGTATAGCAAGGAAAGAGTATAAAGTACATACTCCAAGTCTGGGAAATGCTTTTTTTAACTCTTTCAGCCACTGAGAATGGGATTAACTTAAAATGGCTGATTAAAAAGAAAGAAAACATTTAACCGACTGTATTCATTTCTCAATGGGCATATTCAATGGATGAGTCACCTAATTTCTTGCTTGCAGAAATCACTGTCTCATGTCTCAATGCTGATCTACTCCTGGGATGGATTAAGTAGCTGGTTAGGGTTTCAATTTTCAATCACTTGACTTGCCTAAAAAGTCAGCATACACTCCAATTCTTGACCTCTGGGGAACTACCAATTTTTCAGCTCATAAGGTCACAGCTTTAGTTGGTTCCATCTCTATTACTGCTTTAATTAAGATTAAAGAACAAAATTGACATAACAGGAAAAGAAGCAAAAGCAGGGCTCTGTGGTCATGGTTTCAACTGATTGCTTGTGGGAAGAGCAGTTCATAGTTGTCTTTCCTCCTCCATCCTTCAGGACTCATAGAATTATACCAGTAATTGTCTCCTCACTTGAATGCAGGGATCCTGAAAGGAAAAAAATAGGTTAGCCCTTGGATTTTCTTCTGTGGATACTGGGTTTTTTTGCCCTAGAGTCAATTAAAACAAAATCTTTCCACTACACATAGTAAAGTGGAAAAGAGACTTTCTTTGACTGGCCCTGATTTAAATTGGGGTAATTGATGTAGAGATGGAACATATGTTGCAAGTCATATATTCTATTCTCTAATTTTAAAACATGAGGAAACTGAGTCCCAGAGTGTTTAAGTGACTTGTCAAAGCCCTAAAACGTAGTAAATGACAATCATAATAAAAAATATGTCTTATGCCTGCACGTTTCATCTTCTTTCTACATTTCACCACTTCTCTAGGTTCCAGTAACAAAGGTCTCTATCTCCTGTGGGGAAGAAAGAAGTTGATTTCCCTAGTCAGAGTGATCCCAGAATCCATCTGGTCCCCTGATAGTAATGAATTCTTGGCTGGTGTCATCATTGGACTTTGTCTTGATGATATCAACCTGTTTATGAATTAGGAAAGTGTTGTGCTAATCACAGCAGCATACCTGAGAACTGCTGCTATGAATTTCAAGGGTCTAATCTCATAGTATAATGAAATCTCTATTTATTCAGCAATAAACTAAACATTATTTGATAAAGTAAAGCATAACATTCATAGCCACATCCTTAAGAAAAATTTATATACATATATACACATATGTATACATAATATACATCCATACATATATACACACATACATATGCATACACATACATATCTACATACATAGCCATATATACATATATGAATGCATATGCATACACATGTATATAATTCATGCATACATATTTATACATATACATACACACAGACACACATATACTTGGTTACACAATGAGGGGTTCCCAGGCTAGGGACTTCCCTAGAACAACACTTCCTTAATGGGTAGCAGAAAATACCACACCATACACTCTTAGGTCACAGTAAGAACATCACACTACACAGCATAAATCATTGCATCCCCAAAATCAGGGGATCTCAGGACAGGATCTTCCTAGCATTACCTATCTTTAAGGGGTAGCAGAAAATGCTGCATTGTCCATGCCTAGATCACGGTAAAAACAATTTCCCCAATCAATATCAAGTGTCCAAGTAAAGCCCTCTTTCATCTTTACTTGAGGTTGACTTCCAAGTCACATAGCTCTTCCTCTGTGGGATAACCACTCCCTACTCTTATCTGGATTCACATGTAGACAGTTCTCCCATCCTGCTCCATGTCTCAGCTCATGAGGAGTGCTCCACTCCAAGCTCTCCCAGCTCATGCCCACAGCTTCTGCCTCTGGGAAAACGAAGCTCAACAGGGAAACAGCAATACTGAGACACACCACCAGTATCATCATCTCAATTCACCTTCAAAGTCCTTAGGCTCTGTGATAATAGCGCATTTCATTTTAACAGCTCCCTAAAGAAGCTTAAACTAAGTCTTCTTCCCATGAGCAGGTTTCTGCCCTACAGCTCTATTCACTTTCAAAGTCCAGAGGTTCCTTCAGAAAGTCTCTGCCATCAGAGATCTCCTCCCAGCTCTCAGGGATCTCCTCTCATCTCCCTTCTTCTCAATGCTGGCTCACCCTTTCAACACTGGCTCTCTTCACAACAATCCTGGGAGGTAGCTTCTACTATTCTTTATTTGAGTTGAGGTAAAGGAAAGTTAAGTATCTCTCCCTGTGTCACAGGGATAGTAAATGTCTAAGACTGCATTTGGTCTCAGTTCTTCCTGATTCCTAAAAATGTATCTATGCCACCAACTGCCTCTCAAAAAGGCATCATCTCAAACTAGCATACATGAGTGACCAGAATTAAGCATCATGATATAGGAGGCAGCAAAGAGAATGAGTCAGGGATCTAGTATTGGAGACCACAGTGAAGTCCATTAAGTTGCAAGACATGGAATGGGGGCAATCTGTTGATGTCAACAATAAGACTAAGTGTCAGATAAACTGAGAGTAGGCTAGGATAAAATCAATCATTGAAGGGTACTTTTTGATCACTCTACCCCTTCTCTCTGATTCAACACCACTCTTTGCAAATCTGCATATACTTTGTTGGACTGGACAGGAGAATATGATGAGAAGTGGCTATGCAGTCAGAAAGAATGAATTGAACTCCCTCCCCCCATAGTATCTATATAGCTCTGGGCAAGCCATTTGACTTCTTTGGCCCTCAGATTCCTAATCTGTAAAAGAAAGATTTAGACTACATCTTCTCTGTGATCACTTCCATCTCTGAATCTGGGATATCAGAACCAATAACTCCAAAGGGCTCTTAAAGATCAAGAAGTAGAATGAAATTTAAAAGTCACCAATTGAGAATAAGTCATGACAGACTCAAAGCTATTTTTTTTCTTAATGTGCTCCATTGCCCTGCTCAATAGTTACAAATCTTTTTCCACCCTATCTGTAAACTTTCTGGCTTCATGAAGGGGCTTCCTGACATTACATTTTTTTTTTTCTGAATAGATACCATGAAGCTTCTAAACAGCTCTGAGCTGCTTTCTGCCAGCTTTTGCTCAGCTTCTCCCTACTGACTCTTTGGCAATGCCCTACTACTCCCATGGCTAGAAAGCATGGCATTTTTGAAAATTATAGATGGGCACACTGAGTCAGTTCCCTTCAAAACCACCATTGGCCTAATCCCTGGTGGAATGACTACTTTATTGAAGAAAAAAAAACATGTCCTAGAAGTTGTAGGCAGGATTGGATGTTTTGCACAATTATGGCCTAGCTGAAGTTTCCTGCCAGACTCCTATAATGCTACTATCAGCACCTCATCATCTCCCTATGGAGAATCTGGATGTGGTTATGAACACTAAAGTTCCTAAGAATAATATCATCCACTCAATTCTCCTACCTTCTTCCTCACCTCAATAATAATTCCAGGACCTTAAATACCTTTTTAAAATGACTTCATAGGTCAGCTTGACATGGTGAGTCACTTTTAGTGACTAGAGGAGGGGAGAAGGGCATGAGCATTTATATAGGATCTACTATGTACTAGGCAGCATGCTGAAATAATTTATAAATATTATATAATTTGATCTTGATAACAACTCAGCAAAATAGTTGCTTTTATTGTCCCTTTTTAAACAGTTGTGGAAATTATGGCAAACAGATGTTAGCTGCCAGTAAATATCAGAGTTTATATATAAACTCAGATCTTCCTGAGTCCAGACCCAGTAATTTATCCATTGAACTATGTTGCTGCCTAAAGTTAGATTGCAACTCACTGGAATCAAAATAAGATTGAATTTGAATGAAAGGACATGAGTTCAAATTTACACTGCCGACTAATACGAATGAGAAAATAGAGAAATCATTTAACCTCTTAGAATCTTAGTTTCCTCAAGTGTAAATAAAATTAGGATGCTGCATTAAATAACTTCTGAGGTCCTTTCCCATTGTGAGATTCCTTCATTTTGTCTCCCATTCACATTCTGATCCTCATCTGTAGGTGCTGAAGATAAGGGTCAGTAGATGATAGGAGAAAAGTCATTGAGAAGGAGAAGACAACTCACAAATATTTATTCTTGGCCACAGTCAAGTGATCTCTTGGACCTGCAAAATATGTGTCAGGATGAGTGCATACCCTTCTCTTGCAGGAGACAAAAAGCTCCAGATACAACCTGTCTGATCATGAATCATCTTTATCCTGTATAAGAAAGATAGCAAATTCTGTTACTTAAGAATTTATTTAATGTGTTGTAGATCTGTCACATTTGCTAGAGATACAAAAGAAAAATAGAGAAACATATCCCACTACTTTAAGGAACTTACATTATAATGAGGGAGTTAGTACATGCATAAATTTGTGCACATAAGAAAATTCCGAAGCTCAAAATCACCTTCTTGGCATCTAAACAAGCATGTCTTTTGTTTTTGTTTTGGCTTTTTTGGTTTATTTGTTTTTTTAACATTTACTTTTGAGATAGCTGTGGACATCTGTCTGCAAAATTGCAATACAAAATGACAAAGATGGCAGAATGACTTTAAGAGTATGCAGTGAAAAAAGAATACAGGATAGAAAATATTCACTTAAACCCAGTATTAGTGTATATGCTCATTAGCCACAATCCTTTTCACAGATAAGGATAAACTGTGTAACCACATAGCGTCACTCTATTTCTAATTCCTAAATTCTAATTTCTAATTCTATTCTAGAAAGAAAAATGACTCAGGCATTCTTTGAGGGTAAAAGGACTCAAAAGGGCCCTTCAATAATGGAAAATATATTGGATAGCTTTCATGATAGATTAGCTTCTATCCTTCCTAATGAAAACCCATTCATCTGCTCATATTTCCTGAGAAGTTCAAAATTTACCTCAATACAGAATGCTTTGGGGTGATACTGTTGTCCAAGTATTGTTGGAAAAGATTATTCTAAAGACCCTTGAAGTTCATAATACAACATACCTGACCTTCTAATTATTGTTATCCATGTCTCTCTTGTGGACATTAGTAAGAGAGAGGATATATGCCAAATCTTGCCAATCCTACATCCACAAAGATCTTACATCCATTCCTTTCTTTTTACTGAGAATTACTGGTCTAGTTGTCTAGGGTGGGAAACCTTCTAGGTCTGTGAGTGTGGCCTTTTGACTAAATCCAAGTTTTATAGAACAAATCCTAAAGGATTTGTTCTGTCAAGTTTGGATTGAGTCAAAAGACTACACTAGAGGACCTAGAGAGCCACATGTGGACCTGAAGCTACAGGTTCCCCACCCTTGGTCTAGACCCTCAAAGCCACTTACCTGGACTATTTTAATATCCCCTAATCCCTGACAAATCTTTTCAAACTCCAAACCATCCTCCACAGAATCAACAAAGTAATATTCTCAATATCCATATTTTGAGAAGTATAAATTCTACTGGGGTATATGATATACCTCTATCCCCATGTTTTTCCCTATCCAACTCTATCAATCTCTCTATCCTATATATAAATTATAGATGAGGCCATAGACTAAGACCTAGAAGTGACTTCAAAAGTCATCAGTTCAACATCAGCTTTTTGTTTGTTCTTTATAGATGAGGAAATTGAGACACAGAATGGTCAAGTGACTTGCTCAAGGTCATGGAGGCAATAAGTGTCAGGTATCCTGGGTTCTCTGACTCCAGGAATGGTGCTAATAGATAGGAAAATAATGAATGCTTTTTTTTAGCAGGTGACAAACTCTTGAAGCAAATCAAAGATCAAAAAAGGGAAGATAAAGCATTCTAGGTAAAGGGATAGCCTTGCAAAATCACTGAAGTGGGGGAGATGCCTGTCCTACATCAGTGATTCTCTTTTATGTCCTCGTATAATTTTACCATATTTGGACTCACTTAAGGGGTAATATTAATGTGAAATAATCTTAGTCCTGGTTGGCATCTTGCTTCTTCCCTAACAATGACAAAGTGGCACAAGAGGAGGATGAGAATATTGGGAACCAACTAGTTTTTAAACTGTTTGAATGCTTTGACTCTTGTTCTTCTAAGGTAATATGAATATCTACCCACTAACACATAGACATTTCTGGAGGAACAAAATTATATTCTCACTCTAAAAACATAAGAATTTAGAAGGCAATTCCAGCCAAATAGAGTGCACACAGGTCTTCCTTTGAGAAGTAAATAGTAGATCTTGTGGAGTCAGTTATAATAATAATCCAAAGCAATAGGAAACATTTCAAGGCATATTTAGGGTATGCATGTTGAAGTGATCATGGTAAGTATTTGCAAAACAAGACTACCATGATTTTAACTGGTGGATCAACATTTTTTTGTAGAAAATTAAAAGATAGGAGAATTCAATAAAGTGAATAGTTTGATAAGACCCTCCAAGTTATATCTATATCCATTCAAAAGTAGGAAGGGGTGAATGTGAGAAAAATAGAAAAGAAGAACAGGAGGTAAGGGATGAAAGAAGACAAAGATTTATAATTTATAAAGAGCTCTCATAACTAAATGTTTTGGATGTGATTTTAACAAAATCAACAAGCACAAATGGGTGGGATCTGTATCACTGAAGAAAAAAAACTTATCTATGAGATTACTGATCAGTTTCAAGATCTGATATATAGGGATCTCTGGATCTTGTAGCTGTGAGGAGCTAGACTTTAATGGTAAAGAGTAAAATGAAACAAAGGCCAACTACAGCATGCTTTCTCTGAGCAAGATAACAGTTTGTTAAAAAAGAAATATATACCTGTTAAAAAAAAGTGGGTCAATTTGGCCAGGGATGCTCATGAGGAAAAAACACAATTTTTATTGAGACAGGAAAAGAGAAGAGTCAATGTAGGTGGGGAGTCTTATGATGTAATGAGAAAGTTGTAATGGCATTTAGGTCAGACTAATCCTAATGCTCTCTAACAATTAAGCAAAGTTAATTGCTTTATGGGGCCCATCTCTATCCTATAGTTTTTGACAGAGGCAAATGCACTGCCCCTTGGGAGAGATTAAACACTCTCATCTCCACAAAAAACAGGAAAGGACAGACCATATCTTTTGGAAATGTTAGTTTTGTGGTACCAAACAAAGGGATATCCATGAAGTATCCTGGAGGATACTAGCATGGAAAGAGAGATAATAAACTTACTTTTAAAGTAAACTACATTTGAACTAGTTCACTGGATTCCTGAAGTCAACTTAAGCCAGGGAGATTCAGACTCACCTAGATACCTGAGTTAAACTCAAAGCAGGTGGATGCAAATCCAATTATAAAATAAATACAGCATAAAATCATTATAGAACTAAAATAGTAGAAATCCACACAGAAGCGATATTAAATTTTACACCTTTTAGATAACTCAAAAGAACTAGATGAGATTTCTTTTGATAGTTAATAGGAAATTACTATATATAGCTCCTTTGGGGATTTCAAATGTGTGATGAGTGACTTTAGATACCATACAAAAAGAATATTGAAGGTGCTGGAATAAGCTCTTCAGTGAGATTCCAAATATCTTAGTCTTATGCCTGTGCTCAACTCTCCCTTGCTCCCTGTGCTCAACTCAACTCAACACAGAAAAATTAAAATGGATCAATGCTAGTTTAAAATACTAGATGGAGATGGTTTATCTGGATAATTGTTTTTTTTTCTTTCTCAAGCATACATCTAACTTATCTATATATCTATATTTTATCATCTATGTCTTTCTATATCTACCTCTATTCTACTAGATATGCAAATTTCTACCAACACCTATCTATCTATCTATCTATCTATCTATCTATCTATCTATCTATCTATCTATCTATCTATCTATATGTTTGTGCGTGTGGGAGAGAGCTTTGCAGCAATGACCTAGGCTTATCTGCAAACTAGTTAGCCTGCAATATTAGTGGACATTCTAAATCCAAGATCAAATATATGCCCCCTATAGATGCAGAATGAGGATTCTTGAATGAGTTTGGAATTTGGAGTGGATATTTGCTATGATTCCTAATATTTTGTGATAATCAAGAGAGTAGCAGATTTTAATACAAACCCATGTGCTCTGTGTTCCCTTTGCAAATTTGTGAAATTACCTAGATAATAGTTTGAATACCATTTTACATACGGCTATCGACATAAAACACGTAAGAAAACATCTGTCTCCTGTCTAAACAAAAAAAAGAGAGTTCTTTGTAGTGAAAGCACACTACAATAATCTGCAGTTTTGTTTGTTTTATTTTGTTTTTCTTGTGTTTTTTTTTTCAGCTTGGCTTTTCTAAAGGGCACACACCTCTGAAACACTGGTTAATGTACTGTGGCTTCCAGTTCAGTTGAACTCAGGATTTTTGTCAACTTAGGAAAGGAAGAAAATTCATAAACTGAAATTTTATTTTACTTACCTTTAACAACAACAGCCATTCTTCTGTTTCTATGGAAACCTTTGCTACACAGCAGCAGACTGTAACTTGCCCTGGAAGAAAACATGTTTTCTTCAACATCACTTGGGTTTTATCCATGCTTTTGGCAAGGGTCCCAGGAGATTAAGTGTACAGCCAACCATTCCAGGTGTACAGTGAAATGTCAAAGTCTGCCTGGAAATTATAGAGTCATCACAGTCTATTATTTTTTTCATTTTGTTTTGTTTCGTTCACCCCACACATATCCCTGGTTTTTCACCTTCTCTAGGTTAATTGATAAGAAACCCTGTGGTTGTGTTCTGAACATTTTGCAGCTAAATTTCCTTATAAATGAAATCCAATTAAATGGCACTGCAGTTATACTCATTTTTTGTTTAACTGCTTTAAATAACCCTGGAATATTTTTTGCTTCCACCTTGGTAATCAACTAGAAATTTGGGTCTCTACTTTCTGTGGTGGGATTAAGAAGATAACAAAAAAGAGATCCATTTTTAAATTTCTATCTGAATAAAGGAAAAACTGCTTTCAGATTTAAAAAAATTCTGATTTTCCTGACATCTTTGATGCTGAGGTCATCATTCCCATGGCAGGATTTTCAGTTCACAGGCCCTATGCCCTTATAAAATTAATGATTTCTTTAAGAAAGAAAGTGTCATTATTCATTAGAGAGTAACCTTTTGTGTCATGAAACCATATGGGAGTAGAGGAAAAGGTTTATTTAGATTCTTAAAAAAATAGGCGCTTGAATGCTAACTGAGAGGAAACACGCACCTCACCATTCATTACTGAGATTGGGGTTGGTATCATCTCCTTTGAGAAAACCTCTGATCGAGTTTTCATGTTTCCTCTATTTACCCATTGATTTTCACATTATCCCTTTTATTACACCACATCTTTTAAGGCAGGAAGTATGTATTTTTTTTTGTAACCTAGAGATCATCATTGTATCTGTAATGCAGTTACTATTTAATAAATTTTTGCTAATTATCTGTAGACTGACCTATTGACTACCCATGGTATTGTCCTGATTTCATTGATGCAGTATGGTCCCTATTTATAAATTAAAGGATAAATTTGAATCATTTAAAAATGGCAATATGGGTCAAATGGAGTTTTTAAAAAAAAGTTTAATCATTTCAACAGATTAAACAAGGGACAGGCAATATTATCTCTCTAACATTAACCAAATAAATTAATTTCCCATGCACTAGAATTGGAGTCTATTCAATACACACACATACATACATACATACATATATATACACATATATACATATATGTATATATATATATATGTATACATATATATGTATATATATATATATATATATATATATATATATATATATATATATATATATATATATATATATACACTGAAGGAACCCCAGAGACCATTTGTCCCAAACCCCTCATTTTATAATGAGGTAACTGAAATTGGGAAAGATGATAAACATTCAAGATATCCCTAAAGTCATTGAACATGAATCCTAGGTATTACATATAAATGGTTCTCCTCTGACATGTTTTGATTGAAAGGTGTCAAAATTTCCCTATCCAATTTCACCACTGGATGACCATACATTTCAAAATGTATACTACGAACATTACTCCTTCCAAGTTAAAGTTTAATGCCTTGAAGGAATAATTTTTAAAAAGTGACTCTTTTCTATTCATCTATAGCATCTCCTCGTAATAAGTACCTGGGACAAGGATAAGAGGATTTTCTCCCAGAGCAGATGCATTTTTAAGGGCAGGAGCAGAAAGGCTGGGAAGTGAAAACAAGGAAAACTTTCCAACTAATAATATGGTCAGATATAATAATGAGACCACTTGATGACAAGGATCTTGGCTAAGTGGTTGAACTGGGCCCTGAATACAGCTTTCTCAATTCCTAATATGGCATTCTTCTCATTATGTCATACTACCTCTCCCTACAGACAACTAAGTGGTGTAGTGGACAGAGTACTCTTCCTCAAGTCAAGAAGACCTGAGTTCATATGTGGCCTCATACACTTGCTACCTATGTGATGCTGGACAAGTCACTTAACCCTGTTTGCCTACCGTCTGTAGAATGATTTGGAGAAGGAAATGGCACCAGCATCGTTACCAAGGAAAATTCCAAAAGGACTTGCAGAATTGGACATGACTGAAAAACAACCAGAAAACAGCTACTAAAGCTCTTTCTACAAGTCTGTGGACTTGAAGGCAGGGAGCTACATCAGCACTTCATCATCCCCGGCAAATTGTGTCTGTCCTTCATTCTTGGAGAGGACCATGACATCAAGATGATGATATGACTTGCAGTTGACTTTGATTTGAGTGAGGGAGGGCTGTGCAAGGTCACCAGCCTCACCTTCTCCTCCTGAGCCATGTCAGCACAGTGACCTGATATTCATCAGGATGGCTGGAGATGACGCAGGATGCAATGTGAGACCCGAGTCCTCTCAGCCTGAAGTCTTATTATGTAATCACTTTGAGTGAGATACACTCATTCAATGAATAGATTTCTTTTAGTTACTCAAGGGATGGCCCCCTTTAATAAAATATATATCAGTCTGGAAGGGGAAGACCTTCAGATTACCTGAGCAAGAGAGAAACAATTACTATTTAGTTATTACATCCACTCTGTTCTAGGTGGGTGGGGTCTTGTTTTCCAGTCGATGAGCTCCAAAGTGAATTGGGTTTAAGGATTAATCTTTCAGCAAGAGATGTGCCCAGTAAACCCAAAGGGAAAAAAGCAGGTTTTGCCGATGGAGTGTACCTTCTCATGGATAGAAGATGAGAGAAGAGAAGGGGAGGGGAGGAGATATGAGTCCAGGTATACTTTGACTTTTGAACCCATAATCTGAAAGATTCAACAGTCTGCCAAATCATCTGATATATTAATGGTCAAAACTAATTACGTTTTTCAGTCTTCATCTTTCTTGACCTTTCTGCCACATTAGACCCTGTTAATTATCATACCTACATACATGTGTGCATATGTAAATAGATATGTACATATGCATGCATTCACATATGCTTTTCTATAATTTTTGTGACTTTGGCCACTTTCTTGGATCTCCTTTTTTATATAGGTTTTCATAGTATGCTTTATTTTTTAAAATTTTTTTCATCCATCATCATTAACCTATGGGTTTGCTCACAAGTCTCTGTCCTGAGACTTTAAGTCATTTATCTCTACGGTAACTCGGTTATTTCACCAGCTCCCATGCATTCAATTATCTCTTTGCCGATGACTCTCAGAACGTGTGTAAATAGCACTTATTTCTGTTATGGTCATAAACTCTGAAGGTCTTACCCTCCCACAAATATCCTTTGGAAAGGACAAACTGGGCATTTTTTGCCATAATTCTTGTCTGTCCTTGGGTCACTGAATGGGTGTGGCCTCAGACAGTCTGGGAAAAGCCTTATCTTAATAAAAGACTGAGATCTCCCAGTGCATCTGGGACCATCTCCAACTATCCTGACCTATTGCCTTGTATTGAATACAGATGATTCTAGAGAAAAGAGTGAAGCCCTGTGATGACCTTGCACAGCCCTGCCTCATTCAAATCCAGTGCACTTGAAAGTCAAGACCTCACCCTCATTTTATCTTTGATCCTCTTCCAGAATAAAAGACTTTCACCACCAACAAATTGTATACACAGACATACTCACATACCCACCCCATATATATATATATATATATATATATATATATATATATATATATATATATATATGTTTAGAAAGAGAGAATAGAATCCTACTTTCTTTTCTGAATTCAAGTTGCATATAATCAATTGCATTTTTGTATATTAATCTCAGTGTATCCAAAACTTAGCTTATTCTCTCTTCCATCAAACCCTCTAGTCTTTCTTTCCAATCTACCTATTACCTTTAAGACTGCAACTATCTTCCCAGTATAGGGCATAATTAATTAGTCTCAGTTCTTCCCAATCACTTACCCTATATCTTTGATCCAATGTCAAATCTTGATGCTTCTACCTTCACAAATTCTCTTGTATATATCTCATTCTCCCTACTCACTGAAAAATTACCATTTTCCAGGTTCTAATGATCACTCACCAAAGAGTATTATAATACTCTTCTGATTAGAATACCTACTCTAAATCTTCCATCCATCTGTCTAAGCATGTTACTGAGCTATTTCATAAACTGCAATGACACCTATTCGTTTTAGGATTAGATACAAAGTACTGTTTGCTTTTTAAGCTTTTTTTTTAAATTATTAATTTATTTGTTTTTGGTTTCCTACAATCACTTCCATAAGTCTAAGATTTTATTCCTCTCCCTGCCCCCCTATTCCCTGAGATGACATGCAATCTTATATCAGTTCCATGAAGACATTCTTATAAAACACATTTTCATGTTAGCTATTTTGCATAGAAGAATTAAAATGAATGGGGGAAACCATGAGAAAAAAGAAAACAAAACAATATATAAAAGAAAATATTCTGCTTCATTCCTCATTCCAATTCCATAGATTTTTTTCCTTTGGATGTGGATGGTGTTTTGCCTCAATGGTCTTTTGGGAGTGTTGCTGGTCCTTGCATTGCTGTGAAGGGCTAAGTCTACCAGAAAAATTTCTCACACACTGTGGTTCTTACTGTGTGCAATGTTCTCCTGGTTCTGTTCCTTTCCTCTCTGTAGTCTTCCTGTTCATCATTTCAATACAATACAATACAATACAATAATAGTATTCTATTATGTTCATATACCACGACTTATTCAGCCATTCCCCAAGAGATGGGCATCCCCTTGATTTCCAGTTACAGACAACAGCTATAAATATGTTTATGCATATGGAACCCTTTTCCATTTTTATGATCTCTTTGGAATACAGTCCTAGAACCAATATTTCTGGGTCAGAGGGTATTCACATTTTTGTAGACCTTTGGGCATAATTCCAAACTGCTCTCCAGAGCGGTTAGATTAGCTCACAGCTCCACCAACAATGAATTAGTATTCCTATTCTCCCACATCTTCTCCAATATTTATCATCCTTCCTGTTTTACCATGTTAGCCAATCTCATTGCTATGATGTAGTACCTCAGAGTTATTTTGATTTACATCTCTCTAATCAATAGTGGTTTAGAGCATTTTTTCATATGACTATAGATAGCTTTAATTTCTTCCTCTGAAAACTGCTTGTTCATATCTTTTGATCATTTATCAACTGGGGAATAACTTGTATTCTTGTAAATTTGACTAATTTCTATATTTTAGAAATCAGGTCTTTATAACAGAAATCGGTTGTAAAAAAATCATTCCCAGTTTTCTGTTTCCCTCCTAATCTTGATTGCATTATGTTTGTGCAAAACCTTTCAATTTAATGTAATGAAAATTATCCATTTTCTGCTTTATAATGTTCTCTGTCTCTTGTTTGATCATAAATTTCTCCATTCTCCATAAATCTGAAAAATACACTGTTCTTGCTCTCCTAATTTGTTTATAGTATCAGTCTTTACACCTAGATCATGTATCCATTTGGATTTTATTCTTTTGCACTGTGCCAGGCATTGGTCTATGCCCAGTTTCTGTCACACTGTTATCCAGTTTTCCCAGCAGCTTTTGTCTAACAATGAGTTCTTTTCACAACAGCTGAGATCATTAGGTTTATCTAACAGTAGATTGCTATATTCATTGACTACTGTACATTGAATACCTAATCTATTCCACTATAGTCCTCCATTTCTTAGCCAGTGCCAAGTGGTTTTGATGATTGTTGCTTTATGATGCAATTTGACATCTGGTAGGGCTAGATCACCATCCGTAACATTTCTTTTCATTAATTTCCTTGACAATCTGGACCTTTACTTATTCCAGATGAATTTTGATATATTTTTTTCTATCTGGTTTGAATGGTATAGCACTGAATAAGTAAATTGATTTGGATAAAATTGTCAATTTTATTATTTTAGCTCAGCCTAACCACGAGCAATTGATTTTTTTCTACTTAGTAGGATCTGACTTTATTTGTGTGAAAAGTGTTTTGTAATTGTGTTCACATATAGTCCCTGGGTTTGTTGTGGCAGGTACACTCACAAATATTTTACATTTTTTTACCATAGTTTTATATGGAATTTCTCTTTCAATCTCTTGCTGTTGGGCTTTGTTGGTAATATACATAGAAACCCAGATGATTTATGTGGGTTCATTTTGTAACCCGCAACTTGGTAAAAGTTATTATTTCAAGTAGTTTGTTTTTTCATGATTTTCTAGGATTCTCTAAGTATATCCTCATATCACCTGCAAAGAGTGATAACTTAGTTTGTTCTTTGTCTATTCTAATTCCTTTAATTTCTTTTTCTTCTCTTATTGCAAAAGTTAACATTTCTAATACTGTGTTGAAAAACAGTGGTGATAATGGAAATCCTCATCTCACCCCTAATCTTGCTGGAAATACATGTAGCTTATCCTCTTTGCATATAATGCTTGCTGATGGTTTTAGGTAGATACTGCTTATTATTTTATGGAATTTAATCTGCATTTAATCCTATGCTCTCCATTGTTTTCAATAGGAATGGGTGTTGTATTCTATCAAAAACTTTTTCTGCATCTATTGACATAATCATATGGTTTTTGTTAGTTTTGTTCTTGATATAATCAATAATGCTAATAGTGCTCCTAATATTGAACTAGCAATGCATTCCGGGTATAAATCCTACCTGATCATAATACAATATTCTCTTAATAAGTTGCTGTACTCTTTTTGCTAATATCTTATTTAAAATTCTTGCATCTATATTCGTTGGAGAAATTGGTCTATAATTTTCTTTTTCTGTTTTGCCTATTCTTGATTTAGGTATAAGAACCATATTTGGATTATAAAAATAGTTTGATAAGACTCCTCCAATTTTCCCAAATATTCTATATAGTATTGGAATTAACTGTTCTTTAAATGTTTGATAGAATTCGCTTGTAAACCCATCTGATTAGAGATTTTCCCTAGGAAGTTCATTGATAGCTTGTTCAATTTCTTTTTTGGAGATCAAGTTATTTAAGTATATTACTTCTTCTTCTGTTAATCTGGGCAATTTATATATTTTTAAAATATTCATCCATCTCACTTATATTGTCAAATTTATGAGCATACAGTTGGACAAAGTAATTTCTAATTATTGTTTTAATTTCTTCCTCATTGGAGGTGAATTCACCCTTTAAATTTGATATTGGTAAATTGGTGTTCTACTTTCTTTTTTTTTCTAATCAAATTAACCAAAGGCTTATCAATTTTATTATTTTTTTCCATAAAACCAACTCTTAGTTTTATTTATTCAATCATTTTCCTTAAATTTAATTTTTATTAATCTTTTCTTTGTTTTTCACCATTTCAAATTTGGTATTTACTTGGGGAGTTTAAATTTGTTCTTTTCCTAGCTTTTTCAACTGCCTGCTCAATTCATTGATCTCCCTTTCTTTATTTTATTCATGTAGGCATTCAATGATATAAAACTTCCCCTTAGAGCTGCTTTTGCAACATCATATATGTTTAGTAGGTTGTGTCATTACTGTCATTCTCATGAATGAAGTTATTCATTGTTTCTATAATTTGTTGTTTAATCCACTTATTCTTCAGTATTAGTTTATTTAGTTTCCAAATAATTTTTGGTCTATTTTTTCCATGTACTTTTATTACATATAACTTTCAGTGCATTATGATCTGAGAAGGAAGCATTAACTATCTCTGCCTTTCTTCACTAGACTGTGAGGTTTTTGTTCCCTGGTACAAGTTCAGTTTTTGTATATGTGCCATGTAGCACTGAGAAAAAGATTTATTCCATTCTATCCCAATCAATTTTTCCAGAGATGTATCATATCTACCTTAACCAATGTTTTATTTACCCCCTTAACTTCTTTCTTGTTTATTTTGAGGTTAGATTTATCAAATTCCGAGATGGGGAGGTTGAGATTGGCCATTAGTGTAGTTTTGCTGTTTTTTCTACTTGTAACTCCCTTAACTTCTCCTCGAAGAAATTGGAAGCTATCCAACGATGAATATATGTTTAATAGTGATATTGCTTCACGGTCTTTGGTACCTTTTAGCAGGAAATAGTTTCTTTCCTTATCTATTTTGATTAGACATTTCTCCTTTTGCTTCATCTGAGATTAAGATTGTTACCCCTGAGTTCTTTTACATCACCTAAAGTATTATACATTCTGCTCCAAACTTTTACTTTTACCCTGTGTGTATTTCCCTGTTTCAAATGTGTTTCTTGTAAATAACATTTTATTGGATTATGATTTTTAATCCATTATGCTATCCACCTCCATTTTATTAGAGTTCATTCCACTTATATTCACAGTTATGATTACTGTGATTTTCTCTCCTTCCCATTCCCCCATTTATGCTTTCAGTTATCCCTTCTCCCATCCCCTTCACAATAGTTTTCAATTTTGACCACTTCCTCCCTTAGTCTTCCCTCCCTTTTATCAGTCCCCTCTTTTATTCCCCTTTTACCCTACTACTTCTTCCCACCTTTTTAAGCTCCTCTTTTCTTCTCTCTTTCCCTTCCTATTGCCTGTAGGGCAAGTTAAATTTCTATACTTAAATCCTTTTTCCCTCCTTGAACCAAATCAGAAGAGAGTAAATCTCACACAGTGCTCATGTCCCTCCCCTCTTCCCCTCTATTGTACTGTGATTTGGTTCCTCTTCCTGTGATGTAATTTATTTTTTTCTGCTTCCTCCATTTCCCATTTCAATCCCTTCCCACCCTTAAATCACATTTTTTTATCATTGCATCATTTAATTTATCCTCACTCCCTCTCTCCATGTATAACCCTTTCAAATATAATAAACATACACTTCTCAAGATTCACAAGTATCATCTTCCCTTATAGAGATATAAAAAGTTTGCCCACATTGAATAACAAAGATTTTTCCCCTGTTTATCTTTTTAAGCCTCTCTTGAGACTTGTATTTAAGATCAAATTTCCAACTCAGGTCTGGCCTTTTCATCAAGAAGGTCAGGAAATCCCTTATTTCATTCAATGCCTATCTCTTTGCCTGAAACATTATGCTCAGTTTTCCCGGGTAATTGGCCCTTGGTTGTAGTCCAAGCCACTGTGCCTTATGGAATATCATATTCTAATCCCTCTGATCTTTTAATGTAGAAACTGCAATGTCCTATGTGATCCTGACTGTAGTTCCTTGATATTTGAATTGTTTCTTTCTGGTTGCTTGCAATATTTCTCCTTATCTTAAGAGTTCTGAAATTTGGCAACAATCTTCCTTGATGTTTTTCAATTTGGGATCTCTTTCAGGAGGTGTTTGGTGGATTCTTTTGATAACTTTTGCCCTCTGGATGTAGGATCGCAAGGCAGTTTTCCTTGAGGATTTCTTAGAAGATATTTTCCAGGCTTTTTTTTCATCATGGCTATCCAGTAGATGAATAATTCTTATATTTTTCTCTCCTGGATCTATTTTTCCAGGTCATTTGCTTTTCCAATGAGATCTTTTACATTTTCTTCTATTTTTTTCATACTTTAGATTCTGTTTGACTAATTCTTGAGGTATCATAGAGTCATTATCTTCTTCTTGCCCAATTCTAATTTTTAATAAATTGTTTTCCTCAGTTAACTTTTGCATCTCCTTTCCAATTTGTCAAATTTTTTCTTTTAAGGATTTATTTTTTCCAGTTAGATTTTGTGCATCCTTTGCCATTTGTACAATTTTCCTTTTAAATTCTTACACGAATTCTTTTTCATATTTTTAAACTGGTCTGTTTCCTTCTACCTCTTTAATTTAGCTTTTAAAATTTTTCTTGTGTTCTTCCAAGGATTCACTTTGGGTTTGATACCAGTTCTTATTCCCTTATGAGGGTTCACATGGGAGTACAGTCTCAGTGCTGACATTCTCATTATTTGTGTTTTGGTCCTTGTCCCCATAGGAAGATCCTATTGTCTTTTCTTTTCTGATTTGCTTCCTGCTCATGATGATTGCTTTTTCCTGGTTTTTAAAATGAATCTCTGCTTCTGGGGCACACAGGGCACTGCCCCACAGTTCTTATGCTTAGAACTTGAGACTTTGTGGATTGTGGCCTCTGATTCTTTCAGCTAGATGCTAGAATGCTGTAGCTGATCTGGTGCTGAGCTGACTGGTGTTCCAAAGCAGTGGCCAGGTGAAGCCTTTCTGAGTTTCCCCAGAGTTACCCTGGAGCTCACTTTGTGAGTTGTACGTGAGGGGTGGTCTGTCCTCAGGAGGTCTCCTCTTCTGAGACAGAGCACTGATAGGCTCAAAGGTTGGTGAACCCATCTGTGCTAGTGTCTTCCCAATTCCCCTGGGGTGCTGAGGCACACCTGGGGATCTGATGTTGGTGCTTAGAGGTTCCACCCCTATGGGTCTTAGGATCTCCCCCTGTTTCACTGAAGTAAGACTATCTGGGACAGCTCCCATCCTGCACTGATCCTCTTTAGCCATAGCAAAATTGAACCCCCTTTGTGATTTTCCTAGTCTCACAAGCTAAAAGACTGTTACCACTTTGGCTGATCCCACTATTCCAGGATATTTCCTGGGGAAATATTCTCTGGATTTTTCAAGGTCAGTTAGGGGAGTGCGAGACCACTTATAGACCACTCCACCATCTTGGCTCCCCGAAGTTCAAATAGATGACTTCTAGATATTTAATCTGCGGGCTGATAGTCTCAATAGTGCCTGCTGCTGTTAGCTGGTGTTCTGAGCCTCTTTCTCACTCAGTTGCACCGGACTCTCATCCTGGGCTGATACGTTTGAGAATCCATAGTGCTGCTTGTGCTTCAGCCATCCCAGCAGTTCCTGTTCGGCTTTGCTGTGGTGGGGTCCACACAGGTACAGCTAGTGTTCTCCTCCAGCCCTGCGCAACAGATCCTTCCCATCAACTCTCTAAGCTGTCCTGGACTGGGATGCAGCCACTGTTTCTCCTAGTGCATCATGCTGTTCTAAAATTTGTCCACATTCTCTTTTTGGAGCTATCTGAAGGAGTTTGCTGTAGAGCTAGGTGAGTACATGCTCTCACTCTGGTGTCTTGGCACAATCCACCCTCTCACCATTTAAAGCTTTTCAGACATGACCGCTTTCTAACTGTCCACAGGTTCTTGTACTCTCCTTCCCTCCTAACATTCTTCAGTCCAGCTTCATTGCTCTACTTCCTGTTCTTCTTATGTGAAATCTCATTTCGTGTCTCTGAACAGCTAGCTGTCTTCCCTGCTTTCTGATCACATTCTTTTTTTTTTATGATCAATGATTTCCTTTAAGAATAAATCAAATGTAGGGAGAAGGGAAAAATTTAAGACCTCACAACAGATAGAGAGTATTATGAAATGCAAAATAAACGATTTTGATTACATTGAATTAAAAAGGTATTTTTGCACAAACAAAGCCAATGCAATCAAGATTAGAAGGGAAGCATAAAGTTGGGAAACTATTTTTCAGTCAGTGTCTCTGATAGGTCTTGTTTCAAAAATGTATAGAGAACTGAATCAAATTTATAAGAATATAAGTCATTACCCAATTGATAAATGATACAAGGATATGAACAGGCAGTTTTCAAAGGAAGAAGTTAAAGTTATCTATAGTCATATGACAAAGTGCTCTAAATCACTATTGATTAGATAAATGCAAATCAAAAGAACTCTGAGGTACCTCTTCACAAATTGACTTACATGACAAAAGAGGGAAATGATAAATGTTGGAGAAGATCTGAGAAAATTGGAACACTAATACATTGTTGATATAGTTGGGAACTGATTCAACCATTCTGGAGAATAATTTGGAACTATATCTTAAGGGCTATAAAAGTTTGCATACCTTTCATACCTTTAGTCCCAGAAATACCACTACTAGGCCTGTATTCCAAGGAAATCACAAAAATGGTAAAAGGACCAACATGTACAGAAAGCATTGTAGCAGTTTTTTTTTGTTTTTTGTTTTTGTGGTGGCAAAGAATTGGAAATTGAGGGGATGCCTGTGAATTGGGAAAAGGGTGAACAAATTGTGATATAGGAATGGGATGGAAAACTATTGTGCTGAAAGAAATGATGAGCAAGTAAACTTTAAAAAAACACCTAGAAAAAATTATATGAACTGATGTTGAGTGAAATAAACAGAACCAGGAGAACACAGTACACAGAACAGTCACTGTGTAATACCTAACTTTCATAGACTTGGTTCTTCTCAGCCATGCAAGGAACTAAGACAACTCCAAAAGACTCATGAGAGTAAATGCTGTCCACATCCAGAGAAAGAACTCCAGAATCTGAATGTAGATTGAAGCATACTATTTTCTTTGTCATCATTGTTTTCTTTGTTTGTTCTTTCTCTTGCTTCCTCCCCTTGGTGCTAAATCTTCAATACAGAATCACTAATGTGAAAATTTTAAGAAATTCAGAGCAAATATCAGCTTCAGGAGGCCTTTCTCTTTCCTATAACTGCTGTGCTGGTGCACCCTCTAAGGTTACCTTTTACTGGTCTTCTATGTCTGCATGTAAAACCATTCTTCCTCATTAAATGTATATGCTGTATTCCCCATTAGTTTTTTATGCATCTTGAGTGAATTCATTTGTTTGTCATTCATTTACATCTTTAACATTTCAAAAAATGTCTGAAACAATTGCCCAATAAATCTATATTTCAAAAAATTAGTACTGGTTTATTTATTATATCAATGCACTTGAATCTATTTAGTCAGAATCAACACTGACCATGGGGTTAAGCTATTTTGGAGAGGACAGAAAGGATTATATAAGGAGCATTCCTAGGACACATATATAAGTTATTCACTTCTTGACCTATAAGCAAACTAGTTGGTTGCAGTTGGTAGAACACTGAGAATGGAATCAGGAAAACTCATAGTCCTAAGTTCAAATCTGGCCTCAGTCACTAGCTGTGTGACCTTGGGTAAGTCACTTAACCCTGTTTGCCTCAGTTTCCTCATCTATAAAATGAACTGGAGAAGGCACTGGAAAATCACTCCAATGTCTTTGGCAAGACAACTCTAATGGAGTCAAAAAGACTCAGACATCATTGAAAATGATCTGGAAAAGAATACAACAATTTGGTGGTTATAAATTCTTATGCTTTTTGGAAATTTGGAGGACTCAGAGCTTTCTTGCATTGGGACTCATATTTTCGAAAAACCGTTAGGATTCACAATTGTAAAACGGATATATCTAAAGCACATATATGCATATGTGTGTGCATTCATACATATATACATACATATACATGTATGTATGAAGAGACAGAGAAAGGGGGGAGAGAAAGTTGAAAACATGAGACTAAATTGCTTACAGCAATATGCATAGAGTTATCTGCACTGTAGATCTTCTGATGACTACTGAGATGAGCTTTCTGTCTATTCATTCAAAAAGTCATGGCTTCATCCACAGGGATATTACCTACATATCTTGATTTTCTTTGACTAAATAAAACAAAACAAACAAAAATAATTCATTGAGTAGTTACACTTATGTACATAAAATTATGTATTTAGTTTGATTTCCACTCAGACGTTAGAAATAAAATGCATTGCTGGATCAATAATCAAGGTCTTAACACTTTAGTGGAATGTGGAGAACATTGTTTTCACCTTACCTATCATTTAAATGTCTTCAAGTTGCCTCCAAGTCAAAGGATGGCTTTAGCTGACAGTATATAGTTAAATTGCAGTTCAGCGTGATAATATCCTCTCTCATAATCACTCCAGTATAGTTCTAAAAGAGTAAAGCTTTAAGAATTTACCAGAAAAGAGAGAGAAGGGAAGAGAGAGAGAGAGAGAGAGAGAGAGAGAGAGAGAGAGAGAGAGAGAGAGAGAGAGAGAGAGAGAGTTATAAAGGGAGAAATGAGAAATGAGGGGAAGATACAGTTAGGAAGTGGTAGAAGGAAGGAGAATAAAGGAGGGAATGAGGGAAGGAAAGTAGCAGGAATTAAAGAGAATCATTGAAGCATAAAACATAAACATAGAACAACCAGAAAAAGACCAGAAGAAAAAAGAAATCAGATACATGTCACAGTACTGAAAATTCCTTATTGAATAAATAATTGCATACACAAACAAACTCTCTGTAGTGGTTGTTGTCCTTCATGTACGAAGAGGACCAAAATGATATCACCATGATAAAGTGAAATTTCAGTGTATCTGACTGTGACTGATCAGGCCAATATGAGCTCAGAATGCTCTACAACAGGTTGGGTATAGATTATCCGTCTGAATATTTGGGATAGATATCCCAAGCTTGTACATCCTGTGTTTATTTTGTACTGCCTTAATTCTGCTTTGCTCAAAGAGCACAGAACCCTTTCTTACGTGAGCATGCCATGCTGAGAGGTCCTATGCCAGTGTCTCCCACGTTACACAGTCAAATCCAAATTCTTGAGAGACACCTTGAGAGTGGCCTTGTATCACTTCTTCTGGCCACCATGTGATTGCCTGCCCCATGCGAGTTCTGCATAAAATAGTCTTTTTGGCAAGCATACATTTTGTTTTTAAACAACGTGGCTGACCCATAGAAGTTGCATTCACTGAAGCATAGTTTGAATACATGGCAGTGCAGTTCAAGCACGGACTTCAGTATCTGGCAACTAAATCTACCAGGTGATACTCAAGACTCTTCTTAAGACAGTCCGAATGGAAGTGATTCAGTTTCCTGGCATGGTGCTGATAGACCATCCATGCTTCCCAAGCATATAACAATGAGGTCACCACAAATGCTCTGTACACCTTCAGTTTGGTAGTCAGTATAATAACCTTTTCTCTCTCAAACTTCTCTCTGGAGCCTCCCAAGCACTGAGTTAGGTCTGGCAATGCATACATCTACCTCATTGTCAATGTGTATATCCCCGGAAAGTACACTACCAACATAAGTGAACTTGTCTACAGCATTCAAAACTTCTCCATTTGTTTTAACCTATGGTTCCACATATGGATGGTGTGGTGGCAGCTGATAGAGCATCTGTGTTTTCTTTGTGTTGATTATTAGGCCAAAATTAGCACAAGCAGCAGAGAAGTGATCCATACTTTATTACATCTCGGCTGCAGAGGCTGAATTGAGTGCACAATCATCTGCAAACAGAAAATCATGCACCAACAATCCCTCCACTTTGGTCTTGGCTTGTAGCCTTTTCAAATTGAAGAATTTATCATCAGTATGGTAGCTGACTTTGATGCCATGCTCATCCTCATTGAAAGCTTTTGTTAACATGACTGAAAACATGTTAACATGTTAAGAATGGGAGCAAGCACACAGCCCTGTTTCACTCCACTGGTGACTGGGAAGGCATGAGAGCTTTGTCCACTATCCAGAACCCAGGCAAACATGCCATCGTGAAATTGATGGACAATATTGATGACCTTCTCTGGGCAACCAAATTTTGATATAATTTTCCATAAGCCCTCATAATTAACAGTGTCAAAAGCCTTGGTCAGATCTACAAACGTTGTGTACTGACCTCTGTTCTGCTCCTGGCTTTTCTCCTGGAGTTGGGAGGCAGCAAGCACCACATCAACCATTCTGCAGCCCTTTCTGAAGCCACACTGGCTCTCTGGTATATGACCATCTTCCAGGTGAAGGATCACTCTAAGAAGACGCTAGCAAGAATTTTGCCAGCAATGACTAAGAGAGAGATTCCCCCGTGATTGTTGCAGGAAAATCTATTCCCTTTACCTTTATAGAGATGAACAATGGAGGCATCCTTGAACTCCCAGGGCATAACCTCTTCTTGTCATATAACCTGGAAAATTTCAGTCAGCTTTTGTATGAGCAATGGTCCTCCTACTTTGTAGATCTCAACTAGAATAGAATTAGCATCAGGTCCTCTGCCACATGAAAGGAGCCTAATGGTCCTCAAAGTCTCTTCCTCAGTTGGAAGTTCAGCTAAGAAGGGATTGACTTCAACCTGAGGTAATCGGTCAATGGCCTCAGCTTTGATTGATGATAGTCTGTTGAGAACACTATGGAAGTATTCAGCCCATCTGTCTAGGATTGTATCCTTATCACAGTGCTCCATGAGCACTGAGTAGTTGTGATATACTATAGGTTTTGGCCCATAAACACATTTTAGGGAATCATAAAAGTGCTTTGGATTGTTACTATCAGCATAAAACTGAATTTCATCTGCCTTCTTACTGAGCCAGGAATCCTGTATCTCTCTAAGCTTTTCTTGTAATTTGCTTTTGATGGAAATAAATGCTGCCTTCTTAGAGATGGATGAACTATCCTGCTGGTAAATACTGTGGAGTTCTCTTTTTTCATTTAGCAGCTTCTGAATTTCCCCATCATTTTCATCAAACCAGTTTTGGTGTTTGTGAGTGTTCTGACCCAGATGAGCAAATGCAGTGCTGTACACCAAATCTCTGAAAGCTGCCCACTTCTTTTCTTCTCCACTGTTGCCAACTCTGTGTTGGCTCACACTGTTCATGCTCAGATAAGAGCTCTAATTTGTTGACGTTAATTCTTCTGGTAGTTATTTTGCCTTGGGGGAAAGCACTTTTGATGAATGTGAATATTTAGCTTGGAAAAGATGTCTATGATCAGCCTAGCACTCTGCACCACACATTGCCTTAGTCACTCTCCCATCTTGCCTTTCTCTTCTTACAATCACATGGTCTATCAAATGCCAATGTTTGCTGTGAGGATGCATCCTTGAAGTTTTGTTGTATTTAGGTAAATGGAAGACATTATTGGTGATGACAAGGCCAAGTGATGCACAAGTCTTCAGTAGTAAATGACCACTGCTATTGCTATTTCCAACTCCATTCCTCCCTAGTACACTCTGCCATGTCTGGTAGTCTGAGCCTGTTCTAGTATTAAAGTCGCTCAGAATTATAAGCTTGTACTCTTTTGACACATTGACAATAAGGGTCTCTAGGTCTTCACAAAATTTTTCTTTGACTTCATCAGTGTTTGTCATGGTGGGAGCATAGGTACTGATGATGGTGGCATGATGTTTTCCTGTGATTGTCAATTGTAATGTCATGAGCCTGTCATTCACTCCTTTTGGCAGGCATATAACCCATGCCAGCTTCGAAGTGCTCCTGTTCACTATACGCACTCCAGAAAAAGGTGTATCCATCTCCAACTTCAGCAAGCTGGCCTTCATTTTCCAACCTTGTTTCACTCAGGGCTGCTATTTGGATGCGATACACATTGAATTCTCTTACTACAACAATAGTTCTTCTTTCAGGTCTGCTGGATTTTGTGTTGTCTATTAGTGTGCACAAGTTCCATGTCCTAATGATGAATGGAATCATCTTTGCTGATGTTTTGTACATTTTGTACATTTTTTGTGTGTGTTTTGACTACATAGTGGGATTCTCTCCTGCTGCAGTAATCAGGCCAGGGTTGAGTAAGCAGACAATGTTTAGGGCACCTTTTCTAGCCCCCTTCCTCATACCAGGAAGTGAATAGTGCGAACCCTAAAAGGCTTCTTTGACACTTAGGGCATTGCTAAGTCCCACTGCTTCTTCCACCGAGAAATGACCCTATGATCTGAGCTGCCTGTATGCAGGGCCATGGCTACAACTCCCACTGTATCTGCACCTACTGCTTCTCTTTTTTCTGTTTCATGTATGTACAATATCTAGAATTAAAATAATTATGATAATTACTAAGGTAATGATATTGAAATAAGGTTATAAAGTCTATTAATAATAGCTAATATTTGTTAAGATAGTGATTTAAGGTTTTTAAGGAATTTTTCACTCACATATGTGACAACAACTATACTGTTATTGTTTCTGGTCAGAAATTGGGAAATGGAGGCTTAGAAAACATTAGTGGATTATAGGAACAACTTAGAGTGTCTCACAGATGGTAAGTATTGGAGAAAGAACCCAAACTCAGTGATTCCTGACTTTGAATGTAGTCTTTTTGCATTCCACCAGGCTGCTTTTCTAATATCCAGAACCCAGCATAGAGTCATTGACCTTGAAAATATTAAGTTGAAGAATAAGTCATTTATGTATCAATTAGAACTGAAGTAAGTCAACTGAGGGATATTGTTTGGGTATAATTCTGAGGAAGGTACCTTGCTCTGTAAACAATATTGGATTTGTGCCCAGAAAACTTGAGTTTATTTTCATTCTGCACTGTAAATCCGTCATTTTTTTTTTATCAAGATGTAAACAAGGGGTAGCTAAGTGGTGCAATGGATAAAGTACCAGTGCAGGAGTCAGGAGGACCTGAGTTCAAATCTCACCTCAGACACTTGACACTCAATAGCTGTGTGACCTTGGGTAAATCATTTAATCCCACCTGCCTCATCCTGGGTAATCTCCAGTCATCCTGATGAATATCTGGTCACTGGATTCAGATGGCTCTGGAGGAGAAGTGAGTCTGGTGACCTGCACAGCTCTCCCTCACTCAAAACAAAGTCAAGTGCAAGTTATGTTATTATTTCTCTCATGGCATTATCTTCTTCAGCAATGAAAGATGAACACACACACACACATACACACAAACACACACATATAAGGTGTAAAGAGTATTTTTTCCTCACTAGTCTTCTGGAATTGTGACTTGTCATTACCCTGATAAGAGTTTCTATTTCCATCACATTCCAGGTTTTAAATAGTTTATTTTTCCTCAATTTATAGACATCTCACATTCTCACACATTTTCACCTCAAAAAAGCTATATAAATTTCTTTATGTGCTTAGAGTTTGTTTTGCTTAGGACTTACTGCTCCATCAGTCTATCATGTCTCTAACTGCCTTCCTTACCTTTCACCTCATTCCTTTGTTTCTGTATTTCTCTACCTAACTTTGTATGTATATATGTGTGTGTCTATGCATGTAGGTGTGTCCTTTGACCAGTTAAAATAAGAGTAAAGTTCCATGATATTGCCCCTCTCAATTTGTTTACATAGATATCTACCTACATACCTTAGTTGTTTTAAAAAAAATCCCCTTCCTTCCTCTCTTTCCACAATGCATTCTGCTTATCAACTCTTTCCATTTTTTCCCCAAGAACTTCAAGACATAACAGAACCACTCGAAAGCCTTGTCTAGTTAGCCTCTGTTGGTGACTCCAAATAATGATGGGGTTTGCAGGAGAACTTGTATCATCTCTCATATTTGAATATAAGAAATGTAGCTTTACTTACTGCCCTATCATTGTTCATTAGTGTTTTTTGTTCAGTCACTTTTCAGTCATGGCTGACATGACTCCACTTTGGATTTTTTTTCCCTCCCTCCTCTTTGTTCCCCCCACCTCACCTCTCCCTCCCTGAGACAGTGTACAATCTTATATAGATTTTACATGTACTTTCCCATTAAATAGAAGTTGTGTATAGAAGAATTAAAATGAGTGGGAGAAACTATGAAATAAAATAGATCATAATACAAAATAAAATGATCTGTTTCTATCTGCAATCTAATTCCATAGTTCTTTCTCTAGATGTGAAAAGTGCTTTGACTCGAGTCCATTGGAAATTTTTTAAGTCCATGCATTTCAATGAACTACTAATTCTACCAGAAAAATTCCTCACACTGTGATTCTTGCTGTGTACAAAATTCTCCTCTGCTCCTTTCACTGAGCATCAGTTCATAAAAGTCTTTCCAGGCTTCTCTGAAGTCTTCCTGTTTATTGTTTCTCATAGCACAATAGTATTCCACTCATTACATTCATATACCACAGCTTGTTAAGCCATTCCCCAATTGATGGGCATCCCTATGATTTCCAGTTTTTGGCCACAACAAAGAGAGCTGCTATAAATATTTTTGTAGATATGGAACCCTTTCCCATTTGTGTGATCTCTTGGGGATAGGAGGAATTTAAATATGGCAAAGAGTATGCACATTTTTGTAGTCCTTTGGGCATAGTTCCAAATTGCTATGCAGGATGAGTGGATCAACTCACAGCTCCACCAACAATGAATTAGTGTTCCAACTCTCCCACATCTTCTCCAACATTTATCATCTTCCAGTTTTTTCATATTAGCCAATCTGATAAGGGTGATGTGGTACCTCAGAGTTGTTTTGATTTGCATCTCTCTAATCAATAGTGATTTAGAGTATTTTTTTCATATGATTATAGATATCTTTATTTTCTTCCTCTGAAAATTCCTTTATCATAACCTTTGACCATTTTGCAAGTTGCTCTTAAAACAATGTTCTTGTTGCTGTATGCAACATTCTCTTGTTTCTTTTTCAATCTTCATTGTTTTGTGCTTCTATTCATTGAATTTTTTTCTTCTATTCACTGAAATAATTGAGCTCATCATTCCTTAACACTATGGGAAATTGGATGTATGACCCTCTTTTTCATCATGGCATTCACATAGTTCAATGACTTTTTAAAAAATTCTCTTTGATCTTTTGTTTTCCGTGTATGGTGTCTTTGCTATGCCTTACATTTTTCCTCCATATTTTCAGTCTTTTGATTTTTACTATTTCCTCTTGCCATGTGGCACTACCACCAACAACAACAGCAACAAAATTACATTATTGGCTTCTACTTGGTCCATTCTGCTTTGCAAAAAAGTCTTTTACTTGAGTAATCTGTTATTTTTCTTTCCAATTCTTTATCCAATACCTTTCATTTCGATTCCATATTTTCCCCTCAAGAGTTGTTGTTTCATTTATTTAAAATATTTTAGCTCTTTTTGTAACTCTTGTATGGCCTGTCTCAACAATTCTATTTAAATTCTAATTCTTTTTATTCATCTCTGCAGTATTTTCTTGAAGTTTGTTTGTCGATATTGTGAAGTCATTATCTTATGATGGCATTATTTCTTGAGCATCCTTATAACCATAATAGATCATTATGGTGTTGGTTTTGTTTCGCTCTTCCTTCATGACTTTTGATTTGATATTAGAGGTGGGTTTTTCAGTTAGATCTGGGTTATTGTGGTCTCCATGACCTCATGGAGAAACTCGACTTTTGTACAAGTTCCCAAAGTAGTTTGATTAAGGACAGTTTCATTTCTACTCCTATGGTCTGAGTTTTGAAAGTTCCTGATTTGGGTGTTGATCCGATCATGAAAGTATTGCTTCTAGTCTCAGCCTTATCAGCAGCTGGAATACTCTATTGCTTGAAAATGACAACTGCCTTGATTACTCTTCTGTAGAGTGCATTACTGACTGTCAGTGCAGTAGCCACAAAGCATTCAAACCATACTGCAGAGTGCAATGCTGATAGACTGACCATGTTGTTCAAATGCCAAATGCATATTTCCCTAGTATACTATTTTATGAAGAACTCACACAAAGCAAATGTTCACATGAAAGTCAAGAAAAGTAATACAAAGAAACTCTCAAGTTCTCTCTGAAGAACTTTGGAGTCAACTGGATGATGTGGGAGGCCCTGGAAAAGGACTGTAGAGAGTGGCATATCTACATCAAAGAAGGCACTGTGCTGTATGAAAAAAAGGTTGAAGTACCTCAAAAGAAACATGAGACACACAAAGTTAGAAACATTCCCACTCCAAATGTTCAAGCGAACTATTTCTTCCTGACCTGTATCAGAGCCTTCCAAGTTCATATTGGTCTGATCAGCCACAGTCATTCATACTGTACCTAACTCCAACATAGTAATGTCATTTTGATCCACTTTAAGAACAAAAATCAATAATTAAGTACTCGCTGGAGGTGAAACTCTGCTTTCTACCTGAAGATTGTCCCACATTGACCCTGCTGCTCCCTTCTTTCTTGGAATTTTCTCAGAAACTCAAAGTCTCCTTACATGGAAAGTCCTCAGGTCTACTCTGAATGTCTGATCCAGAGCCACATAGTGGCCAACAAAGAGGCTAGTGTGCACCCATCCCTTCACAGTGCCCAGGGTCTTATTATCACCAGGTATGTCTAGGAACTCTCATCCTAAATACATTCTGTCCCTGGGAGATGATATGTCCTCCAATACAAGGTTTTCCTGGTCAGTATCTTCTCATCTCTCAATCTGTCTCTCTATGGCAAGCTGAATTGGACAAGCGACTCATTGTGAGCTTCTTTCCTTCCATATTGCCCTATCAAAACTTATTCCAGGGATTTTTTACATCTTTTTGGTAGAGTTTTGTGTGTGCACAGGTGCTCATTACACTGCATCTATCACTCTACTGTCTTATATTCCTCTATGTTCTTGTGAAGATATTTTTGTCCTTCTTTGATTTTTGTTAACTAATGTAAAAATTGGGGATAATGTAGCAATTGCATCTGAGGGTTTTTTTTTTGGAAGTCATTTTGCAAATCTGATAGTTCATAAGAAATGTGAGTTATAAAACAAACAAGCGGAAAAGAAATGTGAGCTACAACTCACAATGGAGACGAGCCACGTACTATAACTGATTCTAAGCCCCACACCTCCCCTAACCTATTCAATCACATACATGAGATGAATGAAAAGTCCAAGAGACATGGTTTCTGGTTAATTAATAATCAATTTGTTAACTGGACCAGCAAATAATTGATAAATTGAGGTCAGTGGTCCCTCTTCTAAGCAAAGATCCTGCCTGTCAGCTGCTGTATGTTTAAATACCCTTGGAAAAGGGCAGAGGGGCCTCTAAGGGTGAAAATCAGCTCTGCTTGGTGTTAATCAAATAATAAAAAATTAATGATAAAATGAACATAATAGCGAGAGGTCGGCTTTTTCGAAGGAAGGTCTGGGGGACGTAACTTTGATGACATCTGCACTCCAAATCATTCTACCTCCAGTAATTTATACAAAATAATCCATTTTTTCACCTAGGGCTCTTGAAAAAATGTTGAAGTTCAGGCAAGAATTCCACCTAGATAAAATAGTCTCAGTGGGGTGAATTTTAGGACAAGGTCCAAAATGTCCTTAAGAGATTGGTCTTTGAATGAGGAGGCAAACCAGGATCTTTGGTCCTAAATATGCAATTGGCTATTAATGATAAAAATAATCATTTTTTCACACATAATCACAAACACACATTTTACTATAGCACCAGCAGTGTCTTTGAATGCAAGCATCTCCCTAACTTAAAAAGGAACATATAGTTCCCCTAGATTATGTATACTGTACCACTTTTATAACAATACAATTTCTCCATGTCAGCTAGCTTCTGCAGTGGATAGAACAATGGAACTGGAGTCAGGAAGACTCATCTTCCTGAATTCAAATCTGACCTCAGACACTTACTAGCTTTGTGAACCTGGGAAAGGCACTTAATCCTGTTTTTCCCAATTCTTTATCTTTAAAATAAGCTGGAGAAAGAAAAGGAAAATTTATTCAAGTCACTGTCAAGGTAAACCCAAGTGGGGTCAGCAAGAGTTGGCACAACTGAAATGACTAAAGAACAACAACAGATCCTTCCAAATTAATTGAACCATATTCTCTAGTGGAAACAAAGGCCCCAGTTACAAGTACAAATTAGAAAAAATTCTAAGTTGGGAAAATAATGCAAAAGTAATAATGACTTCCGGATGAAGGTATTTAGCTATTTTGAGATTCAGGAAACTGCCTAGGACATAGTAATCAAATCATAAATAATCTGTGATCTGCTTTGATAGAAATTTTCCTAACTGGATTATGGGAAACTATGTGGCACAGAGGATAGAAAAACCTAGAGTTAGGAATAGTTGATTCAAATGTAACCTCGGACACTTATTAGCCGTGTGATCCTGGTCAAGTCATTTACCTTAGCTTTCCTCAGTTTCCTCATCTGTAAAACAGTGGCAATAATAGCTTTCATGTCTCAAGGGCATTGTGAGGATCCTAAGAGCTGATAATTTCTCTGTGCTTAGCATACAATAAGTCTAATATAAATATTAGCTATTTTTGTTATTCCACACATTTAAGTTATCATAAATTCATATAAGATCATTATGTTTTCCCATAGCAATATAAATACCTGTCTTGAAGACTCTTTGCAGTTCAGACATCTCCAGATAGAACTTACATAGAGTTTAGATACAAATAGTGGCAAGGGGGTTGTACGCACGCTGGGAGGCAGAAGGAATGAGCATATGGTGCCTAATATATTCTAGGCACTATATTTAGCAGTTTACAAATATCTCTGTTGATCCTCACATCCATGAAAAGTAGGTGCTATTATTTTCCCCCATTTTGCATTTGAGGAAATGGAGGCAAAAGCATTGTAAGTGACTTTCCGAAGATCATGCAGCCAGTAAGTATATGAGACTGGATTTGAATCCAGATCTAACTGCCTCCAAGATAATGTGTTCATCCTTTGTTTCCAAAAGAGACCATGACACCAGGGAAATAATGACATGACTTGGACTTAACTTTGTTTGGAGTGAGTGAGGGCAATACATCTGCGACACATAGCTCATTTTATACAGAATAAATGTCGTAGACATGTCTTATATTATGATTTTCCTACCCCTCTCCATGGTCATATTATATCAATTTAAAAATTTGTTAATTTAATACCCTGACAGTTCTATTTTCATGCCCTAGCCATCATACTACAAAGCCCTCTAAATGTGGAAGACAGATTGGCTTCAAATCCTACCTTTCTCACATGCTAACTTTATAATCTTGGGAAAGGGACTTGAGGTTTTAGAATCTTAGCTTCCTTGTTTGTAAAATAAAGAAGAGAAAACCTATCTTCATTCTCTCAGAACTGGGAGTATCAAATGATGCAATACATAGAAAGTCTTTTTTAAACTATGAGATAGGAACCAAATAATTTTACTCCTGGAGTGGGAGTACTGACCCAGAAATAATGGTGCCTGAACTACAAATAACCACCTACTGTGACATAGAAGGATTCAGAAGACTTAGCTTTTTCTTGAAGTAGCATGTGTAGAAGCCAAATTGAGCATGCTTACTTCAAAGTGAAAGATCCATCCAACATCAACAACATATATGAAAGGTCACATAAGAGAGGCATCTCAGTATCACTGATACAACACTACCTTGATGTCAGAAAGAATGAGATTCAATTCTCCCTCTGCCACAAATTATTTGCGAGAAACTAGCCAAGTCAATAAATTTTTTCAATGTCTAAGGAAATTGTCTAAGAATATTAATTTCAGAGTAGATGTTGATTTTTATTGGTAGGAATTTCTTGGCTAGGAGGTACCTATGACAGTGGAGTCATGGATGCAGTGAACAAAAAGTCATATCTTGTACAGAGATAAACTAATCCAGATAATATGCATTTTTATTAATTTGCATGTGCATATATGTGTGTATGTTTGCATAAGAGGTTACTAAAATTGGTGCAACAACATGTGATGAGGGCCTGAACCAGGTTTATGGCTGCGTTAGTGGAGAAAATGGTATACATGCATAAGAACTTGAGCTAAAATGGTGACTATATGATTGAATTAAGAAGACTCTAGATAATGCAGGTATTATTGAAATAGAAATGGTCAGATATAGGCATCCATATAGATATATGTGTGTATATGTATATGTGTGTATATATGTGTGTGTGTATAATGCATATGTGTGTACATCCATACACAAGAATATGTAGTCATACATTTAAATGAATATAGGCTTACGTATATAAATATGCATATGTACATTCTCTATGATTGAGAAAATGTTTTGTAATAAAAAATGTTTTTAGTCAAATATTGTCTGCAATTCAGAATTATTTTGACTTCAGCCCCAAAGTTAACTTTCTTTGTATTATTTATAAGGTTGAGATGGGTCAGGATGACCCAAAGTTAATCCATTGAGAAAAATTGACCCAATAGCCTTTCATCTTCTTCCTGTCATGTTCTACTGCTTAAATGGGAGGCTATTTATCCCAGGAGGATACTATCAGACTGAACTGTCGATCGTTGCAATGGAGTTATAGTTCCACATGTATGAACTCATTCTCAAGTAAAGAGATACTATCAGTGATGAATCTCCATTCCCGTCAATGATGCCGCACTTCCTAGTGCACTGGCCACTGCACTTGAGTGGATTGCTATTGAAACAAATCTTTAGTGAAGAGGGGAAAAAAATCCATTCCCAAACACAATAACCATGCTTTAAGCCGTGTGTGACAACCAAGGAAATATTTCTGTCGAAAAAAGGACCTCGTTAAGTTCCTCCCTAAACCTCTTCTTTCAAACTTTCTATGTCTTTTGAGATTATCATTATTTGTCTACTCGAGATGATAATTTAGATTGACTGATTGATTTCATTTATTGATTGATCTGATACTTTAAAATAGCCATGATTTGCTCAGCAAAGTTTGTTCCCTCCTTAATTAAGCAGATGACTTTCATAAACTGCTGTAAGCCCAAAATCTATTATCAGGCAAACACCCATTGTAGAATGAGGGTCTACTCTGTGACAATAAGACCACAGTCATTTGTAATATACATACTCAGTGTGATTCTAATTTTAAAAGACCTACAAACATGTTATAGGTAGCACCTTTGGCAACTTCTGCACCACACTGTGTCATTTGATAGAGATTTTAATAGAAGGTGTTGTTCTTCATTGATATTGTGTTTGTGTTAATGCAATTATGTCTTTTTAACCAAATTTAATTGAGAGAAACTATATTGTATATGTTTTCCATAATATCCTACCTGGAATTCCAAGAGTTGCCAAGCTTGACTGTGTGACTGAATGAGTCAGAACATGATTGATTACACTCATTGCAGTGGTCCCCCAAAAAAAATAATATACTAAAAGAATAAATAATTTATATATAGCGTCCCCAAAGTATTTTGCAATTTTAAGCTCTTCAAGGGTGAAATTATTCTCACATTTTTGGAATATACTATAGAAGCTCTTCTGCTAAGGGCAAGAAGTGTTGTGTACTGAAAAATAAACAAGGAAATTATTTCATTATTTAATGCTCATGTATTGTACACCTATTATGTGCCAGTCACTGTGACAGGCCCAGTGAAGTCAAGGGCAAAAGTTATAATACCCATGACCTCACAAAATTTAGAATATACTGGGGAAAACTGTGGGCCCAACTACTCTAGTAATCAAAAAAGATTTTCTAAGAGCCATTTTATGTGCCAGACATGATGTTAAATAATGGAAACATCAAGAGAAAAGTGAAGCATTCCTTACCCTCAAGGAGTTAATAATGTAATCAATAGATTAGAGATTTCCTCATTTTTCACAAGCTCCAACTTCTCTGGGGCTCAAATGACTTCACCCTGCCTCAGGAATTTATTATTGGTAAACCTCTTCATCATGTAAGAACTCATCAATGTTGGCATTTTACCTTATCACTACCTTCTCTCTCTAGTTGGAAGGTGGAGTAATGAACTGCAAAATTGCCATTTAAGAAGAGAGTTCCACTCAGACAACTAAGTGGTGGAGTGGTTAGAATACTGGGCCTGAAGTTCAATCCTAGTCTTATACCCTTACTAGCTGAGTGACCTGGACAAGTCACTTACCCTGCTTGTCTTTAGTTTTCCTTCTGTCAAATGGGCTGGAGAAGGAAATAGCAAACAACCCTAGTATCTTTGCCAAAAAAAATCCAAAATGGAGCCATGGAGAATCAGAAATGACGGAACAACAAAACCAACTCAGTCATCTCATTTCTCAACTGGCCCTCACTAACCTGAGACTTCTCTGACTTCCCTGTCATGCTCTAATTGCTAGATGCTTTTCTCCCCTCCACATCTCCCTAGTGCATCTGCTTTATAGTCTTTTGTGTGATGTCTTCCCTTACTAGAGTGTAAGATTTTTGAGGGCATAAAGTATCTTTTTACGTCTATATCCCCATTATACCAGTGCCTGGCTGGCTCATATGAAACACTTAATAAATGTTTGCTGACTGACTGACAAGAGATAAAATTGAATGCAAAATATTCATTACCAGCCAAAAAATATACATATGAACTTGATCCAGGAACTGTCCTTCATAGGCCTTATTTTTCTCATTTACATAATGAACAAGAATGAAGAGATGGTCTCTAATATACTTTACATTATGAATGGCCCTTTAGTTACTCCTTGCTTGAAAATTTATAGGTATGAGAATTTAAACCACCCTTTGCTTGCCATGGTTTCTCTTCAAATAAAGTCCAGTTATGGGGCTTCTATTTGGTCTAAAACCTTTCAGTACATGCATCTTAGAAATAGGAAGAAGAAAAACACCACTCACAAACAAATTTAAAGGAGACCCTGGACTTAAAAATAATTATTGGATGATAGCTCCTCTTGCTTTCTCTGAAACATAAAGGAAACAAGGAGACTTGATCAAAAGATACAAGCAAAAAATAATGTGTTAATTAGTTAACTATCCATGCATCTTCTTTGTCAGTCCTGCCTAATATTCCAAACCCAAAAATAAAAACAACAAAAGGTATGAAGAAAGTAAGATAATGAGAGGAACTTATACGAAGGAAAATATGTTCCCTCAAAAAAATGACCTAAATAACTCCCACAGTTTCTAGAAACATAAAAATATCAGAAGGTTTATTATGGGGTAGGGAGAAGATTCCATCTATTACCATTGGTTTGCCATTAGCAGCTGTGTTTCTCCAAAGATCTGATTCTGGGGCCATCACTCCAATTAGTGTCCCCACTGCCCAGTTCAGAGATGAATCACTTGCTATTTTTCTAGACAGACTATGGGTCATTCATTCAAATGAATGTAACTGGCAACCAGTTTGGCTTTAGTTCTCCTGTGTAAAATAGAGGCTAAGTTTCTGAAAATATTCTCATAGCTCACTAAGGACTTCATAAAATCCGTGCCAAGGACCAGATTTATTCTATCCCTGACCAGTACTTCCCCAAATGGGACATGAAAGGATTCAAATGGCAGCCTCACAGTTGTTTAAAACTGCTGCTTTTTCTGCCCCAAAACCAAAAAAATGGGTAATGATGCCAGGGTGGACATCTTGGTAAACAGTAGCCAAGTCAGCCTTTCACAAAGGAAATGGCAGTCAACTTTGTTGATCAGAGTATTTCCAGAAGAAGTATTTCAAAGGGTAAATCAAATGAATGCAGCCAATATAGCCCAAATCCACAGTTTTCAAATACTACATTGTGGATCCAAATGACTAACCAACTGAGTTATATGACTGCAGATCTAAATGGCCATGGAAGATCTACATAGTTAGGGTGAAGAGACAAATTTAACATCAGAGTTATAGGTTCTCATAGTCTACCCATTTTTTATGGAAATAGGTTTTAGTGTCCTGGAGTAGAGCTAGAGAGAAAAGTTGTTTGAGAACTAGATTGAGAATGACACAATCAAAGTTTAATTCCTTTTTTATATTGGTCATCTTGTTGCTCAGTATGTCCAATCTTTATCAACATTTATTTCCATTATCTCTTTACTATGGCTGGAATGTACCTCACCTTACCATCATATTGTAAGTTCAAGTCAAACAGCACTGTCTTCAAAGAACCATTTGCTGTCCTCTCTTCCTCCTTTCAAAGTCATATATACACAAGTGTATGTATATTTATATGTATATATCTATGTATATATATAATATATATACACATAAAATATATGTGTTTGTTGCATCAAGTAGCAAATTTTAATCACATAAGATTCAAGGAATATTTCATTTGTGTCTTTATATTGCCATCACCTAGAACAGTGTCTGACATATAGTAAGTACTTAACAAATGTTCATTGATTGATCACTTAATCTGACTTAGTCTTGCTTTTTTCATCAGTAAATAAAGGGATATGGTAAAAGAAAGCACCAGAATTCTGAATCCTATGATCCAAAAATAACTGAGTTACCACAGGGATCCACAAGGGGATTCTCTTCACTCAGATCTTGGGAAATGAGAGAGAACCATAGAGTGGACATACTCATTACTTCATTTCCTTTGGCAACACAAAAAGTTATAGACAATATCTTCAGTGGGTCTAGATTGATAATTTACCTCCAGTCTTTCTAGGAATGCTTGTGAATATTTTGGGACATATGAAATATTTTATTCAAAAACCTTATAATTTTGTTTGTTTTCTTTTCATTTTACTGATATGGACAATTATTCTGAGGGCAGAATTTTTTGTAAATACATCCAATCCTTCTTGGATGCAGAGGATGAATGAGTTTATGATATTATTTCCTTCCTTTTGAGATTATCTGCAAAACTATCCTGTCATGTTTTCATAAGATACTTCCTTTAAATATGTAACAGAGTAGAAAAAACCCTGATTGGAAGTCAGAGGGTCTTAATTCAAACTCTGCATCTGATATTATTACCTGAAGGACTTTGGATTGAAGTAGCCACTCTGTAGTACTTTCTTTTCCACAATAAATCATCCTATATTTTTCTCTGGTAAGGCCTTATCTGTAATTCCTTGTAGAATTGTCCTATTTCTTTGATGTCATTTGAGAGATCCTCAATTTCAATCCATTGGTGATGCATAGTCATAGAACATGCTAGTCTTCTTGGAAATTGCTTTTATCTCCCAAAATTATCATTTGATGTAATGGGATTCAGTGTCAGAAAGAGAGAGAGAGAGAGAGAGAGAGAGAGAGAGAGAGAGAGAGAGAGAGAGAGGGAGAGGGAGAGGGAGAGAGCGTGAGAGAGTTATATGGGTATAGATAGATATAAATACAAATAGATATTAACAAATACATATATATATATACATATTTATATGTGTATATATATATATATATATATATTACTGAAAACTTCCCATCCTAAAGAGTTCATTGGACATTAATTATTCCTGAGGAGAGGGAACATGTACTTAAAACAACAAAAATTATTGTAATTTTAATTTAATTAATTACCTGAATCATAGATACAAAAGGTACTTTGAGAAATCATAAGAGTTAGGAATCATTTTAGATCTGATGAATCAGAGAGTCTTTCATGGAAGTGATAAAAGTGGAGTTGAGTAGTAATGATTGAATGAAAAATGAAAAGTGAGAAAAAACTTCCAGTTGGATGAAAAGATGTTAGCAAATGTAAGGATGTAGGAGAGTAAAAGACGCATGTGTCACTTGGGTCTTCCTACTAGTGACTTGAACTGTTTCCAGGAGAATTTCATGTAATGGTTAAGATCAATCCTGGAGGCAGCAAGATGGTTCAGTGGATAGAGCACTGAGTCTGAAATCAGAAAGACCTGAATTCAAATTTGGCCTCAGATATTTATTAATTCTATGACCCTAGGCAAGTAACTCATCCTGTTTTCTTCAATCCACTGGAGAAGAAAATGAGAAATCATTTATAGTAAAGGCCATCCCCGGGCTGCCTCTTAAGTAGGCCTATCAATGAACAGAAGCTACCTCATCCTAAGTAAGTACCTAAATAGACCATGACATAAAGGGGCCAAGGTCTCCCAGTGCACGCTGGGTCATCTCTAGTCAGCCTGATAAATATCTGGTCACTGGATTAAGATGGCTCTGGAGGAGAAGTGAGGCTGGTGATCTTCAACAACCACCCCTCATTCAAAACAAAGTCAATTGCAAGTCATGTCATCATTTTTCTGATGGCATCACCTTCTTCAGGAATAAAGGACAAACCCAATAACAATCGTTGCTAAGAAAACCCCAGACAGAAGTGTGATTATGGTGCATAGAGTCATGAAGAGTTGGACATGACTGAGTGGTGGAAACCACAATGACAACAATATCAGTGAATCCCTTATCAATGATTGGGATTACAACAAATAAATACTGAGAGGCAAAGAATTTCTCTTTTTTTTTTCTCTCAGACTGTCAGCTTGACTTGTCAGAGACAAGTACTTTAGAATCTAGTGAAGTATTATTTCCCTGACAAAAATAAACAACAAAAGTTGTCATATCCCAGATGTACAAGAAGTGGGAGTGACATACTTATTAGATAAGGATCTAAATAATAATTTCTGGTTCCAGGAACCAAGACGGCTTAATGAGCTAGCTCCAGGGCAACTGCGGGAAAACTCCAGAAGACCTCATATGGCCTCTGCTTTCCAGCACGAGCTATCTCAGCACCAGGTAAGCTGCAGCATTTTAGTTTCTTGCTGAAAGAATCAGAGGCCACAACACACAAAACCTCAAATTTTTGGCACAAGTACTGTGAAACAGAGCCCCCTGTGCCCCAGATGCAGAGTGGTACTTTAAAAACCAGGAAAAGGGCGATTATCATGAGTAAGAAGCAAAGCAGAAAAGAAAAGATGATAGACAAATACAAAAGAGGTCAGCAATGACCATATGTACCCCAATCTGAAAGTTCAGAAGGGAATATGAACTTGTCTGAAGCACAAATAGCCTTCTTGGAAGAATTCAGGAAAAATTTTAAAAGCTAAACTGGAGAAATCGAAGAAAAACTCACCAATGGCTTTAAAAAAATGGAAAAAGAAATCACAGAAGAATTTAAAAGGACAATTGGACAAATGGAAAAGGAAGTACAAAGGCTAAATAGAGAAAATCACTCCTTAAAAGAAACAATTGGACAGATGGAAAAGGAGATGCAAAAGTTAGCTGAAGAAAACAATTTGATATAATTAGAATAAGGCAAGTAGAAACTAATGACTCTACAAGACATCAAGAATTAGTCAAACAGAACCTAAAGAATGAGAAGATAGAATAAAATCTGAAATATCTAATTAGAAAAAAAAATTGACTTGGAAAACAGACCCAGGAAGGAAAATGTAAGGATTATTGGTCTACCAGAAAGCCATGATGACAAAAAGAACCTGGACAATATCATCCAAGAAATCATCAAGGAAAATTGCCCCGAATTTCTAGCTCCACCTTTCAAAATAGTCTTCAAAAATATCTACCATTCACCTCCTGAAAGGGATCCCAAACTAAAAACACCAAGGAATATCGCTGCCAAATTCCAGAATTATGAAGTGAAAGAGAAAATACTGCAGGCAGTCAGAAATAAACTATTCAAATATTGAGGAACTACAGTCAGGATCACACAGGACCATGCAGCTTCTACATTAAAAGGTTGAAGGAACTGGAATAAGGCAAAGAAGCTTGTACTACAACCAAGGATAAATTACCCAGTAAATTTGAGCACTACATTTCAGGCAAGGAGATGGACGTTCAATGAAATAAGGGACTTCCAAACCTTCCTGCTTAAAAGGCCAGAAATCATTATAGAATTTGATCTTCAAACACAGATCTCAAGAGAAGCATAAAAAAGTAAACAGAGAAAAAAAAAAACCAAGAAAACTTGTTACTCAATATGGGCAAAAATTTTACATCCCTTTAAGGGAAAATGATACTTGTTGATCTTGAGAACTATATGTTTATCACAATATATAAAAGGGATAAAAATAGATAAAGGGTGTGGCAATAAAGTAAATGATGTGATGATAACAAATGTGATTTAAGGGTATGAAGGGATTGAAATGGGAGATACTAAAATAAAGAGGCAGAAAAAATACATTCCATTACAGGAAGGGGCACAAAAATATATTACAAAAGACAGAAAGAGGGGAGGGACAGGAGCACTGTTTGAGAGGTGCCATCACCTGATTGGATTCAAGGAGGGAATAACAAACTCAGTTAAGTATAGAAATACAACTAGCTCTATAGGCAGTAGGAGGGAAGAAGGGAAAGGAAAGGGAGGGGAGGCTAAAAGGGAGGGAAGAAACAGTAAGGAAAAAGAAGATTTAAAAGGGAGGCTAAAAGAAGGGAGGGAAGACTGAGGGAGGCAGTGGTCAACCCCACCCCAGATCTCTCTTCCCAATTCTCTAACCTTCTTTTTCCAATATTCTATAACAGCTTTGTCACCCTAGAAGATGCCTTCATCCCTGTAACCTTCTCAACTTAAAATATCTTTCCATCCCTGTGACATCATTTGTTCCTCCCATAATCTCCATTTAAAGGAAGGGCTTTTGTCAACCAGGTTCAACCCACTCCTCGGCAGGCTGATTCCTGACTCTAGACTTCTTTTATTAGTCCTCTTCCCTTGTACTCTCCTTGTAGTAACTTGTTCTCCCACCTGCTTCTCTGCCTCATTTTATATATTCTTCTACATTACCGATGCCAATGTGGGAACTTTGTTCTTACTTGTATTTGCATTTGCAGCGCTTGGGGAAGCTAGGTGGTGCAGTGGATAAAAGCACCAGTGCAGGAGTCAGGAGGACCTGAGTTCAAATCTCACCTCAGACACTTGACATTCAATAGCTGTGTGGCCTTGGGCAAGTCACTTAAACCCAATTGCCTCATCCTGTGTCATCTCCAATCATCCTGACGAATATCTGGTCACTGAATTAAGATGGTTCTGGAGGAGAAGTGAGGCTGGTGACCTGCACAGTCCTCCCTCACTCAAAACAAAAGTCAAGTGCAAGCCATGTCATTATTTCTCTGATGGCATGGTCTTCTTCAGCAAAGAAGGACAAATACATTCACAGCACTTAGAAGAGCACCAAACACATTGTATTTAATAAATACTTGGTGACTTATATTAATTTTACTATACTCTATCCATGATTCCATGGTATCTATAATTAAACTCTTCATCTTGAAACTAGTGCAATTTGAAAATGTCTTTCTATCCTCGGTGTATAGAAAACAGGCATCAAGGACATTGGTTTTGCTCTCGCTTGTCATCTCTGCAATCGATCTTTCTACTTAAGCACATTGCCTTTGACAAAGCTGCAATACATTATGTACGGTGGTGGAAAACATTACTTTAGAAAACTAATCTTAAAGGGTTATCAACCCATCACAAACACCTTTAAGTGTTCCTGAATAAGCAGGTGCATATGAGTCTTTCATTTAATTTTATCCAAATTATTTTGATTATAATTACTAATATATTATACCTCCGAAGTTAAGTGATCCTAGGTTCCAGCTAAGACAATCCTTCATTTCATATACTGTCTTCAAAGATTGGGCAATTTGTCTTAGGATAATACTGTTGGTCTTGTCTGACAGGCACATTGTATTGGGGGACAGATGTTGGTCATTTCATATCTGGAGCTTCCACTTTGGGGCTATTTCTGCTCTTTGATAAGTATATCATCTAGAACCACATAAATTTCCCAGATTATCCCACCTTTCCATTTCTAGAGACATGGTCAAAGGAACCATGCCCTTTGACTTGAATGATTTGTGTCAGGCTGTTCCATTCACATGGTTTGTAGCTTCTTGTCACTTTCAAAAACAAAATGTTCCTCCCTCTCCAGCGCTCCTTTGAATGTTTTGTCTCCTTAATCAAAATATGCTATTTGATAACAGGGATATTTTTTGCTTCTATATTTGCATCCATTGTGTTTTCCACAATGTTTATCTAATACTATATTCCTAATGTGTGATATTTCATTCATTTATTATTGCATGCTATTTTATTTATTAAAAGATAAGACAGGTGAGGGTTAAGCGACTTTGCAAATGTCCTCTGGCTTTAAATTTATGATTCTTTTTACTGTATTCCATTCTTCCATTTTACTACTTTTAACCTAGTTTTCTGGGATTTTGTGAATGAATACTTGTTCCAAAATCCATTAAGCTCAACCATCATAGCCTTAGATGACAGCATTAAGTAATATTCCAGCTAACATTTTCCTCTTCTTGTTTCATCTGCTTTAATGTTTAAACAGAATCAGAATTTCAGTGTTGGAAGAGATATGAGTGCCTGTCTAGCTTGACCTTTTATGGAAGAAGAATACACTGTTGTCTTTAAGCAATCAACAAGAAGTGATTAAGTATATACCACATAATAAGAAGTGAGCATGCTAATGCAAAGAATAAGGCAATGCCTACTCTCAAGAAGCACACATTCTAACAAATATATGCAGAAATGTGCACATGATGATCTAGCTTTAAAGGCTGAAACTATAAAAAATTAGGAGGAAAAGGAATAGTTTATTTGTCAGATTTATGGAGAATGAGGAATTTGTGACTAAACAGAAGATAGAGAACATTATAAAATGTGAAATAGATAACTTTTATTAAATTAAATTGAGGAAGTTTTGCATAAAGAAAGTCAATGCAAACAAGATTAAGAGGGAAGCAGAAAACTGGGAAAGAATTTTTACAGCTAGTGTCTGCAACAAAGGCATTATTTTAAATATATACAGAACTGAGTCAAATTTATAATTCATTTCCCAATTTATAAATGGCCAAAATATATGAATAGGCAGTTTTCAGAGGAAGAAATTAAAGGGTATATATAGTCATATGAAAAAAAGCTTAAAATCACTATTGATTAGAGTGATTCAAATCAAAACAACTCTGAGGTACCACATCACACCTATCAGATTGGCTAACATGACAAAACAGGAAGATGATAAATGTTGGAAAAGATGTGGGAGAATTGGAACACTAACTCATTGTTGGTGGAGCTGTGAACTGATCCAATAATTCTGGACAGGAATTTAGAACGATGTCCAAAGGGCTATAAAAATATGAATACCTTTTTGACCCAGCAATTGCACTTCAATGACTATATCTAAAAGAGAACATAAAAATGGGAGAAGGACCCACATGTACCAAAATATTTGTATCAGCTTTTTCTGTGGACAAGAACTGGAAATCAAGGGGATACCCATCAATTAGATGGTTGGTTGTTGCCCTTCCTTCTGGAAGAGGACCAACATTCCATCACCATGATAAAGGGAAATTTCAGTGCGTCTGTCATTGATCAGACCAATATGAACTTGGAATGTTCTACCACAGCTTGGGCATCGATAGGGAATAGTGGAACAAGCTGTGATCTGTGAATGTAATGGAAAATGCTCTTGTGCTATAAGAAATAATGGCCAACTTCAGAAAAATCTGGAAAGACTTACATGAACTAATACTGAATGACATAAGCAGAACCAGGACAACATTGTATACAATAACAGCCACAGTGTACGAGGACGTTTTTGATAGGCTTAGCACTTTTTAGCAATGCAAGGACTTAATTTACAAAGAACTCATGATGTAAAATGACATCCACATCCAGAAAAAGAACTGTGGAATCAGAAGGCAGAATGAGGCATACTATTTTCACTTTTATTATATTTGGTTTTGTTTTGTTTTTTCTCATGGTTTCTCTTATTCCCTTTAATTCTTCTTGGTAAAATGACTAATGTGAAAATGTGTTTAATGGAAATGATTATGTAGAATCCATATAAGATTGCATGTTATCTTGGGGAAGGAGGTGGAGAAAAAATGGAACTTATGGAAGTGATTGTTGAAAACGGAAATCAAATAAATTAATAAATTTGGGAGAAAAGATAAATTACTTCAGGAATACAAAAAATAAATAAATACTTTTTTTCTGTAAAATAAAAAAAGAAGTGTGTGCATATAAGGGTGACATATTGCTTTAGTAAATCAAATTAGTAATTACTTACTCATTTAAAATTAGTGATAAGATGCTCTGGTATCTTATCCTGAAAACAGTCTCTATCAAAGGCTTTAAGAGCAATCAAATGTGAAAAGTTCTTGGAAGGAGTGTGAATTTTGTTATGATTAACTGAGGAAATTTTATCACACACTAGTGCTCATCTAGAAAAATAGCAATTTAGTTAAAAATGAAAGAAATTGGAGGAAGTATATTGAAAAATTAAGCCCCTGAAGAGAAACTGCTTAAGGAAGAAGGACCAGCTTTGGCTTGGTCTTGGCTTAGATCTCCTTCTCCAATTTTTTTGACTGGATGGGAATGTTAAAAGTTCAAATTATCAGAGTAATTTTGGACTTCTCCTATTACCATACTGCTGTCATCCTGAGGTGAGATGCATTTGGAACAAATGACAAACTGAATGATTCATGACTCCAAAAGGAGTCAAGCAAAAAAACTTCAATATGTCTAAGGAAAGCTTGGGCACCTCACAAAGTATTTCCAGCAATCAAAGGCTGTGAGTTATTTGATTGTGACATGACTTTCCGATCTTGAGAATGCTCTCTCCTGGATTCTGTATGGACTGTTATTAAAGTGTGCCACGTACTTTAGGAGGGTTTTTGTACTACCTGTTCTTACTAGACCATTTTGATAAATATTTCTAACCAGAAAGTAATTATGTCTGCTGGACTAAAGTTAATTTCCTCAAAATTAAAGGGGAAACACATCAAAATAAGGCACCAAACTGCTAGCATTAGAGAAAGATAACCCTTAAGGCTGGGTTTTCTTTAGAACCAAATGGGAGAGATGTAATCTCATTCATGAAGACAGCCTCATTGTTGTAAAGTGAACCTAGAGCATCGTTACATGAAGTGTACATATAAATTTGATAAATGGAAATAAACACAAATAAGTGAAACACAATGTAACATACAAGGGAAAGTACTAGCAGTTAGAAAGGGAAATAACAAGCAGAAATTATTGTTTGTATCACACCTTAAGGGAGAATAAATGAATATATAAATGGGAATCCATCTCAAATGAGGTAGACTAAAAATCACTCATTGCTCTTCGGGATAACTACCAAGATTTGGATGTTTTGACTGGCATAAAATCTATATTTGTCTCTTTTCAACTTCACCACATTTTCTTAATTTCTCTTTGGATTGTTTTTTATTTCTTCAGTTGAAAAAGAATTTTTTCTGTGAAGTCTATGTTCTTTTGCAAACACTTCAGTGTAGTTAGATCTAGATGTATATTTTTCCATTGATTCTAATTCTGTGTGCATGTCTTTGTCTCTGTGTCTATCTTTCTGTGTCTCTCCCCCAATCTACTAGAGTTCTTCCTACATTTATATTAGCATTATAAAAATACCAGTTGAGAACATGATCTATCAGTGAGTTAAACCCAAATTTCATTACATGGTGACAGCATTTTTACTCGTAAATACATGTGATAATATCAATTAATTTTGTTCTCATTCATGTACTCATTGTGATTTCTAATATTAACTAAAAAAAAACTGTTTCACCTTTGAATAAAATTTAATTTTCATTAGGCACTGTTCAGCAAACCAAGAATCTTCTTATCCATTACTAATTAAGCACTCAAGGAAAATACCATTTGGTTTAACATTTTTAGTTCAGAAAAAAGAGAATAATTTCTTTGAAGCAGAGAAAGACAATTTTTGGAGTATTTTGAATATATTATTAATGATTAATGTATTGGTTAGAGTAAATGAACTGTCTATTCTCTTTATTTTTTCATCTATGTTATATGTACATAGGGTTAAGGATGAATGAGGAATGTATTAGAAAATGAACGTGATGTAAAAATGGAAAATAAATAGGCTTTAATATTTTTCAAAAGAAAAAAATGTTTAATTGATATGGCAAAACTTAGGGAATGGATCTCAAAAATTAGTAATGATAAAGATAATAATAATTAGCATTCATATAGCTCTTTACAATCAGTAGGGTATTACATATATTATTTCATTTGATGTTTAAAATTGCCTTGTGATTTAGGTTTTAAAATTATACCTATTTCATAGCAATGGAAAATGAGGCTGAGTTTAATTTTCTTATTTAGGGTTGTACAGTGAATGGTACAATTCAAAGTGAGACTTTAAAGTGTAACTTTAAATAAGAAAAATAAAATCTATTCACAGTATGTATGCTACTCAAATGTGCATTTGATGGCAGAAAGCATTAATGCTTGCAGAACATCCAATGTTATACAATGACTGGGCAGAATGCAGTGATTTTGAGAGAAAAAAGCAGGATATTTTCAGAATATTGGTGGAAACTGTGTATCCTAGCTCCTTTCTGTCTCTGCAAACCTCTGCAGACTTTGGCTTAAAAGATCAGCCAGGTGATATCCCTCATATTCTAGGCAAAAGTCTTCACAAATTTATCAATTGAAGGTTCCATAGTAAAGCATATACAAGAAAAGAGATAAGCAGATAACAGAAGCATTGATGAAAAATGAATTAAAAATCCATAAAATCAGTACTGTTTGGGCATCTGAAGCTTCCCTAGAGTTCTTTTTCTCCTACCAATGATGTGTTGTTCTCTGTAAGTAATCATGTATAAATGGAGTTTTAAGTTACCCTTTATAATTATCAATTCATTAATTTTTTTTTTAAATGGACCAACTCAAAGTGACTATAGTGCTCCCTTTGTAGTCTTAGCAATTGCTATTATTGCAAACTAATTTTGGTCACCTTGCTTCCATTAATCTAGTTCATGATCACATTAGCTTTAAGAAAAAAAAAAAAAGTACTTTCACTTTGGCTCATATCACACTACCAGGTGTTTCAAATCCATCTGTCTTTTTCACATGGATTTCTGTTAAACTAGGTCTGTCTTCTTATCCCCATTTCTACTTATTTTTTTAATTAAGTTCTTGTCTTTACTATTATCTCCAATACATTTCATCTTCTTAATTGAAGCTCATAATTCCAGACTTACCAGACCTTATTTTGGAATCTCATCTGCAAGTTGTTTTTAGTACTTTAGGATCAAATCCATTTTAATACAGAAACTGGAACATAATATTTAGTGATAGATCTTATTTTGAATTTTATTTTTTGCCTGAGTTTTGTTTCAATTTCATTTCTTCCTATTCTGTTTTTCATGTATTTTTGTACATGAAAAGCTCACAACAAAATACTACAATCTCCTTACTCTTGAATTTTATAATAGTTTTTGAAGGAGTTTCCACATCTGGTAACAAATCAAGCCCCCTCTAAATTACCTGTTCATATCTTATTATAGTCAAAGAATATAAGTTAGATTGAAATTCAGGATGGACTTCACATGTCATTTCATTCATTCCTCTCATCTCAGAAGAGAAAACTGAGTCTTAGAGCATTTAAATGACTTTCTTTGTCATATGAGGTGAAATACAGTAGAAAATGGAATCTATGTCCTCTGATGCCATTTCCCTATTCTGTTTTTTCATGTTTTTTTTTAAATCAATGCAGTTTGCTGATCACATTTTTTCATTCTGTTTTGTTTCTTGGTTTCTTTGTTTTATTTTTTCAAAATTAAGTTCTATTTAATCATATCATCCCACCTGGTATATGTGATGTTAATCTCTGGAATCCTCAGTTAAGCCTTGACATTTACTTCCACTCATTTTTTAAAATTACATTCAGCTCAATAATCTGTTTATTTTGGGGGGCACATTTTTTCTTTATTGCACATACCAAGGGAGTGATGCTATCCCTTCCTTTTTATTCTGAATGCAGTTTAAATAAACTCTTAATAGTTTCACTGGAGATTCAGGCTCCTTGACAGTATAATTATATGTCATGCTTCATTTTTTTCTTCAGTAATATTGACTTCTTCTAGTCTTCTTTTGTTGTAATTGTGGTTTATAACATCAGATTACACTTGTAGTCAGATAGATTTCTTTGGATAATTCATCCTTTTCTCCTTCACCAAGATCTCCTTCACCAAGATCTTTCAGTGCCTAGAATCATAGAAATAGAAGTGAAAAGGACCTCATCATGCTATTTTATTTATGCCTCACCATACTACCCCTCTCTTAAATTTTGAAGTTGATATATTGCATCAAATTAGAGACTTTAAAGTGATCCACACGAAATTTCATCTTATTATCATTAATTTATTTGCCGAATCCCTAGGATTTTCTTCTCATATAAAATCACACCATTAAATGGTTTTATCTCATATTTTCTTTTATTTATATATTTAATTTATATATATATATTTTTGTCTTAAAGCTATTGCTGCAGTGGAGGAAATGGACATCCTTATGTTGCTCCTATATTTACTTTAAAAGATTCTGGCATGTCTCCATTGCATATAATGCTTTCCTTTATTTTTATATTTTAAAAATAGACTTTAAAAATAATTTTAATGATCTTTTACATGTATATATTTTGGAGTTTTTAGCATGAATGAGTATTGTTCATTTTTAAAAGCTTTTACTGCATCTATTAAAATATGTGCTTTTTCATGTTTTTATTCTTTAGTGTAATTATGCTGTTTATTTTCCTAATATTGAACTAACCATGATTAAAATTCTAGCTGAAATCCAACTTGGCCATAATGTTGGAATTTTTTGGAAGAGTTGCTGCAGTCTTATAGGTTTATGTTCAAAAAAGATGATCAAAATTCATGAAAATATCTATGTCTTACAGGTTTTCATTTTTCCTTATTCTTTCAACTTTTTTGTTCTGATTTCACATTGTATATTTGCTGTTTTGTTGATTTTCTTTCATCTTTTAAAAGTAAGGTTAGATAAAAGTTTATGGATTTTATTAAGCTTTATAAAGACCCATGATTTTTGCATTTTTGTTTTAATTTTTCCTAAGAGTTTTAGTTTATCTATTCTTGTATGATATTACTAGTACCTTTTTAAAATTTATTTGACATGTCTTTACCTGTTGTCCTAATTTTTAACTGCATATGCAGTTCATTGATTCTATCTTTATATGTTTGTCAATGTATTTTTAGGAATATGATTTTTGCCTTGAGGAATACTTTAACTTTATCCTTCAAATGTTAGTGTATTATTTCATCATTATCATTATCTTTCATGTGATTATTAAATGCTATAGATTTTTTTCAGATTTTTTCACTTTCATTTTTCACTTTCACTTTCATTTTCCTTTTTATTTACTCTTTTAAAAAAAAATGATACAAAACTAAAAAGGGGAAGTTGATCAGGCCCTAGAATGCACTTGGTTCTTGGAGAATAGGTACATTAATAGAAGCAAAAATTTGACTTGTGGGAGAGTCTTTGGAGCTCATATTGGTCTCACCACAGTCACAGATTCACATACTGTACATTGATCCTGATGCAATGTTGTCCTTTTGGTACACTTCAAGTATGATGGTCAAGAATTAATATTGAGATGTATCCTCTGAACAGGAATCATGGTAGCTAGGAGCATTCACAGGATTCTCAGGATAGCCAGTAGGGGACAGGCACCATGAGAATACTAGCCTTTACCTAGTTAAGTAGTGAATGGAAGGGATTGGATTAGGATTAATCTCACTAAAGTCAAAGAATACAGTTTTTTCACCCACACTAGCCTGAAGCCTTCATGAACTGTATTGTTTTATAATGTTTATTTTTTCCAATTTATCTTTGTATTTTTGTTTCACAATTTTACTAGTAGATAAAAAAGAAGATAGAAAAGCAGGTAAAAAATATCTCCCAAATCTCTACCCTAGATGAAGCAAATAAAGACAACAAGAAAGGGTGACTAAATGTGTGAGTCATGAATGAATTTAGAATAGACTTAAGAAGATACTAGAATGAAAAGTGAATAAGATTAAAGAATGAAATTAACACATTGTAGGACAGTGTGGTGCAGATGAACATGACTCATATTAAGAAGATAGATAGTGGGGGGGTGTTGTGAGCCAAGAAGGATGACCTGTAGGAGCTTTCGCCCCAGAGCTCAAAGAAACACCTGTATAAAATGACTCTAAACAAATTCTAGAGCAGCAGAAGTCACAAAATCACAGAGTGAGACTTTCAGCACAAGGAAGCCTGGAAGGCTGACAGTCTATCAAACCAGCCTCAGAGTGGAGCATAGCCCTTCCTTGGTCATACACAGCATGGAAGGGACAGTACTAGAGCAGACTTCAGGGTACTACCTTCAGCAGCTGCTGTTCCCAGATCCCTTAACCCACAAATGCCAGAAACAGCTTGAAAAGCCAGTGAGAAACTCTGTCACCTTGGTGAGAAGGGAGTAGGGTCCTCCTGCCCTAACATCAGCCCCAGGTGGCAGAAGAATCCATTTCTAAAGTCCTCACCCTAAAGACGATGGGGAAATCGAGCTGCTGATCTGGGTCTCAGCCCTGAATGATGTCCTAGGGGTGAGGAGGAGCACTGGGCTAGTGGAGCTGGTGGTGTCTCTGGAGAGGGAATTCTATTCACAGATGCTGGGCAGAAAAGCTTGTGGTAGTACCCAGACCAGAGCCCAGGCCAAGAGAGAAGTAAACTCCTCTGCCTTGATTATGCCACCTTGGAGGAACTGAGAACTCACAGGTCCTGAGAGTATACCCTCCTCTTGACAAAGGATTCAAAATTCAAGTAACTGGCTGGGAAAATTCCCAAAAAATTGAGAAAAAATTAAGACTATAGAAAGTTACTTTCTTTTTGAACAGGTATTTTCTTCCATTCTTTGGGATGAGGAAGAACAATGCATACCATCAGAAGAAGATATACAAGTCAAGGTCTCAGTATCCAAAAGCTCCAAAATGAATATGCAATTGTCTCAGGTCAAGGAAGAGCTCAAAAGGATTTTGAAAATCCAGTAAGAGAGGTGGAGGAAAAATTGGGAAGAGAAATAAGAGTGGTGCAAGAAAATCATGAAAAGGGAATCAATAGCTTGCTGAAGGAGACCCAAAATTCCTGAAGAAAATAACACTTTTAAAAATAGACTAGCTCAAATGACCAAAGAGGCCCAAAAAGCCAATGAGGAGAAGAATGTTTTAAAAACCAAAATTAACCTACAAGAAAAGGAGGTTCAAATGCTCACAAATAGTTATTTCAAAATTGGAATGGAGCAGATGGAAGGTAATGATGTTATGAGAAACCAAGAAATTACAAAAGAAAACCAAAAGAATGAAAAAGTTGAAGACAATGTGAAATATCTCATTAGAAAAACAACTGGCCTGGAAAATAGGTTCAAGAGAGACGATTTAAAAATGAAGGGACTGCTGGAAAGTCATGACCAAAAAAAGAGCCTAGACATCATCTTTCATGACATTATCAAGGAAAAGTGCACTGCTATTCCAAGAACCATAGGGTAAAATAAATATTGAAAGAATCCACCAAACACCTCCTGAAAGAGATTGAAAAAGGGAAACTCCTAGGACTCTTGTAGCCATATTTCAGAGTTTCCAGGTCAAGGAGAAAATATTGCAAGTAGTCAGAAAGAAACAATTCAAGTCTTGTGAAAATACAGTCAGGATAACACAAGATCTAGAAGCTTCTACATTAAGGGACTGAAGGGCTTGGAATATGATATTTCAGAAGTCTAAGGACCTAGAATTAATGCTAAAAATCACCATCCCAGAAAAACTGAGTATAATAATTTAGGGGAAAAAAATGTTCTTTCAATGAAATAGAAGACTTTTGAGCATTCTTGATGAAAATTTGCCTTTCAATCACAAGAATCAAGAGAAACATGGAAAGGTAAACAGAAAAGAGAAATTCTGAGGGTCTTACTAAAGTTGAACTGTTTACATTCCTACATGGAAAAATAATGTTTGTAATTCTTGAAACTTTTCTCAGTATTTTGGTAATTGGAGGGATTATACATACACTGATACCCACATACCCACCCATACATACAAAACACACACACACACACACACATATATATAGACAGAGGGCAGAGGGTGAGTTGAATAGGAAAGAATGATATCTAATAAAAGAGGCAAGGTAAAGCTTTTTCAATGGAGGGGAAAAGGGGTGAGATGAGAAGGAAAAAAGTGAAACTTACTCTCACCACATTTGGCTTAAGGAGGGATTAACATGCATATTCAGTTTGGTATGAAAATCTGTCTTACACTACAAGAAAGTAGGGAAGAAGGGCTAAGTGGAGTGGGGACATGATAGAGGGCAGGGCAAATGGGAGGAGAGAGTAATTAGAAGTAAACACTTTAGGGGAGTGATAAGGTCTAAATAGAGAGTAAAATAAATAAGGTGCAGGATAGGATGGAGAGAAATGTAGTAAGTCTTTTACAGCATGACTATTATGGAAGTCTTTAGCAAAACTACACATATATCACCTATATTGAATTTCTGGCCTTCTCAGTGGGGATGGGTGAGGATGGAGGAAGGGAAAGAAGTTGGAACTCAAATTTTAAGGAATGAATGTTGAGAATTGTTTTTGTATACAACTGGGAAGTAAGAAATACAGGTAATGGGATATAGAAATCCATCTTGACCTCAAGAAAAGAGAGAAGATGGGGACAAGGGAAGGTAGCAGTGTGACAGAAGGGAGGGCAGATTGGAGGATGGGGCAATCAGAATCCATAGTGCTTTGGGAGAGGGAGAGGGGAAAGATAGGGAGAAAATTTGGAACTCAAAATCTTGTGGAAATGAATATTGAAAACTAAAATAAATAAATAAATTTTAAAAGAAGAAGATAGTGAAAAAAGAAATGGAATTAGGATCCATATACTGTGTATTTATCTTGAGCAAAGATAGAGTCAGGCACAAATAAAAGGAAACCGAACAACAACTATGTAACTGTCTAGTCTAGGAGCTTATAGAGTAAAAAAAGAAAACCAAATAATAATTTTAAAATGTATGAAAGCAAGAGAAGTAATAGAAATAAATCTATTGGAAATAAAATATGAAAACAGCAACACCTCCAATTGTGGGGGATGTAAATAAGTAGTCCTCAAAAGAAAAAATTTGTGTCACTGAATGTGTGTGTGTAGATATATATATATATATATATATATATATATATATATATATATATATATATAAAATATATGTATGCATACCTATATATTTACATGCGTATATATGCCTGTATGTGTACACATATATACCTATGCATGTATATATATATGCATGTGTGCATGATAGAATATAGGTATATATAATATATGTGTATATGTATATATAATAGAATATATGTATATGTAGGATACATTAAAAGTAGGTAAGAAAATTAAAACTGAATGTGAAATTTAAAAAACAGAAACTAAAGAAATTAGATCTAGAATTAAAAGAAATCCTTTTGAAAATTAGAGGACAAGCTGATAAATTTTAAAGATGCCAAATTTTGAAATGATAAATAAAAATATTTTTCCCTTCAAGACTAACAAAATATTAAAATTAGTTAACTTGATTAAAAAATTAATGGTGGAAATAAACCAAAATATAATATGCAAACAAAAACAAATAATAAACCATCATAACTGAGACAAAACAGAATGAATAGAATCACAATAAACAAAAAAATGCAAAATTGTATCCAAAGAAAGAAACCTTGGTGGTCTATATTTTTTAAGTTTCGGTTAACAGACCTGAGGTGGTTGAATTTGTAAAAGATAGACTGCGAAGATCGGGGAGAGGTACAATAATATTTGAAGGGTGGATTGTCAAAAAGTTCAATTACCTTTTTTTATTGGTCAAAGAAAGCAAACCTAGTAACAAAATGGGTGCTAACAGATAAATTTAAACTTGATGTAACAGAAATTAAATAACAAACTTCCTACCAATGAGAGCTTTCCGAATGAAAGATTGTCTTAATAAAAATCCAGTGGAGATTTGTGCATTAACAAAGATTCATAGATGGGATGTTGGGCAAAATGTCGGTGGATTTTTCTTGCCCAGAGATAAGATGATCTAGATTTCCACCCAGGTTGCTCTGTCTTCTAAAGTTTGGTCTTCATCTGAAGGTAGCCCCTCCCAACAAATTGGCACATCCATCCATCTTCTTTATTATATACTCACACATTTTGATTCTTACTCACTGTTCCACCTTTGCATTTAGGTTATACTGGCTCTCCCATTACAGTCTTGGTTTAACAATTGTACCTGCCTTCAATTTAGACTTGCTTCAAGTACTTGTCACAAAAATGTGTACACTTCAAGTGAATGGTCTGCGTTTACATGACAGTTACTTTAGGATTAATTGTCACATTTCACTGAAATTACACTGATCTTGAAGTGAGAAAGTCCTAAGCAATGCCCTTGTCTCTTGCCATCCTGGCCCCATGTAAGGTCTCACGCACTGATTACTCAATATATGCCTGACACCATCATGTAGACAACAGAAAAAAAGTGTCACTCAGCCAGAGTCTAACTTTTCTCTTTTCCTGATGACCTTTTCCATAAAGACAAGTGCATTTATGGGCTATGGCATTTGGAAGGAAATTCTAAAATGAGAATATTCTAAAAAGGTTAAAAGTTATCCAAAATCATGTTAAGTAAAATGTTTATATCTTCCTAAGTGACAGTGAGAAGAACTCAGGGGGTAGTTAAATGAAAACATCTTTCTACGCCCACCCCCTTAATGCAATGCTAAGATGCTGTACAATTTAAGATAAAAGTATGGAAGGATCAGAAATTTTGTTTCCATGGCATCTATTCCTTCCTTGCTTTGTGGAAGAAGTAGGTGGGATTGCCATCATGTCTGCTAAAAATATGCCCAGAAATCCACCAGAATAAGGAGATAATGCTATTGTGAGCATTTATGGAGTCCAATAAATGTCATTCTGGCAAGATAGAATATAACAGAATTACTTGATTAGTATTTATTAAGTACTTATAGGAGGCATTGAAGTGTCTCAATGAATAGAAAACTGAGTCTGGAGTCAGGAAGACCTGAGTTCAATCTGGCTTCAGACACTTACTAGCTCTGTTACCCTGAACTTGTCATTTAACCTTTGTTTGCCTTAATAGACTTGAAAAGAAAATGACAAACCACTCCACCATCTTTGACAAAAAGAAACCAATGGACAATATTGGCATGCTATGGTCCTTGGGGTCATGAAGAGTCAGACATGGCAGAATAATTGAACAACTAAAAATATGTACAAGGTGTCAGGAATCTACCTAACTCTAGAGTTACAAATACAAGGAAGCTAAAATCTTCTTTGTCCTCAAAGATCTTGTATGCTATTTGGTGAAAACAGCACATAAAAGACAATGAAACAAGGATGGAGATGTCTTTCCCAAGCGTGGCAAGAGTATAAGGCATGGTTTTGCAGCTGTTATAACAGGGCTGTATCTTAAAGCATCATCAGTCAAGAGTTATTGACCTGAGTTCCATCCTATGACATTTATAATGATAACGATAGTTACCATTTATATAGCATCATTTGGTCTCTTCTTACCCTAGCTTACATGCCAATTAAGGAGATTATAGTCATATTCTGAAGGGCCTGCCTTATGTAAAGACAAAGGGCATTGCTGTGTTGGGAATCACACTAATAAGTATTGGTAGAAATAGTAATAGTCATAATGATAATAATAGAATATTATTAAGAAGAAGAAGATAGTTACCATTTGTATAGCACTTTGAGACTTTAAAAGTATTTTTCAAACATCTCATTTGATTCCCTGTACAAACCTGGTAGCTATGCTATTATCAGGGCCCTTTTATGTATGAAGAAAATGAAACAGGCAGAGTTGGGTAACTTTCCAAAACAAATAGTTAATTTCTGAGGTTGTATTTAAACTCAATCTTTCTTGACTCTAGTTTCAGAAATATACCCACCTTGCCATCAAAGACTTTACAAGCAAAGGACATGAGGTCAAAATTCTGATTGTTGCTATCTATATGAGATTGCATAAGTCACTTAATCATTTTGGAACTCAGTTTACTATTCTTGAAATTACAGTTTTTAACTACATAGCCTCTCAGATCCTTTTGAGCTCTAAATCAGTGATCTTATGAGGCTATTAATTTTGAACTTAAATTTTCTTTGACATAATCCAAAGGACACTATTGTAAGAAGTTTGCAAATCAACGTCAAATAAACAATCTAGACTGTAGGAAGGGTGTTAACAAAAGAGAAAAGAACGCATTGAGATTATGGTTAGTGTCTATCCTTGATTTGAGTCAGATATAGAAAAGAAACTTTGAGGTCCTCAAGAGTAACTGGTAGGTTAATTGGTTGTTGTACTAAGAGGACACCATTATGTTAAGGTCAAATATCAATGTGTCCAAATGTGGCTGATCAGATCAATACAAGCTTGAAATGACCTACCATGGATTGGCCACAGATAGTCCATAGGAACATTTGGGGAGAGAAACAGTCACTACACTGTTTGCTGCCTGACAACTCTAGAAGTGTCAGCAGCAGAACAGAGGTCTGTACAAAATGTTTATAGATCAGACCAAGGTCTTTGCCACTGTTAGTCATGAGGGCTTACGAAAAATTATGTCAAAATTCAGTTGTCCGGAGAAGTTTATCAGTATTGTACATCAGTTTCATGATGGCATACCTGCCGCAGTTCTGGATAGTGGACAATGCTCTCATGCCTTCCTAGTCACCAATGGAGTGAAATAAGGCTGTGTGCTTGCTCCCATGCTTTTGGCATGAGGTTTTCAGTCATGTTGTCAAATGTAAAACACTTTTCAAATGAAGATGAACACGGCATCAAGGTCATCTCCCTCACTGATGGTAAATTCTTCATTTTGAAAAGGCAAGAAGTGAAGACAAAAATGGAGTAAGTGTTGGTTCATGAATTTCTGTTTGCAGATGATTGTGCACTCAGTACAGATTCTGAAGCTAAGATACAACAAAGTCTGGATCGATTTTCTGCTGCTTTTGCTAATTTTGGTCTAACACTTAATGCCAAGAAAACATAGATCCTCCATCAGCTCCCACCACACATCAAGTGCAGCTATTCATTTTATAAATGAGGAAAGAATTTGGCCAACATCATTTACCTCTTTGAGTATATAGCTGACATAGATCCCAAATTTCTGGACTCCAGTTCCAGGGAAATTCTTGTAAAAAGAAAAAACAAAACAAAACATAGAACAGAAATAGGAAGAAATCACAGAGAGAGAGAGCGAGACAGAGACAGAGAGATAGAGAAAGAGAGAGAGTGAGAGAGAGAGAGAAAGAGAGAGAGAGAGAGAGAGAGAGAGAGAGAGAGAGAGAGAGAGAGAGAGAGAGAGAGAGAGAGAGAGAGTGTAAAGAGAGTGGGTTTTAAAGAAAAGAGAAAGAAAAAAGCAGGCTAATTAGGGGAAAGGACGATTAACATAAATCTAAACAAGCAAATGACTATTATCTAGTCTCTTCTAACATCAGTAGCAGAAGTTAAAGTGATAAAGTGAGGTGGAAATTTTAAGAATGAAGCAAGAGACAATTTTTAAAATAAATAAATATTCTTAGGTTACCTGCTATATAGAACATACTCTGCTTGTTTCTGGGTAAAATTTTTAAAAATAAGAAAGCATGTTCCTTGAGTTTAGAAACTACTGGGGAAGTAAGACATGCACATGAATAAGAATAAAATAAATTGGCAAGTTCTAAGGGGAAAAAAAACATACTATTTGCTATGAGTTTATAGAAATCTTCATGTGGAGCCTGGCTGAGAACTTGTCAGGAATGCAAAGGCATACCTGTTCCTTGGTCCACATTTAAGGCAGGGTTATGAAGGGATGTTCAAAAGTGGATACCTGCTCATGTATGATTTGTTCTAAATGGCATTTGAAGTCTCTTCCAACTCTCAAATTCTGCCACTTGCAAGTGGACTTCTCAAACAACATAGTATCAAAAGTACTCATAATGCTAGGAAAAATTTCATCTGGCAGGGAACAATCACATATTTTTATAGGAAGTGATCAGAAATGAAATGAAATTATTTTATAGACTGATCCAGAATTGAGAAGAAACATTAGTAAGAATATAAATTGGAAATTTGGTGGGGAGCATGCTGTTAAACTGTATCCACTGATATTTTTCTTTCAAGTTAGAATTTCATTTCTTGTTTCTCTTCTGAGATGAAAGAAGAATTGGTCATGATAATGAAGGAAAACATTGGGGAAGAAGGAACATTACCTTGAAATGAAACCTTTTTTGGACATTACTTGATTTTTTTGTTTTGCATGATTTTTAATGACTTGTATTGCCAAAATGTATAATTGCCAATAACCTGTTTGCTTCTGCTAACATATAGCTGTAAATATAGAAGGGCTTTACTGTATCTGGAATGAGAATTTCATTTTTTTCAGTTCAGAAATATCCAGGAAAAATAGAGATATTCATGCAGCAATCAGTTGGATATGACAGATACCACCTCCTCACCCTACCTTACATACATATGTGTACCCTGAAACTGAACATTTACGTGAATAAAGTTTAGTCAGTTTGATCATAAAACAAACAAAAACCAAAAACAGCAACAAATGGATTTGACAGAGACAGATGAGGGAAATCAATACCTGGATTTTTATAGGTGGGGTACACAGAGCCTGGTCATAGTTACAGGACAAGAACATCACTATTGTTTGCTCACAGAACAGAATACATGCCAAGAGATTGGTCTCCATGCTATCCTTGGATCATGCCATCTTGGAAGAACTGAGGGCTTGCAGCTTGCCTAAGCTATCTCTGAAAAGGGCACCAGGCAGGAAGGAAAGTCTCCCTTGCAGAAGAGTAGAGAAGATGAGGCTGCAGATACTTGTTCTGCTCCCCTTGAAGCAACACCCAACTATAGCCCCTCTCCAGACATTGTGGTTCTCTCCCCCTAGGGCACCCACATGTAAGTACTTGGCAGGAATTTAATTTAATTTTAATTTATTTTGTAAGATAATTTAAGACTTGGGGGTTAGATTTTTTTTCTAAAAGCTAACTAGCTTTTTTGTTTTGTGCAGTTTTCATTTGTGATTTCTTGAATTATAGATCTGAAAAAAAAATCTTTTAATATTATGTTTTTAGAGGAGCCCAATGATTCTCTGAACTGGTAGCCTGTTGTGTTTCAAATGGAGCTAATTATTGTCATGTCATTTCAGTTGTCTCTGATTCTCTGTTCATAGTAAAGATACTGGAGTGTTTTGCTATTCCTTCTCTAGCTCATTTTACAGATAAGAAAATGAGGCAAAGTGGGTTAAATGACTTACCCAAGGTCATATAGTTAGCAAATATCTGAGGTCATATTTGAATTCTGGTCCTCAAAAATTCAGGGACAAGGCTTTATCCTCTGTGCCATCTAGTTGCCAGAGTTACAAGATTGTTATTTTAAACCCCAAATTACTCTGACTTTAATTGAATAGCCAACAGTGGTACTCAATCTAAGCTTATATGTCTCATTGCATAGTTTCTGATGGCTTGGAATGACTGTAAATAGTAATTGTTTTCTGCTCTGGACAGAAACTTTGAGGGTCTTCCCTTACCAGGTTGATATTTTGGTGATGAAAAATTAGGCCATCTTTTGTCTCAATTCTTACACAGCCCTTAGTCATTGAATGAATATTGCCTGAGACAGAAGTTGGCCTGAGAAAGATCTAAATTTCGAAAGACCTAGATCATCTACTGCACTCCAGCCTATCACTAGTTATCTTAATTTTTGTCTTGCCACTGAATTTCAATGACTTAAGAGAAGAGAATGAAAGTGAGATCTTTGTACAGCTCTACCTCACTTAAATGTAGTTCATGGGCATCAAGACATTACTCTCATTAAATTATTGGTCTTCTTTGAGAACAAATGATTAGCAACAAGAATTATAACTGTGTTCCTGGTAACACAGTCCCCCCTCAAATATGCCATGTTAATAATTGTATTTTTCACACCTCTGTGCTACTTAACACATTTATAATTGATGTTTTATGAATGGCAATTAACATCTGAATAAAATTTGAATTTTACATAAAGCTTAGAAAAGGTATAGCTAGCAAAATACACAACAAAGCCAAGTTTGAAAAAAGACTTGTTCAACTAGAGCTCTGTTTTTAAAAATTCAGAAAAGATAAATATGATATCTTGAGGTTGTGGGGGTGTGGATATCGGCACGGTGGTGATGGTTGCAGTCAAGAGACATTTAAACATCAGAAGTACAAAAGGAGTTAAACATGACCAGGATGTAGATTTTTGAAAATATCCAGGAAGTTTAATGACCTACAGATTCAATGTACACTGTCATTTCAGCATGTTGTCCAAGAAAGCAAACACTTTCTTAGACTTTACTAAAAATGACATAGAGATCAGGGGGTATGGAGGTAATTGTATTATCTTCTACTGTAGTGAGAAATGATCAGTTCTGTGCTCATTTCTGGTCACCACATTCAAGGGACGACTACAATAAATTTGGAGAGACAAGAGGAGGACAACTAGGATATGCAATGATCAGATGAAGGAACTAAAGATGCTAAGCTCAAGAAAGAGTAGATTTCAGAGAAGCATGATAGTTTTCTTTAGGTATTTTAAGGATCATCATCATGTGAAAAGAGGGAATGGATTTTTCTTGTTCAATCTCCAAGCATACAACTGCATGCTTTGGGTAAAAACTGCTAAGATACATTTTGACTTTGTGGATGTGTGTGCACATACCCACACACACAATATTGAAGGAGAAGCACAGCAATGGAAAGTCAGTTAACCAGGAATTGAGGAAGAGAAGGAGAATGGGTTGGATTAATTAGAGAAAATTGCAAATTACTTCTGATGAGTGGAATATTCTTCCTTAAATATGAAATGAAGATCTATGTTTTTAATATGTACATTATTCTGATTTTGATGTATTTTTGGTTTTATAGAACACCAAAGTGTTAACGTTCACAAGCCGATAACAGTATGCTTTCCCTTAACAATGAATTAGTTGTCTCACATTTGTAAGCAAAGGACATTTACTATGAATAGCACCAACTGCAACAATATATAGAATGCCCCAAAAATCTTAGTGCATTTGAAAATTTAAAGTACTTAAAACTGCTTTACAATTAGAGGACTCCCTATATTTCTTTGAAATTAAGGTGCCCTTTTCTATGGAAAACACAAGATCTCTGGAATCAATGGACTCAAACTGAGAGTGAAATGTTATTTAGTCCATCATAGTTGTAAAAAACATGTGACAAAACTGTAACACAGAAATTCTTGTGACAGGGAGTCATTTTGTTCCTTTAAGGAGTTCTCATGAGGTTGTCACAAGGAAGAGAGCTTTCTGTTTGGATGGGAAAGTTAGTGACTTTATAGTGTCCATTGTTAGAAATTCTCTATACCGGGAGAGGGGCTTCCATCCTCAGTGACCTGTTCCTATTGGAACACCCTCTACTGGTGGTGACAGGTTAAAGATGCCAATGTATTTGGCTAATGAATTCCATTGGTGGTGTGACTGAAACATCTTTCAAACTCATATGGACACCAGAAGAGGGGAGGGAGAAGAGAAAGAGAGAAACTCTTTCCTCTATTAAACAATTCATTTTATAGGTATGTGTTAGTAGACTGCTGCCACATGTGATTCTAAACTGTCCTGCTCTTGTAAACGTAGGCCTTGACATTTTGCTTACTATTTTTGCTAATTGCAAGATATTTCTCGCACGGGTTTATCTGTCCTGGAACTTCTTCTGATTTCTTTTTATACTGTCTCATTTGATAGACTCATCAATTCCCAAAGGTTTAATGATCATCTCCATATAGATTATTCTCAGATACATTGATAAAGCCCTCATCTCTCTCTAGTTTAACAAGGTGGTAGAGTTCATAGAATGCTGGGCCCAGGTCAGGGATACGTGAGTTCAGATTTGACCTTAAACATTTACCAGTTGTGTGACCCTGGTCAAACCTCAATTTCTTCATCTATAAAATGATCTGAAGGAGGAAGTGGTAAATTAATCCCTTATCTTTGCCAAGGAAACCCCACGTGGTGTTATGAAAAGTCATGCACAGATGAAAATGACTGAACAGCAACAGGAATGATTTCTCTATGACTTGGAGATTTGTGTCACCAAATAGCTATTGGGCATCTAGACCTGAAGATCCAATAGATATCTTGAACTCAGTAAGTCCTAAAAAGAACTCATCTTTCCGTTCAAGTCTCTTCTTAATTTTCCTATCACATTTAAGGGCATTTAGTCATTTAGGCTCACAATTTTTTCATCATCCTTGAACCCTCACTCACACCACTTATCCAATCTGTTGTCAACAACTGTTGTTTCTCCTTGCACAGTATCTCACTGTGCCCTTTCCCCCACTCATAAGCTCTCCACACTGTTGTAGACCATCAACAATCAAGTTAAAACCATGAGCAAGCCTTCTGGTTGTACTCCATGCTTTTTGTCTCTTTGTAATCCAATCCAACTGCAACTCAGCTGCCAAAAGGATCTTTGTAACATGTCTATCTAGGAATGGAATACTGTTATGCTATAAGAAATGATAAGTAGAGAGATTCAGGGAAAAAAAAACTTGGAAAAAATTACATGAACTGATGCTGAGTGAAGGGAGCAGAACTGGGAGAACACTGTGTGATGATCAAGTAGGACTGACTTAGCTCTTCTTGGCTATACAGCGATCCAAGACAATTCCAAAAGACTTATAATGAGAAAGGCTACTCACATCCAGAGAAAGAACTATGGAGTTTGAAGGCAGATTGAAACAGACCATTTTCATTTTTTTCAATGCTTTTCCCTTTTGTTCTGTTTCTCCTTTTACAACATGATTAATGTGTAAATTTGTTGAACATGTGTCTGTGTATAATCTATATTAGATTGCTTGCCATTTTGGGAGGGGGAACAGGAGGTAAGAAAAAAAACCTTGAGACTCAAAATCTTCTAAAAATGAATTTTGAAAACTAACTTTGCATGCAATTGGAAAAAAAAAACTAGTGATTTTTTTTTTTAAAGCGTACCTCTATAGATGCACCTCAACCCCCCTTCTCAGCTCCAGTGACTCTGTTACTAACCTCCAGGATCAGATATAAAATTCTAAGTTTGTTTTTTTGAGGCCAAACACATCCTGGCTTCTAGTTACCTTTCCAACCCTAATACACTTTACATCTACATTTTTTTTTTATTTCACAGTGGTATGGGCCTCTTTACTGTTCCTCACAAATGACACTGAATTTAAGGATTTCATTTGTATACTGGCTTTTCCTCATCCAAGAATGTTCTCCCTCCTCAATTCCATATGGATTTCCTAGTCAACTTCAATAACCTGTTCAATTCCTATTTTCTACAGGAGATATTTCCTTGCTGTCCTACCACCACCACCACACACAACCCCATTTTGATTGCCTTCCCTCTGAGATTACCTCCAACAGAAGTGGAAAATTTCTTGTAGAGACAGCTATTTCATGTTATTTCTCCATTGGAATGTGAGTTCCCTGAGTACAGACTATATATTTTTTTCCTTTCTCTGTATTCCCAGGCTTCAGCACAATGCCTGACAGAGAGTAAGTACTTAATGCTTACAGGTGGTGATGATGAGGAAGCAGAGGATGGAAATGAAGATGATGAGGATGATGACATTAGAGTCAGCATGGTACAGTGGATAAAAAAGTTGTCTTGAAACTAGGAAGATCAGGTTCTTGAAATCATGTTTTAAGTCTCACCCCTAACAGGAGCTGTCTGTTTGACTTTGAGTTGATCACTTAACCCCATGGTGCTCCAGAAAACCGCCTGAGACTGCAACTTATGTGCATCCATATACCTAGGTATTTCTTTATAAAGGAGTTCCCTATAACAATGAAATCATAAGAAGCTAATACTTATAGGTGTGTATTGTCATATGAGGATGCATGACTATGGCTATGCATGTGTGCATATATGAGTGCATGACCATACAAATGGATGTATGTAGATAGATAGATTACAGGAATACTGAACACTGTGCAGTGGTTGGAAAGCTGGAGATACAACCAAGAAGATCTCAGTCAAAGAATCTCCTCTGACATGTAATATCAATGTAACTTTAGGTAAGTCACAGGCTCTCAGGACTCTGGGAGATATTTTTAAACTCTAAGAGGCAGAAAAACTGACATAGAACAGTGATAAAGGACATGAAATAATAGACTTGGTCCTAACCCTTTTTAGGGATCATTAGACTCTTTCCCAGGATAGAATTTAAACTCCTTGAGGGCAAATAGGAAGTTGTTTTTTTCATTTTTTCCATTGTAAACATTGAATAAAGGCTTATGTATTGATTGTTTGGTTTCCCAAGAGAAAAGTGATATTCTCAAACATATATATATATATATATATATATATAATATCACATGTATTCATATATGCATCTGTATGTGAATTTCAACGTTTGTTGTTTCACATACATAGATGTGAGTACATATGCACATAGTCATGTAATCAAGTGGACTGTGTGCAGTGTGTATATCTTTGTGTGCATATATGTGTAATAAAATAGATTTAGAGCTGAGCAGAGTAACATTTAGCAAAATTAAGGCTCCTAAATAAGTTTTCTCCTTTAAAAGTTTATCATAATTGAAAAAGAGATCTTCAGAAAGGGTTGTAGTGAAGATATCACTGTATAGGAAACTGAGCATCTGAAGTTAAATAATTCTCTCTAAGGAATTCAGTGTTTGATAGATAAACACTCCAAACATCCTTATAACTGGATTATGTGCCTAAGTATGCAGCTCTGAAGTTGAAAATAAACCGTGTGAGGTGGCAGCCTAAAGGAGAAAGAACATTGATTGATTGCAGTCCTAAACTGTGCAACAGGCCCATCTCCAGGATCTAGCTTTTTGGAAATATAAGACTAATTACCTCAGATAGTACCAAGTGTTGAACTCCTGCTGTGATAGTGAACGGAATTTTTGATGCTGTCTCATTTTCTGCATTTCCAGTGGCCCCAGTAATTGAATATCATGCTGAGATTTCCAACACATGAAACAAAGTCTGACTAAAGTTTAGAACAAGGATTGTTAGAGCCATGTAAATCTGTGTCTATAACAGACCATCTCCCTTCCTTCCTTGATTGTTTTCATAATGTCAGAATTAAAGTTGGAAGGACATTTTATAGATGATAAATCTGAAGCTCAGAGCCTTAGGTCACTTTCCCAGGGTCACACAACTGTAAATTTCAGGAATACCATAGTTGATACCAATGCTCCCCAATTTCAAGTGCAACAAATGATTCACTCCATCACATTCCTTGGATTGGGTAGATATGGCTTGGAAAACTTTAGTACGATTTGATTCTCCTTTGTCCCAAGTCCTTTCTTGGCCTTTAGATTGAATGACTTATGGGAGGAGACAAGATAGCAGAATAAAAAGACTAACCTGTAGAAGCTCCCCCATGTAGCCCATAAAATACCTGTAAAAAATTATTCTAAAAGAATTCTAGAGTAGCAGAAGCCACAAAACAATAGAGTGAAAGAGATTTCCAGCCCAAGACAGCCTGGAAAGTTGACAGAAAAATTTATTGCACTGGGTACAGAGCAGAGCACAGCCTAACTTGGGCTGTGCAGAGTGGCAGGGACAGGATCTGGAACAGAGAAACACCAAGAGCAGAAGTTCTCAGATTGCTCAATCCACAAACTTCACAGACAGCTTCAAAGGTCAGTGAGAAAGCTTTTTCATCTGACTGAGAAGGGAATGTGGCATGTCTCCACCAACAGCAGCCACTCCAGAGGCAACATTCATTTTTGGAGTCCTCTGCCTAAAGCCCCTGCGAGAAATGAGCAGCTGACCTGAATCTCAGCCCTGTGACTCTGAGGTGAGGAGGAGGAGAGCTGGCCTGGTGGAGCTGGGGGCAGCTGTGGAGATGAAATTCTACTCAGAGATTCTGGGCAGAAAAGTTTTTGGTTGCTCTCAGACCAGTGCACAGGCCAGGAGAGAAGTGAACACCTCTCCCTTGATTGTGCCACCTGAGAACTTACAGATCCCCTGAGTATACCCTCCTCTTGACAAAGGACTCAAAAGTCAAGTAACTGACTGGAAAAAGGCCCAAAAAATGGAAAAAATAAAACTATAGAAAGTTACTTTCTTGGTGAGCAAGTATTTCCTTCCATCCTTGCAGATGAGGAAGAATAATGCACACCATCAGAGGAAGTCAAGGCTTCCAAAACCTCCTAAATAAATATACAATGGTCTCAGGCCATGAAAGAGCTCAAAAAGGATTTTGAAAATCCAGTTAAAGAGATGGAGTAAAAATTGGGGAGAGAAATGAGAGTGATGCAAGAAAATCAAGAAAAGTGAGTCAACAGCTTGCTAACAGAGACCCAAAAAAATGCTGAAGAAAATAATACCTTGAAAAATATGCTAACTCAATTGGCAAAAGAGGTTCAAAAAGTTAATAAGGAGAAGAATGCTTTAAAAAGCAGAATTAGCCAAATGGAAAAGGAACTTCAAAAGCTCACTGAAGAAAATAATTCTTTAAAAATTAGAATGGAGCAGATGAAAGCTAATGACTTCATGAGAAAACAAGAAATTACAAAACAAAACCAAAAGAATGAAAAAATAGAAGATATTGTATAATATCTCACCGGAAAAACAATTGACCTGGAAAATAGATCCAAGAGAAACAATTTCAAAATTATGGGACTACCTGAAAGCCATGATAAAAAAAAGAGCCTAGACATCATCTTTCATAAAATTATTAAGAAAAACTGCATTGATATTCTAGAACCAGAGGGCAAAATGAATATTAAAAGAATCCACTGATCACCGCTCTTCAAAAGGAGAAACTTCTAAGAATATTGTAGCCAAATGCCAGAGTTCCCAGGTCAAGGAGAAAATACTGCAGTCAGAAAGGAATGATTCAACTATTGTGGAAATACAATCAGGATAACACAAGATCTAGCAGCTTCTACATTAAAGGGTCAAAGGACTTGGAATATGATATTCTAGAAGTCAAAGAACTGGAATTAAAACCAAGAATCACCTACCCAGAAAAAATGAGTATAATAGTTCAAGGGAAAAATAGTAATTCAATGAAATAGAGGACTTTCAAACATTCATGATGAAAAGATCAGAGCTGAATAGAATATTTGAGTTTCAAACACAAGAATAAAGAAAAGTATGAAAAGGTAAACAGGAAAGAGAAATCATAAGGGACTTTCTAAAATTGAACTGTTTACATTCCTACATGGAAAGATAATATTTGTAACTTTTCTCAATATTTGGGTAGTTGAAAGGATCACACACACACACACACACACACACACACACTCACAGAGAGAGAGAGAGAGAGAGAGAGAGAGAGAGAGAGAGAGAGAGAGAGCGCATAAGGTTAGTTGAACAGGAAGTGATGATTTCTAAAAAAATAAAATTAAGGGGTGAGGGAAGAATATATTGTGGGGAGAAAGGGAGAAATAGAATGGGGCAAATTATCTCTCATAAAAGAGGCAAGAGAAGGCTTTTTTAATGGAGAAGAAAAAGGAGTGGGTGAGAGGGAAAAGTGAAGCTTACTCTCTTCACATTTGGCTTAAGGAGGGAATAACATGCTCACTCAATTTGGTATGAAAATCTATCTTACACCATAGCAAAGCAAGAGAGAAGAGGACAAGTGGGGTGGGGGGATGATAGAATGAAAGGTATATGGGAAGAAGGAGTTATTAGAAGTAAACACTTTTGTGGAGGGACATGATTAAAAGAGAGAATACAAAAAATGGTGGGCAGGATAGAATGGAGGAAAATATAGTTAGTTTTACACAACATGACTATTATGGAAGTATTTTGCAAAACTACACCTATATAGCCTATATTAAATTGTTTGTCTTCTCAGTGGGGTTGAGTGGGGAGGGAGGAAGAGTGAGAAGCTGAAACTCAAAGTTTTAGGAATGAATGTAGAGAATTATTTTTGTATAAAACTGGGAAATAAGAAATACAGGTAATGGGGTATAGAAACAAATCTTGTCTTAAAAGAAAAGAGAGAAGATGGGGATAAGGGACAAAAAGGTTGTGATAGAAGGGAGGACACATTGAGGGAAAGAGTTATCAGAATGCAAAGTGTTATAGGGTGGGGGGAGGGGAGTGAAGCATGAGAAAATTTGGAACTTAAAATTTTGTGGAAATGAATGTTGAAAATTAAAAATAAATAAATAAGCATTAAGAATAGAAAAATGGATGATTTATCTCTTTGTTTGTTCAGTCATTTGTTCCTCCATTCATTCCTTTTTCTTCTTGCTTATTTTATTATTCATTCATTCATTTCTCTTTTTTTCCCTTTATTTGTTTGTTTTTAAATTGCTCTTTATCCAGACCTCTAATTTTAGCAGTGGAGGAAATTCCTGGTTTATCAAATTCTTCCATCATGGTAGAAGGGAAAACCACCTGAAACTCAATGTCCTTCTAGTTTTGGAAGAGTTGCCTTGGTGAATGAGAGCTTAAGTGATTTGCCTAGGCTCACACAGCTGAATAGGTGTCAGAGGCATATCTTCAACTCAGGACTTCATCTTGATCAACACACAATGTTCTCCCAGTTCTGCTCCCTTCACTCAGCATCATTTCGTGTGATTATTTCCAAGTATTTTTCCCTTGAAATCTGCCTGCTTATTAGTTCTTATAGCATAATAGTATTCCTTTGCTAAATATGCAATTTAGAAAGATTCTTTTGGCAGCTGAGTTGCAGTTGGATTGGATTGTAAAGAGACAAAAGGCATGAAGTCCAACCAGAAAGATTATAGACCATGATTCCCAAGTTCCCCAAGAGGGAAGTATAGTATAGCATATATAGTATAGTATAGTATAGTATAGTATAGTATAGTATAGTATAGTACAGTATAGTATAGTATATATATATACTATAGTATAGTATATATATACTATATATATATATATATAGTATAGTATAGCATAGTATAGTACAGTATAGTATAGTATAGCTCCTTTATTTTTGAGATGAGGAACCTGGGAACCAAAAAGGTGAAGAGATGAACTGCCCAAATCTACAAAAGAAGCAAGCATCAGTAATTGGATAGAAGTCTGCATGCTTTGAATCCAGAGTATCTATGTAGGTCCCTCATTCCATTTATGTGAATTATTGCATTCATCAATGCAGAATCAGCTTGAAGCATGACCCGAAGAATGGACTCTACATCAGAGGAGTTTCTGCTAGAAAGGTGAAACCCTTGCTCAACTATCTCCCTGTTCGTCTGTCCTATGTCTGGAATTTTCACCATTACAACTGTTTCCTTGAGTCTACACAAGTTCACTGTTAAAATTCAAGTATCTTACCTATGAGGGTTAATGCACTAATCCATTAGCAAGTAATAATATGCATTAGTTTACAAAATTTGCTACCACTGAGTTCACAGCAATACATTTACCTGATGTAACAAAGCAATTAGAAGCTCTGTGTTTTCACTTTCTTCCATTATTAGATATTTTCTGAGCAAAATAATAACTAATAATTTTGATCACCATGATAATGATAACTATGTCTCTCATGTATATAGGACCAAAGCCACAGATACAACCCAGTACTAGACATAATACTAAAGCTGAAGCCAAATTGACAGCATCCATTGCATCAAGGGTCTCCCAATCCATGAGCAACTGAGAGACAAACTAAGGTGCCATGTGCAAGGTACATTCTCATTGCAAAACTTTCCTATCATGAACCCCATGCTAACCGCCATGCTGGGAAGAAACAAAGGAATTAAAATGGAAGTCAAGTTCAAAGTATATTAAGGACCCAGATGCTAGGGAGAACATGGCATAGTAAATGGGATCCTGGATTTGGTGTCAAGATCCATTTTCAAATTCTGCCTCATTGGTTTGTGACTGCACAAGTTGCTCTTTGTTGTCTATTTTCTCATTAGTAAAATGAGTGAGTTGGGCCATTAGAAGTTTACATGTAGCTATAGACTTTGGATTCTATGATTCTTTTTATAGTCTCATTGTCCTGACTTAGTTTCCGTTCTATGCTGATCCTTGAGTGGGATTAAATGCTTCCTTTTTTGACATAAGAGGGTTTTATATGTTTAAGCCACAGTTAAAGTACATGAATGTCCCCTCAAACTTTTCCTAATCACAGTTATCCAACGATAACAGGCATAGAGCTAGAGGTCAGCTAGGCCAACCCTCCCTGTATTTTAAAGACATGGGAAATGAACCACAGAGACACATCAAGGTAACTATATCAAAGGTAAAATTTGAACATTCCTCTGACAAATTCAGCTTTCATCACTGTAACACTTCTTCATTTTATTTGCTTTCTTCTTACAAATGTATTATTTTTATCTTCTTTGCTGCATTTCATTTTTCCACCATTGCAATCCCAGAAGAATATAAGCTCTTTTGAAGACAGTTACTATTTTCTCTTCTTTTAATCCCTAGTGTTTTTCACAATGCTTTGAAAATATTAGACACCTAATAAATGCATGCGTAATTAATTAATGCAGAATTTTAAGCTTTACAAAGTTCTATCTCTGTAAAGTAGTTAATGTCCTACATGTATTACAGAGAGGCATTAGACCTGTGATTTCACGGGTATAGAGAAAACACATATGGAGAGACTCCCTCTATCAATGCATATTAATACCTTCTGTGCAGTTCATAATCTCAAACTTCGAAAACTGTGGTCCATTTATTTGGAGGTTTTATTCCATTAAAAAAAATTCTTGACTATAATTCATGTCACTTGTTTTCATTGTAATACCATGTATTTTATTTTGTGCATTTCAATATTATTCTGAGAAAGGGTCCATAGATTTCACCAAATTGCCAAAGTGGTCCATGATATACAAAAGATTAAGAGCATCTAGACTAAAGAACCATATAGGAGGTTTAGACACTATGTAATTTTGCCAAGGTGGTACTTAATCAGTTTTTGACAAAAGACCAGCTGGAACCTATTTTGGCTCTCTTTACATCACACCATTTTGCCCCTGTTTGGCATAGGAAAAAGCTATGGCTCAGAGTTTCTGTTGTATAGGACTACACAACTATTAAAGGTCAGAAGTAAAGAATAGCCCAGATCATTGAATTCTGAGACAAGTCTTCCTTCTGTTATGATAGAAATCCCCTTGGTCCTTTCTGATGCAACTTCAAAATAAAAGGAAAAATTGGTATTGAGTGATATATTTTTGTACATTCTTTTGATTTGTGTTGTACTTGCCAACAAAATCATCTAGCTCTATGCCTAGCTTCATGTGAAATGGTTCAAAATCAAGGTACAAAATTCTCAAAGTGAGATCAACTGTCAGTCTCTTCCTATTCCATCCTAGAAAAAGCACAAAAAGAGTTCAGCAGGTGATGCCAGAAATGCAGAAAGCTTGACTGACCAGACATAGGAAGCCATTGTGTTTGGGAAAAGAAAGCAGTCAAATGAGAAATCCCTCATCCAGAGGATTAAGGAAAGAGGATTAAAGTTGCATTAGGGAATATTTATTTGGTTGTTCTTTGAGAAAAAGGCGATGGACCTAAGACTTTGTTTTCGTGGCTTGTCCTTCTGAATTTGACTTTCTCATGGATTAATAGCCAATAAAAGCTGGCAACTGGTTTAATAGGCCAAGGAGAGATCTTTGTTATACACTATCAGTGATACAATGAGATAAAGGCCACTGTGTAATTGGATCTTGCTTTAGTCACACCTGAAAGATAGAAATGCACATTTTTCTTTATGGTAGTTATTTTTATGTATTTGAAAGACTATCACATGGAAATAGAATTAGTATTAAATTTGTTCCCAAAGGATAGAATGAGGAACAATCAGTAGAAACTGATGAAAAAGGACTATGTGTATTTGAAGTAATGAAATGTTTCCTAAGAGCTTGAATTATCCAAAGGTAGAGTAGACTGCCCTCGAAGATGGACATCATCAGTATCTTCCAGCAATGATTGGCTAATAATTTATGGGGCACACAATGGAGGTGATTACAGTTAAATGACTGCTCCTTTTGCAACAGTTGTGGATGATCTCCTTCCTCATTGAGATGCAAGGACTTAAAGAATACCTCTCCTCATACCTGATGATTACAGGCAATGATATGTTGCTAAGGAAAAATAAGGAAGACTACAATGGGAAAAGTAGGAAAGGAGGAATATGAGGCAGAAGGATGTGAGATGTTCCAATAAATTATTAAATCAGTGCCCATGTTTATCTCCCGTATGTCCCTAGCACTTTTATGCTAGATGCTATGGATTCAGATTCAGTAAATTGAAAAGAAAATACTTACATGGAGCTTACTTTCTAACAGGGGGAAAAAACAAACAAATATTTGTTGATCATTATGCTGGCTCAGTTACCCATTGCCCCTAACCCTGTTTATCAAACAATACTTCTTGTTAAGTGCTCCTACCTGCCCATTAACACTTTCTTGCTATATTGTGGAAGAACTGAGGTTCAAGGGCCCCACATCTTTTGTTGAGGTGGACCTTTCCGGATTGTCTTAAAATTACCCATAAGAACTGTCTCTGTCTTGAAGCCATTGATGATCTTTAGTGATCAGGTCTTCAGTGCTACCTGGACACATAATAAAATACTTTTTATAACTCTTTGTGTCTGAGTTTTGCCTCATTAATCAGGGTGAAAGCCCAAATGAAGAATTTTCCTTTCAATACAAACAATTAATATTTATTAAATGCTTAATATGCAACATGCACTGTTCTAAGTTCTGGTGATAAGAAGAAGCAAAAGACAGTCCCTCACTCAAAGAGCTTAAAAATCTAATGGGGAAAAATAATATATAAATAAATATATGTAAGATGAGCTACTAGATGAACAGGAAATAATTAAAAGAAGGCATTATGATTAAGAGGTGTTGGGGAAGGCTTCTTGTAGAAGGTGGGATTTTAATTGGGAGCGAATGGAAACCTGGGATGTGACTAATCAGGATGGAGGAGGGAGAACATTCTAGGTATGGATGACTCTAAGAGAAAGGGCCTGAATTCAAGAATTGGAATGTGTCCATTAGGAAACAGCCAGGAGGCCAATTTGATTGGATGAATGGGTACATGTTGGGGAGTAAAATACAAGAAGATTGGAAAGGCAAATGGGAACTAGGTTATGTGTATATACATACGGATATGTACAGATGTGTGTATATGTGTGTTTCTGTGTGTGAGTAGAATGTGAATATACATAGACAGAACCAGAGAGAAATACAGAGACAGATGGAGAATGAATAATAATATAAGAAATGCCAAGTAGTTTCTTACTTTGAACTAGAAGAAACAAGTTGTCCTTCAAAGAAAGCTATGATATAACTACAAAAGTTGCACAGTGACAAAAATGGAGCCAGTAAGAGTCAAAGGAAGAAGAGTGAGGTTGGTGATTTTGTGGTGATTTGATTTCCAAATGTTTATATCCTTAGTTCTTGATTGGCTCTATGATACACAAGGAAATGCACAATGGGAAAAATGTCTGATTCCAGAGGAAATAGAAAAGATGACAAAAGAAGACATCATAAGAAAACAATCTCAAAAGAAGGTTCTGAAAATTATATGACTAAAGCAGACTCAACAAGAAGAGATCTGAAAAGACACTTCCAATTTCTTTTTTGCAGAAATAGAGGACTATGGGAGAGAAACATCACATATAATGTGGACTTTTTCTGTCTGTTAATTTTACTGAAAAGTTTTGTTTAATTCTGTTTTGGATTGCTCTTGTTGTTTCTTCCTTATTTGCAAGTGAGAGCTTTCATGGAAATATAGGTAATGTCAAAACAAATTATGTCAATACCATTATTTTAAAAAGAAAATCTGAAGCTAGCAATTGTCCAGATTTGTTTAAACCCCTGAACTGTGATGTATTCCAGGATAATTGGTTGCTGATTCAGCAGAGCCTGAGGTTATGCCTGTGCTCTGTTCTTACTTTGGCCCACTGTCCTTCACAAGATGATTTTCCCTTCAGACTAGTGGATGTGCTCATGCCATCTGCCTTTAGGGAAACTGACAGTATTGTGAATGTCTTTGAAAACTCCCTCCTCTCCATCCCAGCTTGGTAATTTCAATGTTTATAAGTCACTTCCCTTGGGCAAAACAATGAAAGACATTTCTTGCCTTCAAGAAAGTTCCATTCTATCGGAAAAACCTATGAATTTTAAAAATAAAAAAAATAAATATTAAGCATTTACAAAGTTTTATAAATTTATTTCCAAAGGGGAGGAATATGATGTGGTGATTCAGGAAAGTCCACTGTGAAATAATAATCTGCCAACCCCTTTCTGGGTGTTGGTCTTTCTATATTTCCTGAAATATAGTTGGCCTTTTGAATGGTGAGACAACTGATGCTGTTATTCTTGCATTGAGCTATCAATGAAGGGAAGAAAGGAACAGATCAGAGAGAGAGAGAGAGAGAGGGAGAGAAAGAGAGAGAGAGAGAGAGAGACAGAGAGAGAGAGAGACAGAGAGAGAGAGAGAGAAAGAGAGAGAGAGAGAGAGAGAGAGAGAGAGAAAGAGAGAGAGAGAAAGAGAGAGAGAGAGTTGATTGGCTATCGTATCATTTGGACTTTTGATTGTTGGAGATGAATACACACATCTCATGTATACACAAGCATGTATATATACATATGTATATATGTGTATTTATATGTATGTGTATATACATACACATATATCCAACTTTCAAATATCCAATTCAAATATCAAAATTTAAGGTATTTCAGATCAGAGACAATCTTCTGCTTTCCTTGTGATTCACTCTACAGCTCTAAAATATGATAGATTTCAAACTGTAAGGGCCTTTAAAATCACTTAATTCAATTTCTTCATTGTACAGATTATAAAGCTGGGACTTGACAAGGTTATATGACTTGTCAAATGCTACACAGACAGTAACACAAAACTACTTGAGGCTTCGTTCCTATTACTCCAAAACAAATGCTCTGTCCATTTGTGTTTACCTGGATTTAATATCCCTGATGAGAGAGAGTTCTTTGGTTCTATCTTTGAATTTCTGGCGAAAAGATTCCCCTATAAAGTTATTGTTTTTGTAATCTATATGTTTCTTCTATGTTCCTATTTATTTGCACCTTTTCTCCTCCATTGAAATGCAAGTTCCTTAAGGAAAAGGACTATTTTGGCCTTTCTTTGTATCTGTACAGCATTTAACATAGAACGTGAAACATAGAAAGTACTTAACAAATGCTTCTTGATTAATTGCCTCAATATCTAGAATTTTATTTGGAAGGAAGGGGGACAAATATGTATCAATGACTTATTATGTGACCTATTATGTGATTAGAACTTTATGAATATTAAATACATGTAATTAATAATTGTACTTTAATGTACTCAGTGTTTAACAGAGACCCTGGTACTTACATGTTTAATAAATATGTAATAATACATTCTCTCCTCTCCATTTCCTGAAGGTCAAATATGCTATATTTCACCCATCCCTAGGTATCTCTGGCACTCTAAGGGATTTAGGTCAATCTCTTATCTCTATCACTGACTTCAGCCCTCACTTATTTTATTCCTCTAAGTTTAGATTTTAATCACTTAACAGTCAGATTATCTTTTACAAAGATCTATTTTATTGATATAGAAGGACAAACTTAAAACATTCCCTCCAACATCTTAGGGACATATTCCCTTACAGATCCACCTTAGTCTCTGGTGTGAAGTGGATAATTAGTTACACAATTTGACTTAGTTCTTATGTAGCATAATACATATGCTACATATGCTACTTATGAAGCATAAGTTCCAAGTCCAAGTGTATGCCCCTGTCTTGTGGTCTTGGCCCCTAGTTTCTCAGCATTACTCTTACTCGTTTCACAGCAACGTCTTAGTCAGAATTCTGGAATTTAAATTCTCTGTTATGCAAATTCCAGGATTGAGATGCTACTCCCTGCATCTAGACTCGAAGAGGACAAATGAAAAAAACCAGAACTTCAAGACTATCTTTTGTTTGTTTTCTGTGTGTGTGTGTGTGTGTGTGCGCGCGCGTGTGTGTGTGCGTGTGTGTGTGTGTGTGTGTATGTGCAGCTACAGAGCCTACAGGGAAGGGAAGGTCACTTCCACAAAACTAATTGCATGATGCCCATGCTATAAGTGAACAAAACTTTTTCCCCACGACATCAAAATCAAAACAAAATTACTGCTGGAGCAGGTAAATTTTAGGCCATTTCTAGTTAAGAAGCTAATGGAAAAAACAAATAAATGACCAAACAAACCAAAACAAACCAAAAAACTGCTCCCACCCATGTGATAAAGAAATACATAATATCGCAGATGCAGGTCCCTTATGCTTCCCACATGAGTCCGCCTTAGGGCCGCTGGGATTGTGTCAAACACTGATTACAAAGACTTTTTTTCTGATTAAATGAAAATGTTGCACAATGCTTTTCACATAGTAGGAACTTAAATTTGAACTGAGTGTGCATGAATTTTTAATGCTCTTTAATCATGTGGCAGTAAAATTTATGCACTCTGTTAGTCACCAGTACTTACAAAAGTCGCATAAAAAACTTTAACAAAAAATGGAAACAATAAAAATCTGTCCAGTTACTACAACATTACCATGGTTCAATTATTTTGTTTCCTTTAGCTATTATATTAGAAACAGTAGCACAGAATCTCAGCTTCAGAAGGGACCGCAAACACTTAACAGGTCTAGCTTGTCACCATAACTACCCTTTACTGCAGAGGACTGATGATGTCCACAGCACTCCTGAGTTACCTGAACTGAATCAAAACATAATTGCAAAATATTTAACAAGTTAAATTAAAATGCAATAAAACATATACTATATTTTAAAAGTAAGTGAATATGTGACCTACAGGGAACCTTAATAGCAAATTTGTGGCTCCTATTTCTCTTTGAGTTAGATACCACTGTTCTACAGTATCTCAGACAAATGGCCTTCAGTACTCTTTGTGCAATACTCCATTGAATGGGCCTTTAATACATTTTGCAACAGCTAAGTCAATTTTTGCATAGCTTTATTTTTTGTGAAACATTCATCATTCTCCTAAGTGTCTTCCTGAAACTGAAACGCACTATTCCTGGTTTCACCCTCTGAGGCTGAGAACAGCCTGACTCCTCTCCAAATGACAATACTTCACATATGTAAAGGCAGTGATTATACCTCTGGTTTTTCACTTTTCCAAATTAAGCATACCTAGTTCATTAAAGTGATGATCATGGGGTATGTTCCCTCACCCCTTCATCATCCTGTCTATGCTCCTCTCAGTGCAACTTATCAGTCACACTTAATATGTGGCTCCTAAAACTTGTTAGAAGTCATGTAAGACAGAGAGTAGAAAAACTGTTATCACTTTTGTCACTATAATTTCCATGTCTCCCTCCAATATAGTGATATATGCCTATCATATTAGTCAGGCACTGAGTTTAGAGTACAAAAAATATAGACACTCAAGAAGTGACACATTTTCCTTAATTGTAAAATGGCATTAATGATTACATGCCAAACATGCTAGCAAACACTGATGATAAGAATATAAATGTTAGATTGTCCCTCCTATATCATAATAAAGAGAGGTATTACATATATAAAAGACATGGCCAGGGAAACTATTTTGTTTGTGAAGTCACTGGAGACATGAATGAAATAAGATAGCCAACTGATATGGTAGTATGGATTATATTAGAATTATCAGAGCAAGGAGAAAAAAAGGGGTGAGTGAAGAAAGAGTTACAAAGGGGACAACAGAAAAGACAAAACGACTGGGATGAATGATGATGTTGGATCTAGTGATGTCTACATATAAAGTGGTCCAAATTTCCTTGACTACCTCTCAATGCTTTTAAGAAAACCAATGGAGATACATGTGAAAGTGCTTTGCAATTCTAATGCTTTATGTAAACTAATATAATTAAGGAAGATTGAACTTAACTTGGCCCTTTCTAAAGTTGAGGAAAGAACAATGGAGGAAAGGAGAGGGTAAAACTAACACACTGAATTGGAGTATAAGGATTCAAAAATTTTGACAGGCTGTAACATTGGAATGAATTTAATTAGATAAAATTTAGTAGATAAAATGTAAAATCATACATATGCAAAAAATTGGATAAGAAAATCATAACCAGAGAAATCAGTCAAAAGCAAATGCCAGTAGTGTGAAATGGTTACCCAATAAATAATATAATTTTAACCTATGTTGAAAGTCTTTGTGGGGTAGGATGGAATGGGAGGGAGGTCTGAGGGGAGGAAGAGAAAGTAAAAAAGAGCTACCAATGCAGTTTCCTTAATTACTACACATTAAAGTCTAGGAGTTTTGTCTATGGCTGCTAGGATGTTAAGTGATTTGTCAGAGGAAAAGAGGTACCATTATGTGGCAGAAGTGGTAGAACTCAGATATCCCTCTATCCACTATGACCTCTCTACCAATGACACCATACTGTCAATATTAAGAGAGCCATTACAACAAGAAATGTCAAGTTCCTAATACAGTTTCCCCTAGTCAGAACACATCTAGCATCATTTGTTCACTTATAGCTTCAGAGTTAAAAGAGGATTTTGAAATTCTGTAGGGCATCCAGAGTTAGACAATCAGGATTGTAAAAAGTAATGAGCTTGTATCATAAGAGAACCACTTTGAAGAGCTGGGATTAGAAAGAAGAGGAGTTTTTTTTTTGGGGGGGGGGGTGTCCATGATTTTTGTTTTCAAATATTTTGAAAAGTGGACAAGTACAAGAAGTATTAGTCATGATCTACTTGGTCCTGGACAAAATAGGGGCAATGGATGGAAATTCCAAAGAGACAATTTTGGCTCAATGTAAGGAAACGCAATAACCAGAGTCCAACAAAGTAGACTACATTGCCACAGGTGGTAATATGATAGTCCTCATTTGAGTTCTTCATGTAAAAGTTCCATTACGAATTTTTGAATCATTGTAAAGGGAATCCTTTTCTCAGGTACTGGTTGGATGAGATGTCAACTAACATCCCTTCCCATCACTGCATAAAACATTGTTTTGTCAAGCTTCTGAGTTGGCAAATTTCTGGAATCATGGAATGCAAAACACAAACTCTCATCCAACCTGACTAAAAGTTATCAGCCTTGAAAGGCATATCTGTCATTAGGGAGAGAATGGATCTGACATCCAATAGAGGCCACTAAAATCAAGCAAAGGGGCAAAACTAGTTGAATAAATATTTGGACTACAACTCTGGGTGAAATAACGTATGTTATGGAGATAACAACTGATCTTTATGATAGGAACTCTGGTGATGAGTTGGATGTGACTTTGCACCTTTCATTTAAAGCAAAATTATGTGAAGAGCATGAAAAAAAATGTAAACATTTCCTTCCCTTCTGTTGTTATAGTATTGTTCCCAATGATGCCAAAAATCAACTATTATTAATGTGTAACCAACAAGGTCACTCCATTGTTCAAGTGGAAAATAATTACTTTCTGCTCAATTAATCAACCAATGAGCAACATGGCATTTACTAGACACCTACTGTGTACCAAAGATTATATCAAGATCTTGGGATAAAAAGTACAAAGAAAGACAAAAAATAAAAATAAAATTAATATAGTGAAGGAATTGTATTCAAAACTTATGTACAAATAAAATATGTACAGAACATATTGGACATAATCTCAAAGGAAAGCTCTAAGATTAGGGAGAAAAGAGAAAGGCTTTTTATAGAAGACTGGGGGGTTAGCTATATATTGTAGGATGCCATGTAAGCCAGAACATTGAAATAAGGAGGGAAAGATATCCAGACATGAAGTTCTATGTATAAAAATGCACAGAATTGGGAGATGTAGTGCTGCATGAGACCTACAACAAGGAAGTCAAGTATTAAATGGATTGCAGAATAAGTGATGGGCAATACGTTGTAAGAAGACTGGAAACATAGAGTGGCACCAGGTGATATCGGGCTTTAAAGATAAAATAGATTTAATATATTATATCTGATTTTAATGTAACTAATAGCAACTAGGGTTTATTGAAAGGGGGTATCTGATCAGATATACATCTTTGAGGAAAAATAAGAGCTGAGTAGGGAATGGCTTAGAGTAGTGAGGCATTTAATAGAGGGAGATCAATGAGCCGGCTATTGGAAAAGTCTAGACATGAGGTGACTCAATCCTAAACCATGGTAGTAGAAGGACCAGAGTAGAGAAGAAGGCATATACAAGAGATTATGAAGGTGATGATGATAGGATCTGGTAATTGATTGGATATGAAGAGGAGAATGTGAGAAAGATTCTCAAGGATGACACCAAGACTGTGAGTCTAGGAGATTGGGAGGATGATAGTACCTTCTGATATAATAGGTAATTCAGAAAGAGAGAGAGGACTAGAGCAAAGATGATGAGTTCAGATTTGGGGTTGCACTAAAAATTCTCTCCTCTTTAGTTTATTTCCTCTTGAATGACATGGCTCCACTCTGAGCGAGAGCCTTACTGGTAATAAAGCATATACTTGTTGATGTCGTTATCACATTTGGATTAGAAAACTGTCTTTAGCCAGATAGTTTCTGTTGCCATGCTCAATGTCCTATCTTTACTTAGCCCAGCTAAACATCCCTGCAGAGTGATGTCAGTTTGATGCTTGGGCAAAGGACAATGACACCCTCCCCACAACTATTAGAAAGAGAGAGAACAAATTCATTGCCATGAGGGTATGTCCTCAGAGAATTCAAGGCATTGAGACAAAAAGGCAAAGGAAAAAAAAATCAGGTCATGAAGTTCATACAGGGTGAAGAAACTAGGTTTCAGAATAATTGTTATTTTTTTCCCCAGAATGGCAGAGGCTTTTTTCATGGCTCCTCCCACAGATGCAAGAAAAGAAATAGTCACACTAAAGTCATGCTCTCATTTTTTAAGGAATACCATGATGAAGAAAACTGACCACAAAGTCTAGTTTAATCCTATTTTATTTTCCTCTAAAGGTTAAAGAATTTTAAGATATGAGGGTGTTTTGTATTTATTATGAACGCCAATCATCTTTGACTGGTAAAGTGTCAAAGTATTCCACAATATTCACACCAGCATCTATTTTCAGGTTAGATAATTAATTAATCTTATGTGTTTATTAATAAATAAACTCCTCCAATGTCTTTGCCAAGAAAATTTCAAATGGAATCATAGCTAGCTGACATTGAAAAATGAGTGAAAAACATATTAATAAATAAAACTTACCTCTTCCCTTAGACACTTTACTATTGAGTTTGATAGGGATAAGCACTAGATAATGATTCCATTGATAACTCCCAAATGATAAAACTCCCCCCCAATGCAAATTATTATCTTGGTAATATTTAGTTTTAAAATAATGGCTAGATGATTGAGAAGATGAGTGATTTGTAAAAGGTCACATGGCCATTGTGTATCAGAAGTATTATTAAAATTCAGTCATTTTTGGCTTCATGATCAGTTCTCTACTATTTCTAACCCCACTCTCATAATTTAGTACAATTTCACAAAATTAAGTACAAAGTAAATTATAATATAATGAATGCTTATGAAAAGTACAAAGAACATTTTATGACCTCAGAGGAAGTAGAGAGTATAATGATATATTATTATCCAGGGCAAGATTCATGAGAAAGTTGTATTTGAATTGAGATTTAAAGGATGGTCAGAATTTTACTGGGAAAAAATAGAGATATGTCAAAGCATATATTTAAAAATACCACAAATGATAGAGATTAAGTCATGAAGAGAAGATCTAATCTGTTATTTGCATCACCTAATTGTATCCTTTCTGATGAAACTGCTTATTTTACCTTTTATTGCTCTTGAGGGTCCGAATTGATGATAAAATTTTATCATTCACCAAGCATCTGAGACAGAAAAGTGTATACCTCCTTACCAATACTACTACGATTACTGCTACTATTATTACTACTACTATCACCACCACCACCACCACCACTACTACTACTACTACTACGTCTACTCCTACTACTACCACTACTACTACCACTACTACTACTACTACCACCACTACTACAATTACCACCACCACTACTACTACTACTAATATTGTTGCTGTTGCTACTATTACCAAACATGTAAATAGTCCTTAGTATGTGCCAAAAACTTTTCTAAATGACTTAAAGTTATTATTTCATTTTGTCTTCACAGTAACCCTGGGAGATATTATCATTCCCATTTTACAGATGAGGCAGCTCTGAGACAAACAGAGAGTAAGTTACTTTTACTGGTTTATATTGGAAAGAAGAAACAACATAGGGGATATGAGGAATATGAAGAATGACAATGAAGGATTAAGGATGACATACAAGTCATGAACCTGCTTGACTAGGAGAATGGTTGTACCTTGAACAGTGATTGGGAAGTTAGCAAAAGGACATTTTTAGGAGGAAAGATACTTGGTTCAGTTTTGATGATGACAAAATCAAGAAGTAATTTTAGTCTTTTCCCTTTTCAGCATTGTTTACATATTTATTTCTATTCTTTTGGAATATTCTTATTAAGCCTACCCCAACCACTTCATTGTACTCCAGTGTAGTCCCTAGAAATTAAACATCCAGAGAGGGACAGCTGAGTGGGATATTGCATTCATTTAGTTTAGATGAACTGGCAGATAGATTTCACAAGAATTAGATTATTTGACTTGGAGTCAAGAAGACCTGAATGCAAATTCTGCTTCAGACACTTATATTCTGTGTGAGCCCTAGTAAGTCCCTAAAACGTGTCTCAGTTTCTTCATTTGTAAACTTAGATAATCAGACTTGCTGGACTCCAACATCACTTCTAGCTCTAAATCTGTAAGTAATTGAATATCAGAAGCAAGGAAGCAGCAGATTGAATCCACTAAATGTGTCCCCACCAAATTACTCTTCCTTACTTTCTTAAGCCCAGACAACCTCTGGAGATTCTTGATATGTTTTCATCTCACATAGGCTATAATCATGCTGACAACAAAGGATTTATTGCCAACAAAAAGAGATGATTCTAATCTTGACATCTGTAAGTTCTACGAAAGTCTTCCTTATGCAGTACCAGAAATCTACCTGTCTTTTGGAAAACAAAAACAAAAAAATTCCACAAAAATGAGGTTTCCAAAACATGGACATAAGAAAGTAGTGAATTTCTAGCAAAAGGAGAGCCATGCAACCTTTGAAAATCAAAATAATTTAACCTAATTCTTGCCTTCTCCAGGTTAAATGGGTTAATTCTTATAATTGGTTCTCATATGTCATGCTTGTTAGTCTCTTCATTATCCCAATCAAATTCTTGTGAACTTGCTTCATTTTGTTAGTGGGATACGGACTGGGTCTATGATTTTATTATGTTAAGGAATTCTTAGTGGAGGAAATTTCCTTTAAAAAAGTTTGGTGTCTCTTTTTCTACATGTTCTTAAAGAGTTTTATATATGTGAGAGATTAAGGGATTTGTTAGGGTCATACATCTAAAATGCTTCAGATGAAGGATTTCAACAAAATTTTCCTGGATTTGGGGCAAAACTCTATGCACTTTATATATACATATATATATATATATATATATATATATATATATATATATATATATAATATGTGTGTATGGAATACTATATATATATTATGTATATACATGCATATATATATACGTATATATTCTTTTTTTAATTAAAACTTTAGGGTCCTAAACCACAATTCTTCTTCTTAAGAGGTAAAATTCCTTTAATGTATCTCACTACAGTCACCAGCACTGACAGAAATAAGTCAGAGAAAAGGAAAAGATTTTGGGTATTTTAATTTTAACCTCTTTATTATTTAATACTTTAAAGTCAAATTCTAATATCAGTATTGCCCACCAAATTTTCTTGTTAATCAACAAGGATTACCTATGATTAACTAATGAGAAGGAGGGAGAATACATGTATGTATTTGTGTATATATGTATATATACTATGTATGTGTGAATGCATGAATAAATATGTGTGTTTATATATACTGTGTATATATGTCTACATATATACACACACATACATATATACACATATCAATGTATACATGCACATACAAACACATATATTGTACACATAATCACATCTATATATAATAAATATATGAATAAATATGGATTGATAAGTGGGTATGTGAATTTGTGCACATATACCTATGTGCATGTATATTATAAATTATATCTATATCTACAAATAATTAAGGCTAAAAAGATAGAGTGAGATATCAGGTCTCTTATTGTCATTGTTTGAGGTTATAGAGGACACTGCTCTAAGCCTCTATAAGAATCAAAACCTTTCTTCTCTCTTTTCTGTAAGATTGAACGATGTGTCTCTTTTGTTAGGCATTGGTTGCATCTGCTCCATCAATCAATCAGTGGATTTATATTGAGCATTCAATATTATGCAGTGCACACTATAGAATATAAAGCAGAATGAAGACACAGACCCCACAGTTAAGGAATACATAATATTGTTGAAAATTCTCTGTATATAAATGGAATAAACAGAAGTTATAACTAAAAGGGGGAGTGAGGTGATGTAGGCTGAAATAGAGAACAAAGCCATTACAGAGGAAGGTAGGCTCAAGATGAACCTTAAAATATGGTATTTTAAGCTCTTCAAGAGCAAGGATTGTCTTTTTTTTCTTTCTTTGGATAATAAGCAAAAGAAAAGAGGAAGATCTATCTTAAAAAAAAAAAACCAACAACAGAAACAATTCTACCATTTCAATTTGGAGCTATGGTTTAGGATGTTGGTAGAATGATGATGATGGTTCTGATGAAGATGAGGATGATGATGATGATGATGATGATGATGACAAATGGCACAGTACATACAATAATGCACCCTAACCAAGATTGTAGTCCCTGGGAATGCTTATAAATTTGTGATCTCATTAGGGTTGGCAGTTCTGCTAACATTTCAATTCATGATCCACCCATGCCTTCCCATTCTATGAGATGCTTTGTTCGTAGGCTCCTTTAAACCTTTGGAAGAGAGAGAGAGTGAGGCATAATTGATCAATCAATTCAATATAATAATCACTATTGTGCGATTCCGTTTGGGAATGTGAGTTTCTTGAAAGGAGGGGTTATTTTTTCCTTCCTTTATTGCCCCAAGATTTATCAGAGTCTCTGCCCCAAAGCAGGAACTTGTTAAATGATTTTTGTTGTTATTATTGTTGAACGGGTGACTGGCTGTTAGACACTTAGGATACAAAGCTCAAAATGTAAAGCATTTCTTATTCTGGAGTTTACTTTCTGTCAGAGAAAACAATGAGTACGCAAGAGGTATCTTTAAACCTCAATTCCATTTTTAAACTCTAATAACTGAAACTTCACAAAGACTTTGGGTGACATCTTGCACCTTAGTATATACAGAATACACATTTACATCATAGTTACATGGCCCAGTGGAGAGATTGCTGGTCATGAAGAAAGGAGGACCTTAGTTCAAATTGTGCCTCGAACACACTAGTTTTGTGAGTGGCCAAGTAACAATATCTTTCTCAGCCTGTTTCCTTATTTGCAAAGTCAGGATTCCTGAAGTACTTCTTAAACTGGCAATCAAAACTCATCAACTATTTACGAAGCACTGAAAGGGTTCGGAGGGGAAAAAGTTTAAAAATTATTTTTCTAAAGCACCTGTATCATAGAGTTATTATATGTTTTACATGAAATGATACATGAAATGTGTGTTGCCAAAAAAGAAAGGGCTCTGTAAATATGTATTATTATAACACAGTGAAATACAAGATAGTTTGGGAGAGAGGACACGAAGTAGAGGAAGAGATAAAGAATTAATTTCTTAATAAAGTGATACTAGATCTGAGTCTTGAAGGAAATGAAAGATTCTTTGAGGCATTAGGAAGGATGGTATGAATTTCAGGCATGGAGAATGTTTAGTTAAATGGCAATGAGAGGTGAAATGACTAGTCATGTGTGTGGAACGGAGATTTGGTCAGTGGAGTGTGGCTGTTAAATCTGAGAAGATAAATAATAGATAACGAGGTTGAAAAAAGTTGTAGCTATTTTCTAAAGGACTTCAAAAGCCAAACAGAGAAGTTTGAACAGGAATACAGAGTCAATAGGAAAACACTGAATGTAATTTAGTCGATGGAAGGATCAAACCTGCACCTACATAGATCTGTCTGCTTGTAGGGTAGAAAGTTGAGTGGACAGCTGAGAACTTTGAGTCAGGAAAATCTCTATGTACCCTTCTGTTCAAACCTTGGGGATGAGAGGGCTTAAAACATATTGATCTTTTAGTCCATTTTCTCAGGATATGACCAAGCCAAGGCATTTTTCATCTCTCTTTTACTACGTTTTTACATCATTACTGCTATGTGGTATTCTTTGGTAATGTGCCATAGTGCACTCACTTCCCCACTTTCTTCTCCATTCTTCTTGGAGTGATATTAATTAAAAATCTTTGGCAAATGTAGTGTTTCTTGACTTACAGAAATATGGGTTTGTTTCGAGTATGTGCTCATTGAGATGTAACATCTTTAGGGATTACGCCAGTGATTAAAATGGCAATACATCTATGATTCCACATCCTGGGTGATTCTTAAACATTTTCTTTCTAAATATAGCAACAGAAAGTTCCACTCAAAAAAGATCAGAGCCTTCATAATTATCTTAGGCATCTTAAGGAAAACTATGGGGTACATAACCTGTACATCAGTATTCTACCCATTTCTAGTCCATGTTTCTTTCTAACTAGACATGTTTGAAAACATCCTTTCTATCAAACATCCTGTGTCAATGTTTGCAGTAACATATTGCAACCTGAACATACCGATGATACCTTTTGAGGATTCTTGTACTTTTTCAATTACTGAAGTAATTAATTTTAATTAATAAAGTAATTAATTTTGATCAACATATTAATTAATTTTATCATTCAGCTCCATAAGATTTTGAGTTCTAAATTTTCTCCCCATTTCTCTCCACCCTCCTTCACAAGATGGTGGGAAATCTGATACAAGCTATCTATCTATCTATCTATCTATATATATATATATATGTATATTAAACATACTTTCAAATTAGTCATGTTGGAAAGAAGAAGTAGAACTAAAGGAGAAAACAAGAAAAAGAAGAAACAAAACTTTACAAAGGAGAAGTAGAAAATAGTATGCTTCAATCAGCATTTAGACTCCCTAGTTCTTTTCCTGGATGTGGATAGCATTTTCCATCATGAGTCATTTGGCAATTTCTTAAATCCTTGCATTGCTAACCAGAGATAAGTCTTTCAAAGTTAGTCATCACACAATGTGACTGTTACTGTGTAAAATGTTTTACTGGCTCTGCTCACTTAGCATCAGTTCATGTAAGTCTTTCAATGTTTTCCTGACATCTGTCTACTCATTGTTTCTTTTTTCAAAATTGATTTATTAATTTGTCTATTTTTAGTTTTCAACCATCACTTCCATAAGTTTTACATTTTCTCCCTCTCCTTCCCACCTCCTTCCATCAAATGGAATGCAATCTGATATGATTCTACATATGCGTTCCTTTTAAATACATTTTCACGTTAGTCATGTTGTAAAAAAGAATTATAACAAATGGGGGAAATCATAAGAAACACAAAACAAACAAAAAAGAAAATAGTCTCCTTCATGCTGCATTCTGACTCCATAGTTCTTGCTCTGATTGTGTATAGCATTTACCATCACGAGTCCTTTGGAATTGTTTTAGGTCCTTGCACTGCTGAGAAGGCATAAGTCTATCAAAATCAGTCTTCACATGCTCTGGCTATTGCTGTGAACAACGTTCTCCTGGTTTTTCCTCACTTCACTCAGCATCATTTTATGTAAGTTTTTCCAGGATTTTCTGAAATATACCTGTACATCATTCCTTAGAGCACAATAGTATTCCATAACATTCATATACCACAGCTTGTTCAACCATCCCCCAATTAAGTGTCATTCCCTCAATTTCTATTTCTTGGCCACCAATGAAAAAGATACTATAAATATTTTTGCACATGTAGGTTCATTTCTCATTTTAAAGATCAGCCTAGAAGTGGTATTGCTGGGTCAAAGGGTATGAATATTTTTATAGCACTTTGAGTATAATGTTAAATTCTTCACCAGAATAGTCTGTTCAACATTTCTTAAGGAACAATATTATTCCATTACATCATATATGATAACTTGCCCAATTGATGGGCGTCCTTTCAATTTCCAGTACTTAGATTTAACAAAAAAAAGAGCAGCTATAAATACTTTTGTGCATATGGGTCTTTTTCCTATCTTTATGATCTCTTTGGGATACAGACCTATAAGTGGTACCACTAGATCAAAGGGTAAGCACAGTTACATATCCTTTTGTGCATAGTTCCAAACTGTTCTCCTGAATGATTTGATCAGTTCACCACTCCACCAACTATTACTCTTTTCTATTACTATTTTTGCTACTATTCTAATTTTCCCACATCTTCTCCAACATTTATCATTTTCCTATGTTTTCATATTTGTCAAACTGATAGGTGTGTTGTGGTACATTAGAGTTTTTATTTTCATTTATGTAATTTATAGTGATTTTGAGCATTTTTCATAAGACTACTGATAGCTGTAATTTCTTCTTGTGAAAAGAAGAAATATATCTTTTTACCATTTATCAATTGGAGAATGACTTGTATTCTTGTAATTTTGCATCAGTCCTCTATATAATTTTAGAAATGAGGCCTTTATTAGAGACACTGCTATAAAAATTGCTTTCCAGTTTTCTGCCTCCTTTACTTCTAATTTTGCTTGCATTGGTTTTGTTTGTGCAAAAACTTTTAAATTAAATATAATCAAAATTACCCATTTTGCATATCATAATGTTCTCGGTCTCTTGTTTGGTCATAAATTCTTCTGTTCTCCTTACTTTACTAATTTGCTTATAGTATCAGTTTTTATATCTAAATCATGTACTCATTTTGACTTTATCATGCTGTGCAGCGTAAGATGTTGGTCTATGCCTAATTTCAGTCACATCTTTTTTTCTAGTAGTTTTTGTTAGACTGTGGATTCTTATCCCAGAAGTTGGGATCTTTGGGTTTATCAAACCTTGGATTACTAATTCTTTTAATGCTGTGTCTTATGTAACTAACTTATTCCGATGATCCACCATTCTATTTCTTACCCAACACCAAGAAATTTTGATGATTGCCACTTTATAATACAAATTAAGATCTAGTATATCTAAACCATCCTCCCTTGCATAGAATTTCATTAATTGCCTTGATATTCTGGATCTTTTGTCTTTCCAGATTAATTTTATTATTTTTTCTAGCTCTATAAGTTTCAGTAGTTTGATTGGAATGGCACCCAACAGGTAAATTAATTTAGGCAAAATTTTCATTTTTGTTATATTAGCTGGGCCTATCCAAGAGTAACTGATATTTTCCAATTATTAAATCTGACTTTACTTGTGTGAAAATTATTGTGTAATTGTGTTTGTCTTGGCAAGTAGTCTCACAAATATTTTATCAGGTCTACAGTAACTTTAAGTGGGTTTTTTCTTTCTATCTCTTGTTCTTGGGCTTTGTTAGTAATATATAGAAATGTCAATAATTTCTGTGGATTTATTTTATATTGTACAAATTTGCTGAAGTTCTTAATTATTTCAAGTATTTTTTCACTTGCTTCTCTGTGTATAGCATCACATCATCTGCAAAGAGGAAAGTATTTCTTCTTTGCTTATTTCCTTCAATTTCTGTTTTTTTCTTCCTTTATTGCCAATGGTAATGCTTCTACTACCATATTGAATAACAGTGGTGATAATAAATATCCTTGTTTCACCTCTGATCTTATTGGAAATGCTTCCCCATTACATATAATGATTGCTGATGGTTTTAGATAGGTGCTAATTATAATTTTAAAGAAGATTCCATTTATTCCTATGCTCTCTAACATTTATAAGAATGGATATTATATTTTGCCAAGTTTTTCTGCATGTATTGAGATCATATGATTTCTGTTAGTTTTTCAGTTAATATGTTCAGTTATGATTTTCCTAATATTTAACCCAACTTGCATTCCTGAGATATAAATCCAACCTGCTGTAGAGTATTACTATCATGTAATCTATTTGCTAGTGTTTTATTTTTAATTACATCTAAATTTATTAGCAAAATTGATCTATAATTTTCTTTCTCTTGTTTTAGCTCTTTCAAGTGTAGATATCAGTACAATAATGTATCATAAAAAGAATTTGGTAGGACTTCACCTATTTTTTTCCAAATAAGTCATATAGTATTGGAATTAATTATTCTTTAAATATCTCATAGAAGTCATCTGAAAATCTCTCTGGCCTTGAAAATTTTTTCATAGGAAGTTCATTGATGGTTTCTTCAATTTCTGTCTTTTAAATGGGATTATTTAAATATTTTATTTCATTTTCTGTTACTGGATCATTTATATTTTTGTAAATATTCATCCATTTCATTCATATGTCAAAATTATTGTCATATAGTTGGCTAAAATAGCCCCTAATTATTGTTTTAATGTCCTCTTCATTGGTGGTGAATTCATCCTTTTCATTTTTGATATTGGAAATTTGGTTTTCTTCTTTTTAAAAAAATATCAAATTGACCAAAGACCTTGCTATTTTTTTTTTCATAAAACCAGTTCTTAGTTCAACAGCTTTCTTAATTTTAATTTCATTAATTTTTCCTTTGGTTTTCAGAATTTCTAATTTGGCATTCAATAATAGATTTTTAATTTGTTCTTTTTCTATCTTTCTATTGTTGTTGCATGACCCATTAATTGATCTCCTCTTTATTTTATTCACGTAAGCACTCAGAGATATAAAACTTGCCCAAATGTGTTCTGCATTCCACAGGGTTTGGTAGGTTGCTCATTACTGCTATTCTCTTGGAAGAAGTTACTAATTGTTTCTTTGACTTCATGTTTGACCCACTCATTCTTTAGGATTAGATTATTTACTTTCCAAATAATTTTTAGTATATCTTTCCATGTCTCTTTATTACATATAATTTTTGTTACATAATTATGTGAAAAGGATGCATATAATATTTCTGCCCTTATGGAATTTATTTATTTTGAGGTTTATATGACCTAATTCGTGGACAACTTCTGTACTGGAGTCAAGTACCATTGAGAAGAAATCATATTCCTTTCTATTCCCATTCACCTTTCTCCAGAAGTCTACCATATACATTTTTTTTCTAAAATTCTATTCATTCCCTTAATTTCTTTCTTTTTTATTTCATGGTTAGATTTATCTAGTTCTAAGAGAGGGAGACTGAGGTCCCCCACTAGTATAATTTGACTGCTTATTTATTTCAGTACTTCTCTTAATACATCCTCTAGATATTTGGATGCTATACCACTTGGTGCATATATGGTTATTAGTGATATTACTTCATTGACTATAGCACCTTTTAGCAGGATGTAGTTTCCTTCCTAAACACTTTCAATTATGTCAACTTTTGCTTTTGCTTTCTCTGACATCAGGATTGCTATCCCTGTTTCTTTCTTTCTTCACTTCAGTTGAAGTATAATATATTCTACTTTGGCCTTTCATCTTTACGTCATGTGTATTGCTGTGTTTCAAGTGTGTTTCTTGTGAAGAACATTTTGTAGGACTGTGACTTTCAATTCATTCTGCTATGTGCTTCTGTTTTGTGGGAGAGTTCATCCCATTTACATTCACTGTTAGGACTACTAATTTTGTCTTTCTTTCCATCCTATTCCCCACCCTATTTATGCATTTCTCTCTCTTTTATCCCTTTCCCTCCTCACTAGATTTCTGCTTTTGACCACCTCCTTCTTCAGTATACCTTCCCTTATATTAGCCCCCTCCCTTTTCTCATCTTTTTCCCCTACTACTTCTTCCCTCCCTTTTCTTCTCTTAATTCCTATAGGGTAAGATCATTTTTATAGCTAACTGAGTATGTTATTCCCTCTTTGAATCGAATTCAAAGAGAGTAAGGTCCAAACAATGCTTACCTTCCACTCTTCTTTCTCTCTACTGTAAGAGGTTGTTGTGTTTCATGTGATGTTTCTTTCTTCATCTTCCTTTCTTCTTCTCCATTATAATTCCTTTGCACCACTTAGATAGACATTTTTATCATCAAATCAAAGTGGACATATGCAATGCCCTCTGTCTATGTATATTGCTTTGAAATGTTATAACAGCATAGTTCTCAAAAGTTTCAAGCATCATCTTCCCATGTAGGCATGTAAACAGTTTTCTCTTATTGAATAACCTGTTGGTGTGTTTATTTGTTGGCTTTGCTTTCCTGTTTACCTTTGTATGACTCTCTTGAGTCCTGTATTTGAAGGTCAAATTCCATTTCTTTAGGAAGGTTTAGAAAACCTCTATTTCATTGTGCGTCCATTTCCTACCCTGAAAGATTATGCTCAATTTCACTGGGTAGTTGATCATTGGTTGCATTTCAAGCTCCTTTACCTTACAGAATATATTCTAAGCCCTCTGATCTTTTAATGTAGAAGCTGCAAGGTCTTGCATAATCCTGAGTGTGGTTCAACATGATTTAAATTGTTCCTTTCTAGATGTTTGCACTATTTTCTCCTTGATCTGAAAATTCTGGAATTTGCCTATAATATTCCTTGGTGTTTTCCATTTGAGATCTCTTTCAGGAAGTAAATTCTTTCAGGTGGATTCTTTCAAGGACTGATTTGCCCTCTGGTCCTGGGACTTCAGGGCAATACCGTTGATGATTTTTTTCTTGATCATGGCTTTCTTGTAGACCTATAATTCTTGAATTATCTCTCCTGATTGTATTTTCAAGGTCAGTTGTTTTTCCAATGAGTTATTTTGCATTTTCTTCTATTTTTTTCATTCTTTTTATTTCATTTGATTGATTCTTGATTTTTAGAGAGGCATTGGCTTCTACTTTTTTAGCCAACTCTAATTTTTGTGATTGTTTTCTTCAGTTAGCTATTGTATCTTTTTTTCCATTTTGCCAATTTATTTTTAAAGGGCTAGTTTTCTACAGTCAATTTTTGTCCTTCCTTTTCCAAACTGTTGACTCTCTCTTGCACAGATCTCATTTCTTTTCCAAATTTTTCTTCTACCTCTTGCAGTTGCCTTTTAATACCCTTCTTAAGCTCTTCCAAGTACACTTTTTGGGTTTGAGATCTGTTCATATTCTCCTTTGAAGTTTTTGATGTGGATGTATTGAATTTATTATCTCCTGAATTTTTGTTTTGATCTTCCCTGTCACCATAATAATTCTCTATGGTCAGTGTTTTCCTTTGTTGCTTTTTGCTCATGGTGTTTCCCTTTTCCTGGCTGATAATGTTGATCTCTGCTTCTGAGACACAAGAGGAACTGCCTCAAACTTCTTGTGCTGGGTCACTGGCTTTGTGTGATGGGACCTAAGGTGCTGGCAGCTGTGGCTTAGTGGCTTACCTGGTGCTGAGCTGGAGCTGGCTGTGGTGATTGGTGGCTGTTATGCGCTGAGGCCAGGTAAGGTTTCTATGCACTTCGCAGGAGCTACATTGAAGGCTGTCCAAAGTTGGTATGGGGGTGACCACTGGAGGATGCCTCCTCACTGGGACTGCACTACAGCATATTCATTTCAGCTGCTGTTGGACATCTGGCCACCAATATTCATGGTGATTCTCTGAGATGGAATCTTCAGTTTCTCCTACCTTTTCCAATGTGTATGTTTCTTTGTATGTGTGTGTGTGCTTCCCTTCCACTACCTCAAGAAGGACATTTCATTTCAATCCCTCAAGTCTCCTGGGCTAAAAGTCTTCTGTACCCCATCTTGTGGCTGGTTCTTTCTTTCCAGGATTTTTTCCTGGGGTGATGTTTTCTACATTTTTTTAGGTCAATAAAGGAGGGTAAGAGGAACCCACTACTTAATCCACCATTTTGGCACCCAGAAGTTTGACATATTTTTATTTTAAATATTTAGAAATGATTGAACTCCTCGAATTACCAAAGAAAAGGCAATACTCGTAGGATATTGACACATAGATACGCACACACACACACACATAGAGATATATACGCAGAGGCTAGTCTCTGTACATATCTAGCACATACTTTTTTGTTTGTTTTCTCTTCAATTGGCATGTGAGTGTTAAAGATAGGGTCTATGGTTTTCCTTTGTTGTTATTGCAGTCACCTTTGTAAATTTGACCACCTCCAAATAAGGAAAAAGTAGAAAAAGGACAGGAAAGAAAAGTGACGAAAGGGGAGTGGAGGAAAGAGGAGGAGAGGGAAGGGTAGGAAAGAGGAGAGGAAAAAAAGAGAGGAGAGAGAAACAAGTAGAAAAGGAGGAATAAAAAAGAATAAAGAGGGAAGGAAGGAGGGAGAAGAGAAGAAAAAAGGAAGTGAGAGTGAGAGAAGGGAAACAAGGACATAAAAGAAAAGATCAAAATAACGCATTAATACATAGAAAATGTAAAATGTTGTATATCTTGATCCTCTCTCATAGACTGTATTTTCTGGAAAAAAAGTTCAGGAGAATGTGTTTTCCCAGTACTTCCTTGGGTTCAAATATCATCCTCCTAATTTTGCAACAATTTGATTATTTAGTGGTTATTCTTTCAAATTATATTTTGTAGTTATTGAGTGTGTTTGTACATGCATAATAGTATGCATATCTATGCATATATATTTCTCTGTGTGTTTACATATGTTCATGTAAGTTTATATTTCTCTTTAACATATTATTTTCTTATAACCATTTTTCACAAATTGCTCATGGTAAGCTTAACAAATCAGTGTTGTTTTGATTTGAAAATTCTTATTATTAATCATAAGGAACATTATTTTATATTGCTCTTTATAGCATGTAATTCTTTTGATATATTCTTTGCAAAATTGTTTTTCACTTAGGCTATTTTATTTTCTATTAAGAACCAAGAAGCTGAGTGGCTTGGTAATCCCCATAGAGTAGCTGGATGCACCATTTGAGAAAATTCTTGGTTGGGAAGGCATCTGCTTTTCCCTTTTACAGATTCTCATTAGAGAATTCATTTTTTCAGTAACAATTCAAATAGCTTTCCACTTCACACATAAGAACTCATGTAGAGCCAGTAGGTCAGTGCTTTGGTTCTCTCTCCTACATCAGTGTGGTCTGGCAAAAAACATCATTGAATTTGCTGGGCTTCCAGCAAGTTCTTCTTTTTCCAAACTACCAGGTTTGGGCTGGCAGATTCCAAAACTGTTAGAGATATTACTTGGTTATATTCTTTCACTTGTAGCTGGCTTGATATCTGGGCCATAACTGTTGCCAGTCATCATGTCCAGAGCTGCTAAGACAGAAATATAGGGGTTCAGCATGGTTGTCTCTTTGCAAATATTTTGATCACTCTTTGATTGGGCAATGGTTTTTTCCCTTATTTATATCACTTAGCACCCTAAATATCTTATATTTTTAACCTTTCTCGATAGTGTTGATGACAGGTTTTCTCACGGTTAATGATAAAATAATTCATCATTAATTCCTGACAGATCTTAACAAGTTTTTTCTCTGTCTGCTTAATTATTTCCTGCTTCATTCTCAGGAGGCCTTTCTTTAGTTTAGTCTTTCATGTTTATTTTTTCTTTCATTGCTTTTAGCTCTTCTATGAGATGATACATCTGATAACCTTCATTTTCCTTCTGGATAAGACTTAGCAAATGAGCTTGTATTGCAAACTGGCAATGCCCTTGAGTGATAAATTTCTCCACTCAGAATAAAAGGATATATTTTTTTTGCTGACTTAGATATTTTCTCACCCAATTCTCAACAGCAATATGTATGTAGAAAATTGATACTAATGTTTTTCTTCTCACTATTTCTGGTATTTTCAGCATCAGTAACTTAAGTATAACAGGTTGGAGTTTCCTATCATTGGACACCTTATCTGTAATGTCATTTGTTGTCTCCTGGTTTTGTATCCATTTTGATCTTTTGCTATAACAATTTAGTTATATCATTCGAGGAAAACTTATTTTGGTGAGAATGATTTCCCCCTAGCAACTGATTTTCTCTTTTTAAATTTAATATTTTAGGGGGTCAAATTTTCTTTTCAGCTCTTGTCTTTTCATCAAGAATGCTTGAAAGTCCTCTATTTCATTGAAAAACCAATTTTTCCCCTGAGTATTATACTCAGTTTTGCTGGGTAGGTGATTCTTGGTTTCAGTTCTAGTTCCTTTGACTTCTGGAATATCTTATTCCACTCCCTTCGATCCCTTAGTGTAGAAGCTGCTAGATCGTGTGTTAATCCTGATTGTATTTTCACAATACTGGAATTGTTTCTTTCTAGCTGCTGGTAATATTTTCTCCTTGACCTGGGAATTCTGGAATTTGGCCACAATGTTCCTAGGAGTTTGTCTTTTTGGATCCCTTTCAGGCGGTAATCAGTGGATTCTTTCAAAACTTATTTTGCCTTCTGGTTCTAGAACATTAGGACAGTTTTCCCTTGATAATTTCATGAAAGAAGATGTCTAGGCTCTTTTTCTAATCATGGCTTTCAGGTAGTCCCATAATTTTTAAGTTGTCTCTCCTGGATCTATTTTCCAGGTCAGTTGTTTTTCCCATGAGATATTTTACATTATCTTCCTTTTTTTTCATTCTTTTGGTTTTGTTTTGTTATTTCTTGGTTTCTCATAAAGTCATTAGCCTCCATCTGTTCCATTCTAATTGAAAAAAAAAAACAACTCTTTTCTTCAGTGAGATTTTGGACCTCCTTTTCCATTTGGTTAATTCTGCTTTTTTAAAGCATTCTTCTCCTCATTGGCTTTTTGGACATCTTTTGCCAATTGAGTTAGCCTATTTTTCAAGGCATTATTTTCTTCATCATTTTTTGGGGTCTCCTTTAGCAAGGTATTGACCTGCTTTTCATGCTTTTCTTGCATCTCTCTCATTTCTCTTCCCATTTTTCCTCCACCTCTATAACTTGATTTTCAAAATCCTTTTTGAGCTCTTTCATGACCTGACATCATTGAATATTTATTTTGGATGTTTGGGATACAGAAGCCTTGACTTCTATGTCTTTCCCTGATGGTAAGCATTGTTCTTCCTCTTTTGAAAGGATGGGAGGAAATATCTGTTCACCAAGAAAGTAACCTTCTATGGTCTCATTTTTTTACCCCTTTTTTGGGCATTTTCCCAACCAATTACTTGACTTTTGGGTCCTTTTTCAAGAGTAGGGTATTCTCCGGGAATCTGTGGGATCTCAGTTCCTCCAAGGTGGCACAATCAGGGATGTAGTGGTCTGGACGCAGAGAGGGATTTTTGTGCTCAGAATCTTAGCAAATACCTCTCCACAGCCACTTGGCCTCCAGTTCCACCAAGCCAGCATTGGGGGTTGATTTTGAAATAAGCTGGATGGACAGGGCCACCATTCAGTTGGAGACAAAGACCAGCTAGGTCAGGACCTCCACCCAGGGCTGAGGTAAGACTCAGCTCTTCATTGCCCCCAGGGCTTTTTACACTCCAACAATGGAGCTTCTGCAGGGGCTGCTGTGCAAGCTCTGAGGCTGCTGCCTGCTGCCGGAGCTACGGGAAGGCCCTTCTCCCTTCCTGGACTGCTGATAAGACCAATCACTGACTTTTGGTGCCTGTGGGCTGAGGGATCTGAGGACCGGTTGCTGTGACTGGTGATTCCACCCCAGAGGTGTCCTCCTCCCAGAGTCTCTTCTCACTGTGTTGCTGGGCTCCATACTAGGCTCCCATGTCTGGTGCAACCAACATTTCCGTGGGCCTTTCAGGTCACCATGAGCTGGAAATCTCCATTCTGTTTTTCTCCACTTCTGCTGCTCCAAAATTTGTTGAGAGTCCCTCTCTACAAGTATCTTATGGGCTGTGGGGAGGATCCTGCGTAAGTGTGTCTTTCTAGTCCACCATCTTGGCCTAAATTAATATTTTAGTATATTCTCTTGCTTTGTCCATTATATCCATTGTTTTGCTCAAAGATCATACATAGGAGTAATTGGCACCATTTTTGTGAATCAATAATTACTAATAATCATAGGTAGCATTTTATAGAGCACCTTAAAACTTGTTGAGCATTTTTCCAATATTGTCATATTTCTTTGTCCCCACAAAAAGCCTGGAATAGGTGCTTTGATCTTCCTACCAGTTTACATATAAATAAGTTGTGATAATTTAGGTTAAGTTAGTAAGCGAATAAGACTGGCTTTGTTATTAGATTTTCATGACTCCACACCAAGATATCTCTCTACTGTAACACCAGTAGCCAAGATTTTAACCATACTGATTTGTTACTCATGAAAAATGTCTAAAATACTTCTGACCATCTTTGACTATTGCCACATTGTCACTGAAGTGACTGTTTACTTTTTTTGGTAGATCATAGTCTTTGTAGTCTGAAATAATCGTAGGAAGCTTAAATGTAAACTTCATTCCAATAAAAATGAATTTATGAGATATATTAATTTATGTAATCATTTATTAACAGGAGTCTTGAATCTATTTTGTTCAAAATTACTTGCTCAGAAGTTAAAAAAAGAGGCAGAGGCATCACTAGATATTTGGGCTGACTCTTTGGACTGTTTCATTTTATTCTTGATGTCCTTTCCTGTTAGACTTTGATCTTCTTTGAAGAGCAATTTGAAACAATGACTCTGAATGGAACATTATTTTTCTTCCATTAAGAATATTCTTTGGAAAGTTTTCATACCTTGTGAGTCTCTGCCAATAAATGTGACTTCATGAGATGCTATTATCGTTGTTATTTCGCTATTCTTTCTTTGAGTATTAGTCATGAGAAATGCAGCATGAAATGAAGAAATGCCACATGAAATGGTGTTTTTTGTTGTCATCAGACCCATGACAAAAGAAATTCAATGAACTAAATTATCACTCTGTAAAGGGCCTTAAGTTATTCTTCCATTAAGTGACAATTTTCTATTGTCTTCCAGTTTCATTTACAATGAAATTCTCAAAATTGATAGGACTCCATTCCCTGCAAAGTATAGTCCTTTGTTATTTTCTTGACAAGGATGCAAAATTTGGGGCTCCAATAAGTGATTTCATGTTTCTAGATTTCTCAGCTTGACATATGAAACCCTTCACAGTCTTATTGTCGTCCATCTTTCCAATGCTTATTCACATTATTTTCCGTCACCTATTTTTGCTTTTCTTTTTTTCTTTTATTTTTTTTCAGTTTTCTACAATCACTTCCATATATCTTAGATTTTTCCCCTCCCTCCCTCTTCTTTCCCCCTTCCTCCCCATTACCTTCATGAGACAACATACAATTTTATATAGGTTCTACACATACATTCCTGTTAAATACATTCTCACTTTAGTCATGTTGTAGAGAAGAATTAAAATGAATGGGAGAAATCATAAAACAAAACAAAACATAATACAAAAGAAAATGACCTGTTTCATTCTGTGATTGAATTCCATAGTTCTTTCTCTGGATGTCATGCACTGTATTTTTAAGGCAAATGAATTACTTGGTGTTTCCATTCCAGCATCCTTGAACTGATTTCCCCCATGCCTGCAAAGTACTCCTCCTCATTTTACCTCACATAGAACTCTTTTTGTAACTGGTCCTTGTGCATGACAAGATCATTTAAAATGGAGAGACTTGTTTCTGGAAGAAGATAATTCATTTTTTCCCTACCACATGGGTGGTTACGGACTCTTTTTCATTAATTGTGAATCTAGAACAAGTTGTGTCTTTAAAATTATCTGACTGGGATAGTCTCCCTCTTTTTTTAGCTGCATCAAGTAAGTTAGTGTCAAATTCATCCACAATGCTGGATAGTGGCACTGAGCTCATTGGTGAAATAGCTACCTTTACCCTCTTAGGGGAGGAAAAAGGGACCCCTTAACCTTTGAGCGCATGGGACCTCAGGTTCAATTCTCGGGGTGCTGTGACTTCAAGAACTGGGCTTAGAATTTTTATTATTTTGTTTTTCCTTTCCCATTTGAGGTACTGGCAATGGAGTCCTTGGACTTAGAACATTAAGGCCTGGCAACCTATGAGGTAGGATCCCAGACCAGATGTTCCTTCCATCCCAATAGGGAAGATCCAAGAAGCAAGTGGACCAGAACCATAGTCTTGGTAGTCTTTTGAATCAGAACTTGGTGAAGTCACTCTAGAAACTGAGTTAATCTGTGAACCTAATTCCTCTTTTCTCTCCAGAAGTTGAACTGTTTTAAAGCTGAGGACTATGACATCAACTTTTTGGATGGGGATTATTGTATGCATAGATAGATAGAAATATAGATATACCTGTATCTACACACACACACACACACACACACACACACACACACACACACATATCATTGCACATTTTAAGGGCATATTCCTTTGTAAAAGCTAATCTGACTGTTATGTGGCTAAATGGTACTGTAGTCGAGGGGATGCCTAAAATTTAGGAAACAATTAGTTGGGGCTGCTTCCAATGTCAGAGAGACTAAAACTCCCAAATACTCCTTAAGATTACCATAAGAGAAATTGGCATTTACCACTTCTGAACTTCAGGCTGCAGAGGCTAGGATAGTCATGCTTATACTTACCCTACCCCAGTCTTCAACTCAGATGCTACATCCTAGAGTCAGTCTTTTTTTGATAATTTTATTTGTTAACTTTTTATATTCAAATTATATCTTTGTTTCCTTAAATAAGGGTCACTCTGATAGAACAGAAGATAAGAGCTCGGGAATAATTTTTTTTTTCCTTTTCTTGCTATCTTCTTTCTTTTCTTTCTTCAATTTTTCATTCCTTTGTCCCTTCCTCCCTTTCTTCATTCCTTTCATTCTTTCTTTTTTCTTGCCATGCACATTTCATACACCTAATGCTTTTGAAATTTCATTAAATGACTTAAAATTAATATTTCATAGAATATCCATACCTCTTTTTATCACAACATCATTGTCAAATCAGTATGAGAAAATAGAAATTAAAAGAGTATTTTTTTCAGACATCTGTCATTTATTTATTTATTTATTTTTTATTTTTTTTTTTTTTAAATTTATTTATTTAGCTTTTTACTTTCATTTTCACAAATTTTTGGGTTCCAAATTTTCTCCCCTTTTCTCCCCTCCCCCCACCCCAATACCCCAAGCAATCTAATTTTCCCTATCTTCAATCTGTCCTCTCTTCTGTCATCCCTCCCTTCCCTTGTCTCTATCTTCTCTTTTCTCCTGTAGGGCCAGATGACTTTCTATTCCTCATTAACTGTATGTCTTCTTTCCTAGTTGCAACAACAATACTAAACAATTGTTCCTGAAACTTTGAGTTCCAAATTCTCCCCATCCCTCCCTCCCTATCCATTCCCTTTGGTACGGCAGGCAATTCATTATAGGCCATATCTGTGTAGCTTTGCAAGTGACCTTCCTGATAGTCGTGTTGTGTAAGACTAACTGAATTGCCATCCCTCTTAACCTGCCCCTCATTGTTTCTCTTCTGTCCTTTGATCCTGTCCCTCCCCAAGTGTTGACTTTCAATTACTCCCTCCTCCCTTTGCCCTCCCTTCCATCATCCCCCCCCAATATCTCCTTCTCCCCCGCTTTCTTATACTGTAAGATAGGTTTTCATACCAAAATGAGTGTGCATTTCACTCCTTCGTTTAGTCAAATGTGATGAGGGTAAACTTTTGTTTGTTTGTTTGTTTGTTTTTTTTTTTTCCCTCAGCTCTCCTCTTTTTCCCTCCACTAAAAACATCTCCTACTTGCCTCTTAAATGACATATAGTTACCCCCTTCCATTTCCCCCTCTTTCCTCTCACTACATTTCTCTCTCACCATTTACCTTAATTTCTTTTAAGGTATGGTCCCATCCTATTCAGTTCAATCTGTGCTCTCTGTCTCTGCATGTGAATGCATGTGTGTATGTGTGTGCATGCGTGTACATGTGTATGTGTGATCCCACCAACCACCCAGATACTGAAAAGTTTTAAGAGTTAGAAATATTGTCCTTCCCTGTATGAATGCAAACAGTTCATTTCTGGTAAATCCCTTAATACTTCTCCTTGCTGTTTACTTTTGCATGCTTCCTCTCATTCTTGTGTTTGAAAGTCAAATTTTCTTTCGAGCTCTGGTCTTTTCATTAAGAATGATTGAAAGTCCTCTGTTTCATTGAAAGACAATATTTTCCCTTGCAGTATTATACTCAGTTTAGCTGGGTAGGTGATTCTTGGTTTGAGTCCTAGTTCCTTTGCCTTCTGGAATATCCTATTCCACGCCCTTCGATCCCTTAATGTAGAAGCTGCTAGATCTTGGGTTATCCTGATTGTATTTCCACAGTACTGGAATTGTTTCTTTCTAGCTGCTTGCAAGATTTTTTCCTTGAGCTGGGAGTTCTGGAATTTGGCCACAATGTTCCTAGGAGTTTCTCTTTTTGGATCTCTTTCAGGTGGTGATCGATGGATTCTTTCAATACTTATTTTGCCCTCTGGTCCTAGAATGTCAGGGCAGTTTTCCTTGATAATTTCATGCAAGACGATGTCTAGGCTCTTTTTTTGATCATGGCTTTCAGGTAGTCCCATAATTTTTAAGTTATCTCTCCTTGATCTATTTTCCAGGTCAGTTGTTTTTCCCATGAGATATTTCACATTCTCTTCCATTTTATCGTTCTTTTGGTTTTGTTTGGTGATTTCTTGGTTTCTCATAAAGTCATTAGACTCCATCTGTTCCATTCTAATTTTGAGAGAACTATTAAATTCAGTGAGCTTTTGAGCCTCTTTTTCCATTTGGCTCATTCTGCTTTTGAATGCATTCTTCTCCTCATTGGCTTTTTGAACCTCTTTTGCCAATTGAGTGAGCCTATTTTTCAGGGTGTTAATTTCCTCAGCATTTTTTTGGGACTCCTTTACCAAGATATTGACCTTTTTTTCATACTCTTCTTGCATCTTTGTCATTTCTCTTCCCAGTCTTTCCTCCACCTGTCTAACTTGCTTTTCAAAATCCTTTTTAAGCTCTTCCAAGGCCTGAGCCCACCCAACACCCCCCTGGGGTGTCTGGGGTACTGAGGCCCCACCCTCCACATCTTTCCCTGATGGGAAAAATACGTCCTCGTCGTCCCCATCAGATCCGAAGGTCGGGATCATTTGCATTTGTTGGAAAAAACTCTCTAAAGTCTTATTTTTCTTTCCCTTTCTAGGCATTTTCCCAGCCAGTTACTCGACTTCTGAGATTCCTTTCCACCTCCGCCTGGATCCGCCCAGCTAGTACTTGACCTCTGAGATTCAAATGCGCTTTCCCGCGGCAAGCTTTAGTTCTGGCGCAGGGTGGGGGTAGGGCCGCTTCCTAGCTTGGGCCCTCAGGGGCTTTCTGAAGAGACTTTCAGGAACAGAGCCGATGGGGGCGGGGTGGGGGACCCCGCCTGCTGTGCTCAGCTCCCTTGAGGGTTTTATTCAGAGGCGTTCAGCAGTAGAGCAGGGTGGGGGCAGGGCCGTCTCCCCTGCTCGGCTCCCTCAGGTTGGAAAGACCTTCAGTATTGAAGATCCTGCCTGCTGCTGGGGGATTCCTGAGTCCCGGGCCGTTGCTGCCTTAGCCGCCCGCCCACGCCTCTGCCTCCGCCGCTTCCTGCCCCCGTCTCTGCCGCAGCCGCTTCCTCCCGAGGGGGCCCCGCTCCCCTCCCCTAGCGCAGGCTTCTTTTTAACTGACCTTTGGCTTCTGTGGGCAGAGGGACTTTCCCGGCTGCCGGAGATTCTCCCGGAGCTTTCCTCTCTGAAGTCTGCTCAGGTCAGCTTCTCTGGGTCGCGGCCAGGGGTGGGGGTGGGGTCCGCTTTCCTGGCTGCGATGGACCCCGGGGACGGCTCTCCAGGGTTCAGTGGAACGGAAATCTCTTCCCCTATGTTTGTGCACCCCCTGCAGAGATTCAGAATTTATGGGGCTCTCCTTTTACCTCAATTCCATGGGTTGTGGGCTCAGAGCTCGTGAATGTGCGTCCTTCTACTCCGCCATCTTGGCTCCGCCCCCACATCTGTCATTTATTAAGCACTTACTCTGCCAAAGGTTTATGTAATGATAGAGAGAGGGATGGAAGGAAAACAAGTTTAAAAGAGCCCCTCCCTTCAGGGGCCTTACATTGTTATTGAGGAGATTTTTTTTAAATAAATAAATATATACAAGATATATATGGATTAGTTGAAAGGTGATCTATAAGAGATTAGTGCCTGCAGAATAGGGGAAGGTCCCCTCCAGAAGGTGAAATTTGAGTTAAACATTCAAGAAATCCAAGGAATCTGTTTTACTGACTGCCAAGGAATCCCCCAGCAATTGGCAGACCTATGGTTATGGTTGTGCATCTCTCAAATTAATTAGGGTGGTTCTCAGAGAGCAGACACAATCTGTTCTCAGGACTATTCTCAAAGTCTATGATTTTCTAGCATATGTTTTAAAAAGTCAGGGTCATTTCCATGCAAAGGAGAGCTGGAACCAATTCAAATCAGTAAGCCTATCTCTAAATTTTCATTGTGAGCATTTATTCCCTGAAAATTGACAAATACTACAGGTCATGTGGAGATTTATCATTTTGTTAATTTTCTACAGTTGAGTGTGATAAAGAAAATGTTAACCATGCAGATTAATTTTAAAAGTATGTCATGAATTCTTTTTGTTCCATCCAGTTGTTAAAGACTTACCAAAGTCTGCTGCATGCCTACCTGCCAGAATGAGGGCTCATAAAAAAAAGACTTTGTGGTCAAGTCATTTTAATGTCACAAATATCACCAAAGTTCATTGAATAGAATTTGTGGATGGGGTTAGTAAATTCAGCAATTACAGCTGAGAATGTGATCCATAACACAGTACTCAAGCACATACTTTTTATTGGCTGAAATGAAAGTGAATCTATAAGAGTATAAGCATTTCTAACTCTGCACAGACTAGCAGATTTGTGGTATAAAATGGAAAAAAAAGAAATTAGTTAATAAAAGCTCAGACTTCTATTAGACTTTATAGTCTATAAAGTGTTCAACTCATCATAAATACAAGGTTGTAGAGACAATACTCTTTCTATTAAAAAAAAATAAGAAAGTTTGAATGATTTGACCAAGGGCAAGCAGTTAGCAATTTTTCTAGGCAACTTGTATTTCCTAGTACCACTGATCCTTTTATTTCCATACTTCAAGCATCTTTTCTCCCTTCTATGTGAGACCCCCTTTCACCATTGCCAAATAGTCCATTTCTGTGTTATTATGTAGACTTTTGGAAGTTCTGTGTCTAAAGAACCATCCCACCATTTGGACATTTGGAATGATTGCCATATTTTAAGTCAGCTTGATGTGTCCGCCAGTGACAAATGCGTATATTTTCTACTACTGTGACCTGATTTGACCTTTCTCCTACTCACTAGGATTTGGCAAAGTTTGCTCTCCACTGACAAAGCCTTTGTAGTAAGCTCACTGTCATTCCATGTTGATGAGGATTTTCCTTAGAGCTTCCACCTCCTCACTACAATAATATGTTATTCATTTAAAATAAAACATATATTTTGATACAATGGTAAGGTGACTCAATTTGAAAATCCAGGTCCAAATTCCATCTTTGTCCATTATTTGTTGCTGTTTTGTCATACTTTTTTTCAGTTGTTCTCAATTCTTCATGACCCCTTTTGGAGTTTGCTTGCCAAAGACATTGTAGCGGATTTCCATTTCCTTCTCCAGCTCATTTTACAGATAAGGAAACTGAAACAAACAGGCTTAAGTAACAGCTGTTAAGTGTCTGAAACCAGATTTGAACTGCCTTCCTGACTATAGGCCTGGTACTGTATACACTGTGACATCTAGCTCTGCCCCCTCCTCACTGTCACTTACTATCTTTGAGTAAATCTTACAAATTTTCAAGAAATCATTAAATATCTCTTTACTTCAGCTTCTTCATTTTTAAGATAATAGGGTTTAGGCAATGAAGGAAATGGCATGGCACAATGAAAATTGTTCTGAATTGGGAATCAGATGACCCCAATGCTTGCTGTTGCTCGGCCTAGTCTGGCTCTTCACATTTGAGACTTTCCTGGAAAAGATACTGCAGTGGTTTGCCGTTTCCTTCCTCAACTCATTCTACAGATGAGGAGCTGAAGCAAACAAGGTTAAGTGACTTACTCAGGGTCACACAGCTATCAAGTGTCTGAGGCCAGACTTAAACTCATGCTGATGACTCTTCCTGACTCCAGGGCCAAAACTCTGTCCACTGTACACCTAGTTGACCCATGTCAGAGTCAGAGTCAAGAAGCATTTATTAAGTGCCTACTATGTGCCAGGCATTGTACTGAGCACTGAAGATACAAAGATGGGCATAAGACAGTTCTTGCCTCCAAGGAGCTAATAAACACACACACACATACATAAACACATACACATATACACATAATTCATATACATATATACATGTACCTATATATACATGTATGTATATATACATATATGTATTATATTTGCGTATACTATATTATGTTATATATACGTACATATGTGTATATATTTATTTGAGTATATACATATATACATACATAATACATATGTATGTATATTTAACATAAAACAAGTCACTTTCATGAAATGGCCTCAGTTCCTTCATCTATAAAATGAGGTATGGCAGATTATATGAATTCTTAGGTCAATTGCTGTTCTGAAATGATGATCCTATGATTAAATGTTGTCTAAAACCCCTTTAATTTAGAATACATAATTCTCTGAAAAGTATGAAAAAAAGGAGCCAAACATCAAAGAAAGAAAAAGAAAAACCACAAAACCAAACAGTGATGGTGGTTGTCCATTGTTTTTGAAGAGGACAAAATGATATCACTAGGTTAAAGTCAGTTTACAGTGTCTGACTGTGGCTGATTAGACCAATATGAGCTCAGAATTCTCTACCACAGGTCAGGGACAAATAATTCATGTGAATATTAATGTTGGAGTCTCTAAATTTGCACATCTTGCATTTATTTTGAACTACTTCAATTCTCTTTGTTCATAAAGTACTACCCTTTCTCTGATGGGGCATGCCATGCTAAGTGGCCCTTTGCCAGTGTCTCTTGTGTCAGGCAGTCAATTCCAAAGTTCTTCAGTGAGATCTTGAAAGTGTCTTTTGACCACCGGTCATTTGCCAAATATTATCATCATCAAGAGCTCCTAAATGAACAGAGATAATTCTCAGATTGTTTTAGGAACAGCACCACATAGATTGGATGAGTATTTCCTCAAAAAAAGTTAGTAGAAATTTTCTTGGGACTTCATTTGTTCAAAGGACTGTAACTGCCAACATCGTTGTAGATTTCCAATTGCTTAAGGTAGAAATAGGTCAGTACCACTTCCTCAAGCTTGATGGATCTCTGATTGTCATATGAATTAATTTGCTTTCTTACTTGAGTCTGTCTCTTTATGGAATTGGTGTGATATTTTTCCATCTGAATCAATGTCATATCCCTACTAAATACTCTTTCCATGTTATTTTTAATTAACCTCATCCTGTTAAGTATGTGCCCCATAATTTTCTCCCTTCCGTTCCCACCCCATATCTGGGCCTCAAGACTGGCTTAGGTAAATCCTGGCTGAGAACAATGGTAACAATTATGATACCCTTATTAAATACAAATATGTTTAAGACAAAAGAGATGTAAAATCTCATTCTTATGCCTCCTCATGGCATTTAGTTACATCTTCTCGAAAGTTATACCTTCAATGTCCCAGTCTTTACAGGTCCTAACAATCTGAATAGAATGAAAATACAAAACCAGCACTAGCCTGTATCTGTTGTCTGTCCAAATACAGTTCAGTAGAATGATTATACAGTATTGGATTTTTTTTAACTTTGTCTCTGACATCTCCCAAAGACCATTTACTAAAGAGGACAAATTCCTTCATCTACATTGCTACAGGAAACTTTGATTCTATCTAGATCATAAGCCTATGAAGGATTGGACTTGAAATTATGTTTTGTTGGATTCTACATTTTATTTCAAATGGAATGAGTGAATAATTGTTAGGATCCGAGATTTAGATGTAGAGGTCCTACAGGTTCTAATACTAAGACCTGCTTTCTAACAACTAGACACCCGGTGAATTTAATTTCAAGTAAAGTAAATATAAGGTGATTTTCAGAGAGAAAGAAAACCATATAAAACCCACTTCATTTGAAAGATAAGAATATAACATAGAGACCAAGAAAAGTTAAGTGGTTTACCCAAGATCACATAGACCATCAAACAGCAGAGATAAAATTTAAATTCAGAGCACTGGACTAAAAACTAAGATGTTTTTACACAACAGCAAAATGATATTTCAAATATGTTATTATTTTAACATTTGATAAAATATATTTTATCAATAAGGCAAATAAAATCTAGAATTTTTTATATTTCAAGGAAAAATCATAAAATCTGCTTATAATTGTTAATATTTAAAGTACATTTGCAGAAATGGGAGAAATTATAGTATTTTTAAGAGTGTCAAGGGATTTAGCTAATCTCTCTAGAATATAGCTGGTGGATTATTGTTCCTCTTTATGTCAAATTTATAGAATTTAAAATATAGCTTAATTTTTATAAAGTACTTTTGATGTGCCTGGCACTTTGCAGTATAGAGTTACAGAGAAAAATAATAAAATGCACCTGCTCCAAGATGCTTATTTTCTTTGAGAGGGATAAGGAGAATGCACAGAGAAGGAAATATGATACTTCACTGGACCAATTACTTCACTGATACAAAGAACCTCCTGGGAGGAAGAGAGAGAATCCTCATACTCCTTCTGTAGAGTAACACTTATACTGAAACTTTTAATTTTCGTAAGAATCCTGGGACACTGGGTGGTTAAGTAAATTCTCTAGAATCACACAGCCAGAGACAGGGCTTGAACCCTTTTCTCTGTGATGGCAAGACTGGCTGTCTATCTCTGACACTATGGTACAATGGGAAACTGGCTTAGCATGAATTGGAGAACCTACCTCTAATTCTTATTTACTATGTCAGAACACTTCCGTAGTGTTCTCAACAGAGCACCATCAATGAATGCTGAGTCCATTGACTGTTTACTTCAGGTTGAAGTCAATCCCTCCTTAGCTGAACTTCCAACTGAGGAAGAAGTTTTGAGGGTCATTAGGCTCCTTTCATGTGGCAAAGCACCTGGTGATGATTCTATTCCAGCTGAGATTTACAAGGTAAGTGGATCATTGTTCAAACAAAAACTGATTGAAACTTTCCAGGTTATATGGCAAAAGGAGATTATCCCCCAGGAGTTCAAGGATGCCTCCCTCGTCCATCTCTATAAAGGTAAAGGGAATAGGTTGTCCTGCGACAATCACAAGGGGATCTCTCTCTTAGTCATTGCTGGCAAAATTCTTTCCACAGTCCTCCTTAATAGGCTAATCCTTCACCTGGAAAATGGTCATATACCTGAGAGCCTGTATGGCTTCAGAAAGGCCTGAGGAATGGTCTATATGGTATTTGCTGTCCAACAACTCCAGGAGAAATGGCAAAGCAGAACAGAGATCTGTACAAAACATTTGTAGATCTGACCAAGGCCTTTGACACTGTTAGCTGTGAGGGCTTATGGAAAATTATGTCAAAATTCGGTTGCCCAGAGAAGTTCAACAATATTGTACGTCAATTTCATGATGGCATGGTTGCCTGGGTTCTGGATAATGGACAAAGCTCTTGTGCCTTCCCAGTCACCAATGTAGTGAAACAGGGCTGTGTGCTTGCTCCCATGCTTTTTAGCATGATGTTTTTAGACATGTTGACAAATGCTTTCAATGAGGATGAACACAGCATCAACGTCAACTACCACACTGATGGTAAGTTCTTCAATTAGAAAAGACTACAAGCCAAGACCAAAGCGGAGGGAGTGTTAGTAAATGATTTTCTGTTTGCAGATGATTGTGCACTCAGTGCAGCCTCTGAAGCTGAGATGCAACAAAGTACGGATCAATTCTCTTTTGCCTGTGCAAATATTGGCCTAATAATTAACACCAAAAAAAAACACAGGTGCTCCATCAGCCTCCACCACACCATCCATACGTGGAGCCATCAATTATAACAACTGAAAAAGTTTTGAATGCTGTGAATAAGTTCATTTACCTTGGTAGTATACTTTCCAGGGATGTGCACATTGACAATGAGGTTGATGCATGCATTGTCAGAGGTAGCTCAGCATTTGGGAGTCTCCAGAGAAAAGTTTGGGAGAGAAGTAATATTACACTGACTAACAAACTGAAGTTCTACAGAGTCATTGTGCTGACTTCATTGTTGTATGCCTGTGAAACACAGACAGTCTACCAGCACCATGCCAGGAAACTGAATCATTTTCATTTCAACTGTCTTAGGAAGTTTCTGAGGATCACCTGGCAGGATAAATTACGAGACACTGAAGTCCTTGCTTGGGCTGAACTGCCAAGTATCCAAAGTGCATCCGAGGGCCTGGCCATGTTGTTTGAGTGCCAAATGTACGTTTGCCAAAAAGACTATTTTATGGAGAACTTTCATGGGGCAGGTGATCACATGGTAACCAAAAGAAATGATACAAGAACACTCTCAAGGTCTCTCTCAAGATCCAAGAACTTTGAATATGATGTACAACATAGGAGACACTGGCACAGGCCCACTCAGCATGGCATGCCCACATCGGAAAGAATGCTGTGCTCTATGAGCAAAACAGAATTGAGACAGTAAAAACTAAGTGTAGGATGCGCAAATTTGGAATATCCACCCCAAATATTCACATGGACTATCTGTGCCCAACCTCTGGTAGAGCATTCCGAGTTCATATCGGTCTGATCAGCCACAGTTGGACACACTAAAATTTCACCTTACAATGGCTATGTCATTTTGGTTCTCTTTGAAGACGAAGGACAACAACCAACCAACTATGTCGGTATGAGGGAATCACATACTTGGGCTCCAGATCACTTATCTATGAACTGGGAAGCTTCAAGTAGACTTTAATATATTTCTAACACCATATCAAATGCTTGTTATTTTCTGAATAATATGATGAAGAGTGCCAATTACTGCAAAGACCAGCAAAGGTTTTGAGTGATTCCCATCTGATCTGAGCTTATAAGGTACTAGGAATGTGAGAGCAGATGAGGTGAGAGCATATTCCAGATAAAGGATTCTTTGTAAATGCATGGGAGAAGAGATTTCACTTTTAGAGGAAAGAAATTTAAAAAAAAGTTGGAAGGGATTAGGCCAGCTGTGGGGAACCTGCTGCCTCAAGGCCACAGGTAGCCTTCTAGGTCCTTGGATGAGGTCTTTTGAATCCAAGATTTACAGAACAAATTCATTCTCTGAAATTTGGATTCAGTCAAAGGGTCTCACCTGAGGACTGAGAGGGTCACATATGACCTCAAGGCTTCAGCTTTCTTACCCTTGGGGTAGGCAGTACAATGGATAGAGTACTGGACTTGGAAACTAAGATCTGAATTTAAATTCTGCCATATATACTTCCTAACTGCATGATCTCAGCCAAACCTCATAAACACATTCAGCCTCACTTTCTTGATCTGTAAAGTGGGGAAAAAAATGCTGTTTCACAGGACTTTTCTTTGAATATAAGGCTATATCATATGCAAAATCACTTGCAAAATGTAAAGCATCATATACATGCCAGCACCATCACCATCACCATCATCAATACCATTTTTTTTTGTTATTATTGTACTTTTCATTATATTGCTGTTAGCCTTAGAGGTAACAGTTTATGCCAGGGTCAGAAGCTTAACTGAACGCAGTAGACAGTCAGGAAATGGTGGTCATAAATGTAGATGGCTATGTGCATTTTGAGTGTGAAAGATTTAAGGTTTTCAGAATGTTTTCCTCACTACACAGATAATGAAACTGAATCTATGAATAGTCATTTGACTTGCCTGAATCACAAAGCTCTTAACTACCTAAAATGATAGTTTAATCTACTTGTCCATAATACAGTTGACATATTTTAGTGGAATATGATCCCAGTTATCCTGACTCCAGGCCCACAATTTTATCTTCTAACTCTCCCCCCCAAAAAAAGGTCTACCAAAATATACAAATGCTTCAGAGAGCTTGGCTTCTTAGAACATCCCAGGAATTTCAAATACTTCAAAATATAATTTCATATAGTTAATTTTCTTTAAAGTCTGTGGCAAGAGTAGGGTATCAGAATTGTATATGCTGAGGAAAGTGAGGCTATCCAATTGACTAGAGAAGTGAGATTAGAGTGAAAAATAGTAGAAGGAAAATGTTGGAAATATAGGCTGGGGACAATCACCAGAGGGCTTTCAATAATAGGAAAGTTGTAGTTCATGAGTTTCTAGCATTGGTCTAGATGGAAGAAAATTTAAAAAAAATCTATAGTAGTGCTTGAGGTCGTTCAGTCAAGTTTCGGTGCTCAGCAAGGAGTGTATCTAGGCATTTACATGGTATAGCAGAGAAAGCACTGGGTCTGCAGTCAGAAAGTCTCATATTCCTCAGTTTAGTTCCAGCTTGTGACACTTACTAAGTATGAGACCTTGGAGAAGTCACTTAACCTTTTTTATCTCATTTTCTCATCTGTAAAATGAGTTGGAGAAGGAAATAACAAGTGAAAAACCGGTATCTTTGCCAAGAAAACCCCAAATGTCATCATGAAAGAGTCAGGCACAGCTGAAAAATGACTGAGCAGCTGTAACAACAGGAGAAATGAAAGGAGATTGTTTTAAATGCTAGAAGGGACCTCATAGTCCATCTAATCCAACTCCATTACTTTACAGAGGAGGAGTTTAAGACCCATGGAGGTTAAATAAACACAGATAGAAAATATCAACAGCGAACTTTGACCTTAGATCCTCTGACTCCAAGATTAGTGCTCTTTGCTCTCTATCAACCTGTCTCCTAGAAATGTTTCCTATGAGTGGCCTTACAGTTTTGAGTACCTGTCCAATCTAAGCCTATGTATCCTTACTATTATTGATCTTACTTATGCTGTGTATAGCTTTCTTTGTATACATTTGTTTGTATTTTTTCTGCCCCACTAGACTGTAAGTTTCTTGAATGCAGGAACTGCCTTTTGCCTCTTCATGTATTCCTAGCACTTAGTAGAGTGACTGTGACACAGTAGTCACTAAATAAAAGATTAGTGATTGATTCTACTTATGGGAAGTGGAAGCAAAGGGATGGAGAATGAATTTTCCATAAAGACTTCAGTGACTTAGGAAGGGTAAGCTCTAGCTAGAGATGAAGGAAGAAATGTAAGTCAAGAAGAATTCCTTGTAAGAAGCCTAACTGTACTGCAAAACACTCTATGGAGAAAGGAAAGCACTGAATTTTGACCTCAGGGAATGATACAATCAAAGACCCTTGTCAAATGTGATTATGTGTCTTTGGGATAGTTCAGAGGCTTAAAAAAATATGGTGCAGAGGATACAGGGAAGGAAAAGGTTAGAGTCCCCATTTGAGCCCTTGCCTGGGAAGCAAAAAGACAATGGGAAACTCAGGGTTCAGCCCTATAACAAATTAGACCTAAATATATCAGTACCTTGCGCCTTCCTTTCCTGAAATTTTTGGGGGATTTACAAAATAAAGGGAAATGATTTAGCAAAATTTATTTGATGTTTTATAGAAATGATAATGCCTGGCAGTTGATGAATCAGAAGCACATCCCATCCTTCCCCTGTCCAGCAGACTCCCTGGAATGGTTTAAATCATGGACAAATTGAAGCAGATGTTTGCTGTTTTTTCAGCTACTGTAAATGCCATCTAGAGGACAGCGTGGGTGAAAGGCAGAAGATACAGTTTAAAAAGGAAGCTAGTCAATCTACCATTCTTTTTAAGGGTTTTTTGATGCTACAATCCACTAATGATACCATGCATTTTAATCTCAGCTCCAATTTCATCCTGCTACTTAAGTCCAAACCAAAATGACTGGTCCTGTAAAAAGAGATGCAATTTAATTGAGTAAGTCATCCGGTTGGGAAGTAGATTTAAATAGAGACGTATTTCTTGTACCTCAAACACTGCTGGGTATTCTATTTAATTGTGGATCCAAATACTTTTTGAATTGATTTAACCAAGAACTTATTTCACCTCTTGAGAACTGGATATGCTGACATAACACTTGAAGATTATGTAACTCCTTGCACATAGCAAACAATTTGTCATTTCGTTAAATGATGTATTTGAAATCAGTCCAATGCCATTCAAGGAACTTGTATGAAGTACCTGCTTTGTGCTAGACAAGAAATATAACGACAAAAACAAAACTGCTTCTTGACCCAAGGAGTTTACAATTTGCAGAGAAATTTAAATGCTAGCCTTAGGATTTCATGGTTCATCCTGGAATTAACTTATTTTTAATTGGGGTTGTGACATTAATAAACTAATTATCAATCAATAAGTATCTATTAAGTGCCTACTATGTTAGACAAACTGTGGTAGACATAGAAACTTGTGATAGACAAAAATGACTTAATTCTTGCCCTCAAACAGTTTACGTTCTATTGATAGATTCATCAGGCAGTCAGATAAATATATGAAGGTGTATATGTATCTATGTATCTATCTAGATATCAATATAGAGATAGATGTATATATATATGTATATATGTATGTGTGTATATATGTATATGTGTGTACATATATGTATATGATATGTATTATGCGTGTTTTGGGGTGTGTATGTTCTAAAGACATTGAGACCTCAAAATGCTACAAACAGAACTAATTGTCTTTCCTTACCCAAATGAAATTCTCTTCCAAACTTCTCTGTTTCTGTCAATGGCAGCACAATTCTTCCAGCCTCCTGCCTCCTGATTTCGTAACACTGTGATGTTCTTCATTGCTCATCCTCCCTCACACTCCAGCTACAGCCAGATGCCAAATTTTCCATTTCTAACTCTAGAACATCACCTGCATCTGATCCCCCCATCTACTCCCACAGTCACCACCTAACTATAGGTTTTCATCATTAAATGATGAAATTAGATTATTAAATCCAAATAAGGGACTATCAAGGTGGCACTTGACTATACTGCAAGTAAATGGCACAATGAATAGAGCCCCAGACCTGGAGTTAGAAAAATACAAGTTAAAATTTGGCCTCAGATGCTTTAGCTGTGTGATCCTGTACAAGTCACTTAACCTTGTTTGCCTCAGTTTCTTTAAAATTCTTTAAAATAATCATTCTGTAAAATGATCTGGAGAAGAAAATAGCAAACGCCTCCAATGTCTTTACAAAAAAACTCAAAAACAGGTCGTGAAGAACCAGATGTGACTGAAATGACTGAACTACAGCAAAACTAAGCTGCATATATGAATCCCTGTGGGGAGTGTGCATGTCAACTTAGTTTTTAAAGGAAATTAAATGTGAATTTGTAGAAGAAGTATAGATTTCAAAAGAGAAGATGATTTAATCTGTTTGAGGCACAGAATATTTCTCTTCTATCAAAGATAATATTCTACATGATTTTTTGTTATAATTCTACATCTTACACAAAATTTGAAATGTCCAGTACACAGCAAGGATAGTCAGATTTGGGTAGTTTTACATAAAATATCAGTTTCTCCAAAGATTATTTGGAAGTTAACAAGAACAGTCAGAAATATGGGCACTCTTCAGATAGAGTTCCCACTCTTCCTATACAAGAAAATTCTGGATCACATTGTTGAGTCTTATAGACCCTCAAATTTCCTTATCCAATGACTGCAGTGAATAAAATAATTTAATGTCATTCATTTATCAGTCTCAGACTTCTGCTTCCTTACCAAAGCATAACCATATTTAAGAACACTAGACCTCACTATTTTCTAAACCAATCTAAGATCATGTTGTGATTCTTTCATTTTGCTTTCTACTTTGAACAATTCCTTCCCTTGTTTTGCCCACTTCTTTACTTGTCCGCCTGGTTATCTTTCTCAGTTCATTCAGGTAATGATCTAGACTTATGACTTCCTTGGGTTTTCTGCTTCTCTTTCCAAGTCTTGTAGAGTTGATTAGAGCTTATTCGGAGCTTTATCACTTACCAAGTGGTAACCTAGTAGGATCATCTAGAGTAAGACAAATTGGAATTTCCCACTAATGTAATATGCCTTGATATGACTACTTCTGATGATATCACCATTCATACTGGACATAAAAACACATTGATACTCTATGGATTGTGTCAGTCACATTAACATGCTCCAGTAAAGGCAGGTCTAGTTTTCCAGTTCTTAACTACTACTTCATAGTTACATTTAAATTCTCTCCATGTCAAAAAGGTGATCCCTTTGCATAGAACTGTCCTCCTTTTATTCATCATTTCAACTCTTGAACCCTGAAAGATACGTTTAATTTTGACACAACCAGACAAAATACGTAAGACAGCATGCCAATTTAATAGGGGTATAAACATTCTATACACCAAGTATTACATTTGCACAGCATAGCTCTCACACTAATAACACTTTCTGATTGTAAAAATATTATTTACAGTACAATAAGGTAAAGAATGCTAATATAATATGAGAGATGCTCATATAGTAAGCCATCTGCTTGAATGATAAAATATAACACAATCCACACATAAGTTGGGTGGCAGTCCTCCAGCAACAAATTCATTATTTGTTGTAGAGAACGGAAATCTTGAAGGGAAGCATATGAAGAATAAAGATTTACTTCTTTTGATAACTCACAAGTCTAGAGTACAAACTTTGATTTAATCTGTCCATTCAGGAACATTTACATTAAATGAAACTTTCTCTGTTAATTGCTTTTCTGTTAGTCCCTATTACTTTCCAACTCAGGAAATCTTCTTCTCTACTTTAGCACTATGTACTTATTAACTACTCTACAGTTAGCATTAACTACTTATATTAGATTACAATCACTCTTAAGGAGAATTGAGAAATTGTTTCATCTTACTGTGAATAAGAGTTCCTTTTGAGAAAAAAAAACACAGATATCATATGGATACTTATCCCAGGTCTATACTGATAAGACAAAACAGTCATTCCCTAATCTGTATACTGTAACTTCCAGTTAGAATAGAAAAGATAGAAAAGAATTCAGGTTGCCTCTAAGCAAGTTATATTATCCTAGACAAATGAATGGCATAGAAAATAGCCACAACACTTGACTGTCCTGTTTTTTCCTCTCCAGACACAAAGGACAGTAGATAGCAGAGTTACTTAAGAGGAATTTCTCCTCTCTCCAATTCTAGATGATAACCATGAGCTGTCGCTACAGCTTAATAAGCATCTCCACAGCGTTTTAAGGAATGCAATTTGCTTTACAAATTCTTAAGAATATCCCTCTGATGAAGATGCTATTGCTACCTCATCTTACAGGAAAAGAAACTAAACCTGAGATAAAAAAAATTAACAATCACCACACAACTGGTAAGTATCTGAGGTAGGATTTGAACCTGGGTCTTCCTGACTCTGTGAGCAGCATTCCGTCCACTGAGCTACCTATATCCTGAACAATAAAATTAGTTATTTCTTCCATTCATCATGAATCACTTAGGCGAGTCCTCTGAGTTGATTCCTCACTGAAAACAATCCAAGAAGACAAATTTCTACATGATGCAAAGTCTGCAGTATTAGGTGCAGATTCTCCTTACCCCCAGAATCTTATATGATTATTTCAGGTTTAGTCAATGACTTAAATGAAAATCTCTAGTATTTAGTGACTGATTATTTCTCCACATAAAAAGTAACCCCTTACTCAACCCATTAATAGGCTGATCCTTCACCTGAATGATGGTCGTATACCTGAGAGACAACAGGGCTTTAGAAAGGGTGGAGGAACAGTCAATATTGTGTTTACTTCCCAACAACTCCAGAAGTAATGCCAAGTGCAGAACAGAGGTCTGTGTGCAATGTTTGTAGATCTGACCAACTCCTTTGACACTGTGAGGCGTGGGGGCTTATGGAAAACTACGTCAAAATTTGGTTGCCCAGGGAAGGTCATCAATATTGTATGTCAATTTCATGATGGCATGTTTGCCTGGGTTCTGGATAGTGGACAGTGCTCTCGTGCCTTCTCAGTCACCAGTGGAGTGAAACAGATGTGTGTTCTTGCTCCCATGCTATTTAACATGATGTTTTCAGCCATGTTGGCAAACGCTTTCAAAGCAGATGAACACGGCATCAAGGTCAACTACCATACTGACGGTAAGTTCTTCAATTTGAAAAGGCTACAAGCCAAGATGAAAGTAGAGGGAGTGTTGGTGCATGATTTTCTGCTTGCAGATGATTGTTTATTCAGTGCAGCCTCTCAAGCTGAGATGCAACAAAGTATGGATCAATTCTTTGCTGCCTGTGCTTATTATGTCCTAACAATTAACACCAAGAAGACACAAGTGCTCCATCAGCCACCACCACACCATCCATATGTAAAAGAATCAAATGGAGAACAAATGGAGAAGTCTTGAATGCTGTGGATAAGTTCATTTACCTTGGTAGCATACATTCCAAGGTTGTACTCATTGACAATGAGGTTGATACATGCATGTGTTGCCAGAGCTAGCTCAGTGTTAGACTAGAGACCCTGAAGAAAAGTTTAGGAGAGAAGAGGTATTAAACTGCCTACCAAACTGAAGGCCTACAGAGCTATTGTGCTGACCTCATTGTTGTATGTCTATGCAACATAGAAAGTCTATGAGCATCATGCCAGGAAACTGAATCGCTTCCATTAGAACTGTCTTAAGAAGTTTCTGAGGATCACTTGACAGGATAAGGTACCAGACAATGAAGTCCTTGCTTGAGCTGAACTACCAAGCATTCAGACTATGCTTCACAGAACAAAACTCTATTGGGTTGGCCATGCTGTTCAAATGCAAAATACTTGCTTGAAAAAAAGACATTTTTTTATGGAGAACTCACATGAGGCAGATGATCACATGGTGGTCAGAAGAAGTGATACAAGGACGTTCTCAAGGTCTCTCTCAAGAACTTTGGATTTAACTGTGCAACATGGGAGTCACTGGCACAGAATTGTTAAACATGGCATGCCAACATCAGAAAAGGTGCTGTGCAGAACTGAGACAGCACAAAGTATAGGATATGCAAATTTGGGGTATTCACCCCAAATATTCACACAGACTATATGTGCCCAACCCGTGGTAGAGAATTCTGAGTTTATATTGTTCTGATCAGTCACAGTAGCACACACTAAAATTTCACTTTATCATGGTGATGTCCTTTTGGTCTTCTTGGAGAGCAAATGAAAACAACCAAGCAAACAACCAACCAACCACTTACTAAATTTAACCTAGAAAAGTTCTATTTAATTATTCTTTAGTTTCACAATGTTTTTGATTTCTCATTTTTGAAGTATTGTTTCACTTAATCACAAAACATGTATATGTTAATCACTTAAAATTCCCCTGTGCCATGAAGTTCTGTAGTCTTTAAGACCATTTGTTCTTCAGTACTCTCTGTCCAAACAAATGTTTGTTTTTGACCTGCATGTCATTTACTCTCATTTTCTATGTTTAATAAATGAAAGATATTTGTATACCATTAGTAAGTCATCAAATTGTTTCTATTTAAAGAAAGCATCTGGGGACAAGAGAAGGGAGGGATGATAGAAGAGAGGGCAGATTGGTGATAGGGAAAATTAGAATGCTTGGTGTATTGGGCTGGGGGGAGGGGATAAATGGGGAGAAAATTTGGAACCCAAAATTTTGTGAAAATGAATGTACAAAGTTAAATAAATAAATAAATTTAAAAAAAAAAAGAAAGCATCATTCTACATCATTCATAAAGTGATTTATTTCATTATATTTCTACCACAAATCATTTTCTTTCTAAAACTGGCCACATCTCTTCTAAGAGTTATGTTTGAGTCACATATAAGAGTAGTGAAACAAAATATGTTTTCCTACTTTCTTACTAAATATCTACTTATCAGAGAAGAAGTATCTTCCATTAACTGGCAGCTGACATTTATTTTTTCTTTATATAAAAATATGAATCTCTTTCAGCATTAAATTGCCTCATTTCAATAGAGTAGCCCATAAAAATTGTATCTTACTCAAACGTGTTCTACTATAGAGAGATAGCATAAATAGGAGAGAAAAACTTGGATTTAGAATTGGAAAATAAAGACCTAGATTGAATCTTGCTTCTGACACTTAGTAGTTGTGGTACCATAAGCTAATAATTTAACCTCTTTGAAAATTGAACACTCTAAAACTATTAGTTCCATTTCTTTCGCTCCAAGTCACTAGTCCTTGATGAATTGATGTAAATTTAGTCCTGTCCCATTCACTTACTGATTATTCTTTCCTTCTAAAGATACTAGTTGTGTGATGGCTTATTATCCACACACCCCATCCCCAATTGAAACTCATTAGCAACTCTATTTAAAATCCAGTGTGCAAAACTTCACTTAATAATTTAGAGTCAATGTGGAGCACCGGGCTATGTTTTATTTATAGCAGCAAATGTTCAGGGACATAACAATGCAACATAGATTTCTCAAGTTCCCATTCTTGTCTCTCAGGTCACTTCAAAGTAAAAAGTTCTTGAATGGCCACTTAGAGACATCACTTTTTGAAAGAGCAGAAGGAAACACTGTTGAACAACAATAACCTTGAGAATAAGACAAAGCGTGTGATGAGTACAAAACCGTTAGTTAACATAATTTCCCTCCCTTATGAGTCTTTTACATTTGGAATTTTCTATCTGAATTCTAAGTAGACAGCTTCCTATGCAATATGGCCTCTGGGGTTTTAGGAAGTATACCCTTCTCAAATAACTCCTTCATCTAATGTGTTAATTCTTGAAACCTGGCAAACACAGTTTTATTCTTTTGGTTTAGGGTTTGAAGTATCAGCATGTCTCCCATATAAGAACATTAGTTTCTTTATTATATCCATGGTGTTTTGGTTTTTCTTTATATCCCTGATTTCTGGCAAGTAATGAGTGCTCAGTAAATGCTTGTTAATTGGATGACCCAAAGGCTAATAATTGTACTTATCAAATTGATTAAAATAGCTTAAGTCTATATAGATTGCATGTTTTGGAATGCAAATGTTATGGAAGTGTATCTATGGATGTGTATCTATTGATGTTTAGATATAGCCACCATTATTTCCCAGAATTTGATAGCCAATAATAAGAGTTTAAGTGAATTGTGAGGATTGCAAGTATTATAGATCTATATCTAGATATCTAGAAGAATAATCAGAACAATTTTGAATGTTTTAGAATTGATAACATTCTCAATTCCTCTAATTCATTTAAACTTCCTGATTATTCATTTCCTTACTTCATAGCTTTATACACACACACACACACACACAGAGATTTATAGTTGTATGTATATGTGTGTTTATATCCTAACAGTTGCATTTTAAAAAATCATATTATAAGTACAAGATGCATGTATCATGGCTTTAAGAAGCCATTCATATCACATCGAAAGAAAAGTGATTTTAGTCAATGACAAGGACAACATGAATCAACAGTTTAACATGGCAACTAATAACCTAATATGATTGTAAACATATTAGAAGTATACAAGTCACAGGATCAAAAACTAAGGAAAGGATAATCTCACTATACCCTGTCTGGATCAGAGCTCTTCTGGGTTATTATGTTCTATTCTGTGTCCCAATATCTGTGAAGGATTTTGATAATATAAAGAGTACCAGAGTGAGGATTGTGAAGGGCCTTCAGTTTACACCATGTTATAAGGAAAATCCATCAGACATATTGTCCTAATGAAAAGAAAAATACTACAAGAAATTGATGAGAGCTGCAGACAATTTCGAATTGATATAAGGTGAAAAAACATGTAAGAAAAAACCTTCTTTTGTATCATTAGTGTCATCTTAAAAAATAAGTAAGCTTCCTTAAAATGCAATGAATACTTCTTCCCAGGTCGTTTTTAAGCAAAGGTTAGAAAAGAACTTGTAGGACATGTGCTGAAGGGGATTATTTTTTGAGTACTGTTTCAAGAAATTGTTTCAGACCCCTTTCTAAATAGAAAATTCTTTAATTCTGAATTAGAGAGAAAATCATCTCAGGGACAGCATAACTAGAATGTATGGCCTTTGTATAGGTAATGAAAACAACAAATTAATTCCTTATTTATAGCACCAGGCTTCTAAATGCCATTTATTTCTCCTTCAAAGTGATAATTTAAAGATTAAAACAAAGTAAGAAAATTACAAAGTAATACTTAATACCCGGATCAAGCTGAAATGGACCACTGGGTCAGAAAAGTGAAGAGGGAAGAATTACATTTGGCAGGATGAGTGCTTTCAAACTTTTACACATGCAGGCTTTGTGACCATGGGAAGTTCACTTAAACCCACTGATCTTTGGTATTCCAATGCTACAATGACTATTATATATAATGTTTGTGTTCCCTATTTCGCAGAGTTAAGGAAATCATCATGTACATTTCATAGTACTGTACAAATGTGGAAAGGCAGCAGGTAGTAGTTAACTATGAGCTGTCCTCAGATAGAGAAAGAAGAGGGTTTTTATCTTGCCTTCATAAAATTACTGGAAGCATGCAATTAAGTGAAATATTCAGTGGTCCCACATAATTCCTTCAGACCATAAATTATACATTGTTTGAAGAACTGCCTCACTGGAAGGAGTTTTCCTCTATGGAGTTCCATATGCAAATGAAACATAATTCCTCCCCTCCCCCAAATAAGATGAATTAATTATTCATATAATTCCAATTTTTATCCTAGCTTGTGATACTGTGGGTGCATAGAATCCCAGTGTGGAAAGTCCCTGTGCCAGTGAAAATCAACAGCTGTCCTAAAATCTATGGGCTCAAAGAGTTGTCATAGAGGTTACATGGCATAGTCTGAATCACTGAGCAAGTTTGTATCAGAGGTAAGATGAGAACTGGTCTGCACGACACTTAATGAGACAATTGGGACAGTAGATAAAGTATCAATCTGCTCCAAGTTGTCTCATTATAGACACATATACATATAAATCTATGTATACACACATATACTTACATGTAGGTATATATGTAAAAATATTTGTGTGAACACACACGTATGTATACACACATACATTTTGCATTGTTTTTATAGTATTGATCAGCAGCTTATCATTAGTCCTTGTTTTCATTTTTGTTTTCCACTTCTCCAGAAAATCTTTTCATCTCCTAAAATATTTTGGTGAAATAGTAAATGTCACATAATTGTAAGGCAAGTATTATTGTACCCATGCTACAGATGAGGATCACACAAGTAAAATGTCCATTCATTATTAGAATTAGTGTTTTAGAAATAGTGAATGAGACAGTCAAGGTTGAAATGGAGGTTCCCAATTTCCATAAAAAGTCAGGTTATTCTTAAATTTAAGTTGAATAAGTTGATTTGCCTTTCACCCTGTTCCCCCCACCTTCTGCTCTGGTTTCATCTCATTGAATGTTTGGGAAGCACCAACCAGAGGTTAGAAAGCCTAAAAAATGACACTGTAGCGAATTTAAATATTTGGCTGCTGATAAATATTGTTTAAACTGAGAAACTCTGAGAAAGTTAAGTTACTTCTCCACAATTATATACCTGGCAAATGATCGGGCATTCCTAGCTCCCAGTTCAATTCCATTAGACTGAACTGTGTGCCTAATTAGCTAAATTACTCCTAAGTTCACGACAATTACTAAATTATTAAATTTGACATTTTTTGAGGGGTGTGACGATCTTTATATTTCTTTTCTTTTTACTCTTCTTTTCACAATAGAGTTTCCTTTAAATTCCTCTCTAATGTACCTGGTGCTTATATTTGTTACTTCTGATCAGAGTGGCATGTCTTTGTCTTCCAAAGGTACATAAATCAGCTTCATATTCATTCACAAGATTGATTTAATAAAAGGTGGTTTTACTTGACTGTATTTATTTGTTACAAAGGAAAACTTTTATTTATGAGAGATGAGAGGAAGGATAAAGAGTTTGGTCACAGTGATAAAAAAAAGAAAATAAAGAAAAAGAATATGAATGAATTTTTTTACACAGAATGGACTTTTAAAGGGACAATAAAAATTGAGATAAGGTTTGTTCCTGAATGTTAAATTTGATATAAGTTTATATATATATATATATATATATATATATATATATATATATATACATATATACATATATACATGAAATAGTAACTATTATTTTATATTATAAAATTAATATTGATATTTAATTTGTTACTATTAACATATTATATTTGCTTAATACATAAATATATACTTAAATATTGTTTAAAAAATCAAATTGTAATTAGTTCCTAGTTTAGGGCAACTAGATGGAGTAGTGGGATAGAGTGCCATACCTTGAGTCAGGAAAATTCATCCTCCTGAGTTCAAATCTGGCACCAGTCACTTACTACTATGTGACCACTGGCAAGTAAATTAACCCTGCTTGCCTTAGTTTCTTCATCTGTTAAATAAGCTTGAGAAGAAATAGCAAGCCTGTTCAGTATATTTGCTAAGAAATCCCCAAATGGGGTCATGAAGAATGAAACATTACTGAAATAACTGAATAAAACAAAGTTCAGAGCTTTGTGTTCAAGAAATGTTTGGCCTCTTCACATGAAACACTTTATAATTGTTGATAATTTAGTCATTCATAATAAAAAGTTTTTCATAAAGAAAAAACTAGCAAAATATGAATAGTTATTAGTAGAGAATTTAAATGATGCAAGATTTTAAAGGAGAAAGATGTGAAGGAAGTTCCATCCACCTCCTTCAGCTGTAAGTATACCCAGGCAGCTGATATGTAACTCATTTCTGTAACAGGTTTATTTGTTCAATTTTATAGGAATGTATTTTCCAAACCATTACAAAGGGACTATATTCTTTGGATGCACTGATATTTTATTGTGTATTTACATAGCCATACACCAAAAACGTCACCCATGGTAATATATTCCAAAACACTATAAACAATGCAGCAGAGCTGTAACCACATGCCACTCTCCGAAATGATGTTGCTGTGTTTCTCAGATGGACGAATACCACAAAAATTTTTTTCCCTTTAAAATCATAAAAGTCTCTTTCTAAAATTTGAAAATGAATAACTCTCTGTGAAAAATTGCATTTCATGACTAATGTGGCAACTTCCACTGAGAGCACACCTGAAAAACTTAATTCAGTGAAACATAGAATGAAAGATGTTTAAGGCTGGAAGGAATTTTAGAGGGCATTTATGCCCAACTCGCTCCAAATGCAGCAATTGCCTCTAGCATTCCCAGAGAAAGGTCACAGGTTCATAGATTTATGACTAGCAGGGATTTTTCTGATCACCTATTCTGTATGTGCATATCCCAGGAAAAGGAAACTCACCTAAAATGAGGACCTATTTCATTGTTGAACAAGTCAGGGGGGTGAAATTTTTTGTCTTTTCCCTCCCTCCCTACTTTCTTTCTTTCATTCCTCCTACTTTCCTCCTTTCCTTTCCTTCCCTTCCCTCCCTTCTCTCCCTTTCTCCTTCCCTCTCTCTGTCCCCTTTCCCTCTTTTCCTTCCCTTCTGCCCTCCCTTTATTCATTCCTCCCTTACCTACTTCCTCCTTCTTCACTTCTCACCTTCTTTCCTTTGTCGCTTATATTCTTCCTTCCTTCTTTCTTTCTTGTTTCTTTTTTCTTCCTTCTTTCCTTTGTTCCTTCTACCCTTTCTCTCTATCTTCCTCACTTCTTTCCTCCCTCCCTCTTTATTTTTCTTCTTTCTCAAATGTTCCCTTTGTAATATCACAGAATCATGGCCACTGAGAATCATCTGGTCCAAACTGCAACACATTCTACCCCACCAGTTATCACCAACTGCTCTCTTACCATTCCTTCCCCATCAGGTATATTGCGAACTTTATTTGGTAAGCCAAGTGTAAGACTTTATATTTATCCCTATTGAATTTCTTCTTATTATATTCACAGAAAATTCTAACCTATAAAGATTTTTATTTAAAAAATCATACAGTATGTTTGCTCCTCTTCTTATCTTTCCTTTATCAGCAAATTCTATGAACATGCAATCTATACATACAAGGTGAAGCATAGAAGCCTAGGGTACTGTATACCTTATAAAAAAAACCCCACAGCACTGACAAAAAAAAAAGGTAGCAGACTAGGGTACATATTCCTACATTTATGAACTACAGTTCTCAGTTTGAAAAAATCTATTGTACATTATATTTTCTATTGTACATTATATTTATGAATATCCATTTAATATAATACACATAATACATATGTATGCATCCACATATATGTATATATGTCTGCAGCACTTACATATAGGTATATAAGTACAAACCTCAGAAAGATAGTTATGTATATATATAGAGAGAGAGATAGACAGATAGATAGATAGACAGACAGACAGACAGACAGATAGATAGATAGATAGATAGATAGATAGATAGATAGATAGATAGATAGATAGATGGACAGATGGACAGACGGACGGACGGACAGACGGACAGACGGACGGACGGACGGACAGACAGACAGAGACAGACAGACAGAAAGATAGATAGATAGATAGATAGATAGATAGATAGATAGATAGATAGATAGATAGGCATAGATAATTTGGGTCAGAGGGAAGAGATAGGATGAAAACTGGGAGAGAACAGTGTTGCAAAATCCTAAAGTAAAGAAAGTACCAAGAAGAAAAGACTGCTCAATGCTGTCAAAGATTGAAGAAAAGTTAAGAATGATGGGGATTGAGAAATATCCACAAGTTTTGGCAAATAGATCATTGCTAACTTTTGAGAAAGTAGTTTCTTGTAAATGTTGAGGTAAGAAATAAGACTAGAGAGTTGAAGAAAAAAAGTGAGACAAAGGGACATGGAGATCCTGAGAAGGTTGCTACAAGACTTGAACAACCAAAAGAAAGGCCAGATATAGAAACACAGTTAGTGGACTTAGATAAATCCAGTGATATTTTGTTTTGTTTCGCTCATGAGGGATTTCATGAAAAGCAAGATGGATCAAGTAAGAGTACTGGATGGTGAGAGAGACATGAACATGCTTGAAGTAAGGGAATAGCCAGGAGACAGGGAGAACTCAAAACTTGGTGAGAGAATGTTAATGGTAATGGTAGAGTTGAGAATCTATACTGTAGATGACAGACAGGAACTATATGTCCATATGGAGGTGTTTGCCGCCTCTTTAACGTGATATAGGAGTGGAGGAAGAGATAGATAGTGAAGGCATCAAAATAATGTGAGATAGAAAGGGGAGAAGTGAGAGCTCTTGTCTGACCCTCTTCACTGAAATATAAGGAAGAATTCTCAGCCAAAAGGGTGGGGAGAGGGGAAGCCATGAGATGTTTGAAGTGAGTGAAAAAAATTTGAAAGACCTGATGTGGCGTTCAGAATGATACATTAGCTATTCTTTGTGACCCCTGTGAACAGAACGTCCATGAGGTTTTCTTGGCAAAGATACTGGAGTGGTTTGTCATTTCAATTAAGGCAAATAGATGGTAGGTGACTTCTCCAAGCTCACACAGTTACTAAGTGTCTGAGGTCAGTTATGAACTCATGTCTTCCCAACTCCAGGCCCAATACCTCAGTACTTTGTCCACTGAACCATTTCGATGCCTCCAGTACACTATTTGAGGAAAGATAAAACTATTTCTTTGCCAAGTGAAAAACTTAATTGAGATTGTTATGTGACTATCTAGCATTCATTTCAGGAAAAAAAGAATAAATTTCCTTCCAAACAGGTACAAAATATATTAAATATCTAATAGTTCTATCAAACTTATGTCTTTCCTGGAAATTAGGCATGACTTAGGTGGTACAGTTGATAGAACCTTCGATCTGGAGTCAGGAAGACCTGAATTCAAGTTCAGCCTTAGACTCATGCCAGTTGTGTGATCCTGGACAAATCTATCTACTGGACCATCTATCTACTTCAGTTTCCTTATCTATAAAATTGATAATAATAAACACTAACCTACAGGGGTTGTTGTCAAGAAAAAGTCTGACAATATTTCAGGCAAAACTTAAGGTGCTATATATTTTTGCTAGTTACTGTTTTTGTAACCTTTCCTGTTTAAAATGTAATCTAAAGGATATAAATTTTTCATGCTTTGTAATTATATCCCCAATGTGTAGCACACTTTTAGCCCCATAGTAGGTCCTTTAAAAATGCTTGTTTATTGAAATAGGAAACTTCCTTGTATATAACTCCCTCCATCAATGTAAATACTCATTATGCTACTTAAACTTTTGAAGAATTGCCTACAACACTATGAAATTAAGTGGCTTTCCCAGGTCCACACAGACAATGTGGGCCAGATGCTGGAATTGAAACCAGGTCTTCTTTACTCTTATTCCAGTCCTCTGAGCTCTACAATAATTCTGCCTCTCATTATTCCATTAAAATAATACTAATTCTTCTGAGGATGGGGAGAAGTAGAGATTTTCTAATGGCTATATTATTCCCTATCTGTTTTAGGAAGATTACTGTCTTCCTAATCTCAACTTTTTGTCTGTTAAAAAGTCTTCAGTCACACTTGAATAACAACATTCCAGTCCCACTTAAATGTTACTAAAGGAAATTTTATAAAGTCTAGGAAGAAATGCAATTGAAGGCAGATCTGAAACCTTTATATGTTTTGTTGTACTTTCTCTCCTTCCTGTTTCATTTAATCAGCTATAAGCTAGAGAATCAGAAAATGTAATTGCTAGAAGATGGCTTGACTTTTTCTGCTAATCTAGAGCCAAAAGAGAGAACATAGCAATTATCTGATGACTCAAATGCCTGTGAGCATAATAGCAATGTTTCAAACAAAGGAATCAAAAAAGTACTTTTTAACATACGGATATGATAAAAGGTGGACTGGTAAACATATTAAAATATCACTTTGCTCCTACATTCAAGGATTTTATTTCTAAAAACAGAATGAGAAATCTTCTACTTCAAGGGCTTTGATTCACAAGTCAAGGTTCATGTTCAATTTTGAAGGTACTTAACAGTCTGCTCCAACCTTGCCTGCTTGGTTTTCTATTCTCCCAAACAATTCTTTTATTGATCTTTGCTTTACTTAGATCTCCTTGAGATGATGCTATGTCCATCATCTTGGAAAGAGCATTGAATGTGGACTAGATTCAAGCATTTGGTATTGATTCACTGATGAGCTACTACCTACTGAAATGATCTTGCTTGGGTTATGAGATATCTATGGTCCCTTATTCTCTCTTCTCCCAAAGATGAAGACTCTGAGTTCCCTTTATTGCACTTAATTCTATGACTTGATGACTCTCCTATAAACACCTATTTTGGAAAGTCCTTCATTTTTCTTCTCTGCCTATATAAAACTTATGGCCCATATAGTATCCAGCATCAATTTTGTCTTCTCAAGTAAATCTCCTTTAGTATTAGTAGTATTAGTAGTAATAGTAGTAGGAATTTGTTTGTAGTAATTATAGATCAGGTCTCAGAGTTGAGAAAACAGTTTGGTTCAAGTCTCACATCTGACTTCTGACACAGGGTTGTGTGACCCTGGATCAGTTTACAAGGTAACTCTCAGATTATGAGTCAGAGAATAAATCTTTGCATTTTTATGAGTTTTCCCACCAGAAATTTTGTAATGCAAAGAAATCACAGATCTCAAGAGAAAAAAAAAACAGCATTATGGTCCCTTTCTAGGATGATACTAATGAAAATGTGTGTGTGTTTGTATTTCCCCTATTGTGTCTAAAGCATGCTTACATCCAACTTTTCATTTGATTTCTGTAATTACAAATATCTAGTTGATTGATGTCTACAGAAATTCCTACTTAAGCCTTTCCTTGTGACAAAGTATTTGAAAGGGTGGTTAACAAAGTTGTACATACACATAATGCTTCTGGAAGATGACTTAGTGGGTAGCTGATGTAGATAAATAGTTTATAGTCAGTTGGATTCCAAGCCAAAATCTCTCATTACCTTCCATTCTCTAAGCCATCACTATAAGTAGGGCAAAATAGCAGAAGTTTAGGGTAGCCATCTCAGATCAGAATTTTATTCATAAAGATACAAAGTTTTGCAACGTTCAGAAGAATGCTTCTGAGGTTCTAGATCATATAGGATGAGAGTATCTTATGGAAACAACACAGGAGGTGGACACACACAAAAAAAATATATGAGGTCTCATCAAATTCACTGTGTGGCTTTACATAAACTAATTAACTGCTCTGTACCTCACTTTCCTAATCCTATATAATGTTGGTTTCTTTCCTTTTTCTAATTTTTATTATTATTTATTTGTTTTCAAAATTCTACAATCACTTTCATATATCTTAGAATTTACCCTTCCCTCCCTCCTTCCCTCCTACCTCTCCACTCCCTCTGTAATATGGCATACAGTCTTATATAAGTTCTACACATACATTTCTATTAAATATATTTTCACCTTAGTCATGTTGCATAGAGGAAATAAAATGACCAACTTACAAAGGAAAATGATCTGCTTCATTCTGTGATTGAATTCCATAGTTTTTTCCCTGGATGTGGAAGGTATTTTGTCTTAAGAGACCGTTGTGAACTATTTAAGTCCTTGCATTGCAATGAAGTACTAAATCTAACAGAAAAATTCCTCACACACTGTGGTTGTTGCTGTGTATAAAGTTCTCCTGGTTCTGTTACTTTCACTCAGCATCAGTTTATATAAGTCTTTCCAGGTCTTTCTGAAGTCTTCCTGTTCATCATTTCATAGTAAAATAGTATTCCATTACATTGATATACTGCAATTTATTCAGTCATTCCCCAATTGATGGGCATCCTGTTGATTTCCAGTTTGGGGCCGCCACAAAGAGAACTGCTATAAATATTTTTTTAAAAATATTAACTTTATGTATTTTTAGTGTTCTATGATCACTACCATATAATTTAGACTTTTTTCCCCTCTGTCCCCCTTCCCTCGCCGAGATAGCATGCAATTTTATATAGGATCTACACATACATTCTTATTAAATCAATTTTCACTATAGTCATGCTGTGTGGAAGAATTATAATGAAGGGGGGAAATCATATAACAAAGCAAAACGTGATACAGAAAAAAAATGATATGATATATTATAAAATTGAATTCCATAGTTCTTTCTCTGGATGTGGAAAGCATTTTGCCTTAGGAGATCATTGGGAATTTTTGTTTGAGTCCTTGCATTGCTGTGAAGTTTCAAGTCCACCAGAAAAATCTCTCACACACTGTGGTCACTGTTGTGTACAAAGTTCTCCTGGTTCTGCTCCTTTCACTCAATATCACATCATATAAGTCTTTCCAGGCCTCTCTGAAGTCTTCCTGTTCACGGTTTCTTATACCACAATAGTATTCCATTACATTCATATACCATAATTTATTCAGCCATGTCCCAATTAATGGGCATCCTCTTGATTTCCAGTTTTTGTCCACCACAAAGAGAGCTGTTATAAATATTTTTGTACATGTGGGACCCTTTCTCATTTTTGTGATCTGTTGGGAATTCAATCTTAGAAGTGATATTACTGGGTCAAAAGGTATGTATATTCTTGTAGCCCTTTGGCATAGTTTCAAATTGCCCTCCAGAATGGTTGGATCAGCTCACAGCTCCACCAACAATGTATTAATGTTCCAACTCTCCCACTTCCTCTCCAACACTTAACATCTTCTTGTTCTGTCATGTTAGCTTATTTGATAGGTATGATGTGGTACCTCAGAGTTGTTTTGATTTGCATCTCTATAATCAATAGTGATTTAGAGCATTTTTTCATATGATTATAGATATCTTTAATTTCTTCCTCTGGAAATTGCCTGTTCATATCCTTTGACCATTTATCAATTGGGAAATGACTTGTTTTTTGTACGTTTGACTCAGTTCTCTATGTACTTTAAAAATGAGATTTTTATCCTCAACTTTAGCTATAAAAATTCTTTCCCAATTTTCTAATTTTCTGATAGTTTAATTGGTATGGCACTAAATAAGAAAATTAATTAAAGTAAAGATGTCATTTTTATTATATTGGCTCAGCCTACCCATGAACAACTGATGTTTTTCCATTTACTTAGATCTGACTTTATTTGTGCAAAAAGTGTCTTTTAATTGTGTTCATTTAGACCCTGGGTTTATTTTGGCAAGTAAACTCCCACATATTTTATAGTGTCTACCCTATCTTTAAATGAGATTTCTCTTTCTGTTTCTTACTGTTGGGCTTTATTACTACAATGGAGAAATGCAGAAGATTTGTGTGGGTTTTTTGGATGGAAATATTTGCCAAAGTTGTTTATTATTTCAAGTGTTTTTTTTTTTACTTGAATCTCTGGGATTTCTAAGTATATCATCACATCATCTGCAAAGAGTGATGACTTAGTTTCTTCTTTGCCTGTTCTAATTACTTCAATGTCTTTATCTTGTCTAATTGCTATAGCTAATATTTCTAGTACCATATTGAATAATAGTGGTGAAAATGGACATCCTTATTTCACTCCTGATATTATTGGAAATGCATCTGGTTTATCTCCATTGCATGCAATGCTTGCTGAAGGTTTTAGGTAGATACTGTTTATTATTTTGTGGAAAATTCCCTTTAGTCCTATGTTCTCCAATGTTTTTAAGAGGAATGGGTGTTGTATTCTGTCAAAAGATTTTTCTGCATCTATTGAGATAATCATATGGTTTCTGTTAGTTTTGTTGTTGATGTGATCAATACTGCCAATAGTTTTCCTAATATTGAACCAGTCCTGAATTCCTGGAATAAATCCTACCTGATTATAATGTATTATTCTCAGGATAAGTTTCTGTATTCTTTTTGCACAAATCTTATTTAAAATTTTTGCATCCATATTCATTAGAGAAATTGGTCTATAACTTCCTTTCTCTGTTTTGTCTCTTCCTAGTTTAGGTATCAAAACCATATTTGTATCATAGAAAGAATTTGGGAGTACTCTTTCTTCCCTAATTTTAACAAATAGTCTATATAATACTGTAAATAGCTGTTCTTTAAATGTTTGATAGAATTCACTTGTAAATTCAGCTGGCCCTGGAGATTTTATCCTAGGGAGTTCATTGATGGCTTGTTCAATTTATTTTTCTGAGATGGGATTGTTTAAGCATGCAACTTCCTTTTCTGTTAATCTGGGCAATTTATATTTTTTAAAATACTAATCACTTACATTAAGATTGTCAGATTTATGAGCATAAAGACAAAGTAATTTCTAATTATTGTTTTAGTTTCCTCCTCATTGGATGTAAGCTCACCCCTTTTGCTTTTGATATTACTAATTTGGTTTTCTTCTTTCTTTATTAATCAAATTGACCAGAGGTTTACCAATTTTATTAGTTTTTTTTCATAAAACAAACTATTAGTTTTATTTATTTTCCGTGTTCCTAGTTTGGTAATTACTTGAGAATGTTCAATTTATTCTTCTTCTAGTTTTTTCAGCTGCATGCCCAAGTCATTGATACCCTCTTTCTCTATTTTACTCATGTAGGCATTCAAAGATATAAAACTTCCCTTAAGAACTGTTTTTGAAGTATTCCATAAAATTTGGTAGGTTGTCTCATTATTGTCATTCTTTTGAATGAAGTTGTTGATTATTTCTATGATTTGTTGTTTTACCCACTCTTTCTTTAGGATTAGATTATTTAGTTCTCAATTAATTTTTGGTTTATCTTTCCATGTCCATTTATTACATGTAATTTTTATTGCATTATGATCTGAGAAGGATGCATTGACTATCTCTGCCTTTCTGCACTGGACTGTGAGGTTTTTATGCCCTAGAACATGATCAATTTTTGTACATGTGCCATGTATCACCGAGATAAAGGTATATTCCTTTATATCCACATTCAATTTTCTACAAAAATCTATATTTACATTTTCCAGAGTTTTTTTTCACCTCCTTAACTTCTTTCTTGTTTATTTTAAAGTTAGATTTATCAAGTTCAGAGAGGAGGAGATTGAGATCCCCCACTAGTATAGTTTTACTGTCTATTTCTTCCTGTAACGCCCTTAAGTTCTCCTCTAAGAATTTGGATATTATACCACTTGGAGCATATGTGTTTTGTAATGATATTGCTTCATTGTCCATGATGCCTCTTAGCAAGATGCAATTTCCTTCCTTATCTCTTTTGATTACATCTATTTCTACTTTTGCTTTGTCTGAGATTAGGATTGCTACCCCCACTTCTTTTACATTAGATGAATCACAATATATTCTGCTCCAACTTTTTGCCTTTGCCTTGTGTGTATCCCCCTGTTTCAAATGTGTTTCTCATAAACAAAACATTGTTGGATTGTGGTTTTTAATCTGTTCTGCTCTCCTGTTTTATGGGAGAATTCAACCCATTCACATTCACAGTTATGATTACTATCTGTGTCTTTCTCTCCATTCTCTTTCCCATTGTTTTGCTTTTAGTTCTCCCTTCTTCCTTCCCCTCCTCAACAGAGATATAATTTTTGACAACCACTTCCCACAGTCTTCCATTCCTTCTTTCAGGACCCTTCTCTTTTATTCCCCTTTAGCCTGACTACTTCTTCCCTGACTTTTAGCCTCCCTTCCCTTTTCTTTGCCCCTTCCCCTCCTACTTCCTATACAGCTAGTTAGATTTATATACTTAATTGTTTGTTGTATCCTAATTGAATAAGATCAAATAAGAATACCTCTCAAATAATGCTCATCACCCTCCCCTATTTCCATACCCTGTAATGTGATTTTGTGCTTCTTCCTGTGATATAATTTACCATTTTCTGTCTCCTCCTTTTCAAATTTCCTGTTGCAATCCCTTTGCATCCTTAAATCACATTTTTATCATCACATCATTTACTTTATACCCTCTCCCTCTATCTATGTATATCCCTTTTATGTTTTATAATAAATGTAACATTTTGAACATTAACAGGTGTCATCTTCCCTTTTAGGGATGTAAACATTTTGCTCATACTGAGTAATGTTTTTCATTTCATGTTTACATTTTTATGTCTCACTTGAGACCTGTATTTGAAGATCAAATTTTCTATTGAGTTCTGGCCTATTTATCAGGAAGGTCTGGAAATTCCTTATTTAATGGAATGTCCATCTCCTTGCCTGAAATATTATGCTCAATTTTACTGGGTAATTGATCCTTGGTTGTAGTCCTAGCTCCTTTGCCTTACAGAACATCATACTTGAATTCCTTTGATCTTTTAATGTAGAAACTGCAAGGTGCTATATGATCCTGACTGTAGATCCTCAGTATTTAAATGGTTTATTTCTGGCTGTCTGTAGTATTTTCTCCTTCACTTGATAGTTTTGGAATTTGGCAACGATATTCCTTGGTATTTTTAGTTTGGGATCCCTTTCGAGAGGTGAACAGTGGATTCTTTCAAAGACTATTTTGCCCTCTGGATCTAGGATTTCTGGGCAGTGCTCCATGATGATTTCTTGGAAGATATTGTCCAGGCTCTTTTTTTCATCCTGGTTTTCTGGTAAGGCAATAATTATAGATTTTCTCTCCTGAATCTATTGTCCAGTTCAGTTGTTTTTCTAATTACATGTTTTACATTTTCTCCTATCTTCTCATTCTTTAGATTTTGTTCAACTGATTCTTGCTGTCTCATGGAGTCATTAACTTGTACTTACCCAATTCTAATTTTTTACAAATTGTTTCTTCAATTAATTTTTGCATCTCCATTTCCATCTGTCCAATTAGTCCTTTTAATAAATTATTTTCTCCAGTTAGTTTTTGTGCAGAAAAAGAAGACTGTTGTGTTTGTCCTTCATTCTCAAAGAGGACTGTGACATCAAGTTGATGACATGACTTGCAGCTGACTTTGATTTGAGTGAGGGAGGAACGTGCAAGGTCACCAACCTCACTTTCTTCTCCTAAACCATTTGGATACAGTGTCCTGACATTCATCAAGATGACTGGATCCAATGTGGGAAGCTGGCCCTTTCAAACTAAGTTCCTATAGCATTCTCACTTTGAGTGAGATGCACTCATTCAATGAATAGGCTTCTTTAAGTAGTTGCACAAGACATGGCCCCTTCAATAAAAAAAAAAAAAAATCAAACTAAGAGAAGATCTTCAGTGTCCTGGGTAAAAGAGAAACAACCACCATTTAGTATGTAAAAGTGATGATTTGAAAGAACTTAGGCAAGAAAGACATGTTCACTACTAGTAAATGTGAGTTGATCAAAGACAAATCATGGCAGTACAAATTAATTCTTTCTAGAGGGCACAGGGTCATAAAATATTGGCATCAAATATGGGTTACAGAAATACATTCAAATATGTATTAACATACCTAAAAGAAAGATGGAGATGAATAGTCAAGATAGTAGTATATTTCAATGAATTTGGAGCTAGTTAAATGATTGGGGTGGGGGTAGAGAAGATATTAAACAATTCATGTAAATTTGAAGAGAATCTTCAAATGCTACAACATATAACACTTTCATTGACCCTGTCCTCTTCAATTTTTTAAATCAAATTACTTCCATGAAAGCATAAGATGTCATTTTCATCAACTTTAAAAATTATATGCTTCTAGGTAGAATTAGTTAATATATTGGTGGAAAGACTTGAGATTCTTTATTGAATCTTAGCCCTCAAAATAAGTTATTAGAGTGATAGAGTAGTTATCAAAGATCACCTGTGTTTTGCTCTTCCTCTTCAAACAGTCCAAACAACCCAAAGAAAAAAAATGATCCAACCACCCATCTGATTCTACTAGCCCCATAGAAAGTTGTGTGTAATTGTGTATATATATATATACTTATGTGTGTATATGCATACAGATATGCATATATACACACACTGCTAGCCCCCATGTATTTAAATGCATATAGACACATCTATTTTTATATACATACACACATACATACATACATGCATACATATATGCTTATGTGTATATACACATATATGCACATATACACATGCATACATATATATCCACTTAATTATCTCAGCTTAGCAGCCTAAGAAGTGCTGAAACAATGATGTGATGACACTCATTTCTGGATAGAGAAGATTTGTCTGCTGGCTCAGTTTTAGACCAGCAAACTAAATCATGTTTTGAAAGAACAACAATTCATGAAACTTACTGCTTCTATAACAATATGGCAACCCTCTCTCTACCTCTCCCTCAAAAGAAAAAAAAAATATTTCTAGCTGCTTAAATAATTTGCCAAATCTACAATAAATATTAATATAAATGTATAGTTCTAAAATTAGGTGTCAATTGTGTTTTATAAATGAGCCATGTACAGTCAATAATTAACAGAAGAAAAAGATTTTAGATTTTTATTATTTTAACCTGAACTGAACAAACTGAACCAATTGTATGGAAATGCAGATAAAAACAAACCATCCGTCACAATTACCACAACTACCATCAATATCCACAAAACTAATTGATTGACAGAAAAGAAAAAAAAAAGGCATGTCCAAAATGAAAGATACTACAATCCCATCATGGTTCATTCTTGTCAGAAAGGTTTAAAGTATTTGAACCTGTATTTGGTTCGAAGTACTACATTTTAAAAAGTATACACATCACAGGAATGCTTCTGGTGCCTAATAACCAGGACAGTGGGGATTAAAAAAAAAGCAGTTGTATGAATGGACTTGAAAAAAGAAATAAGAATGTTTACCAAAGGTAATACCATTTTTAGGGGGAGGGGTGTAACATACTATGCAGTTTCAAATATTTTTAATTTTTATCATAGATATTCAACCAGATGTCAAATGAGCACTTTCCAACATGTTATAGAGAAAATTTTGTTTACATTACAAACATTTACCAATTGTCCCACTATATCAGAAATCACTTGTAACAGAGGAAAACAATTACCTAAAAATAACAAGGGAGTGACCTCAAATGAAAGCATATTCACCATTCTAGATAGTCAATCAATACATTTTTATTAAACAATTACTATGTTCCTGATATGCTGGTAAGCACTGAGAACTTCAAAAATAAATTTAAAAAAATTTACAAAAATAAAATGAAATGAAATGAAAATTAGTCCCTGCTTTCAAAGAAATAAAAGTATAATGTGGAGAAAAAAATGAAAATAATGATGTGCAAAAATGATATGTAGGGAATAAATTAAATATTATTAATACAAGGAAAGAACTAGCTTTTAAAGAGAATTCAGAAAGAGCTCTCATAGAATAGGAGGTTTTCACTGGATCCTAAACCAAACCAATTAAACCATGAAGTAGAAATTTTTTAAAAACGCAAGTCTTTCAGGATTAGGGAACAGGAAAGAAAATGCCCAGTCTCAAAATGGATTGCCTTATATGTCTTTTGCATAAATCAACAAAGAATTGAATGTGATTGGATCTCAAAATATGGAGGGAGGAATAAAGGGTAAATTGGTTGAAAAGTTAAAAAGGGGGTATTTTGAGAAGGGCTTTGAGTAGCAGATGAGAATATTATATTTGATTCTGAAATGATAGAGAGTGATGAGTTCATTTGAATTGGGGGAGATGTGATTGGATCTACACTTAAGAAAGATCACTTTGGTAGCTGACTGTAAGGTAGAAAAACATGGGGAAACATGTTTTTGCAGGCAGATCAGTCAGGAAGCTATTGCAGTAATTCAGAAGTAAGGCAATAAGGGACTCTTTCAAAGCAGTGGTAGTTCAAAAGCAGATGGTGGGGGGGATAGAAGAAAAATGTTACAGAGGTGTTATTGGCAGACATTGGTTATGGGGAGTGAGCAAGTGTAAAGAGTCAAAGATGAGTCTCAGGTTGTCAGCCTGGGATCCTGGGAAAAATAGGAATATCCTCAAAAATAATGATGTCTAAAGGTGTGGGAGGTTAGGGGAAAGGTAATGAATTCAGTCTTAGAAATGTTGAGTTTATATGTTTATGGGATACATCCAGTGTGATATGTTGGATAGGCATCTGGAAAGTTAGGAAAGAGGTTAGGGCTTGATAAGTATTCCAAGAACAATCAGCTTAGATATGATAATTGAACTGATGGGAGATAATGAGAAAAGGTGAAAGGACAGGAGTTTTAAGAGATATTCACCTTTAGTGACTTGAGCCGGATAAAGATCTAGCAAGAGAGTCTGAGAAGTCAGAGAGGAAGAAAAGTACAAGGATATTGTAATGTCAAGGAAACCCAAAGAAAAGAAGGTGTCAAGGAAAAGAGAGTGATCATCAGTATCAAAGCATTCAGAGTAGTCAGTAAAAATAATGATTGAACAAAGGTCATTGTAATTGAAAATTAAGAAATCCTTGGTAACTTTTGAGAGATAAGTTTCAGTTGAATGATGATGACAAAATCCAGACTGTGAGTGAGAGGGAAGGGAGTGGAAGCATTATTTATAGATGTCCTTCTCAAGGGAGTTACCCATGAAAGGGAGAAATATAGGGTGGTACCTAGTGGGGAGGGATGGATCAAGTGAGAGATTTTGTGGAGGGTCGAGATATGAGCATGGCTGTAGGTAACAAGGAAACAAACAGTAGAGAGGGAGATATTAAAGATAAGTGAGAATCTGGGGATGATTGTGGGGAATTAGCAGAATTTTATTCACTCTCCATTTTCCTTTTTTTTCATCTTGCAGAATTCTATTTTCTTTCTTTCCCAAACCCTTAAGTCCAATTTTTATCCAAGACATGTATAGTAGGACTCATTATTGTTCATCTAAAACCATGAATAGGCATTTGCAATTATCACAGCCTTTATAGGGTTCAATTTAGAAAAAAAAATGTTTACAGTGTTCTTATTGTTTAAATTCTTCTCCTGGTTTTACTAATATCATTCTCCAACAGTGTGTTAATGTTATAATAGCTTCTCATTTTTGTAATATTGCTGTTATAGTTTGTTCTTCTAGTTATACTTACCTCTCTCCACATTGATATACATGTATATACATATATATATATATATATATATATATATATATGTTGTATTCTTGCCAATACAAAAAGAACATTTATATGTACATAACAATATACATCTGTATCTGTCTATATCTTTGGCTGTATATACACAAAAAAGGAAGATAGATAGACCAATAGATAGATAATTTTCTCATCAGGTTTTGTCAGTGTAGCCTTATCCTAATGGTTGAATTATTTTTATAGTAATAATGACTTACAATCAACATTTGTTTAGTTTGTTGTGGAACTAATCTATTCTCCTGATTGATCTCTGTATTTTTTTTTTTTACTTTGTGCCAAATTGTTTCAAAAGCTCACACTTGGTAGCATCTTTTGAAATCTAACATTCCTTGACCCTCCCCATTCCTATTTTTTCGTTATTCTAAAGATGCTTCATTTTTAAACTCCATGTAAATGTTATTATTTCTTAGGTTTATATAGTAATCTTATGTTAGTTTTATTGTCAAGCTTTGGCATTATCAATAAATTACATAAAATTATCATTTTAATAAAATAATCCAATAAACTGAGACATATAAAGGATAAATGACTTGCCTAGGATTACACAGATTAAATGTTTGGTACTGGATTGGAACTCAGGTCTTTCTGTCTTCATGCCCAGTCCTCTAGGCCCTATGCCAGTTAGATGCCCCATATTATATATAATTATCCTACCAATGAACAATTTAGACAGACAGAAAAATAGATAGATATATCAACAAGGACCCTGACATGCACAGGAGGGCCTGCTGTACAGGTTCTTAGATCTGCTTTTCTAAAAGGAAAGCAACTTTTGAGAGGTCAACAATCTAATGAATCACAAATATTATTCATTTAGTTCAAGGGAAAAAGTCAGCACTGAACTTCAGAGAAAATAAAAACAGAGAAACAAAGATCAACCAACAGACAAGGTTTCCAACTGTCTGATTGTAAGCAATACATATATCACAGATCAGCAGGCAGATCCAGCTGTCACATTCCTATATACATAGTTATCAGAGAGAGAGGCACCAATATCTGGGTTTTCAAAGGGGAGGGAGGGAGGCACAGTCCTTAGTGACTGCACAGAATTGTGTCTGGCCAAACAAACATTTCCAATGGCTAAGCCCCAAAGCCAAACCTCCCCTCAGATTATTTGTACACTTTTCAGAGCCAGAGGCATCACAAATCTTGAGAACCAGTGCCATTAGAACGCAAAAAAAAAGGGGTAGACCTCCCCTAATCAAACTTCTCTTAATGGGCAGGTCCATTAATGGGTGGGGAAGATCTTTAAACATCATAATTATTTTTACAATAGATGGAAATATTTGAAATTATTTAGGTCTGTGTTCCTGTAAAAACTGGTTTATAGTTATACTTATATAATCATATGTATCTAGGAAGATAGATTTCCAAGTATTTTTATATTTATATTTTATATTTGATTTCTCTCTCAATATCTTCTTTTTATGTTTTATTGACATCATATAGAAGTAATGATGATTTATGAGTATTTACTTTGTTTCTTGACATTTTGATAAAAGTTAATATTTCAATTACATTTTAGTCGATTTTCCACAACTCCTTAAATACACCATATCATCTGTAAAAAGTGATAATTTGAGTCTTTTTTTGCCTATGCTAATTCCTTCATTTCATTTTCTTGTCTTAATGTCTATATTGAGCATTTCTGCTTATATGTCAAGTAGAAATGATGATAATATCTTTTTTCCCTTGATTTTATTGAAAAACGTTTTAGTTCCTCAGTGTTACATATAACAGTAGCTCTTGCTTTTTCAAGATATAGTATTCATCATTTAAGTAAAGATCCATTTATTTCTATATTTTTAGTGTTCTAGTGGAAATTGGTGTTGCAGTTTTCAAAATGTTTTTTTCTGGACCTGTTGATATATTCATATGACATATTTTTTTTTAATTGACATGGTTAAGTTTTTAGTTTTCCCTATAGTAAGTCACCCCTTATTCTTGATATAAATCTAACCTGATAATGCCATAATATCTTTTTTTATGTGGTTCTGGCCTCTTTGATAACATTTTATTTCAGAGATCTATGTTCATTCTAGTTACTAGTTACTAGTTTTCTTTTCATGTTTTTACTATGCCTAGTTGACATATTATGATATTAGTGTCATAGAATTTGTTGTTTTCATTCTGTTATAATTTTTGCACAAAAATGTTTATGTAATTTTGGAATTGAATCTTCTCTGAATTTTTATTTTATAGAATTCATTTCTACCTGAACTAGGAGTTTCCCCCTCACTTACGAATTATATTAAGTAAACATTCTTGGATCTATGTATAGAACCGATGGATTGGAAAACTTTTGAAGTTTCTTGCAACTTTGTGATGCCGGCATTTATTGCTCCCTTGATCTATGGTCTCATGCTTTTATGAGTCTTTCAAGGCCAACAAAAATGCCATAGCACTTGGAAAAGAGGCTAGGTGCAATGATAATGTCAAGTGTGATTTAAAACAGTTGAAACAGGAAATCTGAGAAATTCAACATGTACACAGAGTAGTAAATGAAAAAAATAATAAAAGTACACAGAGGTAAGAAGGCATTAGATTGAATGTCTAACTTGGCAAAACTGAGAAATGGAGTGATAGACGCTAAGGCTAGACAAATTAGTACAATGTGGATGATGTAACATTAAAATTTTCTTAAAATCAATGAAGGTTTTAAGCAAAAGGGAGGGATGGCCAAAATGCATGCCTTTTGATTTCTGTTATTACTTTTTGGTGCTGGGTGGCTAGATTGGAAGTGAGGAGATCAGTTAGGAAGTTATCACAATAGTCAAGGTAAGTAACAATGAGGGATTTAACTAGGTTGCTGACTATGGGACTAGAAAAGGAAGTAAGTGTTAGAGATGCTGTCAAAGTACAATCTATGACAGTCAGAAACTAAATGAATATATCTGGGGAGTTGAGAGGCAGAGGGGAGAGTCACTGAGTATTCTAAGGTCATGAAACTAGGTGATGAGAAGGATAATATTATCTTCAACCAAAATAAGTGAGCTAAGGGCAGTGAAGTTTAGGGAGTAAACAGAGCAAAGAGGAACAGTTCCACACTGTAAAGAAATGAAATAAAACCTATGATTTAGATGCCAATGAATCGAGATGACCATGCCTAAAATTTAGAAATAGAATCCTGTATAAACATGCACTTTTTTTATGTTTGTTTTATTGCTTCTTTTTAGGTATCTATATAAAAGTTATAATTGAACTTAATCGAGTCCTTGAGACAATCAAGGGACAAAATGTAGAGGGGGGAAAATGATACCAAGATAGAGACTTAGGGAATGCCCATGCCTAGAAGATAAATTATGATCCTCCAAAAGAAACTATCAGAGAAGAACCAGAAGAGATGGATGTTACTGAAGACAAGAAGTGAATGTAGAGAGTAGGAAAAGCTGTAGAGACTTTAAGTAGAATGAGGACAGAGAAAAGGCCATCCTATTTAAGAAGCCAGTCAGCTAATATTTATTAGGTATCTGTTGTGTACCAGGCAGTGGGTTAAGCACTGCTAACTGTTGTGTTACTCTGTTAAGTGATCATTAGTCACCTCTGAAAGAGAAGTTTCAGTAAAATTGTGGGATTAAGAACCTTTCTGTCTCTTTTTTCTGATTAGTCAATTTTTTTCTTGAACTCCCATTTTCAGTAAGGTGCCAAGTTCACTTGCATTCCTTCCTTCGTTGTTCTCTGGAATCAAATGTTCACTTCTTTCTCCACCATAAATCAGAGAAGCCTTCTCACCTTTGAAGATCACTTCACATCAGCAGCAACCTTGTAATGCTTGCATTAGAAAATAGGAATAAAAAAAGAGAATTCAGGTGACCTAAATGTGGACGCTGAGAGCATGAATACAGAATAAAATTAAGTATTGTTGTGCTCTCAACAAAAATGGGAAAGATGAGAAGAGGGAAGGGTTTCTGAATTTGGGTTGGATCATAAATTTATTTTGGCCACATTGAGTTTGAAATTATCATGGGATATTCAGATAGAGACGACCAACAATCAGTTATTGTGTGTTTTCATTCAGGAAATAAATTAGGACTGGATATGAAGATTTAAGAGTCATCAACACAAAGGAAATTCAACCCATGGGAGCTGATGTGATCAATATGATAAGAAGATTTAAACTAAGAAAAGCGTTGAGGATATAGTTTCCCTCTAAGTAGAGAATGCCACCATTCTCCCACTCACCCAGACTCCCAACTTACGTGTCATCCTCAACTCTTAATTATCTCTTGTCCCCTCTCCCAATATCCAGTGTGCCATCAAGACTTGTCGATAACCTTTGTATTATTGCTCAAATGTACCCCTAGGAGAAGATCCTCCACTCCTCACCCTTAGACTATTGCAGTAGACAAGTCTGCTTGCCTCATCTCTCTTCCCAATGTAATACATCACTCTTCCACAAAGATGATTTTCTTAATGTGCAGTTCTGGCCATTTCACTGCTTACTCAATAAACTTCAATGGTTCCCTTTTGTTTTCAGAATGAAATACATAATCCTTGGCTTCTGTTTCAAAGTCTTCTATAACCTATCTCAGGCTCATTATCTTTCCCAGCTTTTTTACCTTTTTATTCTCCAATATACACTCTTACAACCAGTAACTCTGTCCTCCTTGATTTTCTTTGAAAAAGACGTTCTATCTCTGATCTTACATTTCCAAGTTTTTCTCCCATGCATTGATTTCTCTCCTTCTTCAAGTTGGCCGTGCCCTTTCCCTGACATCTATCAAATCCCAATTATAATCCTGTGTTTTTCTTTGCTGTTGGTGGTGGTGGTGGTTTTCCCTGTGTGTTATAAATCTTCCACCTGCTAACCTTCGGATAAATGTCAGATTCCCTTGTAACATTTTACATACTTCATCCCCCACCTTTTTTTCCACACTAAAATTTTTCTTTCATTTCTTCAAATAAGACTCTTCCTTTTCTTTTTTAATCTGGAGACCACAGAGACATTTCTTTTGTCCCTAGAGTTTCCTATAAGATTATCTATCCTTGTTGAAGCTTATTCTTTGTCGCCATGCTTGAAAACTGTTGGTCTCTCAGATTTCCTTTCCAGGCTTTCTGTTTCTCCTTGGCATTCCCTTGAGGGTAGAGATTGCATATGACTCTTTCTTGGTGCTTAGCAAATGTACTGCCACAAAATAAGTTCTCAAACAATTCAAGTGGATTAGTTTATTGACTATTATTTATGAATTATAAGATATAAAGACCTATAACAATCTTAGTTCATGCCTCTTAGATAACTCCGTAATACTTTTTAATCATTTTTTTTTATTTTACTCTTTCTCATATGATTGAAGTAATTGAATAATTCTTTTTGAACTGCCTTTCCTCTTACTTTCTATAGGTTCGTTAAGGTCTTTCCAGCTTTATTTGCATTTCTCATTATTTTTTAGTTTCACTTTTTGTATTCCATTGCGATAATTTGCTAAAATCTATTTAACTATATATTAACAGTTAGATTGCTTCCCATTTATTGCAATTATATGTAATGATGCTATAATTTTTGAACCAATATATCTTTAAAATAACACTTTCTGAGTATATTATCTTTATAACAATAGTTTTTTTGATCAAATGGTAGAATTATTTTTGCAAATATTTGCAAAGATTCCACAAATTTGCAATTCCACTAAGAATGAATGATTGCATTGGTTCCTAAAATGTTTTGCTAGTGGATGAGCTCCTTATCTTCCATTGAACCAGTTCTTATTTCTGGAGTGACTAGAATTTGCTTAGGGAACCTCAATTTTTCCCAATATCAAAATTTTTGTATTACCTTTAAATCTCACTTTCCCCCACCCTAATCTTCAAATGTGTGTCATGTCCTTTTACTCTTACTCCTATTGTGTTTTTTATATGAACTGCTTTGTTTTTCTATTCCTATTACAGTTTCTCTAGAAATATTCTTATAAATGCCCATCAGGATTATTATAATAAAATTGTAATGGTACTTCCCAAAACTATTTCCCTTTCCCATTAAATGAACCCTTTAAATTGCAGCCAGATTAATCGAGTTGATTTTATCATGTTTCTGCTCAAAATTTTCATTTGGATTCTGATAAATTAGCAAATTAATTTTCAATGGGCCTCCACAATTTTTCTCAATTTGAATCCCCCTCATCTTTCAACTGTTACTATCTGTCGATATTCTTTTTTCTCCTGCTCAATGCCATACTCAAAGGAGATCACTCACTAATGATTATACATGGCTTTCACCTTTTCTCTTGTGTGTGTGTGTGTGTGTGTGTGTGTGTGTGTGTGTGTGTGCTCTGAGGAGAGAAGGTTGGGAATAGTATAAGGACCTGTGCTTTTTCATTTCACTATCATATTGAACCTTTTCGTTTTCACATATCAGTCATTCTGGATTTCTCCCCTCTCCTCATCACTGAATTTTTCTTTGTTACACAGAAAAAACAAAGAAAAATTACTAAGAAAGTGATGGTATCTGACAAGACATGGAAGATTCAATATCTCTTCACCCCACACCTTTCTATTTAGAAGACAGTATAGTTCATTACCTGTTCTCTACAAAACTGCTTCTTCATTGTGTTTCATCTGTCATTTTAGTATTCTTTTCATTTAATTCTTTGTAATTAGTAAATTAATGTTGTCCTCATATGGTGTCATTTACTAGGCATCATCTTACTCAAGGTTTTCCATGTTTCTCTGCATTCATTTTACTCATCATTTGTCATAGCCCAATCATTTTCGATCATGTTCATATGTCATTAATTAATCAATTTAATCTTTTGGTGATCCCTTTGTTTTCAGTTGTGGAAACTTTCCTGCCTCTGTACTTTGTTCAGGTAGTTGTTTATATTGCAAGTGCCCTGCATTTCCTTTTCTCTTTCATTTCCTACCTTTCATTTAAATACAGATCAAATACAATCTCTTCCAGGGAAGTATTCCCTGCTAGTCCTATTTGTGGATAGCTTCCCTTTAGAAACTATGACAATGAACTCTTGGTCTCTTTTAACAAACCATTCAGTATTATTTTGCAATTGCAATTATTTTTATGTGCCATATAAGTAACCAAACAACCAGCTTTTATTGAACACCTACTATGAGCTGAACTCTTTATGAAGTGGTGAGGATATAAATACCCTTCAATGAGTTTACTTCCTCTCTAGAGATTGTCTTCTCCAAATTTTATGTTTTGCCCAGTGCTAGCAAACTATTATCAATACTGTAAGTCTTCAAAAAAGTTTAATGAATTGAAACCTTGTCAGTCACAGAGGCAGGTTAGCTGCATATTGGGTCATTTTATTATTTAAACATTCACATTTCCCATGAAAGTTGTGAATCTAAGCACTACTAAGGACATGTTTTCCTCTCATTATTGTTGTAGCTTTTTTTCTAAAAATAAAAAAATAAAAACCGTCAAAATAAATGATAGAGTAGCTCTGAAAGAAAAAAGCATCTCAGATAAAATGCTGGTTTTAATTGGTGTTAGGTATGAATATTTTAAGGATATATTTTGAACCCTTATCACCTCATAAATTCTTTCTCATAATATCCTCTTTTCAACTCTTCAATTCATCCTGCATCTGGACACTCAGTCAATTTTCCTAACAGATCAATTTTTTTGAGTCATTTTCTTACCTAAGAATTAGTATGATGACTCTGACATTTACTGTTCCTTTTCAGCTTTGCATTTTGAATTATCTATTTCCTCTTCGCACTTATGATTGCAATTCAGGTGGCACTCTCATAAATGAACAGTGCTGCTTTCAATTATAGATCATTGTATATAAATGTGTGTGGGCATGTATGTATACATGAATGTATACATGTGTGTATGTTTATGTATGTGTATGTATATATACACATCTGTACACAGATGTGTATGTGTGTGAGAATATAAAATTGTATACCATTTTGCATGATACATATGTGTCTAACATATAAGTATATATGTGTGTATACCAAAAAGATAATTTTCCTTTCAAGGAATTTAAATTCTCCCATTATCCTGCAAAGACAGCTATCCTCTGTAATGAAGAATATTTAAGGCAATCAGCTGAAAAAAACAAACACATAAACTAAGTCTAATGGTATATGTATATGTGTGTATATATATATAGTCATACACACAAACATATATGTGTGTATGTGTATGTATCAGTTTGTATGTGTAGGCATGTCTATATTTATCTAATTTTAACTTCACCAACAATATTCTGCTTACTTCTTTTAGGATTGGAAGAAGGTATGTTTTTGTATCTCTGATTTAATGTCATTTTTATATTACATTTGCATATAATTAAGGATTTACATAGAAATAAGGATTCTTTTCTTCTCTCCCATTCATATCATTGTAGTCAATGTCTATATTGTTTTCCTAGTTTTGATCATCCAGTTCTCAGTTGATTTAAATCTTCCCATGTTTCTCCAAATGTTTCATATGCATTGTTTCTAATGGTGCAGTAATATTCTGTTATGTTAGTCCACCACATGTCTAGCTTTTCATATAAATAATGGAAATCATTGGGTCTCTTTTTCTTAGTTCATTTCATTAACTTTCCTCTCCCCCAAAAAAGTATCATTGTGAATATTTGTTGATCATTTTTTATTGTGTGGGACATTTATTTCCTTTAAAATTATTGAGGAATATATTTTGCAATGGGATATATGTATATATATATGCACATATACATACATATAAATTTGTGTGTGTACACACACACACACATATATATATATATACATATATATATACACACATGTATATAGGTATGTATTTCTTAAGTTCCTGCTATGAGCAAGGCACTATGATAACCACAAATGCAAAAAGAGAAACATAAACCTTTTCCATAAGAATATTTTATATTCCAATGAAATGTACAATAATTGACAATATCCCAGCTATTTTCAGGCTAAAAATATTCTTGCATGATTGTCATTTTTCCATTAAATGATAGATTATAGAAAAGCAAGATTCTTCTCAAAGCAAAAAAAAAATGTAGAAAAACAGAATAACTTCCATTGGGTAGAAAAAGGGGTTGTTCCTCTTGCCTAGCCACAAATAAATGGTCTATAGATAGACTACTGAGTCTGGAGTCAGGAAGACTTGAATTCAAATTAATTCTCAGGAACTTAATAGCTTCATTGATATAGGGAATTCCTAGATGAGGAAATCCCTCCACCAATGCAGATTGTTGACTTTATTACAGTTTATATTCCTAGAGTATTGTCTAAGAGCATTGAGAAACAATAGCTGAAATGAGCAACCATGTGTTTAGAGGACCTCCCGTAATGAAGCATGCTGCCAACTCCTGACACAGAGATCATGGATTCATGGTACAGAAAAGGACATTTCTGTAACATATGTATTTTTGTTTGAATACTTGTTACGATTGATTTCTCTTTCACCTTACTAGAGTAGTTCAAGAGTGACTGGTAAGAGAAAAAGAAACAAAAGTGATCAATAATTGAAAATAAAATATAAAAAATAAGTGTTAGTATAAATAGTCTTTAAAGTCTATAAAGTATTATCCATGTTCACTTATTTAAGCCTCATATTCACCTCATGAGGTAGACACTTAATATATTAATTTCCTCATTTTATAGATGAAAAATACAAGACTTGAAGAAGATAAATGATCTACCCAGAGTCATACAGCTAATAAAAGTCAGAGAAGAGATTTGAATCCAAGTCTCCCTGCCTTCAAGATGCACTATACAGCAAACTAAGTTTTCTCTATAGGTAGATTACTGAGAGATAGAACAGGAATAACACATGTCATGTTTTCCCTATTTAACAAATAATTCCTGATTTAAATGACCACTATAAATATTTAGCCAATAACTAATTACTTTTTTGGTGTTATTCCTGGTATCATGATTTCATGGGTATAATGAACTAGTGAGAAGGTCTCTCCATTTATGCAAGATGACAAATGTTTATATCAATTTATAGGTTTAGAGAATTATCTGGGGCATAGGGACACCACTTCCAGGAAGTTGCTCTAGGCAGCAAATATAATAAATTGCTGAAGAAGGATATACTATATATACATATATATATACACATACATATGCATTATATACAATCACATTATATGTAACATATATTCATGAATATATTTAATAATATTTTAGAGCATATTTTTAAATTATATAAATAGCTTCATATAAAGTCAGTAATATATTGACCACAACATCAATGGTTATCTTACTGTTTTCCCTATCAGTTTTTTCCAATTGTTTCAGGAAAAGTTCTCTCTTCTTTTTGTTGTGGGTTTTCAGGTTCTGACAAACTCCAGGCTTTGTTCCATGCTGAAGAAGGCTTGATTAGAGGGCAGAATGAGAGGAATATTTATTTGCTTTCTCAGATTACTTCATCCAGTTTTTGGTCTACCTGTTAAGATTTTAAAGCTTTAGTGGCCCAAGAGCAGTATTTTTTTTTCATTTTAAATTGATTCATTTGTTTTCAGTTTTCGATAGTCACTTCCCTAAGTTTTGAATTTTCTCCTTTCCCCTTCACTTCTCTCCCCAAGATTGTATGCAATCTTATATGTGTTCTACATATACACTCCTATTAAACACATATTCACATTACTTACATTGCATGGAAGAATTAAAATGAATGGAAGAAAAAATGAGAAAAGCCAAACTAAAGCAAAAGAGAAAATAGTCTACTTCATTCTGTGTTCTGACTACAGTTCTTTCCTGGATATGCATGACATTTTGCGTCAGGTGCCCTGTGGAAATATTTTAGATGCTTGTATTGCTGTGTAAAAGGAAGCACCCCAATATACACTGAGGGGCTTGCTAACAGGTTATTATTTCTGAACTTCAAAAAAAAAAGTAACTTTTGAGGAGCCAACAATCACTTTAATCAAGCACATATATCATTCCCTTAATTCAGCGGAAAATTCACCACCCTGAACTTTGGAGAAAATATAGAGAAATGAAAATCAACAGACATGGTTTCCAAGTTTCTGAAAATAAGCAAGAGATACATCTCAGATCCACAGACAGATCCAACTGTCTGACCATTACATACAGACAGTTATCAAAGAGAGAAGCACCAACATCTACATTTCCAATGCCAGGGGGCTCCTTAGTGGCTACCCAGAGTCTCTTCTGGCCAAACAAACTCTTCCAATCAGTAAGCCCCAACGTAAAACCTCACCTCAGAGTCTTTATACAATTTTTAGAGCCAGAGGACATCACAAACCCTTGAGAGCTAGTGCCTTATTAGAAAGCTAACAAAAGGTGCGGACCTTCCTACAGCTTCCCAAATCACAATTCCCTTAATGCACAGGCCCATTAATGAATGGGGAAGATCTTCCCATTGAGAAGCAAAGTTATATTAACAACAAAGAAAAACTCATTATCAACATATGTTGCGAGGGATAAATCTATCAAAAACAGTCCTCAAACACTGTAGCTCTTATGATGTTCTCCTGGTTTTGTTCATTTCAATCAGCATCAAGTCATATAAGTCTTTGCAGGTTTTGCTGAAGTCTGCCTATTCATCATTTCTTATAGCACAATAGAATTCAATTACATTCATATACCAAAACTTGTTCAGCCATTTCCCAGTTGATGGGTATCCCCTCAAATTCCAGTTCTTAAGCATCACAAAAAGAGCTGCTAGAAATATTATAGCAGATGTGGGTTTTTCCCATTTTTCTGATATTTTTAGGATCTAGTCATAAAAAGTGATATTTCTGGGTCCAGGGGCAAATTTAACTTCATCGTCTATATATTTAAGAAATGAGAGCTTTATCACAGACATTAGTTGTAAAGATTTAGTCTTGTATGTAGTCTAGATGGACTTGTTGTTAAACTCATGGAGGAACACAGTGATACCTTCTTCCTTTCTGAAGTGTTTGCAAGACTTTCTAATAATGTGTATACAATTTGGTTAGAGATCAGTATAAGGACGTCTTCTTCAGCAACGAAGGACAAACACATGCAGAGATGTAAAAATTCTTTCCCAATTTTCTTCTGCCCTCCGAATCTTGGTTGCATTGGTTTTGCCTGTGTAAAACTTTTTCAAATAAATGTAATCAAAATGATCTATTTTGCATTTCATAATGTTCTCTATCTCTTATTTGGTCATATATTTCTTTATTCTCCATAAATCTGACAACTAAAATATTCCTTGCTCCCCTAATTTGGTTACAGTATCAGACTTTATACCTAGATTGTTTACTCATTTGGACTTTATTCTGGTATACAGTGTGTGTGTGTGTGTGTGTGTGTGTGTGTTCATCCTTCATCACCGAAGAAGACCATGCCATCAGAGGAATAATGATATGACTTGCACTTGACTTTGTTTTGATGGAGGGAGGGCTGTGCAGGTCACCAGCCTCACTTCTCCTTCACAGTCATCTGAATCCAGTAACCAGATATTCATCAGGATGACTAGAGATGATCCAAGCTGAGGCAATTGAGGCTAAGTGACTTGTCCAAGGCAACACAGCTAGTGAGTGTCAAGTATCTGAGGTGAGATGGGCAGCTAAGTGGTGCAGTGGAGAGAGCACCAGCGCAGGAGTCAGGAGGACCTGAGACATACATAAGTGTTGGTCAATACCCAGTCTCCACCACACTCTTTTCCAGATTTCCCAGTAGTTTTTGTCAAAAAGTGAGTTCTTATCCCGGAAGCTGAATTTGTGGTATGTATCAAACAGTATACTGCTATAGACATTGACTACTGTGTCTTGTGTAACTAACCTATTCCCCTGATCTACTCTTCAAATGTCTTAACCAAAACAAAGTGATTTTGATGAATGATGCTTTATAATACAATTGAAGATCTGGTATGGCTAGGCCACTTTCTCCAGCATTTCTTTTCATTTCTTTTCTTGATATTCTGGACCTTTTGTTCTTCCAGATGAGTTTCGATATCATATTATCTTCTTTATGAAATACATTTTGGTAGTTTGATTGGTATGGCACTGAACAAGTAAATTAATTTAGGTAAAATTATCATTTATTATATTAGGTTGTCTACCCCTGAGGAACTGATGTTTTTCCAATTATTTAGATTTAACTTTACTTGTGCAAAATGTGTTTTGTACTTATGTTTATATAATCCCTAAGTTTGTTATGGCAGGTGGACTCCCAAGTAGTTTATAGTTTCTACTGTAACTTTAAATGAAATTGCTCTTTATACCTCTGCTATTGGGCTTTCTTAGTAATAAATAGAAATGCAAATGGTTTATGTGGGTTTATTTTGTATCTTGCAACTTTGCAAAAGTTGTTTATTTTTGTAAGTAGTTTCTTTTTACTTTACTGTCTAGAATTCTATATATATCATCATATCATCTGTAAAGAATGATAACTTAGTTTCTTCTTTGCCTATTAAAATTCCTTCTATTTCTTTTTTTCTCTTATTGATAAAGCTAACATTTCTAGTAACACTGAATGACAGTGGTGATAATGGACATTCTTGTTTCACATACTTATTGGAAATACGTCTAGCTTATTCTCCTTACATATGATGCTTGCTGATGGTTTTAAGTAGATACTACTTATTATCTTAAGGAAGGCTCCATTTATTCCTGTGTTCTCCAGTGTTTTCAATAAAATTGGGTGTTGTATTTTCTCAAAAACTTTTTCTACATCTATTAAGATAATATGGTTTCTATGAGTTTTGTTGTTGATATGATCAATTATGCTGACACTTTTCCTAATACTGAACCAGCCCTATATTACTGGTAAAAATCCTATCTGATGAAAGTGTATTATTCTTGTGATAAATCTTTATGCTAATATCTTATTTAAAATCTTCGCATCTATATTCATTAGGGAAACTGGTTTATAATTTTCTTTTTCTGTTTTGACTCTTCGCAGTTGAGGTATAAGAACCATATTCATATCATAAAAAGAATTTGGTAGTACTCTGCCAATTTTCCCAAATAGTCTATATAATATTATAATTGATTGTTCTTGAAATGTTTGATAGAATTCACTTCTAAATTCATCTGGCCCTGGAGATTTTTTCCTAGGGAATTCATTGATGACTTCTTCAATTTCTCTTTTTTTTCCGGGATGGTTTGATTTAAGAATTTTACTTCCTCTTCTGTTAAGGTGGGCATGTTATACTTTTGCAAATATTCTTCTATTTTACTAAGATTCCCAAATTTATGAGCATAGAGATGGGCAAAAGCATTTACAGTTATTTCTTTAATTTTTTCTTCACTGAAGGCAAATTCACCTTTTTTTATTTTTGATACTGGTCTAATTGATTATCTTCCTTTTTAATCAAGTTCATGAAAAGTTTTTCAATTTTATTGTATTTTTTTGTTAAGACCAGCTCTTAGTTTTATTTATGAGTTCAATAGTCTTCTTAATTTCAATTTATTAATCTCTCCTTTGGTTTTCAATATTTCTCATTTGTTATTTAATTAAGGATTTTCAATTTCTTCTTTTTTTAAGCTTTTTTCAGTCACATGCCCAATTCACTGATCCCCTCTTTCTCTATTTTATTCATGTAATCATACATATATATGAAACTTCCCCTAAAAACTGATTTCACTACATCCCACAAGTTTTGATAGTTGGTTTCATTATTGTCATTCTCTTGAATGAAGTTTCTGACTTTTTCTATGATATTTTTACCTACTTATTCTTATGGATTACATTATTCAGTTTCCAATCAGTTTTTAGTCTATCTTTTCATGGCTCTTCATTACATATAATATTTTTTGGAACATGATCTGAAAAGGATGCATTGATTATATCTGCCTTTCTGCACTGAATTGTGAGGGGTTTTTTGCCCTAGTACATGGTCAATTTTTGTGTATATATCATGTATTGGTGAGAAAAAGGTATCTTCCTTTCTATTCCAATTCAACTCTATTATATCTAACTTTTTCAAAATTTTATTCACCAACTTAACTTCTTTCTCATTGATTTTGAGGTTAGATTTATCAAGTTCAGGGTGGAGGAGGTTGAGGTCCCCCACTAGTATAGTTTTGCTGTCTATTTCTTCCTATAACTCCCTTAAATTTTCCTCTAAGAATTTGTATGGTATACCACTTGGTGCATATATGTTTAGAAATGATATTATTTCATTGTCTTTGGTGTCTTTTAGCAGGGTATAGTTTCCTTCCTTTTCTCTTTTGATCCCTTTTTTCTGAGATTAGAATTACTACCTCTCTTTCCTTTTTTACATCAGTTGAGGCATAACATATTCTACCCCAGTCTTTTACCTTTACCCTGTGTGTATCTTCCAGTTTCAAATGTATTTCTTACAGACAACATATTGTAGGATTAAGGTTTTTATCCAATCTGCTATCCCCTCCATTTTATGGGAGACTTCACCCCATTCACATTCACAAGTATGATTTCTATCTGTGCCTTTCAGCCCATCCTGTTTCCCTTCCTGTTTATGCTTTTATTTCTCCTTTCTCCCTTCCCCTCCTGAAAAGTTTTAACTTTTATCATTGCCTCTCTCAATCTTCCCTCCCTTCTGTTAGCCTCCCCTCCTTTTTCTTTCACTTTTCCCTTAGTACTTCTTCCCTCCCTTCTAATCAACCCCTCCATTTTCTTTTCCCTTTCCTCTCTTACTACCTGAAAGGCAAATGAGATTTCTTTATTTAATTGGTCATATTGTTCTCTCCTTGAACAAAATTCAGTGAGAATTAAGTTCAAACAATGCTAATCTCCTTCTCTTCTTTCTCTCTACTACAATACATTTTTGTGCCTCTTCATGTGATGTAATTTACCCTTTGCTGCTTCCTTCTTTCCTCTTCTCCCATTACAATTCCTTTGCACACTTTAATTACATTTTTAACATCACATCACATTAATTTATTCCCACCCCCTCTATCTATTCAGATCTCTTTTAAATATCATAATAAATATACACTTATCAAGATTATCAAGTATCATCCTCCTATATAGGGATATTAACAGATTGCCCATATTGAATAGCAAGGTTCTGCTTTCTTTTATTTTCCTTGTTTACTTTTTATTTCTGTCTTGAGTCTTATATTTGAAGATCATATTTTCCACTGAGTTCTGACCTTTTCATTAGGAAGATCTGGAAATCCTTTATTTCATTAAATATTCATCTCCTTACCTGAGAGTTTATGCTCAGTTTGGCTGAGTAATTAAACCTTGGCTATAGTCCAAGCTTCTTTACTTAATAGAATATGATATTCCAATCCCTCACCTCTTTTAATTAGAAGCTGTAAGGTGCTGAATGATCCTGACTGTAATTCCTCAAAATTTGAATTGTGTTTTCTCTCTGCTTACAATATTTTCTCCTTGAGCTAATAATTCCGGAATTTACCAAAAACATATTCCTTAATATTTTCAATTTGATATCTCTTATAGGAGGTGATTGGTGGATTCTTTCAACAGCTACTTTGCCTGTGGATCTAAGACCTTAGGGCAATTTTCCTTGATGATTTCTTGGAAGATATTGTCTAGGCTGTTTTTTTTCATCATATCTTCCCAGTAGACCAATAATTCTTAGATTTTTCTCTCCTGGATCTATTTTCCAGGTCAGTTGATTTTTCAATGAGATATTTTGTTTCTTCTATTTTTTTTAATTCTTTAGATTTTGTTTGACTGATTTTTCATGCCTCATGGTGTCATTAGCTTCTACTTGCCCAATTCTAATTTTTAACAAATTGTTTTCTTCAGTTAGCTTTTTAACCTACTTTTCTATTTGTCCAGTTGTTCCTTTTAATTACTAATTTTCTCCAGTTAGGTTTTTTATCACTGTATTCATTTGACAAATTTTACTTTATAAAGAGCTATTCTCTTAAGTGAATTTTTTTTTCATTCTGTCAATTATATCATTTTAAATCATTGGTCAACTTTTTCTTCTACCTCTCTAATTTCACTTTTAAAATCCTTCCTGAACTCTTTCAGGAATGCATTTGGGTTTTGATACTGGTTCATGTTCCCCTTTGAGGTTTCAGATGTAGGTATATTATCAGTTATCTTCTTCTGAATTCATATTTTGATCTCCTCTGTCCCTTAGTAAGATTCTATACTTTCCTTTTATGATTTGCTTCTTACTCATGTTGATTTGCCTTTTACTATGCTTTTAAAGTGGATCTCTGCTTCTTGGGAAAAGGAATCTCTGTCTCATGCTTCTTTGGCTGGGAGCTTAGGGGCTGGTTACTGGTTTTGTGTGTTGTGACCTGTGGTTCTTTCAGCTGGAAGTTATATAATGCTACAGCATATCTAGTGCTAAGCTTGCTGATGTATGCCAAGGCCAAGACCAAGTCCAAGTGAAGACTATCTGAGTTTCCCCAGGGTTACACTGAAGCTCACAGTGTCAATTGTTGAAGAGGGATGGTCTGGCCACTGGAGATCTCTTCCTACCCTAGGGCTGTGCTAAAGTACAGACAGGCTCAGTGGTTGGTGAACCCCAACTGTGTTTGTGTGGGCCCAATTCCCCTGGTTGTGTTAAAGTTTGGCTGGGGTCATGGTTTTGATGCTTACTGGATCCACTCCCCAACCTTGTGCTCATGTTCTCCTAGTGTGCTGAGCTGGGGCTTGCTAGGATTGTACTGTTCCCCTTCAACCACAGAAAGAGTCACCCTTCCCATCAATCTCCCCAGCCTCCCAAGTTAAAAAATTACTATCCCACTTTTCTGGTTCTACTTTTCTGGTTCAAGATTTTTCCTGGGACAATATCCTCTGGGTTTTTCAAGATCATCAAGTGTAGGGTGAGCACACTTAGAGTTTATTCTGCCATCTTGGCTCCCAGAAGTTCAAATAGGTGACTTTCAAACATTTAGTCTGTGGGTTAATAGCCCCAGGAGTGTCTACTGCTCCTACTGAGACCCCTGCCCTTCCCTCTCCCTCAGTTCTGCCAGACTCCCATCCCATGCTGAGGGTTTTGGGAATAGTCACTGCTGCTTGTGACTCAGTGTGCCTGACTCTTCCCCTCTGCTTTTGCGGAGTCTGTGCTGGTGCCCCAGAGCATTATTTGAAAGGGTGGTTTTGATCTCCAGAGTTCTAAATCATCTACACTGTTCTTTTCTACATAAGCAAGACCATGAAATGTAGAAATGAAGTTTGTGATTAAATTCAATAAGCATTATTTGAACATCTACCAAATTCAGGACACTGTACTTGGTGTTGGGGATACAAAGAGAAATGTTAAACTTCCCTGTCTTCATGGTGCTCACATTCAACTGAAAGGGATGGAGTACCTCATATGTACTGAAATACTGTGATACTCTAATGAATTTGTGATCTCCTCAATATGGGTTACCTCTTCAAAGACGCAGTTAGTAACCTGCTCTTACTTCTTGACAATGTATATCTCTTGTCCACTCCTGAAAGGTTATGGTGGTTGTAGCAGAGAATTGTCTACCTAATGTTTTAAGGTTTTTATCACTTTCTTTAATGTTGATAGTACATCAATGGAGTATGGGAGCTGTCCAACAGTAATTATTCTCTCACAACATGTTCAGATAATCTCTTCTTTGTTCTTATACTCCTTGACTAGCCTTTACTTTGTTTCCTGATCTCTTGTTTGCCATGTGTTGCAGCCTGGTCATTCATGTAAAGTGACCATTTGATAAGTCATTATTGAAAAGAATACACAAGTAAACCAACACAAAGCACCTGAAAAGAGAAAGTATTGCCATCTGATTTGCTGTTTTACCCTAAGGACCATGGGATCTTTCCTTCTAATATACAATGTAAACTTTCCATAATGTCTCTTCCAACAGAGTGCATGCTTCTTGAGAACCAGGACCTTCTTACTTGTCTTAATTTTATATTTGCATCCCAAAACACTTAATGTTTTAACTCTGCACATAATAAGCTCATGGTAAATGATTTGTTTTCATTCATTCATTCACTGGTAAATATGCTATTGTTTTTCATTGTTTCCAAAAGTAAGTATCCTAAATGAGTGGGGACTAGTAGTGTTAGATTTTCCCTCTTTTTAGTTCTTAGAATCTTCAGTCTTCCCAAATGCTTTACCAGAAATAGTTTCCTTCTCCAACTTCAAAATAAGTGAATCAGCCTGGCGATTATGCCCTGAAAATTAAAGTGCAGTCTGTTGCAAATGCTCTGAAGTAAAGGAAATAATAATTGCTCAATTGTGAAACAAGCCTCAGGGCAAGACTTACTTAAAGGGGGCTGCCCACTGGCCATGCCTGCAGCTATGCAGTGAAAGAAAGTGGGCTCTTTGAGTTTATCTCAGGAGAGTTGGTGGCCATCACAGGAAAGCAGGAAAGATACCGATTTGCCTACTGGCTTCTTCTTTCCCAAAAGTGCTCATCCCTGTATAGTGGTAATGGAAAATTTTCAACTTGACTAGTCCAAGGCCGTCGATCCTATAATAACAGGCCACTCTGTGCAACCTTCCAGCTGCTACCACCATCTGGGGTGGGAGCATTGATGAGTGCATCAGTAAGCCTGATTTTTTTTTTTTTTTTATCACGGGCTTTATGAAATGGCTTTGCCGAACTCTGACTGATTGAACATTCTTCACATAATAGTAGATTGCTGATTCTATTACTTCATAACTTGCAATGAGTTGCTTCCTTTCTCTATACATGATTGTAATTGATTAGGACACATGTTTGTGTTATGCCTTTCTTTTGCAATGGTCCATCGCATGAAAAGTTTTTTTTGTAACTGAAACAATAACTGAGAGGCAGCATCATATAGGGGGAGAGCCCAGGACTCAGAGTCAGCAATATTTGGGTTTCATATTCAGCTCTGGTCACTTACTAGTTGTGACCCTAGGCAATTAATATAACCTCTCCGAAACTCAGTATCTTTACATCCTTCCATCTCTGGGTCTATGATCCTATAAATATAGCACAATAGGATCTCACGATTAATCAGAACTTTGCTAAACTTTACTTTTTTTGGAACATGAAGCCACAGCTGAAACATTTGTAACTGAAAAAAGATGAAGGCCAAGTACATAGAACATATATGCATATATGCACCTTCACAAGATCTATTATTTATAGGCAAATTCTAAATAATTTAAAAAGCCCAGCTGAGTACAGAGTTGTCCACAATTAGAAATACATGCATGTGTATACACATGTACAACTATGTACATATGTATATGTGTGTGTATATACATATACATACATACATATATATATATATATACATATATATATATATAGTGAACCCCTCCTCAAACCATTTTGAACCCCCAAGATGCAAGAAAGGCTCAAAATCTGAATTGGTCAATGAGGAGAGATATTTTGGCCCACTCTGAGCTTTACCTACATAATACTTTGCGTGACCTGTCATAACAGACTAACAGACATGCTTTGCTCTCTGGGTGAATTCAAAATGCCCTTCTTGTGTCAGCAACTACAAGCCCAGATGAAGCTAACAGGAACATCCTTCTGTTTATGACTACCCAGGACAAGGGGACCTTGAACCAGACTATCTTGTATTATGTGACTTTTCTTATCAGTACTTTATGGACATATGCATTGTTATTTTATGTCATGTCAAGTTAATGACCGAAGAAATAAAGATATCTTGGAAGTATAATTTCAACTGACCCATTGACGCTTCTCCTATCTTATTGTATTTACAGTCTATCCAATTAAGAAAATTCCTTTCTCATATCATGGTTAACACATATGGAGACAATAATTTTGCCTGACACAGGCATCCTTAACCAGGGAGGGAAGGGGGAGTGAGAGGGAAGTGCTCTGAAGATATAAGGTCTGTTTTGTCTGTCCATCCTTGAGTTTGTTGTCTACAATGAACTCCCATGCTTATCTCTAGATACATCTTTGGCAAGTTTTGAGAGAAATAAACATATTCAGCCTAATTTGGTTTTTCTTCCTAAGAACGAAATTAGTGATGGTTGATAATACATATGTGTTTGTATTTTGTGGGTGCATGAATGCAATAGAAAAGTTACATCTGACTTTCATTGAAAAAATAGGGTACTTCACCAGGAAGTTCATATTGCAGTGAAATTACAGGTCCTTTCCCTAACTCTTCACATTTTGGCCAATAAGGGATACAATGTGCTATTGTGATCCTTGGAATCTGCATGACTTGAGTGTGAATCTAATCTCAAATATTTACTGGTTGTGTTACCTTGGCCAATTCATATAAGCTCTCAGCCACAGTTTCCCCATCTACAAAATGAGGATGATAATATTACCTAACTTTCCAACTATTTATAAGAATAAAATGATATAGGTTTTTCAAACCACTTTTCAAACCTTTAAGTATCATACAAATGCAAGTTGTTACAATGTTAATATAATATATTATATATAAATATATAATATAATTATATTATTTATCATCATTAGAACAATTTCCATAAATGTCCTTGGTAAATATATAATTGATTTTAGTACAGGCATATCAGTTCAGAACTAGGGGTCTCATTTGAATCAAAGATTGTTCAATAATGGTATGATGCAAGCATGAAAGAAAATCTCTGATGGTGTGACTAAATGTGGACTCAGTGCTGCACAAAGTAAGAATCAGCTATATGAATAAAGGCAGATGTCACACTTTTTAAAAATAGGTAGTTAATCCACAGCTAGGAGGGATGGTTGAAATCGTGGGTAATGGAATCAGGATACAGAAATACCCTGACAGAAAAGAACATCATGTTAAAGTAACTCAAAATTTAAAGAGGATAAATATAAAATCATATAAAATTATGTTCAATAAATGAATATTACAGGTACTGACTGGAGGAAGCATGATTACAGTGGTTTATGTGAAAATGATTTGAGTGGCCTGGAAGCTCGATAAGGGCTGCCAGTGAAAATGAGATCATGAAGCATGTTAAGAAAGGCATGGTTTCTAGTTAAAATTATGTGATTGTTATGCAGCACTATACACAGGTCATATCATATTGGAACTCTTTTTCAACTCCAGACACTACATTTTATGTAGGATATTGGGAAATTGTACCACATCAACAGGAGGACAAATGAAATGATGAAAGACATTAAGGTCAATGCACATATGGCTCAAGCTAGGGAAGACAAGGCTTGGGGGAATATGATACCTCTTTGCAAAGTATTGAAAGCCTGTCATGTGGAAGAAAGATGTGGCTTATATGACTAAATCATAAGCCCTGATGAATTGGTTTTATGAGTTGTCCATTGAACTTGATAATAATTAATCAATAAGCATTTGTAAATTAAGGGACAAACACCTGTAATAATCTGGATAATATTTAGTCTACTTGTCTATTTTTGATTTTTTGTTCTCTTCCATAGTGCATATTTAGGCTGGGACTATCTTGAGTGATTATACAAAGTGCAGTCAAAAATCTCTTTCGAACACTTTTATCTCCTATTCTTCTTTTACAGGCAGTCTAACGAACAAAGTAGAAACCTAGTTGGATTTTATGACTCTCATTCATAATTCTACTCACCCCAAAATGGAAATCCTATTTAAAATCAGTATGAAATTCATTGCAGTTATTTCTTCTTACATTGCCCAGATAAGGAGTTTGAAATGGATAAAGTATGGTCATGCCCTGGAAACTATTTATTTTATTTTTTAAAGGAATTACTCTCTGACTTTTTTCTATCCTTTTCATTTGACTCTTTCCTTTTAAAAGTAGACATCATAGACTTACATGAAGACAGTTTCCTAATTAAAAATTGATACTTCACAAGATGAAATTGTGACTGGGGATTTCCTTTACACCCTAAATGTTTATAAGGAGGTTTATTTTGCTCAGCATAAACGGATCAATTTCTGTCTTACCTTGATCTAAAGTTCATCTTTCCAACTTTAGATGAGGTATAATTCTGAAAAAATATCTGGTGAGTGACAGGAAAACGTTATCAACATTACATCATGGTTCCTGTTGCTATATCCCATTTTCCTATTTATTAGTACTATTTTCTTCATTCATTTACCACTCTGTCATCTTTTGTTCTTTGCTCAAATCACTTTGTATATCTGGAATCAATCCCCTCACCTTCACTGGACTTAGATATGCATTAATATCTACTAGAATAAATGCTTTTAAAATTCAACAAAATTGTCACTTTGTCTTAACTTGAAGAAGTGAGGAACAGTGATATAATTTTAGGGTATACCTACTTTAACAAAGTATAGACACATTCAAAATATTTACTTAGCTAAATTAAGTATTATAACATCACATGCAAAGATGTCCTGGTAAATCTGAACATGTCATATTTAGAATAGGGGAGCATGATTATGCAACAATTCCTGAAAAAAATTCCTAGGAATGTTTGAGCACATTGCAATGTCAATGTGAGCTGCAAATATGACAAAATTAAAAAAAAAACATGGATTAGTGACTAAGAAACTCCTCTATTAGATGTATTCCCAAAGAAGGTCTAAGAATATCCTTATAGCACCACTTTTTGTAAGAGAAAATATCAGTTGGAAGGTGGAGTCAAGATGGCAGAATAGAAACATGGACCTGGCTCAAGCTCTTCCTGCAAAGCCCTTAAAATGCCTGTAAAAATGACTCTAGATGAATTATAGAGGTGTAGAAGCCACAAAATGACAGAGTGAAATGGATTTCCAATCCAAGATAGCCTGGAAGTCTAACAGGAAGTGACTATAACACTGGGCTTGGAGCAGAGTAAAGTACAGGCCAGGAAAGGAGTAACCACCTCTCTTGACTCTCACTTGACTATGCCACTTTGCAGGAACTGAAAACTTACAGCTCTCTAGAGATATCTCAGAGAATAGTTGCATGAAACCTCTGAAGCATAAGGTAATATACCCTCCACTTGACAAAATACTCAATAGTAAAGTAATTGGCTAGGGAAATGCACCAAAGGGGAAAAATAAGACTATAGAAAGTTATTTTCTTGGTGAAAAAGTATTTTCTTCCATCCTTTGGGATGAGGAAGAACAAAGCATACAATGAGAAGAAACTCAAAGCATACAACTGGAGGAAGACCAGCAAGATCAAGACTCCTACAACCAAAATGTTCCCCTCAAAAACTATCCAGTGGTCTCAGGCCATGGAAGAGCTCACAAAGGATTACCCCAAATAAGAGGGGTGGAGGAAAAATCGGGAAGAGAAATGAGAGTGATGCAAGAAAATCATGAAAAACGAGTCAACAGCTTGCTATTGGAGACCCAACAAAATAATGAAGAACATAACACCTTTAAAAATAGATTAACCCAAATGGCAAAAAAGGTTCAAAAAGTCAATGAGGAGAAGAATGCTTTAAAAGCAGAAGTAATCAAATGGAAAAGGAGACTCAAAAGCTCACTGAAGGAAATAGTTCTTTAAAAATTACAATGGAGCAGATGGAAGCTAATGACTTTATAAGAAATCAAGAAATTAAAAAAATAAAACTAAAAGAATGAAAAAAAGAAAAGACTATATGAAATATCTCATTGGAAAAACAACTGACCTGGGGAATAGATCTAGGAGATAGAATTTAAAAATTATTGGTCTACCTGAAAACAATGATCAAAGAAAGACTCTAGACATCATCTTTCAAGAAATTATCAAGGAAAACTACCCTGATATTAGAGAACCAGAGGGTGAAGTAGAAATGGAAAGAATTCACAAATCACCCCTTGAAAGAGATACCCAAAAAGAAAACTAGGAATAGTGTACCTAAATTCCAGAGTCCCCAAGTCAAGGAGAAAATATTACAACCAGCCAGAAAGAAACAATAAAAGTAATGTGGAAATACAATCAGGATAACAGAATTTAGCCACTTCTACACTAAGGGCTTGAAGGGCTTTGAAATATAATATTCCAGAGGTCAAAGGAGATAGGATTAAAACCAAGAATCACCGATTCAGTAAAACCAAGTATAACACTTGAGGGTGAAAATGGAATTTCAATGAAATAGAGGATGTCCAAGCATTCTTTTTGAAAAGACCAGAGCAGAGTTGAAAATTTGACTATTAAATACAAGATTCAAGAAAACATGAAGAGGAAAACAGGAAAGAGAAGCCATAAGAGATTTATTAAAGTTGAACTGTTTGTATTCCTACATGGAAAGATGATACTTGTAAATCAGGATATATTTTCAGTATTGGGATAGAGTGTATATATGTATGCTAGTATGTATATATTACATACGTTTATGTGTCTGTATGCCTGTGTGTATGTATGTGTGTGAGTGGGTATGTCTATATCTGTGTATATACACACACGTGTGTATACATATATATGTATATATATCTACACACATTTGTGTGAGTGGATAGGCAGAAATATAGACAGATATATAGATAGACAGACAGACAGATAGATAGATAGATAGATAGATAGATAGATAGATAGATAGATAGATATAGACCAAGGACACAGGGTTAATTGAATATGAGGGGAGAATACTTAAAAAACAAGATTTACTTTTGAGTGGAATGTACTAGGAGTAAGAGAAAGGGAGAAGTGGAATAATCTCATATAAAAGAGTCAAGAAAGAGCTTTTAGAAAGGAGGGGAAGAAGGGGGAGGTGAAAGGAAATAAGTGAGCCTCACTCTCATGGGATTTAGCTTCAGGAGGGAATTAAAAACACTCAATTGGATATGGAAATATATTTTACCCTACAGAAAGGTAGGGGGGAATGTGATAGGAGAGGGAAGATGAAAGATAGTACAGCAAATTGAGGAATGGGAAAATCAGAAGCAAACACTACTGTGGACGGACAGGTCAAGGGAAGGGAATAAATGGAAGGCAGGATAGGAGAGAGGGAAATGTGGTTAATCTTTCACAACAAAACTGTTATGGAAGTGTTTTGCATGGCTAACACATTTATGACTATATTGAATTGCTTGCTTTCTTAATGAGGGCGGTTGGGAAAGGAGGAAGGGAGAGAATATGAAACGCAAAGCTTTAGCAATGAATGCTAAAAATTGTTTTTGCATACAACTGGGAAATAATATGTACAGACAATGGGGTTTAGAAATATATTTTGCCATACAGGAGAATAGAGGGAAGGAGAATGGAAGAAGGAAGGGGTGTAATAGGATGGAGGACAGACTGGAGGAAAGGTTGGATTGGGGTGCCTGCTCTCCTGGGGAGGGTGGGAAGAGATGGAGAGAAAATTTGGAATTCAAATTCTAATGAAAGTGAATGTTGAAAACTGAAAAAGAAATCAAACACATATTTCAAAAAAAGAAAATATCGTGAAACAAAATAAGTGATTCTGGGTTGGGGAATGGCTGAAAAATTAATTGTATTTCCGTGAATGTTATAGTTTTTTGTGTGTAGTAAGACAAAAAGGACAATACAAAATAGGAAAAACAGGCCAAGAATTATATAATTGTATGCCAAGTAACATCTGCAGAACCTGGAAAAACAAGAAACCACGTGTTAGCAAGAGTGTGAATAAAAATAACATGAACAAAAACTGAACATTCGTGTTATAAAGTAATAATGATAAAACATGATCCCCCAAAACGACATATTTACATTGTGAAAGTAGGTGATTGTGAATATGCAACTGTATGTATGTGTGTGTGCTTGTATGTAGGTATAGCCAAACTTGATTGATTTGTTATTTAATTGTATTGAACTTTCTCTTCCTCCTATTCATACTCATCCATCATCCATCTTCCATCATCCATCATCATCCTCTTCTTCTTTGCCTTCGCCTTCTTCTCATTCTCTTCCTCCTCTTTTTCTTCTTTTGCTTCATTCTCTCCTCCTCTTACTCCCTCTCTCCCACCTGCTCATTCTTCTTCTTCTTCTTCATTATTTATTTTAAGGGATGTTTCTCTGAGAGTGAAATTGGGTGAAAATGAAAAAGGGATAAATGTAAACATGACAGATAATTATTTTAAATAAATCATAAAGATGTTATATATGGATATGTTAATAAATCTATAGTACCAATATCAAATATTGTAGACCATATTTTTATGAGATCGTATTTTAAGATAGATATTAATAAGATAACGTAGAACCAGCAGAAGGGGAATGAGATTGTAAGATAATATAAATATGTTATAATATCTAGAATTATACAAATATTATTTCTTTCCTTTTTTCTTTTTTTTAAAAAAACTTTTATTTTTATGAACTTGACAAACATGAAGAAATATGATCATTTCCATATATAAAGAACAGAAAAAGAAGATTCTATAAGAAACTACAAATCTGTTATGTATAGCTTGTTTCTTTTTAAAGTATATAATAAATTTAATACTGTAGTTCCAAAACTATCCTGCTTCTGTGTCTCTCCGAACTTCCTTTTGCTCTCTTCTCTACATATTAAAAATATTTCATTAACACATTTTTTATTTCCTTTTTTTTTTTTCTTGGCATCTGCAAAACAACTCTGGGATGTAGGAGCTTTATCATCCCATTTTAGAGAGAAAAAAATGATTTAGAGTTTAAGTGATTTACCCTGATTTAAAAAACTCAATAAATGTTTGAGGGAGAATTCTGAACTCACATCTTCCTGACTCTAGGTCTAGTGTTCTATTCATTGTGCCATCTAGCTATGCCATGCCATTAGATGATTGATTGTTTGAAAGATATGAGTATTTTTGGACTAAAGAACGCTTTGGAGAAACATGGCCACTGTTTTCTGATATTTAGAAAGTTATAGACAATGAATAAGCCACCTTGGCCTGCCTTAAGAGGGTGAAATTTAAGAGGAACTAGGAGTTGCAGAAGAAGATGTTAGAGTAAAATAATTTGAACTTTTCTACAATCAAAGCTATCTCAAACTGAAGTGTACTGCTTGTTATTGTTTGGAATGTTGAAAACATCCCCTTTATGAAAACTGTGTAAGGATGGATAATTGCTTTTGAATTGGGATATAGAGGGTATATCTTTTCAGATATGGGCTGAAATTGAAGATCTCTGAGGTTCATTCCAAATACCAGATTTGTTATACTTTGATGAAATATTATTACTTGATGATAAATGTAGCAGATACATTAAAACTAGCATTATCTTATGGCTAGAGGTTCTAAAACAGAATAGCTCAGGGACACAGAAAACTTGAAATAATGAAAGTCTAATTATATGATGGAATATCTATATAGATGAATATTTTTACTTAGGTCAATATTTGAGCTCCATTTTTTATATACACATAAGACACGTACAAAGATGTTAGGGGAAGGTATTATAAGTGAGGATTAAGGGAAAATAATTTATAACCTGGTAATATTCAGCTGACCCAGTGTAGGTGAAATGTGCCATGGTAGATATCTAGGTACTCTCCCCAATTCACACTCATGGAAAAATAGTCGGCAACATTCAGAGGGTCAATAACTAATCTATTCTGATATAATATGTAAGCCACTGAAAAGGGATTGCTGGATTTCAGCTACAGAAAAGAATGTTGAGAATTATTGACAAAGTGATATGTTCACAGGAGTATTTAATGATACATGAAGCTATCTGAAAGCTATCTGAAAAAAAAAATCATGAGATCTCTGACTCAAGAAGCATTTGATTAAAGAAGGACTGATCAAAACCTTTGAAATCATAAATGAAAAACTGGAAAGGTGTCTATCTGTAAAATATGTTAAAAAAGTAATTTTACCACTGGATAAGAGATTGTACTACATGACTTCTAGACTCTCTTCTGAATCAAATATACCATGATTCTTTGAGTAAAATTGTTTTCAATTTCAGTCAAAATGGGTTTTCCATAGATTGCCTCTTCATTCTTCATTAAATAAATGGCTTACTATAATTTGAGTGAGTGAATTCTTACTTCAATACAATCCATCATCACTGATACTTACAAATTGTCTTCTTAGCTCATGACTGTTGCTTCTTTTTCAATAGTTAAGCACTTTCTAAAAATTTGGTTTTGAAGCAGAAAAGAGCTTACCAAAGGAAATGATTGATCTATTTGAAATATTTCTGTCATAACTCATGACCAGGGTGAATGTATTGAAGTGTACGAAAATAGACACATTTAAAGTAAAAATCTATATAGCAATATGTGTGTGTATACATATATATGTGTATATATGTATATATACACATATATACGTATATACACATATATGTGTGTATGTGTGTATATATATATTTCTGATCATATATATATATATGTATATATACATATATATATGTTCAGAAATTGTTAGAGAATAAATACTTTTAATCTTTTGACCCAGATTTCAATTTTCAAAACTACTACAAGTTTTGCTGCTTCAATTATTTGAATAGATTTTTAGGCCTCCTAGGTAAAAGAAAGGTACATTCAAATTTTATCTAAACTTGAAATTTAGATCTGCCAAAATTATATTAAACTTCAAATCCAAAGTATACGGTTCTAACAAAAAAAAATACAGAGACATTAAAGGTATTGGATACATGATCAAAATATGTAATATACAAGAAAAATTTAAGGAATTAACTGTCCTAAAAGTAATACTAAAATATAATGCATATTCAAAAATATGTTCTTGTCCAGAATTTAATATTGAATCTCAACAGTCTAACCCAACTATAAAATATTTTAAATGTACTTTATTTTTTCAACATTTTCTTTCTTAAGATTTTGAGTTCTAATCTCCCCCATTGTTCCCATACTCCTTCTCCAAGGCAATATGCAATCTGATATAGGCTATATATATGCAATCATATTAAACACAGAATCAGAACAAAAGGGGAAAAAAATCACAAGAAAGAAAAAAAAAGACAAAATAATATGCTTTAGTTGGCATTAAGACTCCATAGCTCTTCTTCCGGATGTGGATAATATTTTCCATCATGAGTCTTTTGGAATTCTCTTAGATTATTGCATTGTTGAGAATAGCTAAATTTATCAAAGTTGGTCATAGCACAATGTTGCTGTTACTGTATACAATGTTTTACTGGTTCTACTCACTTCACTCAGCATCAATTCATGTAAGTCTCTCCAGGTTTTTCTGAAATCTGCCAGCTTATAATTTTTTATGGGCAATAGTAATTCATTATATTCATATACCACAACTTGTTCAGACATTTCCCAGCTGATGGACATCCCCTCAATTTCTAATTCTTTGCTACCACAGAAAGAGCTGCTATAAAGTTTTGCAGATGGAACATTTTCCCATTTCTATGAACTTTTGGGGATGTTGCCTTAGAAGTGGTATTGCTGGGTCCAACTGAATGCACATTTTCATAGCCATTTGGGAATAGTTCCAAATTGCTCTCAAGAATGGTTGGAGAGGGGGATGGAGCCAAGGTGGTGGAGTAGAAAGACACACATGTGCGGGCCCACACAGCCCATAAAGTACCTGTAAAGAGGGACTCTCAACAAATTTTGGAGCAGCAGAAGTGGAGAACAACAGAATGGAAGAGATTTCCAGCCCAGGGTGACCTGAAAGACCTATGGGAAATGTCTGTTGCACTGGATGCAGAGCCCAGCCAGACCTAGCCTTGACCACCCAGCGTACAGCTTGTGAACAGCCCTCAAGGGCAGAATCTCTAGTTGTGGAATCCCCAGTCCCAACAGCACCTGGTTCACAGATCCTTCAAACAAAAGGTGCAAAAGGTCAGTGACAGGTTTCTTTCAGATGGCCAGGAAGGGCCTTCCCATAGCTCCAGCCTTAGGCAGCAACTACAGAGGCCACATCAGGCAAGCAGCAGCAGTTCCCACAGCAGCCTCTAGAGCAGCCTGCATCAATTGTTGGATCATAAAACCCCTGGAGGAGTTGAGGAGCTGATTATTACCTCAGCCCTGTATAAAGGTCCTGAGGGAGCTGATCTTTATCTCACATTGAATGGTGGCCCTTCCCCCACAGCTTAACTGAATCTCAGCCTCCCAGTGCTGGCTTGGCAGAAGTGGAGGCCAAGTGGCTGTGGAGAGTAAACTGCTGAGATTCTGGGCACAAAAATCTCGCCTACTCCCAGACCAGTGTACATGCTTGATTGTGCCACCTTGGAGGAACTGAGATCTTACAGATTCCCAGAGTGTACCCTACTCTTGGCAAAGGACCCAAAAGTCAAGTAACTGGTTGGGAAAATTCTCAAAAAAGGGAAAAAAATAAGACTAAATGTTACTTTCCTGGTGAACAGATATCTTCTCCCATCCTGTTGGATGAGAAAGAACAATGCTCACCATCAGGGAAAGACATAAAAGTAAAGGCTTCTGTATTGCAAACATCCAAAATAAATATTCAGTGGTATCAGACCATGGAAGAACTCAAAAAGGATTTTGAAAAGCAAGTTAGACAGGTGGAGGAAAAACTGGGAAGAGAAATGAGAGAGATACAAGAAAAGCATGAAAAGCAAGTCAACAACTTGCTAAAGGAGTCCCAAAAAAAAATGCTGAAAAAAATAACACCTTGAAAAATAGGTTAATTCAATGAAGAGAAGTCAATGAGGAGAAGAATGCTTTCAAAAGCAGAATTAGCCAAATTGAAAAGGAGATTCAAAAGCTCACTGAAGAAAATAGTTCCTTTCAAAATTAGCATGGAGGCTAATGACTTTATGAGAAACCAAGAAGTCACAAAGCAAAACCAAAGCAATGAAAAAATGGAAGATAAAGTGAAATATCTCATTGGAAAAGTAGCTGACCTGGAAAATAGATCCAGGAGAGACAATTTAAAAATTATGGACCTACCTGAAAGCCATGATCAAAAAAGAGCTTAGACATCTTTCATGTAATTATCAAGGACAACTCCCCTGACATTCTAGAATCAGAGGGCAAAATAAGTATTAAAGGAATTCATCGATCACCACCTGAAAGAGATCCAAAAAGAGAAACTCCTAGGAACATTGTGGCCAAATTCCAGAGTTCTCAGGTCAAGGAAAAAATATTGCAAGCAGCTAGAAAGAAACAATTCCAGTATTGTGGAAATACAATCAGGATAACACAAGACCTAGCAGCTTCTACATTAAGGGATCAAAGGGCGTGGAATAGGATATTCCAGAATTCAGGGGAACTAGAACTAAAACCAAGAATCACCTACCCAGCAAAACTGAGTATAATACTTCAGGGGAAAAAATGGTCTTTCAATGAAATAGAGGACTTTCAAGCATTCTTGATGAACAGACCTGAACTGTAAAGAAAATTTGACTTTCAAACTCAAGAATCAAGAGAATCATGCAAAGGGAAACAGCAAAGAGAAATCATAAGGGACTTACTAAAGTTGAATGGTTAATATTCCTACATGGAAAGACAATATTTGTAACTCTTGAAACTTTTTTCAGTATCTGGGTAGTTGGTGGGATTACACACACACACACACACACACACACACACACACACACACACATACAGAGAGAGAGAGAGAGAGAGAGAGAGCACAGGGTGAGTTGAATAGGATAGGATCATATCTTTAAAAATGAAGTTAAGGGGTGAGAGAGAAATATATTGGGAGAAGAAAGGGAGAAATAGAATGGGGCAAATTATCTCTCATAAAAGAGGCAAGTAAAAGACTTTTCAGTGGAGGGAAAAAGTGGAGAGATGAGAGAAAAAAACATGAAGCTTATTCTCATCACATTTGATTAAAGGAAGGAATTAAATGCATACTCATTTTGGTACAAAAACTTATCTTACACTATAGAAAAGTGGGGGACAAGGGGATAAGCAGGGTGGGGGGCATGATGGGAGGGAGAGCAATGGGAGGAAGGAGCAATTAGAAGTCAACACTCTTGGGTAGGGACAGGGTCAAGAGAGAGAGCAGAAGGAATGGGGGGCAGGATAGGATAGAGGGAGGTATAGTTTGTCTTACAGAAAATGATTATTATGGAAATCATTTGCAAAACTACACAGATATGGCCTATATTGAATTGCTTGACTTCCCAAAAGGGATGAGTGAGGAGGGAGGGAGGAAGAGAAAAGTTGGAACTTAAAGTTTTAGGAACAACTGTCGAGTATTGTTCTTGCATACAACTAAGAAATGAGAAATACATATAACGGGATATAGAAAGTTTTCTTGCCATATAGGACAAAAGAGAAGATGGGGATAAGGGAAGGGAGGGATGTTAGAAGGGAGGGTAGATTGGTGATAGGGATAATTAGAATGCTCGGCATTTTGGGGTAGGGAGAGGGGAGAAATGAGGAAAAAAATTAGAACCCAAAATTTTATGAAAATGAATGTTGGAAACTTAAATAAATAAATTTAAATACAAAAAGCAAAAAGAATGGTTGGATCAGTTCACAATTCTAGTAATTATGCATTGGTGTTCCACCATCCCCACATCTTCTCCAACACTGATCATTTTTCTGCTTTGTCATGTTTGTCAATCTGATAGGTATTATGTGGTACCTCAGAATTGTTTTAACTTGGATTTCTCTAATCAATAGTGATTTAGAGCATTGTTCATATATGCATATATATATATATATATATATATATATATGCATATATACCTAAGCACAGCTTTAATTTCTTCATATGAAAGCTTCCTATCCATATACTTTGACCATTTATCAATTGAGGAATTACTTGTATTTTTATGAATTTAACTCAGTTCTCTATATGCTCTGGAAATGAGGCATTTTTCAGCAATAGTGACTATAAAAATTATTTCCCAGCTGTTTGCTTCCATTCTAATCTTGGTTGCTGTGGCTTACTTTTTGCAAAAAGCTTTTTTAATTCAATAAAATAAAATTGTATTTTGTAATGTTCTCTATTCCATGTTTGGTCATAAATTCTTACCTTCCCTATAGATTGGCCTTTCTCTCTTAATTTAGTTATATCATCACCTTTACTTTCTAAATTGTATACACTTTTTGACCTTATCTTGGTAAATGTTATCAGATGTTGGTCTATGTCTAATTTCTGCTATACTATTTTCAAGTTTTCCCAGTTTTTGTTAAATAGGGAATTCTCATCACAGTAACTGGATTCTTTGGATTTTTCAAACAATACATTAGTATAGTCATTCGCTGCTGTGTCTTGTGTACTTAACCTATTCCAATAACATATCTCTATTCCATAGCCATAACAAAGTAGTTTTGATGATTGATTATTTAAAATGCAATTTTATATTCCATATGGCTAGACAAATTTCCATTTCTTTTCATTAATCTCCTTGATTTTCTGGACTTTTTGCTCTTCCTAAAGAATGTATTTATTTATTTATTTGAGTTCAATGAAACAATTTTTGGTAGTTTTATTGTTATGGCACTGAATAAGTAAATTAATTTGTTTGGAATTATCATTTTTATTATATTATTTCAGCCTACCCATGAGTAACATATTGTTTTCCCAAATAGTTCCATCTGACTTTATTTGTGTGAAAAATGTTTTGTAATTGTGTTCAGATAGTTCCTAGATTCATTTTGGCAGGTGGACTCCCAAATATTTTATATTATCTACAGTTATTTTAAATGGAATTTCCTTTTCTATCTCTTGCTTCTCAGCTTTGTTAATAATATAAAGAAATGCTGATGATTTATATGCAACTTTGCTAAAGTTGTGAATTATTTCAAGTAGATTTTTTAGTTGATTCCCTAGGATTTTCTAAATAAACCTTCATATCATTTACAAAGACTGATAGTGTTGATTCTTCATTGTCTGTTGTAATTCCTTCAATTTTTCTGTCTTCTCTTATTGCTAAAGCTAACTTTTCTAGTACAGCATGGTGATAACAGACATCCTTGTTTCACACCAAATCTCATTTGAAATCCTTCTAGCTTAATACCTTTTCAAATAATTTATGCTGATGGCATTAGATAGTCACTGCTTATCATTTTAAGGAAAACATCATCTATTCCTATACTCTCCAGAGTTGTTTTTTTAATAGGAATGGGTTCCATATTTTGTCAAAAATATTTTCAGCATCTATTGATATAATTATATGATTTCTACTTACTTTGTTATCAATACAATAAATTCTACTGATAACTTTCCTAATATTGAAACTGCCATGTATTCCTGGCATAAATCTCATTTGGTCATAGTGTATTACTCTCAAGATAAGTTGCTATAATATTTTTTTGCTAATGCTTTATTTAAATTTTTTATATTTATATTCATTCAGGAAATTGGTCCATAATTTTCTTTCTCAGTTTCAGCTCTTCCCTTTTTAGGTATCAGCACAATATTTGTATCAAAATAGTGATTTGACTGGGCTCCTTCTTTGGCTGTTTTCCCAAATAGATCATGTAACTGGAATCAATAGTTCTTTAAAGGTTTGTTAGAATTCACTTTTACATTTGTGGAGTCCCAGAGATTTTTTTCCTAGGAAAAAAAAAAATTCTAGGAGGTGGAACCAAGATGGCAGAGTAAAAGGACAGACCAACTCTAGCTCTACTCCCATACCCCATAAAACACCTGCAAGAAATGACTCTAGATAAATTCTGGCACAGTAGAAGCCACAAAACAACAGAGTGGGGGAGATTTCCAGATCTAGGTGGCTTGGAAGGCTGACAGGAAAGGTGTATCAAACCAATTACACAGCCCAGCCCAGCCTTGGTCATACAGTGGGGCAGGGACAGGACTGGAGCTGGCTTTAGGGCATGGAATCACAGGGAGCAGTTGCAGTTCCAGATTTGTCAACCCACAAACACCAAAGACAGCTTCAAAGGTCAGTGAGAAAGCTCTTTCCCTTGTGTGAGAAGGGAGCAGAATTGGGCCCTAACCTTGGGCCCAGGGCAGTGGCAGCCATTGTGGTACAGTGTCCATCTTTGGAGCCCTCAGCCTTAAGACTGTGGGGGAATTAAGCTGTTCATCTGGATCTCAGCCATTAATGATAGCCCTAGGGTCAGGAGGAACATTGACCTGGTGAAGCTGGAGGCAGTTGTCGACAGGGAACCCTCCACACAGATCTTGCTTAGAAAAGCATGCAGTTTTCACCAGACCAAAGTGCAGTCCAGGAGAGTAGCAGACTCTTCCCCCTTGATTGTGCCACCTTGGAAGAAGTGAGAGCTTACTTGTCCCTACAGTATTCACTTCGCTTGACAAAGGACTCAAAAGTCAAATAATGATGGGAAAATGGCCCCAAAAGGGTAAAAATATAAGACTATGTAATGTTACATTCTTGGTGAACAGGTATTTTCTTCCGTCATTTCAGATGAGGAAGAACCAAACATAACATCTGAGGAAGGCATAAAAGTCAAGGCTTCTGTATCCAAAACCTCCAAAATAAATACACAATGGTCTCAAGCCATGGAATAGCTCAAAAAGGATTTTTAAAATCAAGGAAAAGAGGTGAAGGAAAAATGGGAAGAGAAATAAGAGTGATGCAAGAAAATCATGAAAAGCAAGTCAATACCTTGCTAAACAAGACCCAAAAAATACTGAAGAAAATAACACCTTTAAGAATAACCCAAACAACTAACCCAAACTAACTAACTAACCCTAACTAACCCAAACAACAAAAGAGGCCCAAAAAGCCAAGGAAGAAAAGAATGCTTTAAAAAGCAGAATTAGCCTAATGGAAAAAGACATGCAAAAGCTGACTGAAGAAGACATTTCTTTAAAACTTAGAATGGAGTAGATGACTTTATGAGAAACCAAGAAATTACAAAACAAAACCAAAAGAAAGAAAAAATGGAAGATAATGTGAAATATATCACTGGAAAAACAACTGACCTATAAAATAGCTCTAGGAGAGACAATTTAAAAATCGTGAGACTATTTGAAAACTATGACCAAAAAAAGTCTAGATATTATCTTTCATGAAATTATCGAGGAAAACTGCCCTGATAGTCTAGAACCAGAGGGTAAAGTAAATATTGAAAGAATCCACTGTTCATCTCCTGAAAGAGAGCCAAAAAGAAAAAGTCTTAGGATTGTTGCAGCAAAATTCCCAGGTTGATAAAAAAATATCACAAGCATCCAGAAAGAAATAACTCAAGTATTGTGGAAATACAATCAAGATAACACAAGAGCTGGCAGTTTCTACATTAAGGGATTGAAGGACTTGGAACACAACATTCCAGAAATCAAATGAACTAGGATTAGAGCAAAGAATCATCCATTCAGAAAACTGAATATAATACTTCACGGGGAAAAATGGTCATTAAATGAAATAGAGGACTTCCAAGCATTCTTGATGAAAAGACCAGAGCTGAATAGAAAATTTGAATTAAACACAAGAATCAAGAGAAGCATTAAAAGGTAAACAGGAAAGAAAAATCATAAGAGGCTTACTAAAGTTGAACTGTTTACATTCCTACAAGGAAAGATACTATTTGTAACTCTTGAAATTTTTCTCAGTATTTAGGTACTTGCAGGGATTATATTTGTATAAACAGAGGGCACAGGATGAGTTGAATAGGAAGGGATGATATCCAAAAAACTAAAATTATGGGGTGATAGAGGAATATATTGGGAGGAGAAAGGGAGAAATGGAATGGGACAAATTATCTCTCATAAAAGAGGCAACAAACAGTTTTTTTTTTTCCAATGGAGAAAGAAAGAGGGGAGGTGAGAGGGAAAAGGTGAAATTTATTCTCATCACATTTGGCTTAAGGAGGAAAAACATGCACACTCAAGTTGATATGAAAATCTATCTAAAGGAAAATAGGGGAGAAGGGGATAAGTGAGGTTTGGTGGATGATATAAGGGAGGGCAAATGGGAGGAGGGAGTAATTAGAAGTAAACACTTGTTGGGAGGGACAAGGTCAAATGAGAGAATAGAATAAATGGGAGCCAGGATAGATGGAGGGAAATCTAGTTAGCCTTTCACAACATGACTATTATGGAAATCTTTTGTATAACTACATATGTATAGCCTATATTGAATTGCTTGCTTTCTCAGTGGGGATGTGTAGAGAGAAAAGCTGCAACTTAAAGTTTTAGGAATCAATGTTGAGAATTGTTTTCGCATGCAACTGGAAAACAAGAAATACAGGTACTGGAATATAGAAATCTGTCTTGCCCTACAAGAAAAAACAGAAAATGACGAAAAGGGAAGTGAGGAGTGTGATACATCAGTGTGGGGGATGGGATTATCAAAATTCATGGTGCTTTGGGGTGAGGGAGGGGAGAGATGGGGCAAAAATCGTTGAAAACTAAAAATAATTTTTTTAAAAATTTTTTTCTTCAATTATTTTTCTGAAATGTCATTATTTAAGTTTTATTTATTTATTCTTTTGTTAATCTGGACCAATTATATTTTTATAAATATTTATCCATCTCACTTAGTCTGACAGATTTATTAGCACACAGTTGGGCAAAATAGTTCCTATTTTTTATTTAATTTCTTTTGCATTGGTGATGAATTCACCTTTTTCATTTTGATACTGGTTTTTGCTGTTTATTTCTCCTTATAACTCACTTAACTAGTATTCTAAGAATTTGGGCATTACACCATTTGGTTCCTACCTATTGATATTATTCCATTGTCTATGCTACCTTTTAGCAGGATGCAGTTTTCTTCCTTATCTCTTTTAATTAGATCTTTTCTTTTTCTTGTTTTTGCTTTGAGATCAGGATTGTTCCCCTACTTTTTCTTTTTTTTTTTTTTTCTTCACTTCAGGTGAAGTATTATACAGTGTGCTCTAGTCTATTACCTTTACTCTCTGTGTATCTATGTAATTCAAATGTGTCTCTTGTAAAGAACATATTGTAGGATTTCAACCCACTCTGCTATCCAGTTCCATTTTATTGGAGTTCATCCCACTCATATTCACAGTTATAGTTACTGTGTCTTTCTTTCCATCCTATCCCATTTATACATTTCTCTCTTCTTTCTCCCTCACTAGTATTTTACTTCTTACCACTGCATTCCTCAATCTGCCATTCCTTCTATCAGACCCACCCTTTTTCTTTCCCTTTCCTTCTTCTTCTTTCCTTCTTTCTGCCCTCCCTTCTGTCCACAGCTCCTTATTCTGCTCCTTTCCCTTTCCACTTCCTATAGCGTAAATTAGATTTCTATACCTAACTGATAATGTTATTCCCTCTTTGAACCAAATCTCATGAGAGTAAGGTTCAAACAATGCTTGCCCCACTTTCTTCTTTCCCTCTACCATGATGTAATCTTCATGTGACATAATTTACCCTTTTCCACTTACTCCTTTATTCTTTTCCACCTACAATCCTTTTTTCACTCTTTAATTATTTTATCATCATATCAAATATATGTCTTAATGAAAGAGCAGACCCAGATTGAAGGCTTACTTTCACAGATATCAATTTCACTATTTCAGACCCATTCTATTGGATTAAAAAACAGTTACCTTTGAATTTAAAAAACCTGTATTTCTTTCAAGAGCAAGGGCATGATATCCCCAAAGTTCTCTCGTAAATCAGTTACTGGAATAATGTTTTCAGTAATTAGTGTCAACACTTATGAAGGATACTGATAAACTGGATAATGTAGAGAAGCAGGCTCCAAGAATAAAGAAGGTCTTTGAATCCATTTCCCTTCTGGATAATTTGAAAGAAACATAAATTTTGAACTGGGAGAATAAAAGATGGAGGAAGGGGATAATAATAGTTATACTCAAGGATTTTCAAGGCTCTTATGGAAAAAAAATATACAGTATTCTTGGTTTCCCTTCATTCCAGAGAGGAGAACTTCAGTTAATGGGTGGAGATTGGAGAAGAAGCTTTCCAAAATGAAATGGGCTGCCTTGAGATGTGGTGGCTTGACTTTGTTACCAAATACTAACTAGATTTTAACTAGATTTAAGTATTTCATGTGTGTCTGTATGTGTGTGTCTGCGTGTGTGTGTGTAAGAATAATAGGAATAAGAATAATAAGAAGATGGAGAGGTATATAAGTTGCTTTCTAGACACTATCTACATACTTTCTAAATAATCCAGACAGAGGCAGATAAGGATTCCTTACAGACAGATACTATCAATCTACCAAATAGCTAAAGGTCACCTATCTATTTGACTGATATCTATTATCTATCTACTAAACTGATAAACAAATAGACACAGAGAGACAGACAGACAGACAGATAGATAGATAGAAAGATAGATAGATAGATAGATAGATAGATAGATAGATAGATAGATAGATAGATAGATAGATGTGAAGTGTATTACTTTCCCAGTGGAGGGTGCATTTCCATAGATCTTTAGAGAGGTTGATTCTTAATTCAAGGTGATGATGATAATGATCTTGTTACCTGGCATTTTAATAAGATCGTTTTGCAAAAAATGATCACATACTCTTTCACTCCATTTTACTCACAACAATAGGGTGTGACTAATACAGATCTTGGTATCTCCATTTTATGTGAAGTAGCTGAAGCTCAGAGAGGTGACAAGATTTGCCTGGAGTCATACAGCTAGCAGCAGGGTTTGGGTTTGTATAATTGTCTCTTCACATTCCAAGTCTAATTTAGCATCTTTTCACAGTGTAATGCTCCATCTTCAAAACAATACCAACATTTAAGGTAAAGCTTTTGTCTCCCAGTGAGACATATACCTTAAAATATTGAGATCTTTTATCAGAGAAAAGAGTGCTCCTCCTGGATTCCCTCAAATCATGCAATTTTGACCTGGTCTGTTGAATTATAAGCTTGTCCTATTTGAAATGTGAGTTTAAAATACTTTTGCTATCACTTATTTTGTCATTCTGTGTGCCGTTGGGTAACTAAATAGAAGCTCTTACAAGAGGAAGTATCACAAAATACTGATGACCTTAAGACATAGGTTCAGTTTCTGAAATGATCAATTAACATTAAATAGCAAGCATGATAAACTACAGTTAGTAATTGTGTAGAAGAGTCATTTACCACATAAAGAAAGGGTCAAGACATAACAGCATAGTTTGGCACCAGGATTGTGCTGGACTCAGCTCATAACTGGAATTGATTATAAAATTTTCAGTGAAAGCAATGAAAATCATTACTACTAAATATCAAATCATAGTTTGATGTACTGTTTCATCAATTGTTTATATCTAAGTGATAGAACATATCAACAATACATATTAAACATAGGAATATGTTGTATGGGGGGGAGGAGCCAAGATGGCAGAGCAGAAAGACTCACGTATGCTAGCTCCGAACCCACAGCCCATAAATTTTCTGTAAAAAGAACTCCCCACAAATTCTGGTGCAGATCAAGCCATGCAGAAACGTAGTGGAGGAGATTTCCATTCCAGAGAGCCCTGGAAAGCCATCCCTACGGGTCCGTCGTGCACCAGACAGTGGAACCCACCCCGGCTATGCCCTGGCCACGCAGCCCTGAGAGGAACAGATATAAGCAGGCTTCAGGGACTGAATCTCTGGTGGCCTCGAAGGTCCCTCCACCCACAGGTGTTACAGGTCAGTGAGAGAGACTTCTGGGCTGGCCGAGAGGGGAGCGGGGTTTCTCCGTGACTCAGGCCCCCTCGGGAGGCAGTGATGGAGACAGGGACAGCAGCAGACTCGGGCTCCCAGAGCAGACAGGAGCTCTGCTCCATTACTGAAGGTCTCCAAATAAACCCCCTGAGGGCCCTGCCCCCACCTGAGCACCAGAACTTAAGCTCACATTGAATAGCAGCCCTGCCTGCCACAGAAAGCCCTGAGGCTGGGGAGCAGCATTTGAATCTCAGACCCCAAGCACTAGCTGGGCGGATCTAGGCGGGGGTGGACAGGAATCTCAGAAGTCAAGTAACTGGCTGGGAAAATGCCCAGAAAAGGGAAGAAAAATAAGACCACAGAAAGCTACTTTCTTGGGGGACAGATGTTCCCGCCTTTCATTTCTGATGATGAGGAACAATTCTTACCATCAGGGAGGAGGTTGGGGCCTCTGTATCCCAGACATCGCAGGTGGATATCCAGTGGGCTCAGGCCATGGAAGAGCTCAAAAAGGATTTTGAAAATCAAGTTAGACAGGTGGAGGAAAAACTGGGAAGAGAAATGAGAGAGATGCAAGAAAAGCATGAAAAACTGGTCAATACCTTGCTAAAGGAGACCCAAAAACATGCTGAAGAAAGTAACACCTTGAAAAACAGGCTCACTCAATTGGCAAAGGAGGTTCAAAAAGCCAATGAGGAGAAGAATGTTTTCAAAAGCAGAATTAGCCAAATGGAAAAAGAGGTTCAAAAGCTCACTAAAGAGAATAGTTCTCTCAAAAAGTAGAATGGAACAGATGGAGTCTAATGACTTTCTGAGAAACCAAGAAATCACAAAACAAAACCAAAAGCATGAAAAAATGGAAGATAATGTGAAATATCTCATTGGAAAAACAACTGACCTGGAAAATAGATCCAGGAGAAACAATTTAAAAATTATGGGACTACCTGAAAGCCATGATCAAAAAAAGAGCTTAGACATCATCTCTCATGAAATTATCAAGGAAAACTTCCCTGATATTCTAGAATCAGAGGGCAAAATAAGTATTGAAGGAATCCATCGATCACCACCTGAAAGCGATCCAAAAAGAGAAACTCCTAGGAACATTGTGGCCAAATTCCAGAATTCCCAGATCAAGGAGAAAATCTTGCAAGCAGCTAGAAAGAAACAATTCCAGTATTGTGGAAATACAATCAGGATAACACAAGACCTAGCAGCTTTTACATTAAGGGATCAAAGGGCATGGAATAGGATATTCCAGAAGTCAAAGGAACTAGGACTCAAACCAAGAATCACCTACCCGGCAAAACTGAGTATAATACTTCAGGGGAAAATATGGTCTTTCAATGAAACAGAGGACTTTCAAGCATTCTTGATGAAAAGACCAGAGCTGAAAAGAAAATTTGACTTTCAAACACAAGAGTGAGAAGAAGCATGAAAAAGTAAACAGCAAAGAGAAGTCTTAAGGGACTTACCAGAGGTGAACTGTTTACATTCCTACATGGAAAGACAATATTTCTAACTCTTAAAACTTTTCAGTATCTGGGTAGTTGGTGGGACCACACACACACATGTACACGCATGCATGCACACACTCATACACACATACACGCACATACAGAGACAGAGAGCACAGAGTGAATTGAATAGGATGGGACCATATCTTAAAAGAAATTAGGGTAAACGGTGAGAGAGAAATGTAGTAGGAGGAGAGATGGTGAAATGGAATGGGGTAAATTATATCTCATTCAAGAGGGAAGCAGGAGACTTTTTAGTGGAGGGAAAAAGAGGAGAGCTGAGAAAAAAGAAACCATGAAGTTTACCCTCATCACATTCTACTAAAGGAAGGAATAAAATGCACACTCATTTTGGTATGAAAGCCTATCTTGCAACACAGGAAAGTGGGGAAGAAGGAGATAAGCAAGGGGGGGATGATGGAAGGGAGGGCAACGGGAGAAGGGAGCAATTTGAAGTCAACACTCGGGGAGGGACAGGATCAAAAGACAGAATAGAAACAATGGGGGGCAGGATAGGATGGAGGGAAATACAGTTAGTCTTATACAACATGACTGTTATCGAAGTCATTTGCAAAAATACACAGATATAGCCTATATTGAATTGTCTACCTTCCCAAAGGGAATGGGTGGGGAGGGAGAGATGGGAAGAATTTGGAACTCAAAGTTTTAGGAACAACTGTTGAGTATTGTTCTTGCTACTGGGACATAAGAAATACAGTTAATGGGGAATAGAAAGTCATCTGGCCCTACAGGACATAAGAGAAGATGGTGACAAGAGAAGGGAGGGATGATAGAAGAGAGGGCAGATTGGTGATAGGGAAAATTAGAATGCTCAGTGTATTGGGGTGGGGGGAGGGGATAAATGGGGAGAAAAATTGGAACACAAAATTTTGTGAAAATGAATATAAAAAGTTAAATAAATTTATATTAAAAAAATAGAAATATGCTGTATGTATGTGTGTGTGTATGTGTGTGTGTATACATACCTTTGAGTGGATGATGGGTGGAAGAGGAGTAACAAGTCATCTTTCTATGTGTACATAAGACCACTTTATTTTAGGAAGGAGTGTATTTCATGCTCTTGGGAAGTTAAACTTAGAGAGAAAGTCAAACTGTCCTCTAACAGTATCACTAAGCGGGAGATTAGGTGACCTCTAAGGTGCCCTCCCATTCCAGTGTGCTATGATTTTTAAAAGACATGGCTGTTCTACTTACTTAGCAAAGTTATCAAGAAATCCAAGATTGTCAATGGGAAAGAAAATCAGAAATTAGCAATGCTGTTTTAGAAATGGAAATAAAAAGAAAAGAAATCTTGGAGGAATTGAATTGTCATGACATTACTCTTTGATAAGGCAATGGTTAATAAGTCCAAGTATGATAAATTGGTAAAGCAGCTTATCATTTATTAAAGACCAACTGTGTCTCAGTTACTGTGCTGAGCACTGGGGTTACAAAGAAAGGCCTAAAGATAGTCTGTTTTCAAGATGCTCAAATTCTAATGTGTTTAATAGTTCTTTGAATAACAAACAGAATGTTAATGTCACCCAAAGTACTTTGATAAAGCTCTTAAACTAATTCTTCTGGGTAGAGATAGGATTAGATTTGCTGAAAAAAAAATCACCTAAAGCTCTCTCTCAAGGTTTCTTTGATGCCACATTAACCACTATTTGTGCCCAAGCCTCAACTTTTATTCAAGTAAATCCCTTCATTGCAATCTTGGCTCTGCCACTGTGTCATCATGAGGGAGATTCACCTCTCTAATCTTCAGTATGGTTAGTTTAGATTTAGGGAGCTGGGTTAGATGACCTCTCAAGTCCCTTACAGCCCTTAATCAAGTATCCCTTGATTCCTGCAACACTCACTGGTTAGAACCAGGTGGGACCTAGATCATTGTGTTCAATCCTCTAAACTTACAAAGGAGGAAACACAACCCAGAAATGTAAAATGATTTGTCTACAGTCACAAGGTAATAAAAGCAAAAGATAAGATTGAACCCCAAATCTTCTGCTTAGGAAGCCTGTGCTCATTCCACTGTCTTTTTCCTTGTAGGTCTTGAACCTTCTCTTACCTGTATGTAGGTTGACTTATTTTTTTTATCTCCATTCCATCTAACATTTAATCTTTTGCCTTACATTCAACTCAATTAAAAAAAGAAACATTTACTTTACTGTACAGATGGTGGTAAGGGATGGAGAATAGGACTCAAAACTAGGAAGGCAAGGACACACAATTAATCCACATCTGAGACTGGATTGAGTTCATATCTTCCTAAATCTAGACTTAGTACCATATTATTCACTGTACCACCTAGCTGCTTTTAATTTGAAAAAGAAGAGTATAATGGCAACTGCGAGGGGAGTCAGATATGGTTTCCCATTGAAGGTGTTACTTGAGTTGATGTTAACTAGAGTCTAAGAATCAGAGATCATCTTACGAGATTTGATAAAATATGTATATAAAGCCTGGATCAAGCTCTGGCAGACTTTAAATGACAAACTGAGATACATGTGTTTTATTTTAGATGTAAGAGGGAACCACTGCATATTCTTGAGCAGTAAAGAAAAATGAAATGATATTTGCATTATAGTCATTATTTTTATACCCAAGTAAATAATGATACTCATTTTTGTGAGTTCAAATCTGGCCTCACTCACTCACTTATGACCCTGGGCAAATAATTTGACCCTGTTTGCTCCAGCTTCTCTTCTACAAAATGAGCTGGAAAAGAAAACTAGCATTGGAGTAGGAGGTATGTGAAATCTCCAATGCAGAAAGAGTCCTGTTTGCATAGGTATATATCAAACCATAATTTTAGCCACAGAGTGACCACTTCTACTTGCAGTCACAAACTGAACCCTATACCTGGGCAATAACCTGAGCATTGACTCCAGGCATTGTCTAACCAATGATCCCAGTTGCTCACCGACTCTTTCCTAAACATCAGCCACAGACTATCTCTTAAGTCTAATCTCATTCCAAACTTTAATTTATTCCATAGACTGACTTTAAATTTTAGAATTACTCCTATTCCAAAAGGGGCCAAAGGCCACAGAGTAGATAGTTTATGCATCCAATACTCCTGTATTGGGACTAGCCAAAACTTATGTCTTATTATGTTTGCTCTCTGTGTTTGATGAATTGCTGTCATTTACAAATGGAATTAAGAATATAATTCATTTAAAATTTGAAGGACCTTGACACGGAATAAATGTATTGGCAGAGGAAAGAATCCAGGACCTAGAAAGAAGTCTAAGAACCTAATGAAGTCATCACTTTTCATCTAAGCTACTACAATAAACTCTTAATTGGTCTCCCATTGTTTTGTTTCTTCTGTCTCCAATACATTATTCATTTGATGCTGCTGTCCAGTTGTCTTCCACTCTTCCTGACCTCATTCATTTTGGTGTGTTTGTTTTGCAAAGATATTGGAGTGGTTTGCCCTTTACTTTTCCAGGAGAGCAAGATAGATGTAGATGTATTCTCTTCCAAATATATCTTATACGTGGATCTATATCAATATATTTATAGACATATTTACATATGTATGCATGTACTTATGCCTGTATTATGAGTATGTGCATATATATTGTATATGTGTGTGCATATATGTGAATGAAGTAGTTACATACTTCACACTCTCTTACGAATAAATGTAAAAATGTTTTGGTACTTATTAAAACAAAGGCAAATTGATCAAAAGGATACTTTTAGTAAACATGACAAAAAAACAGTTGAAAATAAAAGAATAGTATTTCATTAAATTAAAAACAACTAGTCAAGTAAGGAAACATGGCTCAACAAAATCTTCCAGAAAATCTGAAAAGGTATCTGGCAGAAATTAGGCTTATGCAAGCACCTCACACCATCTACCATGAAAAGCTCTAAATTGATGTATGACTCATCTGTAAGGTCTAATGTAAAGGGAAATGTGCAGAACTAAAATTGGGGAAGGATATACAATTGCAAAAATATAAAAGAGAAAACAAAATCTGAAAAACAAAAGCTTAAAAATTCTCATGATTAGCAACTGAGATCATATGTGATTCGAGAAAAATCTGGATGAAACGTGGTTCTCACTTCTGGATAAATAGGTGATGAATTAGATGTCTGGAATGAGACATAGATTTTCTCATGTGGCTAATATGTTGATAGGTTTTAAATGACTACACTTTTTAAATAAAGGTTTCTTGATAATGGGATGATTTAGTGGGTAGTGGTAGACATGCAAACCAAAAGATGATGAAATTTCCCAGTGGGTGCAGGCTGAGCCAAGAAACTAATTGTCTAAATCTACACAAACCATATCCCATTGTAATGATATAAACACTGACACTCAGAAAGGGACAGAGATAAGAGTCAGATATCACCAACTCCCTCACCATTAGAGAGAATATGCAAACCAAAAAAGAGAGAGAGAGAGAGAGAGAGAGAGAGAGAGAGAGAGAGAGAGAGAGAGAGAGAGAGTATTAATATTATTTGTATTTGCAAATAAGTAAACAAAATAAAGGTTTAAAAATTGAAATAAAGAAGTATGACAATTGTTTTTACCTTGTTAAAATATAATAATGCTAAACAATACAAGTAGCAGAAGAGTGCAGTTTCAAGGTGTTTTATTTTGTTTTTTGCATAAGATGTCTTTTTATTCATTGCCTAAGATGTTTTATTATAAATTATAAAATTTAAATTATATTATTAAAATATTTCATAGAAGAGGTAATATCTGAATGCAGACTTGAAGGAAGACCAGGATTTTAAAACATAAGATACTAGAAAGGAGTAAAGGAGTAAGTGTTTTTCAGGAAGAGGGAATACATTGCAGAAATTCACAGGAGCACCAGATGGAGTACTTAAGTTGAAAAACAAGGGTGTTCAGGGTGACAAAGAAAAGATGGAAGAATGAGGAAATTTGTATTGTTTTTGTTTTATGATAGAGTTCTGGCCTCCATAACTTCCAATTTTCTAAAATAATCTGAACAATAAATTGACCAGGCAACTGGCAACTAACAGAAGCTATGGAGGCTGCTATAGAAAGCTCAAGGTCTTGGGTGTGATGAATGTTTAACAAAATAGACAATGGAGTGGGATCCAAAAGGCCTGGAGTCTGCTCCTCACTCATTAGTTATGTAACTTTGGGTCTGCCAGTTGGCTTCTCTGGCCCTCAATATCCTCATCTGTCAAATGAGAAAGTTGGATGCTAGGTTCACTTAATGTTTCTAAGAAAAGAAACTACATTATTCTGAAAGTTCCAGGCAACATTCAGTTGCCTGAAGGCAGTGAGATGGATGAGATAGATTATCATGGATGAGAACTTTTCTAGCACTGTAGTCAACAATTCTGTGTGTACTTGCATTTTTTTTTTTTGTCAATTGCATCTTTCTGCTGCTAGGTTCCTCTCTCATGGGTTTCCTCTCCAGCCAAGAAATACCCAGTATGTTCTAAGGATCAGTTATACATTTGTTAAGAAAAAAAAATAAGGTCAATCAACTGTGAAGGAATAAATAGTGAACATTGAAAGAAAGTATCTTAATTTTCAGATGGCCTTAATGTTAACTAACTCCCTAGATACTTTGCCTTTTACCACAGTTTCTACTTGAAATATTCTGACTTGTCCTTTTCTGCTTCATTCAGCTGGGGAATCTACTGTATTAATCTAAAACATATCTTGAACTTTCTATTTCAAAAGACTTTTTTTTCTTCTCATTTTGTCACAGATGATCAAAACTGGATCATCTCCAATTTCCATTCCTATTAATGTAATTGATCAAAAATAGTGGTAATAAATTAGTATAATTTAAGATCTCTTGGTTATTTTTGCTTCTTTGTGCAGCATATATGCATACCTATGTACTTATGGAAGGAGGAGGGGGGAGGGAGTGAGACAGGAAGGGAGCACATAACTTAGAGCAAGAAGAATTGGGGACAATTCTGGCTTTACTTCTAGCTTTGTTTGATTTACTTAATCTCCCTGGGTCCTTATTACTTCTTAGTTTAGGTGATCTCTAATTCTTAAACTCCTTAGTTTCCATCAACTCAAGAAACACCTTCAATGGGAAACCATATTTGACCCTCCTCCCCACAGCTGTCATTGTACTCTTCCTTTCCAAATTATCTTCAATTTATATATCTGCGTTTCATCACCAGAGTTTGTTTGTGGCAACCTCACTCACTATTGTAGATTTTTACTCTATACAATGTCAAAGGGAGATTGGGAAAAGAGGCACTGTAGATGAAGAAGTAATACAATTACTAAACATACATGCATCGAGTCGTATAGCATCTAAATTCTTAGAAGAAAAGTTAAGGGAATTAAAGGAAGAAATAGACAGAAAAAACTATCCTAGTAGTGGAGGGGAATTCAACCTCCCCCTCTCTGAACTTGATAAATCTAAACACAAAATAAACAAGAAAGAAGTTAAGGAGGTGAATATAATTCTGGAAAGAGAGAGATATGATAGACTTCTGGAGAAAACTATATGAGGATAGTAAGCAATATAAGTTTGTCTCAGCAGTATATGGCACATATGCAAAAACTGACCCTATACCAGGGCATAAAAAACTCAAAATTCAGGGTAGAAAGAAATAGTCAATGAATCATTTTCAAATCATGATGCAACAAAAATATATGTAATAAAGAGCCATGGAAAGATTGATAAAAATTAAATTTGAAACTAAATAACCTAATCCTAAAGAATTAGTAGATCAAAAACCAAATCTAATAAACAATCAATAGCTTCATTCAAGAGAATGCCAATAATGAAACAACCTACCAAAATTATGGGATGCAGTGAAAGCAATTATTAGGGGAAGTTTTATATATCTGAATGCTTATATGAATAAAATAAAGAGGAAATCCATCAATTGGGCATGTAACTGAAAAAGCTAGAAAAAGAAAAAATTGAAAATCCCCAATTAAATTTCAAATTAGAAACACTGAAAACCAAAGGAGAAATCAATCCAATTGAAATTAAGAAAACTATTGAACTAAGAGCTGGTTTTATGAAAATAAAATTGATAAACCTTTAGTCAATGTGATTAAAGATAAAGAAGAAAACCAAATTACCAATATCATAAATACAAATTGAATTCACTTCCAAAGAATAAGATATTAAAACAATAATTAGAAATTATTTTTCTCAAATGTATGCACATAAAGTTGACCACATAAGTGAAATGAGAGAATATTTACAAAAATAACAAATTGCTCATATTAATAGAGGAGGAAGTAAAATACTTAAATAACCTCATTTCAGGACAATGAAATTGAACAAGGCATCAATGAAGTCCAAAGGAAAAAAAAATCCCCAGGGACAGATGAATTTACAAGTACATTCTATCAAACATTTCAAGAACAGTTAATCCCAATACAATATAGATTTTTTGGGAAAACTAGTGAAGAAGTCCTACAAAATTATTTTTATGATCCAATATGGCTCTGATACCTAAATCAGGAAGAGTCCAAACATTGAAAGAAAATTATAGACCAATTTCCCTTGAATATAGATGCATAAATTTTAAATAAGGTATTAGTAAAAGGATTACAGCACTTCTCAAGAAAATAATATACTTTGATCAGGTAGGATTTATACAAGGAATTCAGGACTGATTAAATATTAGGAAAACTATCAGTGTAATTGAATATATCAACAAGAAAACTAACAGAAACCATGTGATTATCTCAATAGATGAAGAAAAAACTTTTGACAAAATACAACATCCATTTTTATTGAAAGTACTGGAGAGCATAGAAATAAATGAAATCTTCCTTAAAATAATAAGCAGTATATACCTAAAACCATCAGCAAATATTATATGCTATAGGGATAAGCTAGATGCATTTCCAGTAAGATCAGGGGTAAAGCAAGAATGTCCATTATTACCACTGTTATGCAATATGGTACTAGAAATGTTATCTTTAGCAATAAGAGAAGAAAAAGAAATTAGAATAGACAAAAGAAAAACTGTCATCATTTTTTGCAGACAATATGATAATATAGTTAGAGAATCCTAGAAAATCAAGTTTAAAAATTACTTAAAATACTAAACAACTTCAGCAAAGTTGCAGGATACAAAATAACTAACATAAATCACCTGCATTTCTATATATTACTAAGGAAGTTCAACAACAAGAGATAGGAAGAGAAATCCCCTTTAAAGTTACTGTAAATACTATAAAATATTTGGGAGGCTATCTACCAAAGCACAGTCAGGGACTATATGAACCCAGTGACAAAGCAGTTTTTGCACAAATAAAGTAAAATAACTGGAAAAAAATCAGTTGCTCCTGACTAGACTGAGTCAATATAATAAAAATGACAATTCTACTTAATTTACTTATTCAATGCCATACCAAACTACCAAAAAAATTATAGAACTAGAAAAATAGTATCAAAATTCATCTGGAAGAACAAAAGGTCCAGAATATCAATGGAATTAATGAAAAGAAATTCTGGGGAAGGTGACCTAGTTCTACCAGATCTCAAATTGTATCATAAAGCAGCAATCATCAAAAACACTTGGTACTGACTAAGAAATAGAGGGGTACATGAGTGGAAAAGTTTAGGTACATAAGACACAGTAGTCAATGAGCAGAGCATTCTACTCTTTGATAAAACCACATACCTCTACTTCTGGGATAAGAAGTTTTTTTTGACAAAAACTTCTGGGAAAACTAAAAAATAGTGTGGTGGAAACTGGGGGTATAGACCAATGCCTGACACCATACATCAGTATAAATTCCAAATAAGTATAAACAAATTGGGGGAGCAAGTCATAGTTTAGTTGTCAGATTTATGGAAAATGGAGAAATTTATGACCAAACCAGAGATAGAGATCATTATGAAATACAAAATGGATAATTTTGATTAAATTATATTGAAAAGCTTTTTTGCACAAAGCCAATGCAAGATTAGGAAGGAAGCTGAAAAATGCAAGAGTTTTTACAATTATTGTCTGTGATAAATGCCTCATTTCTAAAATATATAGAGAACTGAGTCAAATTTACAAGAGTACAAGTCATTCCTCAGATGATAAACGGTCAAAGAATATGAACAGACACTTTTCAGAGGAAGAAATTAAAGTTATCTATAGTCATATAAAAAAGTGTTCTAAATCGCTAATGATCAGAGAAATGCAAATCAAGACAATTTGGAGGTACCACATCACACCTATTGGATTGGTTAACATGATAAAACAGGCAAATGATAAATGTTGGAGAAGATGTTGGAGAGTTGGAACATTAATTCATTGCTGGTGGAGCTGTGAGCTGATTCAACCATTCTGGAGAGAAATTTAGAACTATATCCAAAGGACTATGAAAATGTACATACCCTTTGACCCCATAATATCACTTCTAGGGCTGTATTCCAAAGAGATCACAAAAATGAAAAAAGGATTCACATATACAAAAATAATTCTAGAAGCTCTTTTTGTCATGGCCAAGAACTGAAAAATGAGGGGATACACATCAATTGGGGAATGGTTGAACAAGTCATATTATATGAACATAATGGAATACTATTGTGCTATAAGAAATGATGAACAGGTAGAATATGGAAAAAAAAATGGAAAGTCTTTTATGAACTGATACTAAGTGAAGTGAGCAGAGCCAGGAGAACATGATATATACACAGCAACAGCCACATTGTGCAAGGACCATTTTAATAGTACTTCACAGCAATCCAAGGACCAAAACATTTTCTAAAGGGCTTATGATGCAAAATACCATCCACATCCGGAGAAAGAACTATGGAGTTGGAATGCAGAATGAAGCAGACTATTTTTCCTTTTGTTTGGTTTTTTTCTCATGGTTTCTCCCATTTGTTTTAATTCTTCCGTGCAACGTAACTAACATGAAAAAGTGTTGAATAGGAATTTATATGTAGAGTCCATATAAGACCACATGTTGTCTTGAGGAGGGAGGGTAGAGAGAGGAGGATAAAATTTGGAACTTATGAAAGTGATTGTTGAAAACTGAAAGCAAATTAATAAACTAAAAATATTAAAAGAAGAAAGTTTCCTGTGAAATTAAACTATTTCCTCAGGGTCACAATCTGTATGTTTTGAAAACAACCTATGCATTCCTCATCTTTCCTTCAAGGTTTGTTCTCTACAGTGACATGAAGACACTCCTGTATATACATAATGATAATTCTTCATTTGTGTGCCTATACTTACCTATTAAATTCTGTTGGTATGTGTAACCATTTCCTTAAAGGCCTCCATTTCTATGAGACAGAACTTTAAGTATCTGAAGATAACTAGTACCTTTTTTATGAGCTGTCTCTTATTTAGTTGTTTCTCGATTAATAAAGTAAACTAGTTGACCTAGATAACCTCTTAAGTACCTCCCAGAACTAAATCAATGGTCTAATTGTGCACAGTTTATTTAACAGTCTTGGATGGTTTCTAGACCTCTCACCATTTTGGACACATTTTTTCTTTCTATGTTTTTCAATGTGCCTTTTACAAATGGGATTCCAAAATTCACACCAAATGTCAAGTGTGTTCAAATTAGGACAATTAATCCTTTCATTGTAAATGCTTTACTTTTATCAGTGTCAGAAAGTGGGGATGATGATCATGTCACCACAGGACTACAAAAACTACTTAACTATATCCATAAGATTGTCATAAAGATAAAAAGTTTGAAATTCTAGAATATACTTGCCCAAATTTAATTCCTTCTTCTTTCGAACAAATCCTCGGAAAATTCCTAGGTGTGGTGCAAATAGTAAGTATGCAACAAAAGCAGTGTAGAACTTAAATATTTATACAGAAGTAGATAAACAACTTTGCACAAAGTCACAACATTTTCCATCATCTATTCTCTGAATAACGGGTTTCCAAGGATATTAGAACTAGAATGGAGAGGGGACATCATCTAAATGATTCCCACCTCACCTGATCCTCAGGTCAAAACACTAGCTCTTTTACTTTTCCTGCTGGAAAGACTTCACCAGCCTTCCTTTATGCCACAAGGAACAAGCTGACTCATGAGTCAAATCTAAGTAAAATTCTTCCTGGAACTATGATTCTCCTACCAGTTGTTAAAACTGTTCTTTAATCAATAAATTTCATTTCAACAAAGTAAAGAGGGCCTCTGCACTCATCACCAGTGTTATTTCCTTCTAGGTAAGAGAAGCGACTAGCAAGGGTGCCCCTATCCCCTCGTCCACTTAGCCATTATATTTGTTCACTTATAAGGTATGATTTAAGGAATTCTGAAAGGCACCCTGGAGCGTAAGTAACTCTCTAGGTTAAAAAGGATTTCACTTCAACAGCCTTACAACATCTGTGTTTTTAAATAAACAAGTGTTAGTTCATAAAAATAGATATTTAAATTTTGAAGGTATGCTAGAGTCCAACTCCTCTTCTTATGAGGACATGAAGACACGGAAAAGTTATGTAATTTGAACAAGGTCAAAGAGCTAGTGAATCTCTGAAATATAATTTGGACCAAGGTCTTCCTGATTTGAAGTTCAATACTCTCTCTGCTGATCCACTCTGCCTGGCTTAAGTAGTCCCCAAGGATGCTCTAAGAAAATGGGGACCAGAATTTCAATTCTGAGAAGTCAATGTGCTTGTATCCATTTTGTCCTCTGGAGTCAAGAAAAAAAATTAATAAATTTGGATTTGGGAAAAGACTATATTTGTTATGTTTCTCTACTGTTTCCCCATGGTGTCTAAGATGGTGTTGAGTGTATCATAATTTCTCAATAAATTGCAAATTGAGTGATTATTGAATAATTGAATAATCTTCTCTGACAATTAATGGAAGGATGTGGGGAGATGTGGATGGATGATGGAAGTTCAGAAAAATCCTGTATAGAATTACTCTAAGCAAATTACACACCAGACATCTGTTGTTTTTGTGCCTTCTTCCAGTGAAATGGACAGGAGCAAACACTGAACAGAGTCTCTTTATAGCCACTATCTGTCACTAATCAGTAGTATATCTATGAGCAAATGACCTCCTCTCATTTTCTTTGTCTTCAAAATTGGGATATATATGTATATCAAATATATATATATATATTTTCCTTACCTAATAGCGATGTTGGGAGAAAAGCATTTAGAGAAATGTGAAACATTTATGTCCCTCATCTCCCCCAATAACCTCTGGTTCTCAATACCAGATCTATTTGGTAAACATTTTAGTTGGTTCAATATGTTGTGTTTTTTTTTTTTTATGATCACCCACTTGGATAATTTCTCAACATAACTTTATAACTTAGAGAGATAAAATGATGTTTAGAAGCTACCCACTATCATAGAGCTGAAGATGAAAGAACTTCGGAAGCCATCTTGTCCATTCTTTTTTAAACATGAGGAAATGATGTTCCATAGAAATTAAGGAATATGCTCAAAGTCACATAGCTGATAACATCTGAGGTAGCATTTGAATCAAGTGTCTCAGATCCAGACAGTATTCTTCTCACTCAGGCCCAGAGAGAAATTTCTTCAGACATGGACTCTTCATTGTAAGATTTAATTTTTTTTCTCTTTAATCTTTTCCCCAGGTCCGTGAAAATACCATCTATGGTTTATGCCACTACTCCCTCCTCTCTCAATCCCTTCTAAAGCTCAATTATGGCTTCTGATCTCAGCATTCAGTTGAAACTATTCTCTTCAAAATTACCATTTAATTCTTAGTTACCAAATCTAATGGATGTTGCTCAATCTTTATCATTAACTTTCATGTAGTATTTGATTCGATTCATAACTTCTCTTGCATATCCTCTCCTCTCTGTGTTTTCTGGACACTATTCTCTTCTAGTCCTCATCCTTTTAGGTCTGTGAATTCCTCAACCCACTTACTAGATTACATTCTCTAACGATGAGTGACCTCTTTTTGTTTTATATTTCATGTCTAATAAAGACTGACTTCTTTCAGAGCAGTAGTAATGGAGACAAGGGAGATGAGGGTGCCATAGAGAATTATATGTGGAGGCAGTAGGGCTTAAGTTGGGTCTTAAAAGTTATCAAAAGTTTAATAACTAGAGAAAATATATAAGGTTCTGAAGGAGATAACAGAGAGAAGTAACTTAGGGTTCTGCCCCATTAAGGAAAATGGAGTTCATGTGAAAAATGGAGAGTTTATGTTTTATGTGGGTTTTCTTTTCCAGACCTGCAATCCTATAGAAGTGGGAAACTCTTAGTGAGGAAACATCCTTCATTATTAGATGTAGATTTGTTCTTTGTAATTATACTAGGTTGTTTGGAGAACCAAGTGATTGTAAGTGATTCATCCAGGTTAATATAATCCTTGTGTTAGAAATGTTGAATGCATGACATCCCAATGCCAATACTGACTTCAATTCAGTTATATTGCTTCTCTTGGGGGGAATTTCAGGAGAAAAGAAAAATAGATCATCCAGACAAAGACAGGCAGGAGAGTTCAGACAATAGAGAAAGCAATAAGATACTATACTTTTCACCAAAGAACTGTCTTGCTGAATGTCTTGTGGGGGCAAGATGGTGATATCCAAAGTGAAGCAGGCCAAACCTCCACTATGGATAAAGGTTCCTAAACCAATAAGGAATCTTAGGTTATAACATTTGCCATTGTCATTAGGACACTCTTTTATAGCCACTGCGGCATGATAAGATGGAACCAAGAATGGAAATATGTGTTGACTGAGAACTTGGAAACTTGACTTGCATTGATGATATTGTTTCAGGAAGAGTAGAATCAGAGGAAATGGCATGTGTTGAGCAAAAACATGGAGGAGGAAGCTATAATCAAAAAAGAGATTCCTGGCTAGAAGGAGAGTGAGTCTGTCTTTAATACTGCCTCCCTCCTGGGCCCCAACCTTGGATGAGTTGTACAATCTATGGAACAACAGGAGTGGGTCCATACTAACAATGGCTTTAAGTATTATATACCTAAAGGTGTGTCAAGACCTGTCCATCCCTCTGAGAAGGTAAAAGCTCACTTAGGGGAAAGAAGAGGGGCTATGTTATTCTAAACACCAGGTTTGGGGAAAATTTCTCTTCCAATAATACATTGGGCAGACTAAGAAGGGTACTAAAAGGAGTCTGTGGCCATAGCAAAGGAGACCACCTAGGCATTTGTCATAGAGAGCCAGATAAAGTGATATAAACTTGGTCTAGATTCAGAACAGTAAGAATGAAGTGGATGAGATACATTGGAAGATATAATGTCTCACTCATTCCTTTTCACAAAAGATGAAGCAGAGGCCGAGAAAGTTGAAAGCACTTGATAATAGGAATTGAGAAGGTAAGAAAGAGAAATTCATCACCACCATCATCATTATCATCATCTTCATCATCTTCATCATCATCATCATCATCTTCATCATCATCATCATCATCAACATTAATTAAGTTCTCATTATGTAACTGATACTATAATAAGAGCAGGAAGTACAAATACCTAATAAGAACAACAGCAACAATCTCTGTCCTCAGGGAACTAACATGACAACAAGGGAAGAGAAAACATAAAAGGAAGATGGAAAGGAGGCTAGAGTGCGTGTGAGTAGGCAAACCTAGGGAATGATGGAGAAATCTGGGCTTCTTTCTAGTGAAAAATGAAGAATGCCCAAGTTTGGGTATCCTCCTTAAAAGGAGATTTTTGTAAGGAGAATACCAATCAATGGGAGAGGTGTGAGTCCTCGGGCTGACGTGAACTTCAAGGAAGCAGTTCTCTGCGGTATTGTGGAAAAGTCCAGAACACAACCTAGTTTAAAAAAAAAAAGGAGGGGGAAAATGGGTAAACAAAATACACATTTTCTTTTTATTTTCATGAGTTCACCTTGTTATTTCTAAAAAATGTTTTACAGAACATATATTTGTTATTATTCTTACAAACAGGAGGAGTTGATAAGATCAATTGATAAACTTCATTTAAATGAATGTATGTATATTCATCATGTCCCTTACATTGCATCAGATATTTGGAACAAAAAAATACACAAACATATATACATATATATATAATTTTATGTTTATAATTTATAATTATATTACATGTGTTTACATAGACATTACATGTGTATGTGTGTGTGTTTGTGATGTATCCTCAAGGGACTTACATGGCATGGACAGACAAATTGATAATCTATCTATCTATCTATCTATCTATCTATCTATCTATGAATCTGTCTATCTATCTATCTATCTATCTATCTATCTATCTATCTATCTATGACATAGAATCCCCTTGAGGACAGAGGCATGGTCATTTACTTGTATATTACTCCTAATATTTAGAGGTTATTTCCAAAAGAATTGAATTAATAAAAGAAGACAAGATTGAAGCTGAGTAATTTATATTCTCCGTTTCATATTCTCTGTTCCTTTCTGGCACAGGTTGCAATTTCAGTTATACCCCAGACTCACTGGCCATGGAGGGATTGAGAGAAAAGGAGAGCAAAGAAGGAGCAAAGTGAAGAAAGGATAGGAAAGAGGAGGAGAGGAGAGGAGAAGAAAAGAAAGGAAAAGGGAAGAGGAGTTGGAGGGAAGGGGACAGGAGGAGAAATGAATAAATAAACAAGTAAATAAAAATATAAATATATGTACATTTATGTATGCATATATCCACACAGATATATAAGCATTTTGTTATATATAAATATATATGTTATATTTGTGTATATATGTATATACATGTGTATGTAGGTATGTATTCATATGTGTAGATACAATTTAATTATTTGCATGTATTTTGTTTGTCCTTAGTATAATCTAATCTCTCCCGTGAGAACAGGCATTGGAGATGCCTTCGTGTATCATGTTCAAGCACTGTATGCAGAACAGAACTGTAGCTAGTAGCCTTCTTGAACTGAATGGGAGGTGTCTGACAGTCCAAGATGGAGTCAAGCAAAGGAACCATACCTGAGAATATTGCAAGAATTTCATGTGTTCAGTACTTTTCTATAAAAAAAAATTAGCTAATGGAAGCAAATGAATAATTTTTTACCATTCCAAAAATAATGTCACTTTCTTGGGAGAGAGCATGTCAGAAGGGAAAGAGAGTATGATTTGGAGTCTATACAAATACCTTCATATTTTACTTCTGGCAATTCCTACATGTTTGATTCTAGACAAATCATTTTCTATGTGTGGACGTTAACTTTTTTATATGTAAAATAAGGGAGTAGATATAGATTAAGGTCCTAAACCTGAGGTCTACAAACCCCCAAGAGATTCATGAATAGATTTCAGAGAGTGGATGAATTCATATGAGGGAAAAATTTTAATTTTCAGCATCTAATAGAAGGGGAGCATCTTGATCAGTGATTAAAAGCATGATTCTGAGAAGTGGTCCATAGACTTTGATTGCCCAAGAAGGTGTATAAGAGAGAGAGACAGAGACAGAGACAGAGAGAGAGAGAGACAGAGACAGAGAGACAGAGACACAAAGAGAGAGACAGACCAAGAGACAGAGACAGAGACAGAGACAGAGGCAGAGAGACAGAGAGATGGAGAGAGACAGACCGAGAGACAGAGAGAGACAGAGACAGAGGCAGAGAGACAGAGAGAGAGAGAGAGACAGACTGAGAGACAGAGAGAGAGAGACAGAGACAGAGGCAGAGAGATTAGGAACCATTAGTACAGAAAATCTCCGAGGTTTTTTTCCAACTGCAGATCTGTAAGTCTAAGCTACTTAGTTCCTGCAACTGCAAAGCAGTGGTGGGTAGATTAGTTGATTTCCAAGATCACTTCCAGAACAGGCCTCCTAATTCCTGGAATCCGGACCAGGCAAACCCCTCCTCCTCATGGATGTAAAGCTGGCTTAATCAGTACATTGTAAGGAAATAATAATAATGCTGTCACCCCTAATGGGGAATAAAGTTCCTCCAATCTTATCGTCTGTCTCCTTTTTTTGCCAGTCTGATTGTAAATACTTCAGAAAGTCTGCGGTTTAGAGGTGGTTATTTTTTAAAAGCAAAGTGTCAGGGTAATTAATGAATAATTGGGCAAAGATAAATCTTGCAAAAAACAAATAACTCGATGAAAAAGAAAGCTGGTCAAAGGCAAGGAAGAATATGATTAATTGGAGCTCTCTTGGTGACAGAAATGAACTTGTAATCCTGATATCTAGACAGGAGCTATTCAGATGGCTCACATAAAAGGCAGAAGAGCCTCCAAAACAACAAAAACATTGTGTGTCTTTCCAAATTTATGAGGGAACTCTAACACATACTTGGAAATGTGCGTGGGGGAAGCATGGTTAATACCCTTCTATGAACAAAGAATAACTAAATCATCCCCTTGGTATTTCTTTTCTCAACCTAATAGTGTAGTTTCCTGTACCTTAATCAGAAAGTAAGACAATTTTAAGATGATACAATCTTGGAAATCCAAGTACAATCTAAACCTTTATTCATCACAATCATCACTTCTCGATATTTACTTATAGTTCCCCCTTGTCCTTAGAGAAAATTCCGAGCTGTACATTGACTTTCAAGGTTCACTGATGTTAATGTACCCATCTCAATCTATTTCCCATGTCAAAGACAAAGACTAGACCTCTAATGTCAGAACTCTATGGGCATCTGTGATGAGGAAATTACAATCTAAGATCCAATGATACCTTTTTTTTTTTTTCTCATATTGTAGTCTTTGAGTCAAGTAGCTTAGGAATAACTGAGGTGGCCACAATCAACCAGATTGTGATAAAACTTAAACACAGTTTTCTCAGGTTATATGCACAACTTTTTTATCGATATTGCTATGCTACTTGTTCAATGCTATTTTGTAAAAACACTTGATTATAGCTAGACCAATCTGCCTAGGTGTCCACACCAGAATGGTTTTATTCCAGTGAATTCCAAGAATACAAGTTCTCTTCGTATCCTCACCCCTTATCACCTTGGCTGATAAAAAGCTGACGATTCATAAGTGCTCATTGAAAGGTTGACGGATCACTTAATTGATGCCAGCCTATGCAACTTCCACTGTCTTCAATGAGAGTGATCTCCTACACTCACTTAATTCAAATTGTATTAATCTATTCTTTTATTAATAAACTCAATAGATATTTAAATGTTTGATCTGAATGACCCACTGTGTTTTTTCAACATCTTTCTACCTTTTATCAGCTAAATCATTTTGCAGAAGCACATAAATGACTCGACTTCCTTTCTTCTCACTCATTTCTTAATGTTCTCTGGCAAGAAAGAGACCATCGGCAGCTTTGCAGAGAAGCTCTTATTGAATGTTATAATTGGAAATTAGATGTTGACCATCCTGACCCTGGACAAAATCTTTAAACTGTCCAAGGACTGGCTTTCTCATCTCTGATATACTTAATTATTGGAGAACATTCCTCTAATTATTAAAATACCTTCTCCCACAGATTTTGAATTTGAATCCAGGTCATGGAATAGTAGGACTTCAATCTCAGATAGTCTTCAACCTAGAATGTTAAAGTGACTAGCCTAGGGTCACCCGGGTAGGAAATTGCAAATATGGGATTTGAATTTATATATTTTGACTTTCCATTCATTGAAATCTTCTGACCCAAAATTAGTTCTACTTCCTATTCCCGTAACCCCTTTCTCTGTTCTTTTATCATACTTGTACTCTGAATCACACAATTTAGTCTTTGATTATATAATTCCACATGTCTAAATATGGGAAGGACTTAAGTCAGAACCTTATTCACCAAAGTTATTGTGACTCTCTATGTGTGACTTTGTCCTTCATTGCCAAAGAAGACCATTCCATCAGAGAAATAATGACATGACTTGCACTTGACTTTGTTTTGAGTGAGGGAGGGCTGTGCAGGTCACCAGTCTCACTTCTCCTTCAGAACCATCTGAATCCAGTGACCAGGTATTCATCAGGATGACTGGAGATGACCTAGGACGAGGCAATTGGGGTTAAGTCACTTGCTCAAGGTCACACAGTTGGTGAGTGTCAAATGTCTGAGGTGATATTTGAACTCAAGTCCTCCTGACTCCAGCACCGGTGCTCTATCCACTGCACCATTTAGCTGCCCCAACTCTCTGTGACTTAAGAGATAAATGCTAAGGAATTTATTGAAGCACAATGAGACTAACTTACACAAAGGTGATCATAGATGGTATATAAACCAGATTTTCCTAAATCCAATCTTTCTACTCTTTGATGACAGACACCCATGTTTTCCCTTCTAATGACACAAGTGAAAAATCTATGGAATCCTTCAAACTAACTCTGAACAATACCCAAAATTCATATAGCTCTTTAAGGGTTGTAAGTCACTTTAAATACATAATCTCATTTGACTCTTACAACAACCTTTTGAAGTAAGTGTCATCATTTATCCCCATATAGCAGATGAGGAAACTGAGGCCTAAGGAAGTATAAGTTTTTGCCACTAAACCACATAGCTAACTTATAAGGGAGCAGGAACTACATATTGTTCTTGGATACTATCCAAAGGGTCCAGTTTAAAGAATTCAATTAAAAATTATTGATTATTGTGGGTACCTAGAGAGAAGCAGAGAATATGAAAGGCAAACACTGTCTGCTGCCCAATATCCCCTACGGTTTACTTATTGTCACCATCAAAGTGTGCTGAATTAAAGAAGACTGCATAGGGAAGTTAGTTCACTCTTTCCATAATAATTATGTGTGCCAATAATAAAGTGTACCAACTAATAGACTACTATTACATGAGTTGTCTATTGCACCAGGTGCAAGACGTTATTTCATTCTTATCCCACCAAAGCTTTCCTGAAGAGGAAAAGTCAGAGTATCAAATTCCAAGAAGAGAAGGTTTTCTGATCACAAGAACTTTAAGAATCCCAAGATTCAAGAGAACTCAGAATTTAATGGGTAGAACAAGAATTACATTCCCCCAACCCCTGATGTTGAGTGTCCATGCATACACATGTGTTTGTGTGTGTGTGTTTGTGTGTGTGTGTGTGTATTACAGAAGAATATACTAACCTTGGAGTCCTCTCTCTCACAGTACGACACACTCCATCAAAGTCTACTGATTCTCCTGGTCACCTATCCAAACCAGACACATGGCAAGTGTCAGAGGTCAGGTTTAATTCCAGGTCTTCTTGAATTCAAGCTCCTCACTGTGACTAGGATCCTAGCTCCTTGAAGTTGGAGTTTTTTTTGTTTTGTTTTGGTATTCATTGATATGATTAGTGACTACACAATGTTATCATCGGTATCATATATGAGACACTCAATGTGTTTAAAGGAAAATACAAATGAGATATATTGTTAGGTTTCCTGTTTCTTTAGCAAATAGGCAAATATGACAACAGGTGAAAATAGGTAAGGTTGGGTGTTGTGTATAAAGACTGAGAGACTCTTGGTAGATATGTGAATAGATACAGCCCTTTCAGAAGGCAGTTTGGAATTAAATGACAATCGTCATTCAAAAAATCCCACTTCCGAGCTTATACTCCCAAAGCTCCAAAAATCTCTCAAAGAGACTTCTTAAAAGGCACCTATACAAGAAAATAACAGTAACAGCAGTTTTGTGGTAGCAAATGGCTGGTGACAAAGCAGATGAACATTAGAGAATTACTTTTGAAAATTGTGGCACATGAATGTGAAGGCAAATTTCTGTATGGATAAAAAAGAATGAAAAATTCATAGGGCCATGGGTTGTCTCTATATATCTATTTTCTCAATGTATTCTCTATATAAACTGATATAGAATAGAAAAAAATCAGGAAAATAATATACATAGTGATTATAACAAGGGAAATATATTGATATAGAAATATGTGTAAGTATATTTAAATATATGTTTATATTATTTAAAAATTATATATAAAATATGTGTTATAAATATATTATAACATAATATAAATATATACATATATAAATTGATGTATATAATATATGTTAATTAATATATTATATACTATGTTATACATTATATAATATATTGTAATATACAATATAATTAACTAATATAACATATAATTAATAAATATTATAAAATTATATATACATACATGTATATGTGTATATATGTGTATTAACCAGAATTGATTTGTATTTCCAGTTCTTAGAAGCTACAAGAAAATATTACTCATCCCAAACTAATTTGAAATAGAACCTTAAATTCCACTTTGAGAGGAATTCTTGGAGAGGAGCCTTTCTGTAAAACGGTCCGTCAACTTACCAGTTAATGCTCCATTTCCAATCACCAGCTCTGCTGTGTTTTGACTCCATGGAACATCATACCTTCTCCAAGATAAGCTGATCAACTGAAATCCAATTGTCATGTCATGTTGATTGATATAGTAGAGAGGAAAGTGAGGCTGCTGAATTTGTATAACCCTGTCTCACTTAAATGAAATTCACCTTGCAAGTCAAGATACCATCTTTCCAATGTCATTGGTCCCTTGTGAATGAAGAAATAACAACAGTGACAAACAACTTCAAAGTAACTCTCCATTTTCTATCAGCAGATCTGCTTGCCTTTAACTTTACACAGCAACATACATGCATCCTGAGTGTCCTCTGATGTTCCCCTCCCAGTTTTCAAATTAATTTTGTGTATTTTCTTCTAGGATTCCGTTGTAAGCTTCTTGAAGGCAGGAACTGGCTTTATTTTTTTTTTCTTACCACTTAGCACAGTGTCTGACACATAGGCATCTAATGTTTATTGAGTTCAATTAAATTACAACTGCTCTGTAGCTTTTTATAGGGTAGATAAGTTTGTTGTTGGAAGTAAGAACCTACTTTCTGCTTGATTTCAGAATTATTATATGACAGCATCTTACCCCCTACTCCTTTCCTGTGCCTTTTCCCCTCTCTACTTCTCACATTCCAATCCTAGTAGAACAGTCTTGACTAGAAATCAAGATAGACTTGGGGTTGATTTTCATACTTGCCTGGTATACAAGAGTTTTCTTTTCTGATACTAATCTGTAAAATGGGAATTTTAATATCTCATGTAAGATAGAGATAATGTTACTACCAGTTATCTCATCTATAAGAAAAAGAAAATGTTAAGTAGAGGTATGTTAAAAATATCATAGAGAGTAGAAAGCTGCCTTCAATGTCAAGAAGATTTGGATTCAAGTATTTCTTCTATTCCATGTATATATGAACCTAAGCAACTTATTTAACTTCTCCAGATAACTCTCTGATTATGAATTGCAGAGAATGTCCTGAACTACATTGACTGGTGGCAGTTTCTTCCACTTCAACAAATGTCAATAAGACAATGAGTAAGTCAATATGTTAAAAAAAAAAAAAAAATTAAGTGCCTACTATGTGCCAGGCACTGTGCTAAGTCCTGAGTATACACAAACCAAAAAAGAAAAATGTAACCCCTGCCTTCAAGAAGCTTAAAATCTAATGGAAAAGACTGCATAGAAACAATATGAATATATGGTTATATACAGAATAAATAGGACATAAATAACAGAAGATTAGAAGGAAGGTTTCAGAATTAAGAGGGAGTGGGAAAAAATGGAAAAAAATAGGAACATGGGATGTGTTGTTAACATCATTGATGGAAACTACAAATGCAGTGAGATTTAAAATCAATTGAAGTATTTGAGTATCTTTTAATATATGACCATTATGAAATGCTTGCAGCTTAAATGGGACAAAACTTGAAGGTAAAGGAAAGAAAATGCAGAGATGATAGAACTGCATGCAGAGGGAACCACTCTTCAACTTAGCAGGAATTTTTGAGCATCATTTATATCACATGGCATATAAACGTTATATGGTAAAGAGAGCTCAGAAATAAATTCAGGATGGTCATGTTCAAATTCTTCCTGGGACACATAACTTTCTGACCATGGGCAAGTCAACCTCTTGGAGGCTCAATTTTCTAATGACCAAAAAAGAGTGGACTGGGCATGATAATATATATATATATATATATATATATATATATATATATATATATATATATATATATATATATATATATATATATATATATATATATATATATATATATATATATATATATATATATATCTTGGGTTTGTTTACTTTCTTTAAAAATTATTTTGTTTCATCCCAACTCTAAAGAGTTAAAAAAGGAAGACAAACCAGAAAAGAAAAGATCACAGTATAAGAAAAGTTTCACTTGTAAACCAAAGTGTTGTAGTCAAACGTATGGCTTAAAAATATATCTTTAAAACGTTAAAAGCATCATATTGGCAGAAGAGACCAGCAGACAGTAGTATTTTATTGATGAAGGGATTTTTATGGGCAGGACAGATTCAAATGGGCATATACAGGTTTCCTTTATCTGAAGAATAACATAGCAGGATGGAACACATGCTGGAATTTTTGCATCATTTTTCTTAGGGAAGAAATGAGGAAAAAGAAAGAGAGATGGAGAAGAGGTCATTCCTCAAGCCTGTTGAGGTATTGTAAACTTCAAAGACGGGCAGTTCATACAGGTCAGATTGGAGACATCCTTCAATTCTGAACGAAATAGCAAAGGAGAGAGGGGAGGTGCTGAGAGAATCTGAGTAACCAAAAATCAAAAACAAAACATTCTTTTTGGAAAAAGATGAGGCACTGAGGATGAGAAGTCCCATTAATATCATATAGACTCGTCTCTTCCCAAAGGATTAATAAGAAGCCAAAATGGCAGATATTTTACAGCTATTCCTCTTATTCATAAGCATATTCGGAGACCTATAGGCATGTGAGGGAATCTTGGGAACATGCAATGAAACCCTCATCCTCATCTTCCTCTCAAAGAAATATCTCTCTGTACAACTTAACATTCCAAAATTACTCATTGCTTTGAAATAAGACATTAGAAACCAAGCAAAAAAAAGTTATACCACAGAGGCAAAATATAAATAAATTTTTGTTCAGTAATATTTGTCAGTTAGAGTCTAGATTAGTGTCAGGTACCTAAAAGGAATGGAATATAGAGTGGGTCAATTTTTTGAGAGACACAAAAAGTTATGAGCATGGGGCCCTTACTGGAAAGATCATTTTCAGATAAGGTACTGTAGTTTGGGATGAGAATCCAGAACACATCACAAGGACTTAGGGAAAACCAAGAGAAAAAGAAGGGAAATAATAAGAAGCAGAAGAAGAAATGGAGATAAAGAACAAAAAAAAAGAAACATTTATTTATTCATTCACTTATATATTTGTTATGTATTTCCCTAGATATTTGACATTTTAGTCTATCCTTGGAGTAAAAAAATAACTAAAGGATAAATGCAAATATTTTCCACGAGGAAGGGGATGGTTATTTCAACACATGTGTATTAAACATCTACCATGTGAAACACTAAGCGCTTCAAATATAAAAATAAAAGGCAGTACCTATCAGTGAGTCTTCACACATTTGTAAAGTGCTAAGTATGTGCAAACTTTAAGAGACTGACTTCTGCTGTTGAGAAGTTATTAATAGAATCAGAAATGACTTATGAGGGGTATTTCTCACATTGCTGACTGATTTGTTGTAGAATGAACATGTATGTCTCTTTCAGACAAAATATTTGGGTTGATAGACTCTAAATCTGATCCATTAAAGTAGGCCTGCAGTAGGGCTATCATCATAATGTCTTATAGGTAAATTAAGCCCAAGTCTTGACTTATCCATGGCAGTGTTGAATTTTAAAAAACCTGCAAGAGTTAATCAATAGACATTTACTAAGCACCTAAGCGTGTGCCAGTCACTGTGCTAAGTACTGGGATAAAAAGAGGCAAAGGACAGTTACTGCCCTCAAGGAACTGACAGTTTAACTGGGGAGACAATGTGAAAACAAATATGTATGATGAAAGTTGTGTAAGGGAGAAATTGGTAATTAACAAAGGGAAAGCACTAGAATTGAGAGAAATTGGGAAAGACAGAATTTCAGCTGTGAACTTAAAGAAAGTCACAGAATTCAGATGGTAGAAATGAGAAAGGAGCACTTCCCAGACATACAAGGACAGGGAGGGAAAAAAAATTCTGCAGCAAATAATTGCAGTGTCTTTTTTGTGTACTAGTCAGGAGGCAGTATCACTGGATCAGAGTTCATGGTAAGGAGGAAGTTGTTAAAATACTGGAAAGGAAGGTGGGAGTTTAGTCATGAAGGCTTTCAATGCCAGATAACATTATGTATTTCTGACTGTAAGCAATAGGAAAATACTCAACTTTATTAAATAGAGAACTGATATTGTTGAACCTGTGATTTATTTTTTTAATATAATTTATTTATTTTTCAATTCTTAACATTCACTTCCACAACAATTTGAATTCAAAATTTTCTCCCCATCTCTCCCCATCCCTCTCCCCAGGACAGCATACACCTTATCCACCCCTTCCTCCAGTTTGTCCTCCCTTCTATTACCTACCCTTCTTCGATCTCCCTTCCCCTCTATTTTCCCGTAGGGCAAAATAGATTTCTATACTCTATTACCTGTGTAACTTAAGTTCCAGTTGCATGCTAAAACAATTTTTAACATTCATTCTTAAAGCTTTGAGTTCCATATTCTCTCCCACCCTCCCCACCTACCCTCATTGAGAAAATAAGTGATTCAATATAAGTCATACATGTGTAACAATGCAAAGCACTTACTTAATAGTTATGTTTAAAAGATTAACCACATTTCCTTCTGTCCTATCTTGCCCTTCATTTATTCGATTCTCTCCCATGACCTGTCCTCCCACAATAGTGTTTACTTCTGATTATCCCTTTCTCCAATTTGCTGTCCCTTCTATTATCTTCCCTCTCCTATCCCCTTACCCCTTGTCTTCCTGCAGGGTAAAAGAGATTTCCATATCCAATTGAGTGTGTGTTATTCCCTCCTTAAGCCAAATCCCATGAGAGTAAGACTCAATTATTTCCTTTCCTCTCCCCACCTCTTCCCTTTCATTGTAATTGCTCTTTCTTCCCTTTGTTATGTGAGATGATTTCCTACATTCTATCTCTCCCATTCTCTTACTCCTAGTACATTCCATTTAACAATAAATTTTATATTTTTTAAATATTCTCCCTTCATATTCAGCTCACTATGTGTCCTCTGTCTATATATACATATATACACGGATTCACACATACACCCATGTACATATACATACCTACACATGCATATTATATACATGCATACATACCCACACATACCTAACAACCCTGCACATATATACATATTTGCACCTGTGTGTATGTACATATATGTGCATATACAGGTGTATATGTGTGTTCATATATGTGTGTATTATAGATATATACCTATATTTTTTCTCTCTTTCTCTATACATACATGCATACATACACACACACACACTTACATTTTTTTTTCAGTTATCTTTGATAATTTCTTGGAAGATGAAGTCTAGGTTCTTCTTTGATCATTGTTTTTCAGGTATAACAATAATTTTCAAATTATCTATCCTGGATCAATCTTGGAGGTCAATTGTTTTTCCAGTAAGATATTTCACATTGTCTTCTATTTTTTCATTCTTGTGGTTTTGTTTTATAATTTCTTGGTTTCTCATGAAGTCATTAGCTTTCATCTGCTCCATTCTAATTTTTAAGGAACTTTTTTTCTTCAGTGAGCTATTGAACCTCCTTTTGATCAATTCTGCTTTTTAAAACATTCTTCTCCTTACTGACTTTTTGAACTTCTTTCATCATCTCAGTCTATTTTTAAAGGTGCTATTTTCTTCAGCATTGTTTTGGATCTTCTTTAGCAAGCTGTCGACTCACTTTTCATGATTTTCTTATGTCATTCTCATTTCTCTTCCCAATTTTTCTTCCCCTTCTCTTACTTGATTTTCAAACTCTCTTTTGAGCTCTTCCATGGACTGAGACCATTGCATATACTTTTTGGAGGTTTTGTATGTAGAAGCCTTGATTTTGATATCTTCCTGTGATGGTTTGTTTTGTTCTTCCTCATCTGAAAACATGGAAGAAAATGTCCTTTCACCAAGAAAGTAACCTTCTACAGTCTTATTCTTTTTATCTTTTGGGGACATTTTCCCAGCCAGTTACTTGACTTTTGAGTCCTTTTTTTCGAGTGTAGGGTACACTCTAGGGACCTGTAATTTCAAAGTTCTTCCAAGGTGGCACAATCAAGGGAGAGGAGTTTGTTCCTCTTTTGACCTGTGCTCTGGTCAATGGGTAACCACAAGCACTCTTTCCTGCCCAAGATCTGTGAGTAGGATTCCCTCTCCATAGCCACCACCAGCTCCATCATGCCAATTCTCCTCTTCACCCAGGACTGCCCCTCAGAACTGAGATTCAGATCAGATGCTTGATTCCCTCAGGGTCTTTAGGCCAAGGGTTCCAAAAGTGGACTCTGCTGCCACTTTGGGGCCAGGTCTGGGGCCAGACCATACTCCCCTGTCCTAGAGGCAAAAGAACTTTCTTATTGACCTTTGAAACTGTCTTTTGCATTTGTGGATTGAGAAATCTGTGAACTACAACTGAAGCTGTGATTCCACGCCCTGAAATCTGCTCCAATTCTGTCTGAGCCACACAGCCAAGGCTGGGCTGAGCTCTGCTTTGAGCTCAATGCAATAGGCCTATCCTGTCAACATTTCAGTCTGTCTTGGACTGGAAATTTCTTTCTCACTGTTGTTTTGTGGCTTCTGCTGCTCTACAATTTGTTCAGAGTCATTTTTCCAGGTGTTTTATGGGCTATGGGGGGAGAGGTAGAGCAGGTCCATTCTTCTACTCTGCCATCTTGGTTCTGCTAGAACCTATGATTTATAATATCATCTAGATGACCAAATGGAGACTGTACTATAGTGGAGAAAGACTAGAACCAGGCAGACCACTTGAACCAGTTGGCAGACATTGAAATAGCCCAGGTATGAAATGATGAGAGCTTATATTAGAATGGTGGCACTATCAGAGGAGAAAAGGATTGAGTGATATATGAGAAATGTTAAAGAGGTGAAATAGACAGACTTTGGCAACATACCAAATATGAATGTAGGGTGAGATAGCGAAGAGTCAAGGATAACTCCTATGTTGTGAAGTCGGATGAGGTCCTGTGAGGATGGTGTTCCTCTTTGGAGTAACAGGGAAGGTAGAAAGTTAAGGAGGAAAGATAATTAGTTCTGTTTTGTTTTCCCCGCTTAATAGCATTTTTTTCAATTACATGTAAAGATAGTTTTCAACATTCACTTTTATAAAATTTTGAGTTCAAAATTTTCTCCCATTCCTCCCCTCCCACATCCTCAAGATGACATGAAATCTGATATAAGCTATTCATATAAAATCATATTAAACATATTTCTACATTAGTCATGTGAAAGAAGAATCAGAGCAAAATGGAAAAACATAAGAAAGAGAAAGAGAGAAAATAGTAGGTTTCAATTTGTATTCAGACTCCATAGTTCTTTTTCTGAACATGGGCAGCACTTTCTGTTATGAGTCTTTTGGAATTGTATTAGCTAAGTCTATCAAATTTGATCATCAGACAATGGTTCTGTTACTATGTGCAATGTTCTCCTCGTTCTGCACACTTCATTAGTTCATGCAAGTCTGTAGTTTTTTTTAATCTTCTTGTTCATTATTTCTTATAAAACAATAATATCCCATTACATTCATATACCATAACTTGTTCAGTCATTCCTTAATTGATGGAGATCCCTTCAATTTCCAATTCTTGGTCATCACAAAAGGAGATACCATAAATATTTTTATACATATGCGTCCTTCTTTTCTTATGATCTCTTTTGGATACATAGCAAGTAGTGATATTGCTGGGTCAAAGGGTATGGAAAATTTCATAACACTTTGGGTATAGTTGCAAATTGCTCTCCAGGATGATTGCATCAATTCACAATGCTACCAACAATGCATTAGTGTTCCAATTTTCCCACATCTTATGAGTTTGAGCACATTTAGTTTAAGATGTTTACTGAACATTCAGTTCAAGATGTCTGAAAGACAGTTGGAGACATGATGCTGCAGGTCAGCAAAGTGATTAGGGAAAGATAAGAAGATTTGAGAATTATCATTATAGATGATCAAATCTATAAGTTATATGAATTATTAAATTCATGGAAGGTGATGAGATTACCGAGTGAAATAGTATGAAGAGGCAGAAGAGGAGACACAAGACAGAATCCTGAGGGACATCTGTGCTCACAGTGTGTGATCTGGATGAAGATCCAGAAAGGATGCTGAGTAGGAATATTCAGGGAGATAGGAGAAGAAACAGGAGAGAGTGGTGTACAAAAAAAAAAAAAACCTAGAGAAAAAAAAGTTTCAAAGAGTAAAAGATGGTCAGTCTTGTTAAAACTGAAGAGAGGTCAAGAAAAGACAGGGTTGAGAAAAGGTTGTTGGATTTGGTGACTAAGAGATCTTTGATGACTTTGAAGAGAACTGTTTTGGTGGGATCATATGGCCGGAAGCTGGATTGGAAGGGGTAGAGGAGAGAGTGAAAGGAGAGAAGGTGGAGGTTATTATTGTAGATAGCCTTTTCAAGGAGTTTAGCAACAAAGGGTAGAAGAGATGCAGGACAGTGCTTAGGGGAGAGGGATGAATAAAGTTTGGGCTATTCTTTTTTTTTTTTTTCAGATGAGATAGACATGGATATGTTTGTGTGCACTAGGGAATGAGCCAGTAGATAAGGAGAGACTGAAAATTAGCGAAAGAATGGACTTAACAGGGGCAGTGTCTTGGAGGAAACAGTACAGAATGACATCACTTGAACAGGTGGAGGGATTACCCTTAATTAAGGACTAGAGCTTCCTAAATTTTGATGTTTTTAGTGACAGAAAATGAAACTTCTCAGAGGTAAATTTATTATGATTGACACATCTAAATGTAGAACAACAACTCTTCTTATTTTCTCATTAACATTACCACTATAAGAGGAGTAAGACCTGTTTTTCCAAGATTGTTTTATATTCATAAAGAAAGAAGTATAGGTTAATGGATATTGTACTTAAAGGAAATATACAATTAAATTCATATCCTGTTTGTGATGTATAGTTTTATGGTAACGGATGAACCACTTAATATTCTGAACCTCATTTTCCGTATTTGAAAAATCTACCTTCTAGGGTTTATATGAATGATGTATTTATGCATTAAGTAGATGTTAACCATTATCCAATTGGTTTCCTAAAGAAACTTTTTATGCAAACACTACTATTCACATCTTAGAAATGAGAAAACTGATATTCTGAGAGATTAAATGACTGGTCACACAATGGATAATCTTGGTCAAGTCATTTCTCTTCTTTACACTTCAGTTTCCCCCTCCAAAATATGGATAATGCTGAAATACATGACTATCAAGATCTCATCTACATCCAACTTTGTGACTGATTTTTCCAAGGCATTTTGTACCTGTCAAGTCTATTGACATTGCCTTTTTGTATTGTTTCTATGAGCTTCTTTCCCACCCTCCCATCCCACATATGTACTGATTTGGTTGTGACTGATTGATTATTTTTTTTCTTTATATGTAGGATTTATTTTTGTAGGATCTTTGATCTCTATCAGTGTTTTTATGCCATAGAAGGATTTGGGACTTGGTCATGGGTTACTCATACTAGGACAAAATTTGAATTGCATACATCAGTCTGAAATATATTGACTCTCTCAATAGCATATATAATTATCTATAAAAATATTCATATGATTTTGATTGTCTTCACCTCTGAACAGAGGAATGTTTATTAAAACCGGTGCTTTGACTGAACTCCCCCCACTCCCATAGTGAAGTAGTCTAGTTGTTAGAGTGCCTGATCTGAGCTCAAATTCTGTCTTTGCCACATTACTAGCAGCGTGATCACAACCTACTTAAATATCAGCTTCTTCATCTGTAAAATGGGAGTAATAAATATCTGAAGTATCGTACATATAAGGTAATGATGAGGTTCAAATAATATATAGCATACCAAAAGTATTAGTGCAATTTTAAGAGTGACTAACCCATTAAAGCTATTAAATATGCGCAATATTTAAATGTTACATTTTCCCAACTTTTATGTGTTATATAAATGCAAGTTATTATAATGTACCCAAATCAAATTATATTTAATAAATGAATTATTAGTGAAAGAAATGGCATAGCCAAACTGGTTACACCTGGAGATTTTTTCTGACAAAATGTGAGTTAATTATAAGGCACAGTGATATATGACAATAAATAATTTTGAGTCCTGTTGATGTTCATATTTATCCTTTTCAGGAATTTCCTTTCTACTTTGGCCCATCTGCTTCCCATAAAAATTGCCTTGATAATTTAGACTTATAGTTTTCAAGAAGCAGGAAAAAGCCACCTAGCACAGATGACACCTTCATAGTTGGTAACAAAGGGGCAGCTGAGCTCATCACCCTCTGCCGCTCATCCTTGGAAAACTGGAGGAAGTTAGCACATCATTTTCATGAAGTTCAGAATCAGAAGGTTGGAAAGGTATCATTGATGGACAGAGCATGTTCATGAGTCTCCAAGGAGATGAATATGAGAAAGACAGACACTTTGAAGATGAGACAGAGAGACAGAGAAACAGAGAGAGCAGATGATGGCATTCACAGCTCAGACATATGACAGTCTAAAATACATAATGGGTGATTAGAGAAAAAAAAAAACCATGACCGATGGGAAGTAGTTGAAAATTTTTAAATGATTTTTCTTTAAGAAATGATGCTTTAGAATTTAGTGAAGATTCTGATAAACAAGCACATTGTGAAATAGGCAATACATGCCTTCCTTTTTTATTTTTGCTTTTTTTTTTTTTTTTTGCTTTGTTCTGTGTGCTAACTCCTAGTCTTTTCTAGATGCCCTGTACTCTCACCTTTATGCAAGTGCTTTCTGGAAATCACAAAATTAAAAACATATATAAAATTATTTTCACATTATTTTGTTAATGTAATTCAAATTCCTTCTAGGTATATTTTCACTTAAAAGGAAAATTGAGAGAGGCGATAATTTGGGTAACTTCTCAAACTATTAACTATTGTTAATGAATATAGAAATTTTAATTAATATGGAGAAAAATACTAAAAATAGTTTCGATGTGGTATATGATTATTTTGCAATGTGGTAAACTGAAAAGAATCTTCAAACATCTCAGAAAAATATATCTTCATTGCCTATTTCTCTTCCCCTACCCTTTTATTCCTTCCTTTCTCCTCCCCCTTTCTTCTTCCTCTTGTCTTTTCTCCCTTTCCATCCCTCTCCTCTTCTCATTTTCTTTACCCTTCCTTTCTCCTTTCTCATCCCTCCCCTCCTCTTTTCCACTCCTTCCTTCATCTCCCATCTCCTTTTCTTTCCTTCTCACTGTTTCTCCAATGGTTCACATTAGAAAATCAATTTCTGTCTTTGGATGTGCCTTAAACATAAATCTAGACTTGATATTGAGTTCAACAAATCAATTTCTTGTCAACAATATAAGAAAAGGTTAGCTAAATAGTAGTCTGTCTGAAAACAACCTGAGGGTCTTAGTGGTCTTCAAACTCAATGCAAGTCAGCAGTTCTAGTCACAAAACTGAATGCAATATCAAGTTGCTTAAAATGGAATAAAGGATTTGGAAATAAAGAGATAGCTTTGCTTTACTCTGTTGAGTCAAGAGCACTCATGACATTTTATGTTCATTTCTGGACAACAACTAGCAGAAAGGAGATCGAAAAAACCAACGGAGATACAGAGGATGGCAACCAGATTGTTGATGGAATTGAGTTCCCGTCTCATATCCAGACTGACTGATTCCATTTTCCACAGTCAAGAATAAACTGGGAATATATGGACAAAACTTTCTTTCTTCAAGCTCTATCTGCTTATCAGTTCATACTTATGCTTTCTGCTCTGATGATTTCCCATTCTTCTTTCAACTAATCATATTATTGTACCTACAACACTTCACTGATTCAACAGAGTATCTTTCCAGCTTAGGAGCTTCAAAATGGGTTTCCTTGTGAGTCCCAGTGGAATTTTAAATTGGTTATATCTGTTCAACAATCCATGGACCAAACTCTAACCTCCAGCCTTATGTGTAAATAATGTAGACAGCTGGTTACTCTATAGAATGTTATCAGGACACTTTAAAAGGCTTATCTGTTCAGCAAAATATATTATTCAATTGTTTTTCAATCATATCTAATTCTACATGATCCTATCTGGGGTTTTCTTTGCAAAGACACCAGAGTGGTTTGTCATTTTCTTCTTCAGTTCATCTTTCACTTGAGAAAGCCATGGCAAACAGGATTAAATGACTTTCCCCTGGTCACACAGCTAGTGTCAGAGTGCTAGACCAAATTTGAACTCAGTCTTCCTGACTTACATGTGTGTGTACACACATTTTGGGAAACAGAGAATTGTGAAGATGTCTTACACCAATGTATCATAAATACCTTCATCCTTTAAATAGTTGGCATGTGTTGGACATGGCAAGGACCAAGCAACATCATGTGAATTCACTTCTTGATACTACGGATCATAGATTTAGAGCTAAAATTAGAGGCAAAGGTCATCCCTCCTGTTAAAGATGAGAACCCTAAGGCCCACTGAGGTAAAGGGACTAACCCAAGGTTGCACAGGTGGTATAATTGTAGAGCTTGTATTACAATGGAAATCATCTGACTAAATCTATTGTTCTTTCCTTTATATTGCCATGGTAGAAACACAAGACCTAAATAAAACCACTTAGACTTTCTCAGATAAGTATTCAGAGACTCATGCTGCTTGTAGCATTACTTCAGGGAAACACAAAGAATATGTTCCAACAATTTCCTGCCTCACTCTCATATACTTTTTTAAGTGCTTTTTTTTTTTAATAAACTAAGGTAAAGATTTTGCTATACTGCAGGCAATCTTTAGCTCTCCTTGCAATGAAGTAGAAAGTGTCTTGTTTTGTTTAAGGCAAGCCTTGTAATTGGAACATTCTGTCTCTTCTAGAATTGGTTGGAATAACTTCTAATTTCTCTCTGCTCATCTTTACAGAGTAACCTGGGACAAGGCTGCATTCAATACAGATTCTTGCTTATGCTATATTGAATTAAAGGCCAGTTCTAAAATGGAGTTATTGATGTTAAAAGAGGAAAAGTGAAGGGCTCCTTTCCTTTGTCTCCATGGTACCATGAAACTTCCACTAAGATACAAGTACCTTTGGGAGTATGTTACTTGTGTAGGAAACTCATTTTTGTTCTCAAGTCTCAGTTATCTTAATTGTAAATGGAAGGGCTATTACTGCTGCAAAGGAGTATAAATCAAAAGATTTATTGTGAAAAAAGATTTAATGTGAATAAAGGGGAGAGAGAGAGAGAGAGAGAGAGAGAGAGAGAGAGAGAGAGAGAGAGAGAGAGAGAGAGAGAGAAAGAGAGAAAGAGAGAGATTGTTTCCAGGTGTTAATTATCAATTTATTATTTATGCTTGCCAATAACCAATAAATTGATGGTCGGTGGTTTCTCTCAGTAACCAAAGACGCTAAGGGACACTGAAACACCTAAAATCAGGTGTGTGTTTCCAACAAGTGAAATTTGACCCTGATTGGTGAACATTTAATGGGAGATGGGTTAAAAGTCTTCAGCTGCTCCTCTTGAGAATGTGGCTTAAGCATGAGATTCAGAAGTCTCAAGGCCTCTGGACAGGGGAGGCCATTTCCATCCAGTCATCCTTCCTGGCTAATTTTCTCCTTCATGAGTTTATGGTCATCCTAAACTCTAATAGAGGACATTAAGGGCAGGAGTTCCTTTCCCCAGGAAAAGATCTCCTCAAGACTAGATTTTGTTTATACCATAAACAGAAATCAATTTTCTCAGTTGGGTGGGGTCCAAACCAACCTAGTTTATGAGTAAGTACTTTAGGAGCTGAAAGTAATCATATTATTCAATTTTTCCCTTCAGTGACTGACTGACTTTTTCAGGAGTGGGGTCTTAAAAATTGGAAAAAAAGGATGGGTCAGTAATTAATAAGTAGTTATTAATATGAATATAATGTTAATGTATCTCACTGGGTCTTTTCAAGTTTGAAATACGATGAACTTGAAAATTTAGGATCACCTTAAAATATTCTTTGATTGAATGTATTGAACATTTATAAAATTATTCTTTCTCATTGATTCTGCCATGTAGGATGGTGGGGGTCAGTTTCTTGTCCCATCCTGCGGGACTCAGTTATTCAGGGGGTCGAGGGGAACCCAGTCTGAAAGAGAAACGGGCGAGAAAAGGAGGGAGACCAAGCAGATTTTGTTAAGGTCTCAGTTTATTGAGCTTAGAGTACAACTTATATAGATGAAACAGGAGCTTAGCCTTAGCAACAGTGGGTTCTTGCCATCACCTTATTGGTGGGGGAAGCTGCTTTGTCACTATTCTATTGGTAGAGGGGTGGGCTCATAAAGGTTGTCCAGGTGTAGGCTTGGAAGGTTACTGAGAAAAAGTTTGGAAACCAAGGAGCCATTACCAGGAGGATGTTTTGGAGTCGTTACCAAGAGGATGTTTTTTGGAAACCAGAGAGCCGTTACAGGGGGTGTGGTTTTCTCACAGGTGGAGGGGCACCTGAGTCCAAGGAACCTAGGAAACCAGAGACCTGCCACAGGGGGTGTGGTTCTCTCACGGGTGGGGGGGGCACCTGGGTTTAAGGCACTTAGGCCCCAACAGTTTCTTATGGATTAAAACAAAATGACAACAAAAATACATTTGCACTTTGAGTTACCCCCTGATATATAAACATACACATGCACACACACACACACACACACACACACACACACACACACACACACACACACACACACACACACACACACAGATGTTCACTAAAATATCCTCTCAAGAAAGGCACCAGAAATGAAGGAATGATACTACTAGTAGATAGCCTGATTTTTCAATGGAAATACATTTTAATCAATGATTGCCTTCACAGGTAATGAGAATCAGATTCAATTAGTCTAAAACACACAAGCTTCATTTCAGAATATTTTCTACTCTTAGGGTGAAAACAAAAATTAATGTGATTTAGCTCCTTAATTTATTATTAGGGAAGAGAAACTCAGTTAAAATTGTTTATTTTTTTCTCCCTCCTTCAAGATGTCTCTTATGAATACTTGTAGGGGCAGCTAGGTGATGCAGTGAATAGAGTACCAGTGTAGGAATCAGGAGGACCTGAGTTCAAATCTCACCTCTGACATTTGACACTCACTAGCTGTGTGACCTTGGGTAAGTCACTTAACCTCAATTGCCTCATCCTGGGTCATCTCCAGTCATTTTGATGAATATCTGGTCACTGGATTCAGATGGCTCTGGAGGAGAAGTGAGATTGGTGACCTGCACAGCTCTCCAACACTCAAAACAAAGTCAAATGCAAGTCATGCCATTACTTTTCTGATGTCATGGTCTTTTTTGGCAATGAAGGATGAATACAAACAATGAATACTTGTCAAATTTGTACCTGAATACCTATATAAATGTAATCATGGTTGTGGAATTAGAATACTACTGGAATATCATTACTGTTTTTAGTCTATGGCACTTTTCTTATCAATCAATAGTTTTTCATGCTTTGAAGTTCAATCAATACAAAATTTCACCAATTTTAGATCTTAGAAACCATTATATATATGCAGAACCCAAGAACTTCCTCCCTCTTTGTTCTCAGTGTCCAGTTCATCATATTATTTTTTGATATTCCAACTTCTGCTCTAATACTAGAACATTTCAAAGTATATGTTGAATTTTCCTTAATTATCCTAGCTTCCCAGCATATGCTCAACTCCCATTCTCTACTCTTATTTCACCTCAGCTCTGCATAGAAATGAACACATTCTTGATCTGGCCATCAAATATGTGTACCACTTCTATATTCAAATTTATAAAATTCTGTTAATTTTATGGATAACCTTTTTATCATTCAATTTCATTTAATGCCTTCTTCCTCCAAAGCATGTTCTTTATTCTCACCATGGTCTTCAATTCTTCTTACTGTGACTACTTTCCAAGGTCATCACCCCTCATCTGGCTGCATTATATTCATTGTTCCTGGTATGGACCTCTTAGTAAATCATTCAACTCTCGACTGTTAACTACTCTCCAGCCTCTTTCTTCCTTGTCCTATTGTCACTTCTACCTTGCCAAATCCCTGATTGTTCCCATCATTTTACTGTTTTGTTCCTATTCATTTGCTTGTGAAAGTGGATTGCAGAAATCATGAAACAATGTAGACTGAGTCTGCTACATATGTTTATTATCAATCATCAATTAGACTCTCCAAGCAGCAAGACTTTTTTCCAAAATGAGTGTTGGAAAACTTCCATCTTATCCTCATGGCTCTCATCATTTTAGCTGAAGATATCACCTTACACTTCCACCTGTGCACACACATACATATACATACACACACACGTGCGCATACACACTATATATATATATATATATATATATATATATATATATAGAGAGAGAGAGAGAGAGAGAGAGAGAGAGAGAAGATATATCTATATATCTATATCTATCTGTCTATATTTATCTATCTATACGGAGAGATAGGGAGAGATTTAACACAAGCTTCTTTACCCCTTCTAATCTCACATTGCCCATCTCCTGACAAAATAATAAAATTCTTTATCTTTTCCACCAAACCTTCCCTTCTTTGTAACTTCCCTCTTACTATAGGGTTAGAGTTTGCCACCAAACTCCCAGTGACCCAGATATGAAATCTCCATGTCATTCTCTGCTTCTGTAATCCACATCACATTTGCAGTCCATTGATATATTTCCATTTCTACCTTTACATCATCTTTCAGACATGTGAACTTATCTGCACTTAGACACAAACCCAGTTCAAACCTCTTTCCTGGATTGTTGACATTTTCTTATAACTTGATTCTTTGCCCTAAGTCCCTCCCCTCAATTGCTGAGGTGATTTGTCTGAACTGTAGATTTGACTGTTGATTTGGCTCTGGAGGAGAAGGGAGGCTGTTGACCTTGTACAACCCTCCATCACTCAAAACAAAGTCAACTGCAAATCATGTCATTATTTCTCTGATGGCATGGTCTTCTTTGGTAACAAAGGATGAACACAACAACACAGAATTTGACTGCTATGTCTATGCACAACAAGCTTTATTCTGTATTTTGAGAGGGAAAATCAAATTAAATTCCTCCTTTTGGCAATTAAATTTCTTTATCCCTTGTACTCTTTACACCCATCCGGACTTCTTTTTTTCTGATTCCTCCATTTATACTGTGGTCTGCTCCATTGACCTTTTTGTTTTTGTGTCATGTCCAACTCTTCATGATGCCATTTGGGGTTGTGTGGGATACAGTGACCCTTACTCAAATTAAACTCAGAGGCTTCTCAAGAAAGAAAGCAAAAAGGAATTTATTACAATCTCATGAGAAGGGGCATTTCCTGCGAGATCATGGGTGGTGTCAGCCAGGGAGTACACCTGAGCAGAGCTGAGTACAGCATTATATAGCCCCTACCATGGAATCCCACTAACTTCTCCTCCCATTGGCTGGGAATCCAGGCATACAGTCTAAGCATGGGAATCTTCCCAGAGACAAAGAACATGGAAAGGATCATTGCTCACCAATGAGGGATTTTGTTACCAAATATGGAACTTAAGAGAAGAATGGAATAAGGAGTGGGGAAAGGGAAGGGTACACCAGCTCATGTGACTGGAACTTTGGTGGCTCTTCTCTATCATGATACATTTTATTTGCCTAAGGGGAGATACTTCGTTATTTTAGCTTTGGCAGGAAGGGTGGGGGTTTGGGGGAATTTATGGCTGAGGGGTCTTCACTTAACCTGATTTCACTCAATCCCTCTTATTTTTGTCCCTCTGAAGACCCCTCACACCACTCTCAGAAGGCTGCCTTTGCTAAATATCCTGTCTATCTTCTCCTCCACTATCTTTGATTGGTGTCCAGCCTTGGCTCTTTTAGGACCGTGAGTCTAATGGACCCTTCAGTTTTAGTTTCTGGCCTAATCATCTTTGAAAGTCTTTGAAACAAGTCTGGTTATTAGTTGTATCATGCAAGGGAGACAAATTGGGAGGAGTATAATTCCACTGATGGCAATGAGCCCAAACATAATAGCTGTTTCCACCAGCTACCTCCGAACCAGGACCACCAAGAAGTGTTAAATGGTGATGTCCAAGTCTAAACCAGAATGTGAGGCAATTTTCTAATATTCCTAATGATTTCTTTTACTTCCTTTCCATTGTCATCTATTTTCATACAACAAATGGAGTGATTTAGCTTCCCACAAACTCCCTTTCTTTCTAATTCCTGTTTCCACACCTAAATCCAGTACATACCTCCTCACATTCTTTTCCCTATGAATTCTTCCCTTCATCTATCTCCCCTTTATATGAATATGGGTAGGGAGCAAAGTTGACCAACACATTGACAAATTACAAGGGGGCAGTCCCCTTTCATAAGTACAAATACAGATATTCAAAATACAAAGATAGATCAATGAATTATCCATTCAGAGGTTGTATCTCATACAGCAGTCTGGGGAGGAACATCATCTGATTTTATTTTCTGGAACATCAGATGGAGTCCCAACTCCAATTTCTGGTCATGTGATGCTTCTTTTAACCCATTTACAATACAGATCACAAACCATTTTTCTTTTAATATTAGCCAGCTGAGACAAAATAATAACTATGTATGCCAACCTCACAAGCCCTTGACCTGGTTATCTCCACACTATTACTAAGAATTAAAGGACCCTTAACATATTGTTGGTCTAAAGTCCTAAGCCTAATAGCTTAATTTTAGACTTAACCTCAGATGTTCCCCTACCAACAATTAGTTATTTAATAGACCTGGTATTAAGCTTACAAAACTTTTGATTATAGGAATTGCAATTAAGAATAGGGGCATTTCAGGGAAGGGACATTTCAGGGAAATGACATTTCCCTAACTTCATGTCAATTCCAGGCAGGAGTAGATTGTCAACTGGCATTCAACCAGGCTTAAAGTCTGCCAGGTGTTAGTAAGGAAATTGAGGCAGGAGAAGCCTACCTCAGCCCAGGCTGAACTCTCCAAACCTTCCCATGAGATCACCCCCCTTAGAGTTCATACCAGCATCTCACAGGCTTACTGGCATCATGGATCAGAGTCTCAGACCACCTTTCTTGCTACCTATACCTGGAGTTAGACTCAGAAGAACAGTCAGTTAATAGTTCCATAAAATCTTAAAGTAGCAAGCTCTAATAATCAGTTTCAAATATGATTATAATTTCACATTCACTAAGGAATATCTTTTGAAGTAAGACTTAAGTAGTATGCATGCCTTTCTATATTTTTTCTAATTCCTGATTAAATAACAATCATAAAATCAAATTTATCATTAAACCTTAAATTATTGCTCTAATAGATTTACATCTGTTTCCCAAACTAGTCTGTCCCTTCCTAACCCTGCTCAGTCTAAAAGAATGAGCTACACATATAAGTTCAAACACTAACTTCAACTTACGTTTATGAAATGAATTCTAATCAAAACAGAAACATTTAACTTTTCCATTGATGTAAAACATTACCAGAGGTTACCTGCCTCTAGGAAACTTAGACTGAAATTATTTTCCCCAAACTAAAGATGTCTCTGATTTAGTCTCAGAAACTTGATTCAGTCAATAGTATCTACCCAATAGGTCTTTGTGAAGGTAAAAACCTTATTCCTAGTCAGGGCATTTGTCCATTACTCCCAAAGAGTTTGTCCCATTTGTCTAAAAGGGCCCTGGAAAACCTCACCTTGTCCCACATGAACTGGCTCTCTAGAGGCCCATAGAGGCATATCGCTGTTCCCTATCAATCCAATTCTCTAGGTTACTGGCTGCTCCCATCAAGATCATACCTGGAACTCCGAGACCACCTGGGGCCACCCTTCCTAAGTCCCTTTGTAGGAAAGATAAAGTTTGACCTTCATTAGTTGAAAGATGGCTTGAGCTGAATTCATTTAAACAGGACCCAGAATGTTTTTGTCCTTGTATCCTCAAGAATTCCATACCATTACAGTTAACTTTAAACAGCATCACGTTTATATTTTGGCTTCATCTCCACCTTATAGACAGACTTCATATTTGCAATTAAAACCCTTATTCATCTTTCCAAGTCTCTCAATCCCATTTCTCAGATTATCCAGTTTCATCTCCTCATCTTAACTATAATTGTCTACACTGGATTCTCATTCTACCTTAAATGAAGCAAAAGTTAACTCTACCATTACATAGCAAATATTAACATTTTCACTGCTTATTTATAACCAAATATAAATTTTGAAGTATCAAATTTCTATCACATCCTTTTTAAAACCTCAAACTATATATATAAAACTCCAAATTTAAAATTTGTGTAACAAACAATTGCATTAGATTAATGTTACATCTAACATATACCCATTCTTATACCTTTTACAATCATAAATGCCAAATAACAGTATCTTTTTTTCTGCTTAATCCTGATAGGAAGAGTATTCTCAGATACTGTTCTGTATTCCTTCAGGACAGATTTTAACTTGAAATCACATCAAACCTGGATTTATAATCACTAATGATGAACATTTTAGCTCTCCCCTTTTGTTTTGATCAAATGTTTTAGCTACTTAAAAGAAAACTTTATTTATAACTTCCTAAAATAATCTTTTTGACTTTACCTCCTTAAAGAGCTGAGAAGCTCTCTTCCAGCTCCCCTGAGCACATGGTCTAGGCACACAAATAAATACTGCTGTCTCATCCATATCCTTCTGCCTTGGGAATTTCAGGCTCTAGAAAGGGTTGAAATCCCACCTGCTCTCCTTACATTATCACAAAATCCAGGCAGGTTCCTGAGGAACCTCCATACTCACCGTCCTTGTCTTCATCCTTCAGAATCTGCAGAGAGTTAATGCCTCCAAAATAAATCACTGAAATTCCAAAGTGAACTTACAATTTTAAACACACTGTCCGGTATCAGATACATTGAGCCAATTCAGACCTAAAGTACAGATTTTAGCTTTGAGATCTCATCAAATCAAAACTCAACTCTTCCCTGCAGACTGCCTGAGGTTCAATTTCCCTTATCTTTCTTTTTCACACTCAAAAACTGACCAGGTGTTAAGAATGCAGAAAGATTTCCTCCCAGTGGGCTCCCTGCCCAAACAAAACAACAACACTTAATCATTTTCTTCTTATCTTTCCCTTTATATTTTGGTGTTTCATCACAATTGCTAAATCTGTTCCCCAAGGGGCTATCCTCCTGAGTGTCTGGAAATGAATTTTTGGGACCAGCCACCTTTAATAGTCCCCTTCCCATGGCTCATGAGATCTTGCCTTCAAAAAAGCTTACTTGATCTTGCTATGAGAAGTCCAGAGGAGGTGGTGGAATTTACAACCCATCCCTTCTCCTCCAGTTACCCAAGGGTGATCACTTGATCTTGTCTGAGTTATCCCCTCAAGCTCACAAGATCTTGCTTGCCTGGAATGTGCATGCACAACTCAAGTGACCAATATTCTGGCTGGTCTTCCTGTCTGAATTACTCAGCTGTCTTAGCTCCGGAGTCTCTTTATGTTCCTCTTTATTTTCATTTTTGTCTCTTCCGAGTTCCTCTCTTTGGTTGGATCTCACAAACCAATTTCAAGGACCTCCGAGAAAACCTCGGTTGACACCTGGTCCTGTTAATGGTCTGGGAGCCGCCTTGCAAAAGGGAATAGTGTTAGGATGAACCCCCAAACTGTGTGGGATACAGAGACCCTTACTCAAATTAAACTCAGAGGCTTCTCAAGGTAGAAGGCAAAAAGGAATTTATTACAGTCTCATAAGAAAGGGCACTTCCCATGAGACCATGGGTGGTGTCAGCAAGGGAGTGCACCTGAGCAGAGCAGAGTACAGCAATATATAGACCCTAATGTGGCAGCCTACTAGTCTCGTTTTCCATTACCTGGGAATCCAGGCATACCGTCTAAGTGCAGGAACCTACCCCAGACACACAGAGAGGATGGTTGCTCACCAATGAGGGTTTTTGTTATCAAATATGGAACTTAAGGGAAGAATGGCATAAGGGATGGTGCAGGGGAAAGGTACACCAGGTCATGTGACCAGAACTTTGTGGGTTTTCCTCCATCCTGGACCGTTTTATTTGCCTAAGGGGGATACTTCATTATTTTAGCTTTGGAAGGAAGGGTGGTGGTTTGGGGGAATTCATGCCTGAGCGGTCTTTACTTAACCTGATTTCCCTCTGGGTTTTCTTCTCTAGAATACTGGAGTGATTTTGTTGAGGTCAGGGAACCATAATGTTGAGGTTTGGAGTGCTCAGGACCTCAAGATACCAACATGCCAGGTTCTGTTGAATGAATTTGACTCAAAACTTCTTTCAGCCAAAGTAGAACAAAGTTTATTAAAGATTAAGGATTTATTAAAGGTTCGTTATATCAGTTTGACTCTGAAGAAACTTAAACATTTGTGACAAGTGGGCCAGATAGAATCTTGGCTAGACAGAGTTAGAACTGGATTGAAGCTGAACCCCTTCATAGAGGTAAGATGGAATTTATATACAGAAAAACCCATGGGAAAGATCTAAAGGTGGTCTAGTAGTCTGGGAGAATGGTCTAAGGAGGCTCTTGATGGGACTGGGTTAACTAGTGATGTAATCAAGGCTGGAGGCACTTAGGAGATATCAGACAATGCAGGGTTTGGGTGAGAAGTAGGTGGGACAATTCAGAGGTAACAGATTATGGAGGGCCAGACTAGGCTAAGGCTAATAGATTTGAGTATGAAAGGTCAGATTAAGTGGGAAAATTTAAGGGGAGTTCAAGGAGGTTCTCAGAATCTGTACCTCATTTGTATTTCCTTCTAGAATTCAGTGAATAAACTGAGGCACATAGGGTTAAGTGGATCTAATAAATGTCTGAGGCTACATTTGAACTCACAAAAACGAGTCTTCCCAACTTCAGGTGCAATGCTCTATCATCTGTGCCATTGAGCTGCCTATTAACCTACTTGCAATTTCTGTATTGGAACACTTTGTGTCCATGTGGTAATTATCTATTTATAGGTTTCTTTGATCTGGCCATTCTTCATAGCAAGAATACTCTTCCATCTCACTTTTAACTTAGTTTTCCTGCTTCTTATAGTCTTTTTCTCCTTCCTGCTCTTAAGCAATTTCCCTTTCAAATTCCCTATCACCTATTATGTATACTGTGTACCTTGATGTTCATGTATTGACTTCTCCATTAAAAAGTAAATTCTTTGAGGGTAAAAACCAATTTTTTTCTTTCTTTTTTTTTTCTTTTGGCCTTCTAGCAAGCCCTTAATAAAGGCTGGCAGTGGAGACCCAGTGAGATTCTCATAGGTTTCATTGTTTTGTTTATTAAGCTAAATGCAAGGCTTTTATAGCCCTCAATTAATATGTTTCCATTGTCTTTATTAATGAATTTCCTTCCAAAGCATCTTAAAGTCATAAAATAATGGAAAGAGTACAGGATTTGGAGTTTAAAATCCGGGTGGAATCCCAGATACGTATTAGTGGTAGTTTTTACCTCCATCCTGATCTTAAATTTCTGAATAAAGAATTTAATCTTCCAGGAGCCCAGGCAATTCTCTCAGACTACAAATTGCAGAGAAGTTCCATATCTCTCCTAGTGGATCTCAGCAGGGAGTTTCCTCACCAAGAGTTCCCTCTATGAAGAGTAGGGTTCAAAGAAAGGCCACTATTTCCCTCTGGAGCTCAGTGGCCTCATTGGTAAAAGGAGGTCATTCCCAGTCAGATAATGTTTGAAGAACATAAACTGTGAGTTGCCTTACAACTCTGAAACTGTGATTTTCTGTCTATGTGACCTTTAAGGGCCCTTTGATAACTAAATGCATTTTCACACTTTAAGCAAAGCTCAGATAGAGATGCAACTCACTTACTGGTTGATTTTAAGGCAAGGTATTTAGCCTGCTTTAGCTTCAGTTTCCTTATCTGTAAAGGGTCAGATTGGACCATTGACTTCTTCTCCTATTCTAAATCAATGGTCCTACTGGCAAGAATGCCTTGTTAGACTTGTTGAAGGGTTTGTGGCCTGACTGATGAGACAAAACTGTGGCAAAAGAGAATTAAAAGGAGTTTATTACAAATTTATCAAGGCAGCTAACACAATGGTAGCTACGTGTAGAGCAGCCAATCATTGAAGCTCAATGGTGGCTTCCATGTGGGGCCAACTTTTATCGGTAACTTTAAGACAATTCAGATAGGTCCAGCTCGGCAGAAGAGGTTTAGCCCTTGCTTCTCCAACCCTCCCAAGGCAGTAAGAACATGCCAACTTGCAGGTAAGGACACTTGACAAAGAGTAAGAAATGCAAAAAACTGCAGACTTTGTGTCCCCTTCCCTAACAGAGCTTCCCCCAACCAGATTCGCAAGTAGAGCTGGGAAAAATGGGTGGCTGAGTCAATACAAGTTTTAGTACACATTTAGAATCTAACAGATACTGGTTAGGTCTCAGGAGAGAAAGTGAGAATGAATTAATGTATAGGATATAGTACATCCTGTTAAACCTACAGGTTTGTGACTAACTTTAAAAGTTTGGGAAAATCCTCAAATACTGGAGAGTAAGTAAATCAGTTCTTTTGCTTATTTTATCTTGTTGAACTTTCAATAAAATTGTTAATATAATCATTCATGTAATGACAGAAAATTGTTAATATCAGTTGGAACATGGATGGACTAAACTTCTTAGGCATGCTGGCAAAGTCAAAATTCCAGTAATGTCCTTACGTTCTTAACCCTAAGATAGTAAGATTAGATTGAGCTTGTGGGAAACACAAAAAAAAAAGGAATTTTGTTTCCACAGGGTTAAAGTTCCACCTAGCTTTAAGGGATAGCACTTAATTAAAGTTGTAACCTAGCAAGGTCAAGTAAAAGGTCAGAAACTTGTGTGCATGTTTGAGGAGATATTTGAGAGGAAGCCTATCAGAGAGAGGAACATGAAGTTAGGGGTTCAAGAGGTTTCTTCTGGCCAATAGATGGCATGGTGGGAAGTTCAATATTGGAACCATATAAAGGTCTTCCTGTGGCCTTCCTTGGGAGCTACCCATTCATTCAGGGGAATGAATGTAAACATTAATGAATGCTATCTTCTTTCATAATAGGGAATGTACCCTCTTCTTGCAAGGATCATAATAAAAGATTCTTCTTTTACAGTGGACTTCAGTTTTGTTATCAACCTAGGTGTGAACCCTACTCTCTAGAAGGGGAAGGACCTTGAAGAGGGACTATCTATAACAAGCTGAAATCCACTCTAGGTCCCCTTTCAACCAGGGGTGTTGCCTTATGGGGTGCCCAGGTCAAACTGGATCTCAGCTTCTAGTGTCTTTGGACCCCTCCATTAGGATTCATGGCATGAAGGGGAAAATAGCCAAAATTAAAAAACTTTTCTTACCCAGATTGCCAAAGGCTTCTGGGTTCTCATGATCAGGACTTGCTACTTCATACTGTATGCTCCTCCTATCTGATGAAATTATGTGGTTCACATTGGAACCCCTAAAAGGAAAAAAAAATGTATCTTTGAAAGCAAACCAGTCCTTGAATTTTCCCATACATTTCAGTATCCCAGATAATTGGTGCCACCACTGAAGGCCCACGCCAGCCCAACTTGATTACTGAATTGGCTTATCGCCACTCCATAATCCCATCAAGACCTCTTCTCTGTTATCTCTGGAAAATCCCAGATTAGTTGTCTCACTCCTTAATCCCATCCAGAATTTCCCACTGTCTTTTTCTGTATAAAACTACCAATCTTATCCCCATTAAATCCTGCAGACTCCTAGAATCTGAATTCCTTGTGTTGGTACCATAAATACTGTAGATTTACTAGAAATCTTGCCTGCTCAACTATATATAATAAAACCTCACTACTCTGTAAGACTGAAGTGGTTGAATTTTTTTGAAACAGACCCACCCTCTATCTTTATATTTTGAGGTTCTTAGCACCCCAACCCATAACCTGTCCTCCTAAAATTCTATACAAGCCTACCTTTTTCATGAGTCTCTTTGTTGGGGAAATTCAGTGGACATACCCTACAGTGGCAGGTCTGCTATCCTGTTAACTCAATTAAAGAGGCTTTATTCTTGAACATATGGTTTTGATTTATTTCAGGTCTTGATGTTTTCAAGAAGTTAGAGTAGTAAAACCCTGAAGTTGACTTTGCATCATTCATATAGACAAATGATGAATGTCTCATCTGGTGAGATGTTGGTGAATGGTGAATGTTCTCATCTGACTGAAGCTGGTAGATGGGGCTTCAATTACAAAAGAAGTAAACAGTTATATGAAGAAATAGGTCATGAAGGTAAATGACTGACTGGGTTGATTTAGTTGTCATTCAGGGACAGTAGAGAGACATCATTCCTGATTGTGGAATAAAAAAAAAATGGGGAAAAAAGAGTGAAATGGATAGGCATGAAATCCTGGCAAAGTAAAAAGGAAACTCTAAGTCTGCCCATCAAGGAAGAAAGGACAGTCGTAAATAAGCAAAAATACTGTAATGAACCCTGGCACTCAGAGTAATACCAGGAATTAAGAGGAGAGGGGGGATGAGACAGAGAAAGACAAAAGAAAAAAAAAACTTTATTATTTAGTTTATATGAGTGATAAAGGCAAATAAAGGAGGGTAAGAAAAATGTCAGATCAGAAAGAAGGTGTATAAAGAAAGGCAAGAAAGTTTAAGCATATGGGCACGAGGAACATGGGTAGAAAGAAAAGTATAATCTATTGGCATGAACAGTATGAAAAGAGGGTTTGAGGGTAAACAGTTTGGAAACTTTTTGTGAGAAAAAAGTTATTGATTAAAAATTTTCTCTCCCTCCACATTCAAACTGTGGTCAAGATCTGAATGTGGAGAAATGCACAAGGGACCCTCTCAGATCAAAAAGAGGCAGATTGACTGGTATAAACCACTTCCTGTCTTACATAAAGAGAAAAGGTTTTGTGTAATGGGACTCCCACTAGGCAATCACCAGCAAAATAAAAAAATTCTGTAATTGGATTGTTTCTAGAGATATAGTCTTTTTCTTTTAGGGGGTCAAGCCCCATGACTCCATCAATTTGTTTTTAGGATTGGAGGTAGGGGAGACTTATGAGAAGTCATCTCATGTGATTCTTTGCCACTTCATTAGCTATTTCTTCCCCAGCTCCCCAGTTTAACTGTAATATGCAAGATCTTATGATTACACTGTTCAAAATAGAGCCTGCTTTGTTCTCAAGAGCAAATAGATTGAATGGAGAGAGATAGTTTGGGAGTTGGAGCTCTTGGGTTTAAATCATTGTTTGCTAATCACTACTTACGTAATCTGGGGCAAATCAGCTTCTATGGCCTTCCACTTCCAATGGAAAATAAGTGAGTTATATTAGATCACCTCCCAGGACTATAGCAGTTCAGATTCTATCTTCCTCATCTCTGAGTTAATTACAATTGCAGAAGATGGACTTTTTTTTTTAAGAGTGATCAAGTAGGGGGACTGAAGTGAGAGAGAATGAGGAAGTGGTATCTAGATGTGTGATTTCAATAGTTCATGGAAATCCCAGTGTGGAAAATGCTTCCATTTATGTAAACTAATAACTCATCTATAATTTACATTTGGACTGAACCAGGTTGAGGGTAACCTACGTGTGTCACACTTATTGGTGAGTTAGAAGGATGCCTCCCCAAAGTATGTGAAGACTGCACAGTGCAGAATGGGTAGATGATAACCTTTCTCCCAATAAAGCCATAAGGTGACTGAGGAAGGCACTGTAGACACAACTAATAACATTAATAATGATGATGACGATGATGATAATGATGATAAAAAGGTTTCATTAGTATGAGCATTTCTTCCAGTGCAGATGACAAGTCCTCTATGTCTAAATGGGCTTAAGTTCATTTTATGGTCTTTGTTTTGGTTTAGTTTCATGAATGACTAGCTGGAAGCAAATATTCTGTAGCTACAAAACTTCTAATAGTGAAGCTCCCCAAACTTAATTAGACTGGTTGAAAGATGGCTGACCCATAGTTTCTTGTTCAGAATCACATGGCCAGTAAGTGTCTAGGTCACATAGGACTGGTTAGTAATAGAATGGGGATGTGAACTCATGCTTCCATTAACATAAGGCTCCAGACTTAGTAAATGGGGAGTAATGGTATCTTAGGATCATGAACGGTAATAAATAAGTAAATGCAATAACAAAGAGATGGATAAATAAATGATGATGATGATGACCAAGATACACTCTAGGAAATAATTTTATCTCTCTCGATAAATTGAAGGTTCCTTCCAATATCAATAGTCTATAGTTCTTCCTTCCTTCCTTTCTTTTTTTCCTTTTGTTTTCCTTTTACTTTGCAGAAGAAAACAAGCATTTGCATATTATGTAAAGCTTGCTGATTCTTTTAAATATATAATAGTTATTATATAAATTTCTTTTTTTCCCTTTTCCCCTTTCCTCCCCTAGAGATGGCTGCCATTACACACACACACACACACACACACACACACACACACACACACACGCACATATCCTTTGAAGTTAACTGAATATTTATAATAGCCTCAATGACTTATTCCCTCAAAGTTAGTCTTAAAACAATATTACTGTTACTGAATGTGATATTTTCTTAGTTCCACTCATTTCATTGTTCATTATTTCCTGCAGGTTTATCCATATTTTTCTAAGATCATCAACTTTACCACTTATTATAGCACATTATTATTCCATCAAAATGATATACCGCAATTTGTTTAAGTCATTTGCCAATTGACAGACATCCCTATGATTTCCAGGTCTTTGCCAACACAAAGAAAGCTGTTACAAATATCGTAGAATGTATAGGTTCTTTTCCTTTTTCCCTAATCATCTTGGAAAAGAATGCTAATAGTGGTATTGCTGTGTCAAAGTATATATGCAATTTAGTAATTCTTTGGGCATAGTTTCAAATAGCTCTCCAAAATGGTTGGATCAGTTCACAGTTCCATCAACAATATGTTGGGTGTCTCAATTTTTCCACAGCCCCTCCTATATTTGTCCCTTTCCCCTTCAGTCATTTTAGTCAATTTGATAGGTGTAAAATGATAGATCAAGATTGTTTTAATTTGCATTTCTCTGATCAATAATGATGTAGAAAGTTTTGTATGACTATAAATTATTTTGATTCTTCATCAGAAAACTGTCTGTTTATATCCTTTGACCATTTATCAATTGGGGAATGACCCATATTCTTATAGATTTGACAAAATTCTTTAGATATTTGAGATATGAGTCTCTTATCTTAGAAACTGCCTATAATACTCTATAGTTCTAAGAATCCAGGAGAAGGATTCTGAAGTGAACATAGACCAGTACTAATCTACCCGGTTATCATATATGACTGACATTTCTTTAATTCAGTGGAGTATTCCAAATTAGGCATCAAGATTCATGGAAATAATATGCAAATAAGAGTGGGGTCCAGAAACACACACCTGATATTCATAAGACCCTATTTGTTTATGACTAAGTTTCTGTCTTTTCATGCTCTACAGAATAGAGTTTAACTGGATTTGAAATTTCCACCAGTCCAATTTTATCAGCCTGCTTTAGTCAGGACTGGTCAATAAGTTGTCCTGGTAGCTGGAGATCTGTAGCACTCACAGAATCAGGCATATGGCCAGCAGAGACCCAAGTCTGAGTCAACTGGTGCCATCCACTTCTGCTGTGGTATTGCAGCCTCTGGTATGTGATGCCTGATGCTTCCTTCTCATCTGCCAGGCCTCTCTATTTCTCAGATGAAGAGAAATGAGAAGAAGCGAATGGGACTCCATCTTTCAGGATCTCGTACTGGTCCCTCTCCTAAGTGCTTTGGAAATTGATTGTTTTTCAGATGACTCAACCCTCTTTGACTTCAGTAGCATTTCTCTCTGCCTAGGAGTTCTCTGTTCAGAGGGCCTGAAATAATTATCCTTTGGCTCAAAGGCACCCTTTAAATCTGTGATTTACTCTATATAGACTTTTAAATGATCAGGATAAATTGAAAAATCATGACAGAGTGGAAATTGTACAGCAGATAGTGCCCCTCCTAATTTGAATAAAAGAGAAGTAGGAATGAAAGAAAACTATCCTTTGAGGAACGCAAGGTAGCATTAGGCTATATTCTGGGCGTATTGACCTAAAGAGAGAAGAGAATTTATAGGCCCAACACTCCATTTTACAAATGAGCAAAATGATATCCACATGGTAAAATGAATTGACTAAGGTCATATTAAGTTGCATGATGTAGACATGGGAACTGAACTCAACTGCTCTAACTGTAGATCAGCTCTTCTTTCCACTATAAACTGGTGTCTTCAAAGTCTGACTCGGAGATTCCGAATTATCTAAATTCTCAAACTGAAAGGAACCTCCCAGGACTAAAGAGTATTTCTAACCTAGCCCTCTCATTTCCACTTTTCCCATTCCCTCCCTTTTCTTATCCTCCACACACACCCCTCCCCCCCACTTTAGAGATGACCGCCTTAATATTTTTCCAACCCTTTTACATATAGCACACCTTGACACATCTGATACCCCCAACACAGACAGTCACTAGGTTAGGTGAAACTAGGGCTACATTTCAAATCAGAAAGTGGGCTCTGTTACTTATAAAGTCTGTGATTACTTACAGTCTGATTTTGAGCAAGTTGCTTAACTTCTCTTGATCTCCCTGACTCATCTGTAAAATGAGGAATTGATCTTGGAGTTAGTTTTTTTCACCCCTTTAAAGACTGAATGAATCTATAATACTCTGAACCCTGAAGTATGGGTGGTATTTTCATCCTCATTTTATAGATGTGGGAAAGGAAGATCATAAAGGTTACATTATGTATGCATAGTCACAAAATAAGTTAGTGTCCAACCCAGAGTTTTAAACCAATTTTTTTTTTATCCTTACTCTACAACCAATACAATTATCACAAGGTTATATAACTGTCAAATAGTAGATGACCTATGGGTAGGGCCAAATGTATCTGAACAGTGATAATCTAATAGTCTTCAGTAGGAGGAAAGGCAAATGATATCTTGGGAATCTTCAGATGAAAGAAGAAAAAGGATAATATTTCTTTTCTTTGATCAACATAAAAAGCTTTTTTTCTTGTTGATTAAATTTGAATCATTCTATTTAGATGATTAACTAGGATTTCTTCTTTCCCCTCTACACATATTTCTTTCAGGCATTGATGAGATTACTAGATGGGGCACTACTGAATTGGCAGTTTAACGTGATGCTCCACATCACCTTCTAGACTGTTTTCCTCTTAATTCAGTGAGCTGTCAGCTGACTTTGAACTTTTTCATTAGAAATTCTCATCAAAATCATTTCTCTACATAATAATGAGGGCACTTTTCATCTTCAAAGGCCCTTTCAGGAACTAATGAACAAAGTCTCAAAACAGCTCTGTGAGGCTACAGAGACCACCAGGGATTCAATTCCCTTTTCATGACCTGCAGGTGAGGCTGATACATATGGGATGAATTAAATATGAGGGACTTTGGCTTCCAGACCCAGTCCATACTGTGAAGGCAATGACTATTGGGTAAGTCAGACAGTTGTATCAAGGAAAGAAGAGGTTGAATCCATGACGTCTCTAAGAAGGGGAGAATTGGAAACTAGTGGGTTCTTTATTGATTGGAGAAATTCTGACAAATTGTGATAGTTGTAAAGCAATATTATTATTCTGGAAGAGATGACAAATCTGAGGAAGTTAGAGAGTTAGGAAGACTTGCATGAAACAATGCAGAATGAAAAAAACAGAACTCCCATGAGAATAATATGCGCATAAATAACGTGGATGAAAAAGACATGGAACCACAGATGAACTCAGTTAAATTTTACCAAACATTCTAAGATCAGTCAAAGACAGACTGAAAAGCCATTCTTCTGAGGAGCCAAGCATAGTACTATGGGTGTATATTTCGTGGTACCTATTGCCAGATGTGATTTCTCAGCTAGTAGTTATTATGTAAGTGTCCTTAATGGTGATTCATTTTGGAAAATAACTGTTAAAGAGAAAAAGGGAGAGAGACAGAAACAGAGACAGAGACACAAAGACAGAAACAGAGAGACAGAGACAGAGAGAGGTATAGATGTAAACAGATGACAGATATTGGTATAGATATAGATAGATATAGACTTAGATAGTAGATAATATAAAATTTAAAAAATATATTTTTTGTGGAGGAAAAAATGTCATGATGTTCTTATCCTGTTCTATCTCCACCCATGTCATGTTTAACTATTAGAGCCAGCCATCAAATAATTATCATCATCAGTGGCACAATATTTCCTTATTTATTTTTCTTCAATTCTTTAGCCCTATTCATGTGTAAAATAAAGTTTCCTTTCTCTTCCTTTTTCTCATAGAAACAAATATCAAGAAAAGAGTTGCCAAATAAGTTTCAATAGCTTAAAAACATTTAGCTACTGATGGTGAGCAATCCACCTTTTAAAATGCTATGCAATTCCCTATATAAGCCCTACTCAATGTAGTGGAGGTCATTGCCACTCCCAACAGAAGTAGAGGCTTATTGATGGGTTGGTTTCTTTAGGTCACTTATCATTTTGTCTTAGTTTTGCTCTATGATTGGCTCCTGTTCTTTTCTGATCCCTTATATCCTACTTTACAGCATTATGTCATTTCATGTGAATAGCTTACTTATGATAAATTACAAAATACAGCAAATTGCTTAGGCCCTGTCTATGTTATCTCTATCATCAAATATCCTGTCCTCATGATTCTTCTCAGATTGGGAAATTGTAGAATGTATAAGTTAAAAATAGAAGATTTTATGTCAGGGAGCTGCTGGGATAATATGTCCTAAAATTTCCAAAATGTCATCCCTTCCAATGTCTTCTTCTAATTCATTTCTATGTACAAATCCTTAGTATATAATTTTATTCATTCATAGTATTCACACATAGAACACATGTAGCTATTGTCTTCCTGGTTCTAATCTAACATATGACACTTTGAAAAACTCTATTCAGTAATGTGTAATGATTAAGTGGTTGGAGCTATATCATGTTCCAAAGTCTTCTAAATGCCTTAAGAGACAGAAAAATTGATAACTAAAAAGGTATTAAATCACAACTGATTTCACATACAAAAAGGATGTTACTTTCCTGTCAATTTCACTTTCTTCCTGGTAGAGTGCAGTGCACTACCGGCTTGGGAAGGGAAAGGAGGATGTGGGGGAAACTGCTAGTTTTAGAGAAGAGAAAATAAAGTGCACAGGTAATAGAGAATGGGCTCTATTATAATTTACAAAGGTTATTAGGGTCCTAAGATAAATCACAATTATGTAAATATTTAAAATATGGGGTAACTCAAGAATACTAGCTCTGAGAGTCATTTTCCTCCATTTCTGGGGCCCTCATGAAATTCTTCTTAGGTCCTACTCACATCTGACTTTCAAGAATCAGTTCTTTTCTAGAATCAATAGTTAGGACTTCTATCCACCCCCATAGCCATTCCTCAAGTAACTATTTTTTTCCACATCCATTTCCAAGTGATCTCTTTGTCAACGGTCCTTAACACCACTTCTGGTAAATATTGCTCTGGTGCAACCTCTGATGACTCATCCAAACTTTAAAAATTGATAAGATCCTAAATTGGTCTATTATACCTCTGGATATTCTGTTGCCTAAAATTCAGGAAGAATAAGCAGAAAAGAATCAGAAGCACCAGGTACTCAGGACACATGACCACTCAGTCGGGTAAAGGAGATTACTGCTACTCTCCCTACCAGCTGCTCGAAATGTGACTCACTTGATTCCAGCAAGGACTTTAAAGAGACTGAATTATCACTTTTGTCCTTTTGTAGGCAAATTGGTTATAGCTCATCATCACCTCCTTATTCTTCTGTTCTGGCCCCAAATCAAATTGAAACATATCATCATGTATTAGCCTTTCAATCAATAATATACTAAAACCAACTTCCCAAAGTTACTTATGTTAGAAATCAAGCAGAAACATGGCCAGTGTGGCATATTAGGAAGGGTAAGTTCGAGAATGCTCTAAGGTTTGTGTCCTTATCGGGCAGATATGTATATAGTATGTATATAATTATTCCTTACACAGATATCTCCCCCTTAATTTCTCAGAGATGCATACAGACATAGAAATAAATATGTATATAGATAGGTATGGAAATATATACTATATATGTGTGTATATGTATATGTACATGTACTCATATACATAATAGATAGCTACAGATAGATATAGATACTATAGATTTTCCCTAGGACTTTATCTTTAGCTGTGTCATCTTCTCTCTATTCTCCTTTGAATGTATGTGTGTACAAATGCACACACACACACACACACACACACACACAAACACATACATTCATGAGCCATTTCCGTGGGGCTGATATTGAAATTGAGACGGGGTGGAAGTGGTGGAGGTGCTGAATTAGCCACACTAGAGAATGAAGAGTGTAAATTAGAAAAGACTGAGACTAGAGCCTTGAGGAATACCTATGTTTCTACATTAAGAGGAAAAAGAGAAGAAAATGAAACTTAGGGAGAACAGTAAGACAGGTAAGAAGATGAGTAAAAACAGAGTAAAATCATCCAGAAAAGCAGAGAGGTTAGTGTCCTAACTCATCAATAATAAAGATCAGTTTTAATACATTCCTAGAATATTATGAAAGGACATATGAAAGTAGATGCTACCTACATCCAGAAAAGGAACTGATAAATAAAAATATATATATAGAATGATTTACACACACACACACACACACACACACATACACACACATTTGTGTCTATGTCTATTGAGAGCCATCTTTAGGGTGGAGGGGAGGTAAGGATAAAAAAGAAATTTACATCATAACTTTATTATCTATTTAGAAGGGGTAGCAAGTTGTACATAATGGATTTGCAGTTTCATGTGCAATCATCTTTTTTATGCTGTTGCTGTTATTGTAGAATAAATGCTTGTTTTATTCCAGAAAATAAAATAACATAAATAAAATAACATAAAAATGAATTCTTTAGTGACCATAGAAGGAACAGTTTCAGTGGAATGGCCATGATGTATCAAGTTGCAAGAGTTTGAGGAATGAGTGTTCAGTAGGGCAATGGAGGCAATAATTGTAGAAAATCCTTCCCAAAATTAATTAGTAAAGAAAAAGATGTAATGTATCACTTGAGAACTTAAAGACATCACAGGGTCAAAAAGGGTAATTTTTTTAAAAGTAGGAGAGAAATGAGCCTAGTTGTAGACAGTGGGAAAGGAGCCAATTGCCAAAAGAGATTTTCTATGGAATGTGGAGGTTGTCAAGGAATGATTGATAGAGCAAAATCCCAGAAAGGACAAGATGATATGGAATGAAGGACACTCATAAAAGAAAGATGTCTTCTCTGTAACATAATTGCAATATTACATAGAATATAAGTTCTATGATGTTAACCATGAGTTACAAAGCTCATCAGAAAAATTTGTTAGAAGAAGATGGACTTTTACTGGGGTAAAATTCAAAAATGAGAAGAAGAGACAGAGTGTTCCATTGGTACTCTTGTAATAACAGAGGAAAAAAATCTAGGACTGATAAGCGGACAGAAATAAACAAGAATCACTCAGATATGGGAGGAGGCGTGGGCAGGTTGTTGTCATCTGCACCTTCTCATGCAATTCCCAATTGGATAAAATCCCTGATCTTTCTGAATATATCAGTATAATCTCCTTCTTGATCCAAAACTATATTATTATTAGTGTTTTGCTTTTATATCCCTGGAAACTAGCTCAGGGACTGTCAAGTAATAACAACTCAATGTGTTTGTTTTTTAATCAAACAGGAAGATAATATATTGAGATATAATAAGAGATTATTTTGAAATCAGAGGATGAAACTTCAAAAGTTCATTCTACTTCTATGAAATGCTATGATCTTAAATAATATCTTGTCTTTTCTGGGCCTCAGTTTACTCCTCTGTAAAATAAGAAGGTTGGATCAGATGGCCTCTGTGGTCCCTTTTAACTCTTAATGTATTATCATATGGCCTTACACCCATGAGAAGGTCATATGTAAAGTAATAATTTATTTGGGTATATGCAAATGTAAATTGGAGAACCCATAATTATAAGAAATAGGGATCAAAGGAGACTGAAATAGAACAAAGTAGAAAACAAATGAAACCACATTTTACAGTTAATTTATGATTATTTCTTAGAGTATGGATCTGTAGAAAAAAATTATGATTTCTGTAGTACAACTTACTGTGGTAGCCCAGGGATTATTATTATTGCACTGAAGTCTCATTTATTAATGGATTTAATGATTTGGCTAAATAAACACCTTCCTCTGGTACTCATCTTATTGTGCTGTATGGATACCTAGAAATGAGCAATACTACATTGTTTTTTTTTTCCCCAAAGATATCCATTCTAAAAGAATAGAATCATGCAAGAGACCTACTCCAAGAGGAATAAGGCTGCAAAAGTCCCAGTCTGCCCTTCTTTGATAAGAAAGGGACTTGTGTGAAAAGAATTGCAATGAAAGGTGGCTTATTTTGAAACCCATCCTTCACTACTACATAATAACTTATTTCTTCCCAGAGACAGCAGTCACAAGCACACTTCTGTCCAGTTAGTCAATCAATGACTAGCATTTATAAGGTGCCTACTTTGTGGCAGATGCTGTGTTCAGCACTGTAGAAATAAAGAAAATAATTGTCCTTGTTCTCAAGAAGCTCACAGTCTAATGGGGTATACAACATGAAAAAACTCTGATCTCTAAGGGAATACATATCCTAATCTGAAATTCTTCAGGTCAGACTCTATTGGCTTCACTTTCCACCCTGTAAAATGACATAGCTGAAATGCAAGAAGTCAAAAGCAACTTCTGTATCTCAAGCCATTGGTCCAAACAATTTATGAGTATAAGCTCCACTTATTTGTAACATGGACTGAAAGCTCCCATCATGAGGCATTATAGTGTCATGTTCTTTGGACCATCTCCATATAAAGCTCACTTTGCTCTCAATTCCTGTGCATTGATTTGCTTCAGAAATCATAACCCATCATTCATTCATGGTAGGAAATCACTAGTTGAGGTGAGATCTAAGATAAGATCTGATACAGTTCGCTCCATAGGTAGGGTACCAGGAATCCTTTACCTTCCCCTCTGTTGTTCACTTTTTAATTAATAACACATTAGTTGGTGATACATTATTATAATGGCTGTGATTTATCTCTAATAATGCTATTTTCATTTTCAGTGTGGGGGGAGGTGGTGGTAGTGTTGGCTAGAGCATTTTCCTTGAATCCAGAAAGATGGGTTTAATTCCTACCTTTGATACACACCAAGGAGCCAAATTTTTCTGTTTTAGCTTGCCTGTTATACACACACACACACACACACACACATATACACACTCACAGAGTAAAGTAATAGTATGTTGGAAAGGTAAGAAAATGACAGATTGGGAAGGGTTTTAAATGGCAAGAGGAAGAATAAAGAACTACTGCACTGAGAGGTGGTGGAATAACATGATGGTTGCTTTACTTTGTGAAGTATTTACTTCGAAGAAAATTACTTTGACAGTTGAATAGAATATGAATCGGAGCAGGGAGAGATAAAGCATCCTAAAGAACTGGAAGGCTATTGCAATAACCTAGGTGAGAGGGGAGCAGGGCTTGTACTAAGATAATGGCTATTTGAGAAAAGAAGAGACATTAACAAAAAGTATCGTGAATGAAGAAATGACATGATCTAGTGATAGATTTCATATATGAAAACATTGAGAGTCAGAAGCCTAGTATGACATTGAGGTTTTGCGCTAACATGACCAGGAATATAGTGGTTCCCTCAAGAGCAATTAGAAAATTGGGAGAAGGAGAATTTGGGTAAAAAGATATTGAGTTCTCTTTTGGACATGTTGAGTTTGATATGTTTATAACATATAGTTCAAAATATCCAAAGACAGTTGGTGACGTAGGAATGGGACTCACAAAACATATTAAGGTGAGATATGTGGGTAGGAAAATTATATGAATAGAAATAATAATGAAACTTATGGGAGTTAATGAGGTCACTAAGAGAGATAATATAAAAGGAGAAGATAAGAATTCCCAAGACAGACACTTAGGGAATATCCAGAGCTACCTGACATGTTCTGGAGAAAGATCTAGTAAAGAATATTGAGATGAAGTAGTCAGACGGGTTGCAGAAGAACCAGGAAAAAAGCATTATCTATAAAAAAATCTATAAAGAAGAGAGAATTCCGAAGACCACTGACAGTTTCAATGACTGCAGGGAGGTCACAAAGGTTGAGGATTAAGAAAAAGCTATTAGATTTGGCAGTTAAGAGATCATTAGAAACTTTGGAGGGAATCTCTTCAGCTGAATCATGACAAGTAGGTAATGGCCAATATAATGTTTTCTCCAATTCCAACTATCTCCCAGGGCACCTTGCTCCCCAAAGAAATATTCCAATGGTAGAATAATTACAACTATTCGCATTGTTTCTGAAAGGAACAAGTCCAACAAATTAACAGCATTGCAAATTAACAGGGGAGAATATTAATCCTTAACTAACTTGGAACTCCTCCCGGACCAACCTTTGTGTTCCAGTGGGATGCACAAATCTACTCACAAAAAAGCCCACTGGTTGTGTGCATCTAAATCTACTGAGGGATTTTTAACTACTCCAGTTTCTTTAAGACCATACTGCCTTTGTCATTGCTCTAGGGTACAGTTGTAACAAGCAGAAGATAGACACTGCCTAGCCATGTACGATATAATATAGTGACAAAAGGGATTTTGTTCTGCCTGCATTATTGTTCAAATGCCTCCAACTCTAACCCTAAATGCCCAACTCTTCCTCACCCCATTTGTGGTTTTCTTGGCAAAGATACTGGAGAGGTTTATTATTTCCTTCTCCAGCTCATTTACAGATGAAGAACTAGAGCAAAGAGGGTTAAATGACTTTTCTAGGATCACACAGAGAATACAACTTCCTAACTCCAAGTTCAAAGCTCTGTCCATTGGGCTACCTAGACGCTGTGTCTGTGTTGATTTCCAGATGAAGAGACCCTACAACCACAAGGACACCCAGTGCACTTCCATTAATCTTCATATGGCAACACACACTGTTTCAGCCAGACAACTAAAGAGAGGGAACTGGGACAGGGGGCTAACAACATAAAAGAAAGGGGACTGATATACAGCTAGGGTCAGTTCTTGCCCCCTTCTCCAAAGAAAGTAGCGCAGGTACTGAGGACAGTAAAATGGAAATTCCCACCATGAGAAGAGACTGAGATAGCTCTGAGGAACAGTCCTGTCCAAAGGTAAAGCCTCCATTAAAAGAAGGAGGAACAAGAAATGGAGTGGCAGGAGGTGATAAGGGATTGAAGATTGAATGATGAACCTGGAGGTCATTTTGCAGAGGGTTCAGCAATAAATGACAATAAGAAATCCAGGGGCAAAATTAGGAGCAGTGGTTGGCAGATATCAGAGAACAAATTTAATTTTGAGTATGGAAAACTTGCTTATTAGGTTTGTTGCCTTTAAAAGAATTAGATCACTTTTCACTAGAGGCTATCCCAGTTTGAGTCAACTCTGGCCCAATATGCTACTTCTCTTCCCCAGGATGTTATATTGAGATGTAATGGGCTTAAAGATGCATGCACAGTCATTTACATGCATTACCCAGGGCGCCCCAGAACTTTTGAATTTTTGTTTTCTTGCACTTAATAATATTTTTGTTTCCAATTACATGTAAAGGTAGTTTTCAACATTCATTTTTGTAAGAGTTTGAGTTCTATTTTATTTTCCTCCCTCCTTCCCCTTACTCCTTCCCAAGATGACAAGAAATCTGATGTAGGCTATATATGTACTATCATCTTGTGAAATAAAAATCATAACAAAATGGAAAAACAATTAGAAAGAAAAAGCAAAATACACACACAAATTGAGAAGAGTAGGCTTTGATCGGCATTCAGACTCCATAGCTCTTTCTCTGGATGTGGATGACATTTTCCATCACAAGAGTGACTTCCTTCTGGGAATAGAGCCATGCAGCCCAAATGATCAGGAGGATGTATTGTGCCTGGAGCCCAGCTCCTCACAATGAGATGTGTGGGAAAGGGCAGAGGGAGCAACCTTCCTGAAACATGAATCAAGAGACAGTGCAGGTAACGAAACAGGAGCGCATTTAAGAAAGGCATGTAATTCGATGGGCCAATGAGAGTGGGGTGGTATAGAGAGTAAGTCAGTCTCAATCAGCAGATTGAGTGATGAGATTAACAAAACCCAATTCATGGCATTTGTAACCTCCCTGTTTATGGAGTTGAAGGAAGTTTTCCTCCATTTAACTGTCCAATCACTTTCCTCCTAATTCCCCTTCTCTGTTTGGGGGTGTGAGTGGGAACCTAAACCTCCTTCTCTTCACACCCTATTACATTCTGTTCTAAATTGCTTTATTGCATAATTATTCTTCCAAGACATCTTAAATTATTCTAAGGTACATGGTCATTTGCAATAATTTTAGTCCTAGTAGACAGATGAGCAATTCTAGATTGAGAACAGCAAAATGACTCCTAAAAAGGAAAAGAAAAAAGGTTTTTTTTTTCCCTTGATGAGTCTCAGATGCAGATGATAAGCTGACTAAAGACAAAGTTTCTACAATTTTAGTAATATTCTGCAACTTATTAATAACCATCTCACCATCTACTTGCTGCCTCTAAGCTTCTCTTCCACACCTAGACAAGAGTCCCATCCATTGAACCTTAGAACTAGACTCCCATGGATGGACCTTTTAATTTTTGATGCATGACAATCCCTGGAGAAATTATTCTACTCATTTGGAGTCACTATGGAATGGCCCAATCCAGTTAACAGATAACTGAGTGTATTAAACACCCAATCTAGTCCACTATATCTACTGATAGATCCTACTTCCAAGGCTGTACGTCAACTTCACATCTCATGTAGATTTCTAGCCATTCACCCAGGTCATCATATCCAGGCCCAAATTCCCTTATCTATTGCCTACTTCTCTTCATATATTGCTTTTCTCTACTCAAATGAAAGACCATTAGAAATAGGAATCTGTCTTCTATTTCTTCCACTTTCAATATTTGCATCTCCAAGGATTAGCACAGTTCTTGGAACATAAACTTTTGACACATTATTTTCCCCTTTCATTCATTAATTCATTAGTATCTTAAACTATTTTTTGAATCTGGAGAAAGAATTAATGTGGCAACAAATCAGTAGCAATGAGACATGGAAGTTTCTGAGTTTGTTCAGGTAATCACACCCTACATATAGTTACTCCTCCCACTCCTTGCTATACTTATTTAAACATAAGTTAGACCAGATGTCCTGAGTCCCTTCTAGCTCCAAGATCCCAGGATTCTGTGTGCAATTACCCATTTATCAGACACTGATGAGGAGAAAAACAAGAAGCAGCTTAATTATTTCAAGAAGCTACCAAAATAAATAGTAAGCTCTATCCCTTGAGGATATGATCTTTAACCTCCTGAGCTGCCAGTCTGGTGCATAGTATTAACTCCATGGACATTCATAATTTGGTAAATAATAACTGTGCATCCAATTATTTATGGGGATAGTAATTATTTTTCTCTAGATCTCATCTCTTTTCTTGAGAACTTTATTTTTTCTGGTTTTTTAAAGTTTTATAATCTTCATCAACATCATCATCATCATCGTCATCATCCCTACTGGATGAGAAAATTAACTCAACTTTATGGAGTGCTTTGGATTTCAGCCCAAAGGAAAGGTACCATACTAGTCCATAGGATTATGAGGTAATTGTCTTAAAAAAGCCAAAAGAGAAAAAGAAAGCTGATAAACTCAAAGCTCTGATAGAAAACGATTAGATCCAATTTATAAAGGAGAAGGAACACAACTGAGATAAAAGTCTGTTTAAAAAAATTGGAGTTATCAAAATGCCTAAAACAGCGGTGGGGAATCTGTAACCCTCTAGTGTGGCTCTTTGACTGAACTCAGTTTTCAGGTTCCCCACCCATGGAGTAGATCCAACAGATTAGGCACCTGGGAAAGTAATGAGATAGCAAATGAATTGGCTTTTTGGATCCTTGAAGCAATTGTGCACCCAGGTATCCTAATGTTTAGCTCTGTAAGCAACTCCTTAGAGATCATTAACTCAAATTCATCATTCTTATGTAAGGAGCTGAAGTCTAGAAAGGTCAAGTTACTTGCCCCAGGTCACATAATAAGTATATGAAAGAGGATCTGAACCCAGATCTTTCTGATAAAAAGTCCAGTGTTCTATTTAGTGTACCCTATAGCCCCTTTGGTGATAAAGTTAATCAGTGCTTGGAATTTTTTTAGGAAGAAATCTTTGTCTATGCAGTGGTCAAGTGTCTTAAGCTTTGGTATGATACTCTATGATTGTTTGATATTCCTTTAAAACATGAAAATTGAGGCTGAGTGGAGTACTCAATTAGATAAAAGGTGAGGCAGCTTTCGGATGGCTTTCTCTTCTTTTTATTCATCAATATAGAAAATGATGGGGCAGCTAGGTGGTGCAGTGGATACAGCACCAGTGCAGGAGTCAGGAGGACCTGAGTTCAAATCTCACCTCAGACACTTGACACTCACTAGCTGTGTGACCTTGGGCAAGTCACTTAACCCCAATTGCCTCATCCTGGGTCATCTCCAGTCCTTCTGATGAATATCTGGTCACTGGATTCAGATGGCTCTGGAGGAGAAGTGAGACTGGTGACCTGCACAGCCCTTACTCAAAACGAAATCAAGTACAAGTCATGTCATTATTTCTCTGATGGCACGGTCTTCTTTGACAAAGAAGGATGAACACACACATAGAAAATAATACTTTCTCTGATGAAGAGGAACACAGAGTTCTTCCCTTTTCCTTATAGCTACTGCTACATAGAAGATATATTCACTTTTTTTATTTCCTTTTCCTGAATAAATAATCTACCCAGTAGTGGTTGTGTTTAGGATTAAAGATAATGTTGTAAGTTCAAGAGATTAAGAGGTCCTGGATCCTTTGAATGAAACTTATTAGTTGCAGAGAGATAAATCATTTATCATCAGATAAATTAAGCAACAAAGAAGGAGAACCATAAGTCCCTGGCCTGGCCATCCAGAAGACATGGATATTGAGAGGACAGTACAGAGTAAAGGTGAAATATGAAAGACCTAATCTACAGCCTACAAATGTATAATGTTTTAATCATTTAAAGTATCAAATTACCACCAGAGCATAACAGTAATTATCACTTCTATGTGTTTATTTTAAACTTTCCTTTCAATACCCACTCAGGAGAGCCTTTTGTATTTTAGATTTATTTTGGGGATTTAGATTATTTTGTGGGAAGTAAATTTCTGTACCATAGCTAATCTAGAATATTCATAGAGGTCTTTTCCACTTTTTTGGGGAAAGCCATATATATGCAGCAAAACCATAACTTTTTTTTTAAGGTGTGTGTGTGTGTGTGTGTGTGTGTGTGTGTGTGTGTGTGTAATATGTATGGACACACATATACACATATACATATATTCTCTGAGCAAAAACATGGGAGGTTACAAGCCAAGGAGTAGTAGAAAAAACAAACTTTCCCTATCCCCCTCTCATGGGAAGCCAAGTTCACCTTGGACTGTCCATGATTAGACCATTTCTTGGACACAGGGTCAAAGGTTTCCTTAGTGGAGAAGGGAGTAGGTACAGTGCCCTAGGCCATATAGGTGACAGATGGAGTGTCTTATATGAGAATCAGCTGGCTAATTTGGTTGTAATTTAAAGTGAGTGAGATGAGTAATAGGAAATCAGTCTGGAAAGACAGGTTGGAGCCAGATTGTGAAAGGCTTTAAATGCCAAGGAAAGCAATTTGAATGTATTTGATCCCAGGCTCTCTATAATCTCTTGTATTGTGAGATTTGACTTTTCATCTTGATCCTGTAATTATCACTTCCATAACTGGCATAATCATCCAAAAACCAAGAGGACAACAGGCTTATTTGCATAAGTAACCGTTGTGAATATTCCCCAAATAGCCACTTACTAATGTGAAAAACTGTATCACAAGTAATATACATGTAAATATGCAAATAGAAATGCATCTATCATCTATCTGTCTATCTATCTATCTATCTATCTATCTATCTATCTATCTATCTATCTATCTATCTTATCTATGTATCTCTACCAATAAATGGATTTAAACGGACGATGGTAGAGTTTGAAGTAGAAAAATAGCAGATAAAAAAAGAGAATTTCAACCATATGCTTTTTTTATGCTGCAAATGTTTGAGAATATATTCTTTATGGAATTGAACAAGTTCATATTGTTAATCCTACAAGGACGGTAAAAATGCTGTAAAAAAAAAGCACATAGCCCCATTTCAAATAGGTACCCAATGCTAACTAGTGTGCCTACTTTCAAAGTCAGTATCGGAGGCTGCATTTGAACCAGGTCTTTTGACTCCAAGTCCTGTGTCCTATTGGACCTTTTGAAATCTCACTGGTCCATACTGGAGTGGTACAGCTGGTGGCTATGCTATTCTTATTCAACTACAATAGAGTTCCTATTATGATTGACTCATTTTCTACATTAGAGAGAAAATACTTTTTTGTTTCCAAACAGCAACACCTAGCTCTAATATGGAATCAAATCCATGATATCTTTGATAATAAATATATGAAAATATATACTTTGGACAGGAGCTAACTCCAGCAAACTAAGGTGATATTTACATAATGATAAGCAAAAGCATTATTTTAATATTTTGTTTGGAATCCTCAAGGCTTACCACATTCCTTGGAAAAAAAAAGAGAAATAGGACATTTAATTTACACCTAAAAGGATATCAGCTGTTGTCTTGTCCAACCTTCTCATTTTATAGATTAGAAAAGTAATGCCTAATGAAGTGGACCAGGCTTTGCCTAAGGTCACAGAGCTAGTTAGCAGTAGGATTAGTATTTAAACTCAGGTATCTCAGGTGTGTCCTAGAGCTTATAGAACTGACTGGCTCTTTGTTAAATTTTCCATGTGAGAATTTAGACCTAGGGAACCTTTATGCGTTACAGATTCTTGACTTCTTGTTTTACAAGTTGTCCATGCTTAAGAAAGTGATGTAGCAGATATTAGTAATTTAGAGGAAGTGAAAAAAAAGCATGGTATATGCTTGGTTTTTTTTTTTTTTTTTTCCTCCTGGAGACATTTTATTAAATATTTACCAACATGCCACTCTCATCCCCAAACCTGGGCTTTTTCCACTTCACTATGAATTTGGTCACAATACAGGGTATAGATGGGACAAGTCAGCCCATGACTGCTAGTGACATATCTCAGAGTCTATGACCTATGAACTAGATTTCAACGAGACTGAATCTATTTTGCTGCTAGATCTTATCCAAAGAGATTAAAGCCCGGCTTTACCCCTGTTCCTTCAAGACTCAGCTGATATTTCACTTCTACCAGGAAGGAATCTTCACAATATATCCCTTTTCTGAAACTGACAACACATGTAGCCCATATTCTTTCTAGTATATTTGCCACTTACTACCTAGGGATGTCAATTCAATACAATTCAATTTAATCAACATTTCTTAAGCACCTACTGAGCCAAGTATTGTTCTAAAAGTTATTAGTTTGTATCAGTGTCAATATAGTGTGTGTGTGTGTGTGTGTGTGTGTGTGTGTATGTGTGTTTCATCTTACTTACAAGACTGGAAGCTCACTTGAGGACCAGGTCTGTCTTTCCTTTCCTGCTTTTCTATACTCACTTCAGTATCCTGCAGAGGCAAAGATGGATACCTGCCTTATTGAGAGGAACTTTTCAAAGAAGTTAACGAGGAAACAAAGTTTCGACTGAATGATTTCTACGGTACTATATTTGAGAAAGAGTTTTGTACCCATGATGCAATTCGCATGCTAAAATAACCCTGTAAGGCAGCACTCTCAAAATGTGGGGACCTCTTTGCATTTCTGAAATCCTTTCAAGGGGTTTATAAAGCCAATATTATTTTCATAAAAATACTCAGTGATTTGAATTTCAATTACAGTAAATATCAATAGACATAGCCCTAAAGAAAAGCTCTCTGGGAGAGGATCTTCAATATTTTTAATACTATAAAGCAGCCCTAACATTGAAAAGTTTGAAAACTGCTATATATATATATATACATGTATATATATACATGTATATATATATATATATGTGTATGTGTGTGTGTGCGCGCACGCGTGTGTGTGTGTAGATATATATATTATACATCATTATATCTAAATATATATGGCCACATTTCACATATGAAGAAAGAGAGTGAAAATTGTAATGATCTTAGAATGACAAAACCTAAATCAGAAACCAGACTCTGTCACATACCACCTGTGCAACTCTAAGCAAATCATTTCCCTCCTCTTCTCAACCTTCTTCTTTGAAGTTGTTGGATTAGATATTCTTTAAAGTCTCTAACCATTCTAGAACCATTCTATTCAGTGATATGTATGATTGTATGGTAGTTAAGTGGCTCAGTGGATAGTTTGCTGACCTACAGTCAGGAAGACAAGGAGTTGGAATATGTTCTCGGATAGTTACTTACTATGTGACCCTGGACAAGCCACTTAACCCTGTTTGCCTCAGTCTCCTCAACTGCACAACAAGCTGCAGAAAGAAATGGTAAATTGCTCCAGAATATTTCCCAAGGAAACCCTAAATGGGGTCATGAAGATTCGGAAATGACTAAAAATGACTGGATGAGGCTCACAGATCCACAAGGTCATGGATGTACTAAGGTTCAAACTTACTTGGATTATTTAATGAATCATAGGTAGCACTGTGGATACAGAGTATTACCTGGGTTAAAATCCTACCTAAGAGATACTTACTAGTTATGTTACTCTGAAAAAGGCACTAACTTCTCTTCTTCTTCTGCAGAATGGGAATGGGGATAATAATGATACCTGCCTCCCAGGTTTCTGAGAATCAAATGAGATAACATGTGTAAAGGACTTAGAACACTGCCTGGTACATAGTAGGTACTTAACAAATAATTATTTCCTTCCCTCTCCCTCTTTCCTTCCTTCCTTCCTTTTTTTCTTAACTCCATCCCTTTTTTTCCTTCCTATCTCTCTTTTTTGCTGTATATTCTTGTAGGTGAGGATTCTCTTATATTTATGCAGATCACTTATACTATAGAGAAATGGATATATTATTACATAGTAAAAACAATAACAAAAGAAACTGACAAGAATAACTTTTACTAATACTACAGGAAAATATCTAGAATGTTCTCCATTCATTTTATCCTTTGACCCCATGATAGTCAAGTAGATAACATGAGCATATTACTACACAGACCTTATATTCAGCTAAATTGTTCTATAGGCAAAGTTTGTTTCCAGAACACATGAAACCACATGTCCTTGCTTTTGAGTCAATCAATTGTATTTCTCCGTTCTTGAAGAGGACCATGACATCAGGGAGATGATGACATGACTTGCAGTTGACTTTGATTTGAGGGAGAGAGGGCTGTGAAAGGTCACCAGCCTCACTTTCTCCTCCAGAGTCATCTGGGTCTAGTGGCCAGACATTCATCAGGATGCAGTGGGAGACCTGGCCCTTTCAGACTAAGACCTTTTTAGGTTCTTTCTTTGAGTGAGATAAGGCCCATTCAGTGAACAGGCCTGTCCAAGTAGTTATTCAAGAGATGACCCAAGAGATGACACAAAAGCAAAACAAACCAAAAAAAAGCAATCAAACTGAGATGAAGAAGACCTTCAGGGTTCCTGGTCAAAAGAGAAACAGTTACTATTTAGTATTTATATTCACTCTTTATTATGAGGACAGGGACCTATTGTCCAATCTATGAGCCCCAGAGTGAATTATTCATGGGACTTGGTCTTTGAGAAGAAATCTAGGCAGTAAACCAAAAGGAAAAAAAAAGCAGCTTTTAGCCATCAAAATATATTTTCCCTTGGGCAGATCACCCCCAGGTAAGAAAAGGAAAGAGGAGGGGAGGGGAGGGGAAAGAAGGGGAAGAGAGGGTAACTTGTGCTTGTCCTTCTTTCTCAGAGACCATGACGTCAGGGAAGTGATGACATGACTTACTGTTCACTTGGATTTGAGTGAGAGAGACCTGTGCCAGGTCACCAGCCTGGCTTTCTCCTCTACGTCCAGTGCTCAGAAATTAATCAGGACAATTGGAGTTGGGTCAGTCAATAAGCATTTATTAAGCACTATTATATGCCAGGTACTGTGCTAAGGGCTTGCCCTTAGAGTTTAAGGTAGCCCTGGGAAAGAGGAGGGGGGATAAGGAAAGTAATAGTTCAGGCCTGCACAACATATGGCCCACCTGAAATCCTTTGGTGTGCTGCAAGTGGCCAGTAGGTCACTTGTTGTGCAAGTCTGGAATAGTGCCTACTATGTTTCAGGCATTGAAGTAAACCTTCTACAAATATCAAATATCTCTAATCTTTACAACAGTCCTTTGAAGTAGCTGTTGTTTTGATTCTCATATTGTAATTGAGGACGCTGGGGCAGACAGAGGTTATGACTAGCCCAGGGTCACAGAGCTAGTAAGTGTCTGAGGCTACATTTGAACTCAGGTTTTACTAAGTCTGGGTGGGCCCAGCCCCTCTATTCATTATGTTATCTACTTGTTTAAGGCGGAGCAGAAAGAACTCTTGGTAAGCCATGGCCTTTGAAAATCAGGATAAGGAACCTGAATGATATCCTTTAGGGTAAAGTATGAAAAGCTTTGAAAGACTCCTGAGCAAGGGGATATTGTGATTAAACCAAAAAATGTGTATCAAGTAAATGTTATGTTCAAGCACTTATGAGAATACAGAGACAAGAACAGTTCTTGCCCTCATGCTGCCTCAAATCAGGCTTTGCAGGGGGAAATAATGTAAAAAAATACACAAATATATCAAAGATGATTTTATTTTGTTTTGGGGGACTATTATCTTAAGAGGATAAGTCTTTATATGAAGATGATACTTGAGCTAACTTTCAAAAGAAATTTGAGATTCTAAGAGATGGACAGGCAGAGGGAGAATATTCCAAACATTAGTAAGACCAGTGCGATTGCATTGAGCCAGGAGACCAAATGTCCTGTATGAGAAATGATAAGGTAAGTCAGTATGTAAGCATCTGTGAAAAGAGCTCACCAAAGTCCTCTCCAAACATGCCACATACCTGACAACTCCAGGAGAAATGCCAGGAGCAGAACAGAATAGAAATGTGGACACAACATTCTTTAATCTGACCAAGGTCTTTCCCACTGTCAATCACAAGAACCTGTGTAAGATTATGGTGATACATTGCCTAGAGAAATGTACCAGTCCCATGACAGCATGCTTACATGGATTCTCATAATGGATGATGCTTTTGTGCTTTCCCAGTCACCCATGAAGTGCAATAGGGCTGTGTGCTTGTCCGCATAGTTTTCAATGATGTTGTCAGAAGCCTTGGACAAGGATGAAAAGAGCATAAAGGTCAGTTCCCACTCTCTATGACAAATTGCTTAACTTAAAAGGCTACAAGCCAAGATTAAAGTGGAGGGAGAGTTGGTGCATGGCATTCACAGATGATTGTTCATTAACTGCAGGCTCTAAGACTGGGATATAACAGAGTATGGAACCATTGTCTGTCACTTGTGCTTATTTTGGCCAGACAATCAGGACCAAGAAGACAGAGGTTCTCTACCAGCCAGCATCCATACATGGAACCACTGATTATAGAAAATGGAAAACATTTGAATACTGTAGATAAGTTCACTTACCTTGGCAATATACTTTCCAGATATGCTATAAAGATGATGAGGTTGATTCATGTATTGCCAGAGCTAGCTCAGCATTTGGGAACCTATGAAAGAAAACGTGGGAGAGAAGACACATTAGATTAAATAGAGACTGAAGGTCTATAGAGCCATTGTGCTAACCTCATTGCTGTACATTTATGAAACCTGGACCATATACCAGGGCCATGCCAGGAAACTGAACTATTTCCATTTGAATTGTCTTAGGACAATTCTGAAGATGACCTGGCAAAATATGGTACCAAATACTGAAGTCTTCTCTCAAGCATACAAACTCTAGTGCACAGAGCATAATTTCAATAATCTGACCACGTAGCCCAAGTACCAAATGCACATTTACCTAAAAGACTATTTTAAGGAGAATTTACACAAGGCAAGCTCTCACACTGAAGTAAGAGGAAGAACTGTAAGGATTCTCTTAAGATCTCTCAAAAGAATTTTAGTATTTATAGTGAGACATGGACGATGTTGGCACAGGACTTTCCAGCTTGATGTACCTGCCTCAAAGAAGGCACTTTTTGGTTTTGTTTCGTGTTTTGTTTTGTTGCCCCATGAACAAGGAGAATTGCAGTAACACAGAAAACATGAAGTCCACAGATCTAGAGATATATTCATCTCTAATGTTCCAATGGACTGTTTATGCCAGATCCATGGCTAAAACCTTCTGAGCTTACGTTCAACCAATTAGCCGTCCTTGGACACATGGCTGTTACTCAGTCATGTCTGACCTTTTCTGACCACATTCAGGGCTTTCCTAGCAAAGATATTAGAGTGATTTGTCATTTCCTTTTCCAGTAGATCCAATGGATCCATTTGTCAAGCAAGCAGAGGTTAAGTAACTTGCCCAGGGTCACATAGCTAAGACATATCTGAGGATGGATTTGAATTCAGCTCCTCCTGCCTCCAGACCCAATTCTCTATCCACAGAGCCAACACCTAACTCCACCGCACTGTACCTTGACCCCAACATTGTGATATCATTGCTCCTCTTGGAGTATGACAAAAAATCACAGTACTATGTGTACAATCACTCAGATAATAAACATATATTAAGTACTTCTTAGTTTCTAGGCACTAGGTTAAGCATCAAGCTTACAAAAAAAGGCAAAAGATGATCCCTGTCTTCAAGGAATTTACAATTTAATAAGAAGACCAAAAGCAAATAAATACATACAAAGCAAGCTATAACACAGGATAAATAGGAAACAATCAACAAAGGGAAAGCACTAGAATTAAGAGGGATTGGGAAAGTTTGTGCCAGATAAGTAACATACAGTAAGGGCAGGAACGCTAATGAGGGCAAAGGTGTAGATATATCTGGGATCCATCAGGGTTTGCTGGGGAGAAAAATGACTTGCAATTTAAGAAAATCACTGGCAGCTAGCAGTGTGGAGAGTTGATTGGAGTAGGGAGAGACTTCAAACAAAACTACTGAAATAGTCTCTGAGAAGAGAGATTAATAAGAGTGGAGAAAAAGAGACAGATGTGAAATGTGTTGCAGAAGCAAAAACAAAGAAACAAAAAAGATTTCTCAATTGTATAAATGTATAGGGTGAGTGAGAATATAGAAATCAGTCATAACGTAGAGACATGAACCAGGGTGATGGGAAGGACTTTGGTCCCTTCAGTAGAAATAAGAACTTGGGGTAGATGAGTGGACTATAAGCAAAAAGTTAAAGAGATCCTCTTTGAATATATTGACTTTGATAAACCTATAGCAAATCAATTTAATATTTTTAATGTTAAACATTAATACAGGGTAATGTATAGGTGGAGCTCAGTAGGAACATTAAGGCTGAGGAAGAAAAAAATATCCTGGAATCATCTAAATAAAGATAACAATTAAACCCACATTAGAAGATGATTTCATCAGGTGACACAGTATATTGAGGAAAGAAAAGAAGTTCCATGGCAGAACCTTGGGAAACACCCACTCTATTGATAACAAGCCAGCAAAATGACTGAGAAATTCAGACACAGCTAGGTGAACCATGAGAGTTTAGAATCACAAAAACCTATAAAGACTGAAAAACGAACAGGGGAATGTGATCAACAGTATGTGATACAAAGTATTAGATATTGCAAAAAGACCAAAAATTATGAAGAATGAGAAAATGCCATTAGTTTTGGTAACTTAGAAATCTTTGACAGCTTTGCAGAGAGCACTTTCAGTTGGCTGATGAGGTTTGGAACTGGATTGAAAATGATTAGGAAGTGATAATATTTAATATCATTTTAGGACTTTAATAAGGGCCAGAGCTTGAATTGAGAAGAACCTGGACCTAACAATCTCTTTGTTCTCTGAAGCAAACTCAGAGAATACATCTTCCTATGTCAACAAGGACAAATGGGGCTGACTTAGCATTACTTATGTGACCCTGAACCTGAGACACTATCTTGAATAGTGGAACTTTTTTATTATCTTGTGGACATGTAATATGTTATGACATATTAGTGATAAAGAAAACTAAGATGTTCTGAGTCGTAATTTCAGTCAACACCTTGTCCACTCCCTTATCATATTGTATTGAACACTTCTCCAATTAAGAAATTCCTTTGTCATGGTATAGTTAATCGCTCATGGAGACCATAAATTTGAAAGATGCAGACAACTTTGGATTGTCCTAAACAGATTTAAACCTTTCTTGTGTCAGGCAGTCAGAAGTTTTTCTGACTCCATGATCATGTAACCTCTAGCCTTAAGGGAATAAACAATAATGCATTTAGCCCATTTGCCTTTTTTAACCAAACTTCCAGATCAACAGAAGTGAGCAAAAGAAAGGAACAAGCAAAGAAAGATGACAACATTTTAGAGGAATTTTGTTGAGAAGGAGAGGTGAGCTATATGCCAATAACTGAAGAAGAAGGTGTTGGGAAGATTTTCATTTGTTTGTTTTAAAGAATGGAGGCAAGAAATAGTTCAGTTGTGACCAGTGGTTTCCAGGTCCTTTACAAGGGGCTCTGGGCTCAATGAGACCCAGATTCCTTATGGATCTCAGATCTGACCTACAAGGTCGTGGGATTAAGGGCATCTCAGTCATTGACTTGTTCCCTGGAAAGTTACAAGAATCTAAATCAAAGCTTAAGCATTGTTCATGTCTAGGGTCTCATGATAGAAAAAAGTAAAAATAAGCAAAAAAATATATATATATGTATATATATATATACACACACACATATACATATATATACACAAACACATATATACTCTTCACATACTATATATACATACATGCATGTATGTATATATTTATATGATTTTGTGTATATATATGTACACATATATATACATATGCATATATATGTTTATATATGTAATGAGTGCCTTTCTACAAAAGATACTTAATATAAATGGCAGGTTAAAGATGTAAAACAGCTGCTTATTTTCTCTACGAAAGCAAATCCTTAATACCCAAAGAAAGAATGATCAGGCACTAAAAGAAAAAAGCAATTAAAAAATAAAACTAGTGAGATTACTCTGGCAGGAGAATGGGAGGGAGGTCACAGAAGGGAGAGGCTAAAAAAAGAGATACTAAACAGGAAATTTCATAAAAGTATAAGTGTGAAGAAATGAGTGCCTAGATGAAGGCAGTCATGTAGAAATGGGTGTAGGGAAAGAAGATACATTGTGAATGATGGGTCTAGGTGGGGGGAGGGTAGCTGATGTATTTAGAGAAACTTTGTGATTTTTTTTAAAGCATGTTGCATCTATTACTCTCAATTGAACTTCACAACAAGACAATAAGCCTCGTCTAGTAGGTACCAGAATAGAACATTAAGGTTTAGAGCAGAGGTTCTTAACCTGGGGACTTGTAAACTTGTTTTATTTTTTTTATTATTTTGCTTATAACTATATTTCACTAGAATTGGTTTCCTTTGTAATCTTGCAAGTTTGATTTTGTGCATTTAAAAATATTCTTCTGAGAAGGGGGCAGTAGGATTCACTAGACTGAGAAAAGGGTTCAACACACGCACACATACACACACACACACACACACACACACACACACACAAATTCAGATTTAGAAAGTTTAAGTAACTTACCCATATTTGCCTTTCCAGAAGGTGGCAAAGACAAGGCTCAAGCTCAGATTCTCTCTTAGTTTTTGGTCCAACACTTTTTCCACAAAAACATAATGGTGATATATTAACATCCTGAGTTTGACTTTTAATGCTTAATTAGACTCTATAATCCAATCTTAAAGAGAGAGTTAGTGAACATCCAGAAAAGGTAGCAAGCATGGCTCCATTAAGGCAGAATAAAACAGCCCCAATCCTACTGCAGTAAAGCCTTGGATTGCTGCTGCAAAGTCTTGGATGGCAATAAAATAAAGAAAGCCAAAAGGGATGAGGTTGGAAAGCTTGGCAAGATATCAGGACTCTAAGGGATAGTTATGTGTGGTACAAACAGGAACTCTTGGCCAGAAGGTCAAGTATTATCAGAAATAGTAAAAATAAGTCCAGAAGGTAGTGCTGAGGCTATGTGTACTGGAAGGCATGTCCAGTATGTGCTTGGAAAACGACAGATTCCAGGTGGGCAGGCCAGACTCAAGCATCCAAGAGTCGATTGCTAAAAGAAGCGAATACATAGGTACCAGGTTCCAAAGGTAAAAGCTGAGTGTTAGCATCCAGCAGTTGTGTATCCAAACTATGGATCAATGTTTTAATAAATGGTAAGGAAGATGGACCAGAAGCAATACCATCGATTCTAGAACAGATGGGTAGGTCTAAATAAGTGTCACAGCTTTGTTGGGGCTCTTGGTAAGAGAAACAAGGCTCTCTTTTCTTTACCTGGATTTCATCAGCCTTGCTGTTGTGGACAGACCAAAGCTGCCAGGCATATGCTGGCAACTAGAAAGTGAGAGGATTTCACAGGTGTTCACAGACTGTTGATGGTAATGCAAGCAGTGAGCTGTTTTATACCACTGAGCCAACCTTAACTGTCAGTACTCTACACCCCTAGTCTTACCTCTTCACAATTAGACATGGAGTTTGCTTTGGGGTTGAATGATAAAAGAGGAGCAGTTATGTGCTCTAGGCCTGCTGGTGAGCAAGGCCACCTACAAGTGAGTCTAGCCAAAGGCATTAGGGAGTCACATAAGTGCTGATGATTGGCTTGAGAGATAAGATTTGGGGTAGTGAGGGAAAAAGCTTGGAAAAAGAGGCAGCTCTTGTTCTGAGAGAGCATTTTGATTCTGAGAGCTTTGGAAGGGTGAATTTTGAGTTGAGAACATTCAGTGAAAATATAAGGGAAAGAACAAGTAGGTGAGTGAGCTGGTAATTTATAAAACAAGTATAGATTTGGTATATACAGTTTGCTCTGCATTGAGCCAAGGAAAGAGGCTATATTTGTGGATCACAATGAAAATGTGGACAGATGGGAAAAGGAAGATAGAAGGGCCTGATGTGTTAAGGACCTGACTCAACAAATGAACAGCAAACACAATGTGGTAAGTCCTCCCCCCGCCCACCCCCAACCCAGTGCTGATACTAAGAAAGAGTGAGGAATATTTCCAAATCACATGGTTTTCTGAACTCTTCCTAGTTCAAATTTGAAAGAAACAATTCAGAAGGAAGAGTATGTAGAGCGATAGAGGGTATGAAGCATGAGAATTAGATCACAGATCCAGAGCTGGAAGAGACTTCAAAGGCTACAAATTCAAAATCATCACTTTACAGTTGAGGAAACTGAGGTAGAATGAAGTTAAGTGACTTGGTCAGAGTGTCTGAGGCTGAATTTGAACCATGGTCTTCTAGACTTTAGGCACAAATATTCTATACACTACATGATTTAGCTGTCTCAGATATATAGATATAGATGTACATCCCCACACACATATGCATTTGTATATATATATATATGTATATAAACTGCATATAAACTATATAAATTATATATATAAAATGTACATGCACATATATGTATATTTATCACATATATAGGTGATGATTTTACCATGTAATTGGCTTCCTTTGTGATTCTTTGTATTTTGTTTAAGAATGGAAACTGAAATAGCTTGTGAAGATGACCTAACAAGGCAAGATACACTGAGGTTCTCCCTCAAACTAAACTACTGATCTTTCTGATTCTAGTGCAAAAAGCACAATTCTGATGGGCTGGCTCTGTTGTTTGAATGTCAAATGTACGTTTGCCTAAAGGGCTATTTTACACAGAACTCACACATGGCAAGCACTCACACAAAGGTCAAATGGAGAGATACAAGGACACTCCCAAGGTCTCTCTGAAGATTTTGGGATCGATGATGAGATATGGGAGACTTGGGAAATGATGCCATAGGACTGCCCAGCATGGCATGCCCCATCAAAGAAGGGAAAGTAGAATTGTCAGAGTTCAAAAGAAAAGTGTAATGCACATAATAAAAGACATTTCCGTTCTGAATGTTAATATGGACTGTTTGGGTTCCCTGAACTCATGCTGGTTTGATCAGTCACAAGCAGACATATTGATCAATGCATTTTATTTTATATAATTTAAAAAATATATCTTGGGATGGAATCCATAAGCTTCACTAGATGGACAAAAGTTTCATTAATACTCAAAAAGGTTCAAAATCCTTGGACTAGAAGGATGATGATAGAAATAAGCCTCTGATGCTTAGAAGGATGCAGGTTTATGTGGGAGATACTTTTTTTCTCATAAGGATTTGTTTTGGAGAGCCATGGAGACAGGGGAATAGCATTACAATGTGCACATTGCAAGGCATCATTGGGAGCACTGGATGTTAGTTTGGAAAATCAGCGATTCTGGAAACAGGAGAAAAAATGGAATGATTGCAGGTAATAACTTGGCAATGTCAGAGGAGGAAATTAATGGAGTGTGGAGGTAGTGACTGGCCAAGGTAGCAGGCATGCAAGAAATGATTGAGTGTGGGTGAGTGTGGCCAGAGTTTTTCTGTATTATGGCTCCTACTGAATACACTGTCCATTGATACTAGTGTTAGCTATCACTGTGATAGAAAAGTCCTGATTTTATACCTGAAGAGGTAATTTTTAAGAACCATAAGGTCTTTCCCAGGGAAGAGTATGGGCTCACAGAAATCTAAGGCATTGGGCTTCAGCAACAACTGTGTGGCTAATATACCCCTAACAACAGATACCTTGGGAAAGCAAATTATATTTTCAGAGATTTGCTGTGTTCTGGGTCCTAGTACCCACACAGTTATTTTTTACTTGTCTATACCTCTCTCTCTCTCTCTCTCTCTCTCTCTCTCTCTCTCTCTCTCTCTCTCTCTCTCTCTCTCTCTATCTATCTCTCTATCTGTTTGTATATATTTATATATTTAGATTTTAGTCTGCTGCAGACTCAAGGTAAAGAATCCCTGCTCTTGAACACTGGTTTTTTCTTGTCATAAGATAGAATAAGATATAAATCAATCAACAAGTAATTATTGACAAAAAGTAACATTTACATAGCACTTTAAGCTTTGGAAAACACTTTATAAATATTATATTTTATCCTTGTAACCACCCTGGGAGTTAGGCACTACTATCTCTATTTTGTAAAAGAATAAAATGAGACAAGAGATTGAGTGACTTTTCCAGAGTCACAAAGCTAGTAAGTATCCAAGACTGAGTTTTAACTCAGCTCTTTCTGGGCTTTCCAGTACATTTTAATAGGGGAGACATTGTAAGAAGCTAACATGCATAGAAAATATATGCAAAAGACATGGAAAGTAAGTTTAGAAGGGGAGGCATTACAGCAAAGGGTAATTGAGATGAGTATGCAAACGATCTCCTACAGAAAGTGGGATTTGATGTTGAGTCTTGAAGGAAATCCTAGCAAACTGAGGCCAAGGTAAAGAAGAAAAGCATTCCAGAAACGGAATATAAATTTAATATGAATCATTGGGAAACGGAATATAAATTTAACATGAATCATTGGGAGGAAGAAGTCCCTAGAAGCTGAAGGGGGAGGAATGAGGAATATCCTTGTAAAAATTAAATCAAGATTTGAACTTGGGTGACATAAATATTCATGAATATTCCACTTTCAAAATGTAGCTTTGTTGATTTCCCACTGCCAGTTATGACTGCTAGCCCTACAAATTCTTTGTATTTATTTGGCCTGTATTTCCTATTTATAAATGTCATCGAACATTTTTTAAGCCCTTACTATAATCCAACCACTGCACTCTGTACTGTAAATACAAAGAAAAGAATCAGATGGTTGCTGTCTACTGCACAGACCTATAGACATACACACACACAGACGCAAATAGATAGAGACAGATAGATAGAAAGAAATATAAATATCTGTCTATATCCATCTATATATTATATAAAAGTTGGACCGCTAGGTGGCACCATAGAGAATAGAAGAGCCTAGGCTTGAAGTCAGGAAGACCCATTTTTGTGAGTTCAAATCTGAATTTAAACACTTGGTAGCTGAGTGAATGCTGGGCAAGTCATTTTACCCTGTTTGTCTCAGTTTTCTCATGTGTAAAACGAGTTAAAGAAGGACATGACAAACCGTGTCAATATCTTTGTCAAGAAAGCTCCATAATGTGGTCACAGAGTCAGACACAACAGAAAAGAGGTTGAGCAATAAAGTATGTGATGTTTCCTTCAGTAAAGTGCAAGGTGTTGTTTTGTTTTCTTTTGTTTTGTGGTGAGGGGTGATTGTTATTTTCTTTGTATCTCTCATGCCACACACTAACTGTTTAATAGATGCTTTTGATTGATTGATGATAATGTAGGATTGTAGTTGGAGAGCCTGAAGAGATCTTAGAGGTCATCTTGTTCATGAATGACTTTGTGCTTATTAAAGCTCATTATCCGGTGCACCTTAATTAATCTGAGATCATCACTGACCACTCTGCTCTCCCTTGTGTGTTTGCTGCCCTCCACACTCAGCGGCTGTCCTTTGTTAGTGTCCTCTGTTAGCAGAGATATAGATACACACACACACACATATATCTGTATGTACATGTCTGTATATATGTGTGTAGATATACATATACATATTTAACATATATACAGATATGCACATATATGTATATATACATATACACACATATACATATATACATACATATATATGTATGTATATATGTATATGTATACACGTAACCAACTCTATTGACCAGAACTCTAATTCATTTTCCACTATACTCTATTTTCCTTTCTAATCTACCCCTTTAAGGGATATTAAAATCAGAGTACTTCAGAGTTAAAAGCAGCATCAGGGCCTATGTATGGCCATGATCCAACTTTCATTGCCATCTTTAGCAGCAGCACCTTTACTTAAAGACCTAAAAGAAGGGGAAGAAGCATTTATATAATGCCTATTATATGCCTGATATTATAAAATACTTTGCAAATATTATCACATTTGTTCCTAACAATAATCCTTTCCCTATTTTGCAGATGAAGACACCAAGGCAGTGGAGGTGAAGTATTTTCCCAGAACCACACAACTGGTAAGTGTCTGAGATTAGATTTGAGATTAGTTTTTCCTGACTTCAGGGCCAGTGTCCTATCCATTGAACCACCTAGCTTTTTGTGGGAAGGAACAGAATGCATCTAGTATTCTACTGTTGCATAAAATAGTTAGGACTACCTCCCCCTTCCCAACTCCCCCTGCTCCATTTACACTACATATAACCTTAAATATTCATTACTTTGACCCTTTGCTTATTTTTCTACCCTCTGGAGACAAGTAAGTGAAGTCTAATTATACTTCCATGTGATAGACCTTATTGTGAATGAAATATGTTACTATGGCTATTCCCCATCTAAGTCTTCCCTTCTCCAGGCAAAAAAGCCCTGTGGATTTTGGGAGATCTTTATATGTCAAGTAGTCAAGGCTTGTAACATTTCTCTTTGCCTGAAAACATTCATTTGTCCTGTATTACATCCCCTCAATGGTCAGGCCTCTCCAAAAATCCCAAGAGACCCATGTAGATTAATATGTCAATGGCTGATTGATGTGCTCTCTCTTCAAGATAATGGCCTATTTCAGTCACCTCTTAGTCACCCAGTCTCTCATCTTTGCCTCCTACAATCCCTCCTGCCAGATTAATCTTTCTAAAATGACTGCTTTGACCTGTTACTCCTATGCACCATTCCATTCATGAGATCTTTACAGATTCCAGGATGCAGCAAAAATATTCAGCCCAATGTTCATGGAACTTTGTAGTCAACCCAGCCAACCTTTCTCGCTAGAGATAGTTAGGTGACATAATGGTCAGTGAACTAGACCTGTACTCAAGAGAAGCTTCCTTTATCCTACCTTGGATACTTATAGCAGTGTGACTGTAGGTAAGTCTTTTAACCTTTCAGCCTCAGTGTCCTCACCTATAATAGGAAGAAAATAAAAGCAGCTTTCTCATAGGGTTTTTATGAGCATCAGATGAATATATAAAGATTTTTCAAAATTCAAAGCAATGTGTTAATTTTACTGTAATAACCTATCTCCGTCTTCCATTCTTCCCTTATAAGATAACATTGTAGAAGTATGTATAGAAGGCTATCACACACACACACACACACACACACACACATTTGTGTCTAATGGAAGCTATCTTTAGGGCAGGGAGGGAAGGAAGGAAAAAAGGAGAAAAAAGGTATATGATAATGTTATCCTATATTTAAAAAAATAGATTTACAGTTTCACGTACAATCATTTTATTCTATTCTACTATGTCTTGAAAATGTCTTATTTCTTAAGTACATAATAAAATACATAAGGTTTTTAAAAAAGAGAGAACCTTGAAACTTGAGATCCATGAATTAAAAAAGTAACATTCTTTGATTGTAGTAATCTATTAGTTGATAAACCCCAAAACTCCAGCTTCTGGGATAAGAACTTACTATTTGACAAAAACTGTTGGGAAAACTAGAAAATATTATGGCAGAAACTAGGCCTAGGCCAACATCTCACACCAGATTCAAAGATAAGGTCAAATATAGCGTATATGGTTTAGACATAAAGGGTGAAACAAAGCCAATGCAATCAAGGGCAAGGCAAGGAGAAATATGGGAAACTTTTTCCAACAAGTATTTCCGATAATGACCTCATTTCTCAAATATATAGGGAACTGAGTGAAATTTTTAAGAATCAAGCCATTTCCCAATTTGTAAATAGTCAAAGGATATGAACAGGCTGTTTTCAGACAGAGAAATGAGAGTTATCTCTAGTCACATGAAAAAATACTCCAAATCACTATTGATTAGAGAGAAATACAAATTAAAACAACACTGAGGTACCAGCTCACACCTCAAATTGGGAAATAGGATAGAAAAGGAAAATGATAAACGTTGGAGAAAATGTGGAAAAAGTGGGACACTAATGCATTGTTGTTAGAGTTGTGAACTGATCTAGCCATTCTGGATAGCATTTTGGAACTATGCCCAAAGGGGAATATACAATTTGATCCAATAATAACACTTTGAGGTGCTTGTATTCCAAAGAAATCATTAAACAGAAGAAAAAAGGGCCACTTGTGCAAACATATTTATATCAGCTCTTTTTTGTGGTGGCAAAGAATTGGAAATTGAGGGGATGCCCATCCACTGGGGAATGGATGAAGAAGTTGTGGTATATGAATGTAATGGAATACTACTGTGCTATAAGAAATCACAAGCAGGCAGATTTCAGAAAATTCTAGAATGACTTACATGAACTGATGCAGAGCGAAGTGAACAGAACCAGGAGAACATTGTACACAGTAACAGTAATGTTTTGTGGAATCAGCTAACAAGGAACTTAATTTTTTTCAGCAATACAATTATCCAAGACAATTCTGAAAGACTCCAAAGGAAAATGCTATTCTCATCCAGAGAAAGAACTATAGAGTCTGAATGCATACTGAAGTATACTATTTTCACTTTTCGGGGAAGGAGGAAGGTTCCTTTCCATTCTGTGTCTTCTTTTACACCATGACTAATGTGGAAATATGTTTACATGATTTCACTTGTATAGCCTATATCAGATTGCTTGCCATCTTGGGGAGGGAGAATGGGAAGGCAAGAGGAGAAAAAAAAACTGAAACTAGAAATCTTATAAGACATGAGTGTTGATAACTACCTTTACATTATATATGTATTTGAGTATTACAATAATAATGTTTCATCTTTTCCCTATATATTCTATTTTATATGTTTTAAAATATTATTTAAGAATGAGCCCATGGATTTTTTTCGATCACAAATGGGGCCTATGACACCAAAAAAGTTAAGAATCTATGATGTGTATATTTTCTACTGCAGCTTGGCTAGCATACTAACCACCCCATTGATGATTTTTGTACATCCCCAGGTCTACACACCCTCTTTTCTGTCTATTCAAAATCTTACAAATTTTTTAAGGACTAAATTACTTCCAATCTTCTCTATGAGACTTCATGTCCTAAGATTCTCCTCACAATGGTGAAATGGACATTAGAATCTGGTAAGATTGCCATTAGAATCCATTAAGATTCAGTCTCTCTCCTTACCCCCCCCCCCCAATTTCTGAAGTGATCAGAGTTAAATCTGTCAAAAACCAGATAACATAGTTTATCTATTTAGCTAACTAGCTGATTTTTGTGCTTTTTTCTCCAACAGGACCTATACGACATCACTATACTACAGTCAAGTTGCAGGGTGACCTACTGTGTCTAATCAGACCAATACAAGTTGGGGATGTTCTACCACAGGTTGGGCACAACTAAGCCACGTGAACATTTCAGGTGGATGCTCTAAATTTATGCATCTCATGGTTCTTTGGAACTACTTCTATTTTGCGTTGCTTATAGAGCATGGCACCTTGTTTGATGAGGGCATGCCAGGTTGGGCAGTTCTGTGCTCGTGTCTTCCATCTCACATAATCAATTTCAGAGGTCTTAACAGAGATCTTGGGATTGTCCTTACATCACTTCTTACCATCATGTGAATGCTTGCTTTGTGTGAGTTCTTCAAAAAATAATGTTTTTGAGAAGCATATGGTTTGCATTTGAACAATGTAACCAGCCCATCAGACGTGTGTGTGTGTGTGTGTGTGTGTGTGTGTGTGCGTGTGTGTATTTAATTGCTGTCTACAACTCCAAATTACCTCCTTCAACTTGCCTATTCTTATACCTTTGGGTTAAGGCACCATGTTCACAATGCATTTCCTAAAATGTGTTCTTTCTAAAGCTTTCCTTCCTTTAATTTTTTCTTTTTCTTGCTTCTATCAGTACATACTTTCAATCCTCACAAATGAAGATATTTAAACCAGAGATCCAAGATTTGGGAGATGTCTGACCATTTATAGATGAAAAATCCTTAGAAGTAAGTGCCATAGTCATGAATGGAAGCTGTCCAAGGCCAATGACTTTCAGGAAGATTTAAAAATGTGTCAGCCTTTCAGGTATTCATAAATAAAAACAAACAGCAAACAAATAAATGTGTGTATGTATGTACAAATATACTTTAAAACAAATGTAAAATATATACATATACTTATATGTATATATATTTGTGCTTGTCTGTGTGTATGTGTGTATGTCTACAGGAAGTAATTGTAGCAACTACATGAAGATTTGTGTATGATAGGTCCTGTCCTTTGCTCTAGTGTTCATTCAACACTCATTCAAAACATATTAAATTCCTACTCAGTGTCAGTCACCATGCTAGGCACTGACATTATGAAAACAAAAATGAAACATTTTGTATCTTCAAAGAATCGATTTGGGGTAAATAGCACACAGGAATATAAGTAAATAAAAAAAAAATATTTGCAAAGAAAAAGTAAGAGACATGCTAGGAATTTGGCAATGAGAAAAAGCCTTACATCAGGAAGAATAAAAGACGTGAGTTTTTTAGTCTGATAGAAATTCTGCGATGTGAGAGTGAAGGTGAAGAGATGCATTCCAGGCATGGAGGACAGCATGTAAAAATATGCATTCAGGACATCCAGTTCCATGTTTGAGAAAGATCTAGTTAGCCAATTTGGATAGAATGGAAAGTATTAGAAGAAGAAAAATCTTTAATAAACCTGGGAAGGTAGAGAACACCTTGATTGGAAAGGATATTCAATGTCAAACACGAGTTTTGTGATTTTTTTCTTTCTTTTTGATAGAGAAATAGGGAGCTATTGGAGTTTCCTATGCAGAAAAGAAATCATCAGAACTCTGCTTTAGGAATATTGATTTGACAGTTATGGAGAGGATGAATTGGAGTGGGTGATGGCTTGAGACAGGGAAACCAAAGAGGAGTTTCATATAAGAATGATGAGCTTGGGCTGAGATCAGAGTAACGGGTCAGAACTCTAAACTCACTTGGTTAATATCTGATTCATGCCTCAAGAAACAGAGATAATGAACAGAAAGAGGCAACAAAATTCAGGAAAAAAGCTCGAAAGAGACTAGATAAAATCATTGGAGTAAGATAAAGAGAAGCAAACGGAGACAGATGGGAAGAGAGCTGAAGTGTGATGGGGCTGGGGGTGGATGGTGAGAGGACACATACTCTTTCCTTCTGAGTGAAAGCAGCATTTCTTTGTTCCATTTGTGAGCTCCTGAATGGCCCTCGTCACTGCTGGTAAGTATAAAAGAGTGCTAGAGATAGACCTCCATCAGGGAAGAGCAAAGCTGTTGCTTTTGAAGTGAAATTAGATAATAAGGAAGTAGTGCCATCAATTTGGAAAGCTCTCCAAAATGCTCAGAAGGCCCTGTCAGAATCTCCACAGTTAGCTCCATCTTCCGCTATTGAAATAGTTCTTCCTTCAAGCAGCAGGAGCAGTAGCATCGAAAATACAACAATTTTGCAAGCCTAGCTATTAATGTGCGTGCCTTTCAATCTCAGTCCTTATTTCTCCCTGAGTTAAAAAGAAAGAAAGAAAGAAAATAAAAGAACACCTTTGTTCTTCTTTCTCCTAGGTGTTCATCTATAGAAAATTAAGTAGAAACGTGCAGATTATCATAAATTTGGAGTATGTTCTTTTATGTGATTAATTATAAAGTTGTATGGTGTGCCAAGAAAGAATTTGTTAATGTGCCCCTGCAAAGTACCAAAGACCTCTAATTTCAGCTAAAGGGATCAAGGTTAGAAGCAGGCAGAACTTTCCAATTTAGTTTTGAGGTTTATGTTTTTAAATACCTGACTCATCCATTTATTCATTATGAATGAATGGAATGATAGTTGAAAGAAGCCTTTGAGATTCTCTGATCTAACTCCTTGTACAATGGATAATGATAGAATTGGGAGTCATACTGGTACTGGATGCAGTTCTTGCCTCAGATGCTTTCTCACTGTGTGATCTTAACTACGCTAGGTAATCACTTCATCTCTTAAACTCCGTTTTATCATCAGGGAGACACTAGAAATAACTATAGAAATTGATATAATAGAGTAGCTATATAGATGTAACTATAATCAATTAGTCAAGAAGCAGTTATTAGGTATTTATTGGGGCAGCTAGCTGGTTCAATGGATAGAGCACCAGTGTAGGAGTCAGGAGGACCTGAGTTCAAATCTCACCTCAGACACTTGACGCTCACTAGCTGTGTGACCTTTGGCAAGTCACTTAATCCCAATGGCCTCATCCTGGGTCATCTCCAGTCATCCTGATGAATATCTGGTCACTGGATTCAGATGGATCTGGAGGAGAAGTGAGGCTGGTGACTTGCACAGCTCTCTCTCACTCAAAACAAAGTCAAGCACTAGTCCTGTCATCAATTCTCTGATAACATGGTCTTCTTTGGCAATGGAGGATGAACACACATTAGGTGTTTATTATATGCCAGGCACTGCGCTAATACCTTAGAATAGAGATACAAGCAAATATATTTTCATCTTCCTAGACATATATACATATATATGTATGTACACAAATATGTATGTGTGTCTATAGACATATGTACATACATACACACATACATACATTGAATGAATAAATAACTAGATGGATGGATAGATGGATAAATAGACAGATAGATCGATAAGATAGATAGGTAGATCTCTCAATCAGTAGATGGATGGATGGGTAGGTTTGTCTCAAGGAACTTACATTCTTAAAGGGGAAAGCATCACATGAAAGGAATGGGTAAAGCTGTAGTAATAACCTCATTGGATTGTTCTAACAATGAAATGAAATGCTGTATATGAAACTCTGGGAAAGTTGAAAGACATTATTATACAAATATTAATTAGTATGTGGAGAAACTTAGGGTGCCAGATGTCAGTAACATCCACAAATACCTTGAAAAAAGTGATTAATCAGTCCATCAAAGGTAACCAATGACATCTACCATTATATCAAATGGTCTTTTTCCACAAATCTTCTCTTCCTTAACTACACTGTTGCCAGGGAAAATGTGTTTTTATTGGTTAGTACTCTCTTTTAATACTGCCTTGCCCTTGCTACCTCTTCACCTACTTCTTTTCTGTCTCCTTCCCTGTTTCCATCATCCTCTGTATCTCTGTGTAGGTATTACCCAAAAGATTATCCATGGCGCACTTCTCTTGCTATATTCCCTTGGCAATCCCAGTCACATTTAATTCTGTTATTGTAATAATAACAATAAACTTAATTAATATTGTATTGTCATTGCTAATATTTAAATGGTACCTACTATGTGTTCTGAGGCACTGTGCCATATGCCAAATGTTTTTTTCATTTGATTCTCATGACAACCCTTAAAGTTAGGTGCCATTATTATGACGATTGAGAAAATTAGATGAAGACAGGTTAATGTGACATGACCAATGTCACACAACTGGTGTCTGAAGCAGGGTTGGAAATAAGATCTAGCTGCTGCATCTGCTAGCTACCTTCAAGAATCTCATCTGTGGAAGTGACTCCTCTATCACTGTGCTTAGTCTTACCTTTTGTTCTGAATTCTGGACCCACATTTCAAAGGACTGGGGCTACAGGACATCATCAGTTACATGCCCCATCATTGCAACTGAATGTGCCTCCAAATTAGTTTATTATCCATCCCTTATCAGGTTTCAGTGTGCATTAGAATGATTTTCATATTCTTTTAAAGTTAATTTCAAGAGTAAAGGAAATTTGTCCTATTTTTTTAAATCTCTCCCAATGCATTCATCTTAATGAAGTAAGTATTTAATAAATATTTGTGGAATATGAAACCCAAATCACCAGATTTCCAAATTCATGTTTTTTTTTTTCTCTTGACTACATGAAACTGGATTCTAAAGGGTGCTAAAGAAGATTTACAGAACACACATATACTCTACACACATACACACACACAAAAGTCACTCTTCACACACCTATTCATACACTCCTATATATTCACATATCTAGAAATCCTATAGACATATATACACACCATTACACACACACACCGTAAATATATACCCCCATATGCCCTCTATACATACACATATACTAATACAAATATATTCACATGCATATGTAAAATACACATGCTGTATACAACATACTCAACACACATATACACACATGCACATACCTTACATACACTGTGCATACATATACTAACACAAATATATGTGCACATATGCACACACAACATGTATACATGAATACACATGTACACGCTTATACATGTACACACACATACATACATACATATACTCTACATACACACATAAACACGCACACAAACAGGCCTGACTCCATGCTGTTTCAGCTACTATTATGGCATCCTAGACATATAACTGGAAGGACTTCAGGGATGATCTAGTTCACCTCCTTCATTTTTCAGATAAGAAAACACACATGAATTTTGTTTTGTTATTATCATTATTGCTAATTTCTAGCAAGGATAGGGTAGATAACTCTGAATTCAGCATCAGACTAGGTGAGTTCAGACGTCAGCTCTTTGGTTTTGCTCCTTCTGGCCCGCGTCCAAGTCACTTAACCTTCTTGAGCTCACTTCTATCATCAATAACAGGCCCGGCTTAGATGACTGGAGAGGTTCTATTCCATTGTAAATGTCAGATTCCATGCTCTAACTATTTAGGTCTGACCTGTAAAAACCATGTGGCATAATAGATACAATGATGGGCAGGGAGTCAAGAAAACACATGTCAAAACTGCTCTTCTGACATTGTTTTAATTTTTGTCCCTTGGGAGTTCAGTTCACTCTTCAGAGTTATAGTTTCGCCATCTGTGAATGAAGGGTTCTGAATTTTTCTTGCCTCTCAAGCTGCTTCTAGATCTAAATCTGTGATCCAAATTTCTGGTTGGTCACTTTAGTTACCCCTTAAAATCACCTTCTAAAGGCAGTCACTGATTTACCCTTTAGCTATGTTTCATTCCTGCACACAAATGTAATTCCATTCAGCAAAGGAATGGGAATTTCCCATTACCTGGGAAAATGAGAATGGTGACATATGTTCTATATATTTGTTCCAGAGGACAGAGGATAATTTGGTAAATTCCAAGTTTTACATGGGCTTTGGGCACCTAAAATAATTACAGAGCATGATGTGGAAGCATGTAGAGTCGAGTGGGAGTTTGAGTACCTGAGTTTAAATCCCAGCTGCTCCATTGATAATCTCTGTCATGATGGGCAAATTATTTCAGCATGCTAAGATTCTGTTTCATTTTCTGTAAAGTGGGGAAAATAATCCTGCTTTAATCTCTTTACATCTCATGATTCTGAAATGAAATAATGCATATAAAATATTTTAAAAATTACAAAGCCCTAAATAATGGATCTTTTGTTTCTGCCATGGTCATGACCACCAGCATCTTCAGCACCACTATTACATTCCTGCTGTATCACTTACCAGTCAAGTGCTCATTTCTCCTCTCCATCTCCATGCACCATTCCAAGGGGCTCCTGAATTAACTCAATGTCTCCACTATCCATCATCTTCAGAGAAAATTCCAGGAGGCCAAGTACCTTTATTGTAGAAGGGAATTGTTATAAATCTAAAACTTAAGTGTTGTGTCAGAACAAATTGGTGGTGGTGTTGAAGATGAAGGAAAAAACTTCACTTTTAGGTGTAGCTATATGTCATCTTTCTTAGTAGAAAGAAAGAGTAATACGTGGAAATCTTCATGCAATGTAATGTCGGCACCTGAGGAATGACTTAGATCTCTGCTATATACAAACAAGATATAAGTTCTTTCTGAGGGAAAGACCAATAATGGAAAGGAAAATTGGTTAAGGGCATATCTTGTGGATTCTATCTCTGACATCTCTTTAGAATTCATCTCCTCTATTATAACATCCTGCTATTATCTCACTTACCTTACAGTATACAAAACTGATTCCTTATATAACTTGATGAGATAGTAAGTATAAGATTATCCTTTATTTGAAAATGAAGGAAACTGAGGCTTAGAAAATTGAAATGTTGTTTTCTAGGTGACATGCCTAAGGAATATCAGAGCAGAGATTTAAACCCAATTTAAAGACCCTTGCCTTTATAGTCAGAAAACCAAAGATAGAATCTCACCCTTCACATTTACTTCCTAAATGATCTAGAACAAGTCACTTTTCCTCTCTGGTTCTTTCCTCCTATGGATGGTTTTTGAGTCATCTTTCAACTCTTGTCTATATCACTGGGATCCCCGTTCTGCTCTCTTTCCACTACATCATGTTCCATTGAAAGGACAAGACCCCCTTTCATATTATCTAGACTGCTACAGTCGATACCTAGTCAAGCTTATTATCTCCATTTTCACATCTCTCCTGCCCATCCTCAATACAACCACTGGATTCATGTTCTTTTTGCACAGTTTCGATAGCTTCACTCTCCTGATCAGAAGTCTTCAGTAGCTCCCCATTGCCATATAATGCAATACATTTCAGTCAATATTTTTATTACTGCCCTCTGGCTCCAACTTGCTTTATCACCCTTATCTTATGCAACTATGCCTCGTGCTCTCTTGTGATCTAGGTCAGTAATGACTATTTACTGCGCCCTTGAACTTGTAACATGCTTGTAAACTTCTTTATATCATTCCTGATAATGAAGGTAATTTGTCCAAATAATAACTAATGTGTGTGAGTGTGTGTGCATGTGTGGGTTGTTTGATTGCTTCTCAGTTGTGTCAGCTCTTGGTGAACTCATTTGGGCTTGTCTTGGCAAAGCTACTGGAGTGGTTTGCCATGTCCTTCTCCAGTTTATCATCCAGATAAGGAAACTGAGACAAACAGGGTTAAGTGACTTGCTCAGGGGCACACAGTTAGTGACCTTGCATTTTATCCATTGTGCCACCTATCTGTGTAAATATATATATATATATATATATATAATATATATATAATATATATATACATATACACACATATGTGCATATGCATATACACACACATTTAACACAGGGCTTATAACATATATATATATATATATACACATGAGAAAGGAAGAGTAATAGATGATTTCAAATTATATAATCTAGAGATTAAACATTCACCAAAATGATTCTGTAACATACAAAAATTCACAGACCAGTAACAAAGGATGGCAATAGGAGCACACCATTCAATTTTCACAGTGCAATGGCTATTGATTAACTTCTATGTGAAATCTATGAAATAATCAAGATCAAAACAGAAACCAAAAGATTCTCTAACAAAGATAATCAGCTACAAAGTCATAGTGAATGTGGCTGAATTATGCCAACTTATTTACAGAAAATGAGGAGTTTGTGAAAGCATGGGAAGACAACATCATTGACACCAGAAATTATAGAAAGGTGCCTAGAGTTAGGCATCAATATAGAATTTGTAAAGAAATGGCATATATTGTGCAGAATTTCCTTTTAGTTGGGGAGAGATAGCACCTACTTAATACGTAGAAAGACATGATTAAGTGTTAAGAATTATATGCTAATAGCCTTCTGGTTCCTCAAAAATGAAATAAATTCCTGTGTTACAAATATGATCCTCCAAATATCTCTGAGAATGTGATTTATGAACTATGATGTAACCACAGCATCATCATAGTCATGAGATTGTCCAGACAAAGCAACTATATGTGAAAATGGAATAATGTTTTTAGAATGTCATCAAACTGAATGCTCATCACTTCCAAACTATGCAGAATGAAAAATCTCTCATAATATAGAGACTTAGGACAATTCATGAAAGTATATAAATAGTATAGGTTTCTCACTCACTCTATCTATCTATCATCTATCTCTCTATCTACAACTATCCTGCCTAATACTGTAGTTATATCAAAAATAATTTGAGTGAGTTTTAAAAAGATGGGCTTTTACCTCACCACTTTTGAGGCAACTATAAAAAGAAATCATTTTCTTCAGTAGACCATTGGATATTAAACATAAAATTCAGTTGGCAAATAAAAATTTATTAAGTGTCTACAATATATCAGGCACTATAATATGTGCTGCTTTTTATAAAGAAGCCAAGACAATGCCTGCTCTCAAGAAACTCAAAGACAAGTGGAGAATATAATATGCAAACAACTATGTACAAATAAGATAGATAAAGGATAAATTGGAAGTAATTAACAAAAGGATAAGATGGTCCTAGAAATAAAAGAAATCAGGAAAGACTTCCTGTCAGTGGTTTGATTTTGGCTAGGACTTGAAAAAAGCTTGAGTAGCTGGTAGGAAAAGGAGAAGAAGGAGAGAATGCCAGGCTTGGTAAGCAACTAGTGAAAATGACCTTAATTAAGAAATGGAGTGCCTTGTTGTAATGGTGATTTAAATGGATAGATATTTCTCATTCATTAATAGGCCCACCTTACCTGCCTGGGTCACATGGAACTTATGGTGGGAGGAGTTTGCTAAATGGGTAGAACAGCAAGGGTGGTGGAGCTAGAGAAAAGTTGAAAGAAAATTCGATCAGAGAGCAGTCAGCGCTAGGAAAGATGCAGGAGACAAGCCGGAAGCTGGCTAGTACGAATGAAAAAGCTTGTCTGTCAATTTGTTTAAGAGGGCCGGCTGAAGGCTTGTTTCATGGAACTGGTTTGTTGGAAATCTAGCAGGGGGAAGGCATGGGGAGGTGTTGTTCTCTGCCTTGTTACTGGTATAGATTTTTGTTATAATGATGGATTTGACTTTCTGGTGTCTGAATAAATGTTTTTATGCTGTCTTCCATGTGGAGAATCTTTCGTATTTTGTATTCAGAATTGCACTGGGATGGTCATGGCTGCCATGAGCACTGTGAATATCACATTGGCACAACACTTGTTTGAGGAAAGTCGAGGAGGCCAGTGCTGCTCAATTTCAGAGCATCTGTGTGAGATGGATGAAAGGTTTCTGTTCAGTCATTTCAGTGGTGTCCTGTTCTTGTTGACTCCAATTAGAGTTTTCTTGGCAAAGGTACTGGAGTTGTTTGTTCTAAGACAATTCAGATAGAAGTGACTCAGTTTCCTGGCATGATGCAGCTCATAGAATATCCAGGTTTCACAGGCATACAACAATGAGGTCAGCACAATGGCTCTGCAGATCCTCATTTTGGTAGTGTGTCTAATACCGCTTCTCTATCACACTGTTCCAGAGCCTCCCAAACACTGATCTAATTCTGGCAAGGTGCATGTCAACCTCATTATCAAGGTGTACATCCCTAGAAAGTACACTACCTAAGTAAGTAAACTTATCCAAAGCATTCAAAACTGCTCCATTTGATATTATTGTTATCCAAAAAATAATAATGTAGTTGAATCTGATCTTATGCATGTAGATTTAAATTTTGTCCATAGTATATTTTTGCATAAGGAACAGTTTCTTTTTATATTTGCACAGAATTGACAAAATTTCAGTTCAGGAACCACTAACTCTAATCCATTTCTAAAAATGAATGCCCCTGCAATATACTTAAAATGGAGTTTTTGAACTTTGCTTGAAATCCTTGAATGAGGACTCACTACTTCCTAAGGCAACCCTGAATTAAGAACCCTGAAATGCAGCCCACAATAGCACCTTTCTAATTTGTATCCACTGTTCCTCATTTTTCCTTGTGGAATGAAATGGATCAAGACAAACCTCTTTCTTTGAGGCAGCTAGGTAGAACGTAGAGCAACACATCTGGAATCAGGAAGACTAATTCAAATTTGACTTTAGACACTTAATAGCTGATGACCTTTGGCAAGCCACTTAACCACTCTATGAATCTGTATGCTCATCTGCAAAATGGGTATAGCAAGATCAACGACATCCCAGTGTTGTGAGAATCAAATGATATCGTGTTTGTAGAAAGCTTATAGTACAATGGCTGGGGCAAATTAGGTTAGCTATTGTCAATATTGCTAGGTGGCAACCCTCCAAATTCTTTAACACAGATATGATGATCCTGCTGCACCTTCTCTTTTTCTAGTTGTTTCCTTATTCACCCTCCTGTGTCAAGAATTTTATGCAGTCAGTCTGTTTTCTGGTTTATACTTATCTGCTTGAGAAGATTTTTCCTAAACCACGATTCTCAGAAGCAAACATAATATTGGAGATACGGCTTGAACAAAACAGTATATTGGAAAGAAAGGGAAGAGAAAGTAGGTCTAGAGATTATTATCACATTTATTAGATGCTATCCTTTTATTAATATAGTCTAATATATAAGTACTTAAAATGGAAGGATAGTCCCTTATTTTGAGATAACAAATCATCCTACTTCCCAAAATGGCTTAATCATTATGCTAATTTTCTAACTGTTCTTCCACACTGTAGATATTCCTTACTGGCCAGTCTTTAGCACTTATGTACACAGATAAATGAACATATCAGACAGAACGCATACATTCTGCATTCACACCTCCAAATTAAGTGTTCCTATTATGTGGAGAAATGATTGTTGTAGCTCTAAAGTTATGTTGTTCTATGATTCAGTATGCACAAAGCCTTGGGTACTAATGTCTTTACTTATAATCTAAGGATAAGTATTATCTTGTTTGTAAAGATTTTATTTGTAAGATAAATATTATCTTAATTGTATCCTATGATACAATATAATAATATGATATGGAATAGTAAGGTAAAAGAGAATATTATAAGGGTAATCTTAATTTCATATAATATGGCATAGTATCATATCCTATCACATAGTATAGCACAGTATTGCATCATATCATATAGCATAGTATAATATTACATGATAATATATGACATGCCATATAGTATAGCATATACATGTATATCATATATGGTATAATATAGCATAGCATGGCATAGTATCACATCATGTCATATAGTATAACAGCATATAGTATTATATAGCATAATATATTGTATTGACATTGATGCAATACTCTAATAGAAACATGACAGTCTCCCATTAAAAAAAAGAAACAAAACCCTGTGAATAAAATTAGGGAAGGTGAGAGTGAATTCCAGGCCAAGTAGTAAAAGTGGGTGTGGAAGGAGACAGATGAAATGTTGTATGAAAGGAACAGAAAATACGTCTATTTGCGCTTGACCATAGCATGACCTTCACCATCCATTAAGTCTAACATATGCCAGGGGGAACAAAACATAAAAGGACACCCTCTACAACACGAATAACGATGATCATGTTGTATTTATCTGAACACCTTCAGTAAGGGGTAACTTACTAGCATTCTCATGAAGATCATTCTGGGTAGCTAGGTAGCAAAGTGGCTAGGTTCGGCTTGAAGTGATGAAGACTCCTTTTCCCCAGTTCAAATCTGGCCTTTTATACTTGCTAGTTGTATGATCCTGGGAAAATTATTTAACCTTTTTTTGCCTCAATTTCCTCATCTAAAAATGAGCTATAGAAGGAAATGGCAAACCACTCCACTATCTTTGTCAAGAAAACCTCAAATGGGGTCAGGAAGAATCAGACATGGCTGAAAAATGACTGAATAGCACAGATCCTTTCATTGTTATCCTGTATCCCTCTTCATCTGATGGGCATGAGAGATAGCATGGCCAGGAAAGACTTCTATAGGCAGCTAGCAGTGAGACTGAGAACTACTATTCTTTGTCCCTAGAATTCCTTCAAAGTAAACTCTTCGATTTGCCGTTTCTGTGCTTTTATAACCCAATAAATATTACATTACACTACATTGACTCCAAGGCAACTCAAATATTCTGAAGAATCTTCTAAGTTTACTAAGAGTAAATGTTCAAATAAATTCAGTTCCAAAATCAGCAGAATTACCATCATCACCAAAACATTTGTTTTACTTGTATTTCAGTATTTTAAGACAGCTAGGTAGTATAGTGATTAGAGTATTGGGTCTGGAGTCAGGAAGACTGAAAATATTTATCAACTATATTTTCCTGGGCAAAAAACTTGACCTTGTTTTCCCTCAGTTTCCTCAGCTGTAAAATGGAGAGAAATAATAGTGCCTACCTCCCAGGGTTGTTATGAGGACCACATGAGATATTTGTAGTGTTTAGTACAATAAATGACACATGGGAAGCATTTAATAAATGTATGTTTTCTTCCTTCTTAATTAGTTGGACAGGTCACAAACATTCTAACAGATTTAAAAAATATATTTTATTGTTTTCATTTTGTAGTTAATTTATTTATATTTTAATTTATTTTTTATATTTTATATATTGTTTATTAAGAAATCAATTCTTACCTAATAGTTCAATTGACAATGAAACAGGCCAATAATATTCAATCAATAGATCTTCTATTATAGATGTGCTGCAGCTCACAAGAAACCTGATTTGACATATTCTGGAAACAGAGTATGGGGAAGCAAGAGCAAAGAGTTTCAGAGCAAAGGAATGCCAATCATTCTCATCCAGTCATGAGAGAAACAGGTAAGTTCAAGACCTCAGATGGGATGACCTCCAGGACATCGAAGGAAGAGGGAGGCATTCAGTGTTGGGGTTTTTAGGGAAGACTGACCTATCTCCTTTGGTGTCCACCTGTCATTCAATTCTCACCTGCAGCAGATGACCTAAATCAGATTGAGGGTAACCAACACAATCCACCTTAAACCCATCATTGAGTTAGGGGATGTCTATGCCCTGGTGGAATGGGTAGATGAGAACAATTTATTCCAACAACATTGATAGTGGCTGAGGCAGGTGTTATGTAGTGCTTAGAGCTTGGTGAGACATTGAAAATGTCAAGGTCATCCACTGCATCCTAGGCTGTTGAAAGTCATCTTGACTATTGTCTTGTCAATGGACTTGGATGACTCTGAAAGATGGTGAGGCTAATGACTTTGAACAACTTTGTCTCACTTAAATCAACTCACACAGGAGTCAAGACATCACTCATGATCATTATTGCTTCTCTTCAAAAGTAAAGGATGAACAAGATGGGGCCAATCTATTGCCAAGTTCTGTTCTACCTTTGTAACTTCACATTCATAACCAAAGTTCTTTTTTTTCTCCTCTGACATTGTCATTACCTTGTTACATGTCCTCACCCCCTCAGATGTGGACTATTGAATAGCCTTTTTATGTACCTGTTAACCTTCAATCTCTCCCCACTCTAGTCCCTCCTCCACTCAGCTGCCAAAATAATCTTCCTGAAGTGCAATGTACGCCTATGTCACTCATCGTCAATAAATTCCAATGGCTCCCTATCACCTATAAGAGCAATAGAAAATCCTTTGACATTCAAAGACTTTTATGATCTACCTTCTCTGTCTTTAGTAGCACACCTTACATCTCCAGTACTCAATGACCCAGTCACATTGGCCCCCTTTCTATCACTCACATAAGACACTCTATCTCTCAGTTCTCAGCATGTTCTCTATCTGTCCCCCATGCCTGGAATATTCCTCCTCCTCATGTCTGCCTCCTGGCTTCCCTGATTTCTTTCAAGTGTCAGTTAAAATCTAATCTTCTAAAGAAAGCCTTTCCCAGTTCCAACCATGCTAATTCCTTCCCTCTGTTGATTATCTCTAAATTATCCTGTCTGTGTCTTATTTATACACAGTTGTTTGCATGACATCTCTCATTAGGCAGTAAGCTCTTTGAAATCGAAGACCATTTTGTGCCTTTTTTGGTATCCCCAGCATTTAGCACAGTGTCAGGCACATAATATATTCTTAATGAATACTTATGGGCTAATTGACTCTTAGACAGTGGTTAGAAATATCTGGGTCCCTTGCCATTTTCACATGTTTCCCTTATTCAATGTTATATGGAGAGACAGGTAATGTCTCTTTAAAACTCATGGTCTTTAAAAAAAGGGAAATGAACCCTACTATCTCTTTGTATAACTATGGTGGGCAGCTAGGTGGTGCAGTGGATAGAGCACCAGTACAGGAGTCAGGAGGACCTGAGTTCAAATCTCACATCAGACATTTGACACTCACTAGCTATGTGACCTTGGGCAAGTCACTTAACCCCAACTGCCTCATACTGGATCATCTCCAGTCATCCTGATGAATACCTGGTCACTGGATTCAGATGCCTCTAGAGGAGAAGTGAGGCTGGTGACCTGCACAGACCTCCCTCACTCTAAACAAAGTCAAGTGCAAGTCAAGTAATTATTTCTCTGATGGCATGGTCTTCTTCGGCAACGAAGGATGAGCACATACATACATCAATCAATAAAAAAGCCAATTCCCATCTCTGACTTTATGAACAGTTTTCAAGAGGTCAGTACAAGTAGGAGGTTGAGGGATTTACAGAAAACTGGACTAGTAAGACTTTGACACAGGGTAGAGGGTCATGAAAGTGGCTTTTCCTCTATTTACTCTTTTTCTTGAAACATTCTGTAACCAGGAAATTTAAGATTAGTCATTGGCTGAAGACTTGGATGGTATTTGAAAACTTTCAGGTCTAGAAGGAAAAAAAAATCAGGAACTGAACTTTGCTGGTAAAGCCTGCATATCACCTCCATATTGCATTTTCATGGAGATTTATTTTATGTTCTCTTAATCCTCTGATGATCAGGATTCCATTTTGATGTAGAACTAAAGTGTATTAATCAAAAAATGTGAAGCAACAGTTGGAGCCCCCTGGTCTAACAGTGGGCCATAACAAAGAGTTTGCTCTATTTATGGTTTCATGTTCTTGCTTCCCCACTTATCTTCGGTGAATAGTGGTTCCTGAGACCCTAACTCTTGAAATCAAAGAAGCATAAAATGAACTCATATATCCTGGCTAAGTCTGCCTGTCCCTTGTCTCACAATCTTCTCATTAACTTTGTTTTTGAAGCCTGGATTTAAATACATTTACAACCCAATTAGTGCCTTGTCTGGTGTGTTGTCTTTTTTTTTTTTTTTTATCCCTTCCCCCTTTCCTTCTAGTGCAAGGCTGTCAGAATGAGTAACATTTATGTCTACTTACTTCTGCAGGAGAGGTTGTTTCTACCCCTTCATTAACAGCCTCTTAAAGCAATGTCTTTGGCAGTAAAATGGAATAAAGGAACATATAATTATGTAGTGAATTTGATCAATGTAGACAGCCCCTCCAAAGAGATTAGGTCAGGTTTGTTTCTTTGACTGAAAGATTTGATTTTTTTTTTTTTTTGTGGAGGTGAGTTGTGGGGGCTCAGCAAGAAAAAACATTTTAAATTTCTAAATAATAGTATCATTTGGTACAGGTATAGAAATGGGAATGGTCATGGTGTTCTTGGATTGTTCTTATTGCTATTTGTTTGTTTTTAAGATTCTAGAATGGTCAGTGTTTTGGAAAATTGGAAGTCTATCAAAACGAAATTTTCAGGTGTTCAGCTTTCCTTTTCTGTTCTCCTTATTTTGCGCTGTTCCTACTCACTCACTTTGAAGGTGCCTGGTGCCTACCTACTTTACTTCATTTAAATCAGTTCAAAGAAAAATTATCCAGCTTCTCCCATATGCTATGCAGTCCAAAGTTTAATTTCTTTTTCCAAGGTTCTCTGACTTTTTTTAATAGTATATATTTATTTAACTTTTTACATTCATTTTCATAAAATTTTGGGTTCCAAATTTTCTCCCCATTTATCCCCTCCCACCACCTCAATACACTGAGCATTCTAATTTCCCCTATCAACAATCTGCCCTCTCTTCTATCATCCGTCCCTTCACTTGTTTCCATCTTCTCTTTTGCCCTCTGGGGCCAGATGACTTTCTATTCCTCACTAGCTATATTTCTTATTTCCTAGTAGCAAGAACAATACTAAACAGTTCTTCCTAAAACTTTGAGTTCCAACTTCTCCGCATCCCTCCCTCCCCACCCATTCCCTTTGGGAAGACAGGCAATCCAATATAGACCATATCTGTGTACTTTTGCAAATGACTTCCATAATAGTCATCTTGTGTAAGACTAACTGTATTTTCCTCTATCCTATCCTGCCCCCCATTGTTTCTATTCTCTCTTTTGATCCTGTCCCTCCCTGAGTGTTGACTTCAAATTGCTCCCTCCTCCCATTGTCCTCCCTTCCATCATTCCCCCCACCCTGCTTATCTCCTTCTCCCCCACTTTTCTGTATTGTAAGATAGGTTTTCTTATCAAAATGAGTGTGCATTTTATTCCTTCCTTTAGTTGAAAGTGATGAAAGTAAACTTCATGTTTTTCTCTCAGCTCTCCTCTTTTTCCCTCCACTAAAAAATCTCCTGCTTGCCTCTTGAATGAGAGATAATTTACCCCATTCCATTTCACCCTCTCTCCTCCCACTACATTTCTCTCTCACTGTTTACCCTAATTTCTTTTAAGATACGGTCCCATTGAGAAATCACATCTAGGGTGGAGCCAATATGGCGGAGAAGAAAGACTCACGTATGCTAGCTCCGAACCTACAGCCCATATATTTCCTGCAAGAAGAACTCCCCACAAATTCTGGAGCACTGCAAGGCATGCAGAAACACAATGGAAAAGATTTCTGTTCCAGAGAGCCCTGGAGAGCAGTCCGCAGGGTTCTGTTGTGCACCAGAAAGCAGAGCACACCCCTGTGCTGCACTGGCCGTGCCAGCCGAGAGGAGCAGATCTGAGCAGGCTTCAGGGACAGAACCTCCGGTGGCCACGAAGGTCCCTCCACCCACAGATGCTACAGGTCAGTGAGAGAGACGTCTGGGCTGGCCAAGAGGGGAGTGGGGTGTCTCCGTGACTTGGGCTCCCTCCAGAGGCAGCGGCAGAGGCAGCAGCAGAGGCAGTGTCAGAGGCAGCGGCGGCAGGCCCCGGGACTCCCAGACCATCAGGAAAAAGTTCAGGGCCATTACCGAAGGTCTCTGCATAAACCCCCTGAGGGAACTGAGCCTGGGAAACGGCCCTGCCCCCAACCCAGCACCAGAACTTAAGCTTACATTGAATAGCAGCCATGCCTGCCACTGAAAGCCTATTTGAATCTCAGACCCCACGCACTAGCTGGGCGGATCTAGGCGGGGGTGGACAGGAATCTCAGAAGTCAAGGAACTGGCTAGGATAATGCCCAGAAAAGGGAAGAAAAATAAGACTATAGAGAGCTACTTTGAGGGGGTAGAGATGTTCCCGCCTTTCAATTCTGATGACGAGGAAATATTCTTACCATCAGGGAAAGATGTGGAGGTCTGGGTCTCTGTATCCCAGACATCCCAGGTGGATATCTGGTGGACTCAGGCCATGGAAGAGCTCAAAAAGGATTTGAAAATCAAGTTAGACAGGTGGAGGAAAAACTGGGAAGAGAAATGAGAGAGATGCAAGAAAAGCATGAAAAACTGATCAATACCTTGCTAAAGGAGACCCACAAAAATGCTGAAGAAAATAAGACCTTGAAAAATAGGCTCACTCAATTGGCAAAAGAGGTTCAAAAAGCAAATGAGGACAAGAATGCTTTCAAAAGCAGAATTAGCCAAATGGAAAAAGAGGTGCAAAAGCTCACTGAAGATAATAGTTCTCTCAAAATTAGAAGGCAACAGATGGAGGCTAGTGACTTTCTGAGAAACCAAGAAATGACAAAACAAAACCAAAACAATGAAAAAAATGGAAAAGAATGTGAAATATCTCATGGGAAAAACAACAGACCTGGAAAATAGATCCAGGAGAGACAATTTAAAATTTATGGCACTACCTGAAAGTCATGATCAAAAAAAGAGCCTAGACATCATCTTCCATGAAATTACCAAAGAAAACTACCCTGATATTCTAGAACCAGAGGGCAAAATAAGTATTGAAGGAATCCATCGATCACCACCTGAAAGAGATCCAAAAAGAGAAACTCCTAAGAACATTGGGGCCAAATTCCAGAATTACCAGGTCAAGGAGAAAATATTGCAAGCAGCTAGAAAGAAACAGCTCCAGTATTGTGGAAATACAATCAGGATAACTTCTATATTAAGGGATCAAAGGGCGTGGAATAGGATATTCCAGAAGTCAAAGGAACTAGGACTCAAACCAAGAATCACCTACCCAGCAAAACTGAGTATAATACTTCAGGGGAAAATATGGTTTTTCAATGAAGCAGAGAACTTTCAAGCATTCTTGATGAAAAGACCAGAGCTGAAAAGAAAATTTGACTTTCAAACACAAGAATGAGAAGAAGCATGAAAAAGTAAACAGCAAAGAGAAGTCATAAGGGACTTTCCAAAGGTGAACTGTTTACATTCCTACATGGAAAGACAATATTTGTAACTCTTAAAACTTTTCAGTATCTGGGTAGTTGGTGGGACCACACACACACATACACACAGACATGTACATGCATGCACACACACATACACACATGCATGCACATACAGAGATAGAGAGGACAGAGTGAATTGAATAGGATAGGACCATATCTTAAAAGAAATTAAGGTAAATGGTGAGACAGAAATGTAGTGAGAGGAAAGAGGGTGAAATGGAATGGGGTAAATTATATCTCATTCAAGAGGCAAGCAGGAGACTTTTTAGTGGAGGGAAAGAGAAGAGAGCTGAGAAAAAAACAAGAAGTTTACCCTCATCACATTCGGCTAAAGGAAGGAATAAAATGCACACTCATGTTGATAGGAAAACCTATCTTACAATACAGAAAAGTGGGGGAGAAGGAGATAACCAAGGGGTGGGGATGATGGAAGGGAGGGCAATGGGAGGAGGGAGCAATTTGAAGTCAACACTCGGAGAGGGACAGGATCAAAAGACAATGGGGGGCAGGATAGGATGGAGGGAAATACAGTTAGTCTTACACAACATGACTGTTATCGAAGTCATTTGCAAAACTACACAGATAGGGCCTATATTGAATTGCCTGCCATCCCAAAGGGAATGGGTGGGGAGGGAGGGATGGGGAGAATTTGGAACTCAAAGTTTCCGGAAGAACTGTTTAGTAGTGTTCTTGCTACTAGGAAATAAGAAATACAGTTAATGGGGAATAGAAAGTCATCTGGCCCTACAGGACAAAAGAGAGGATGTGGACAAGAGAAGGGAGGGAGATAGAAGAGAAGGCAGATTGGTGAAAGGGAAAATTAGAATGCTCGGTGTATTGGGGTGAGGGTAGGGGATAAAAGGGGAGAAAATTTGGAACCCAAAATTTTGTGAAAATGAATGTAAAAAATTAAATAAATACATTTATATTGAAAGTAAAAAAAAAAAAAAAGATACGGTCCCATCCTATTCAATTCATTCTTTGCTCTCTGTCTCTGTATGTGCGTGCATGTGTGTATCTGTATGCATGCACCCATGTATGTGTGTGTGTGTGTGTGGTCCCACCAACTACTCAGATACTGAAAAGCTTTATGAGTTACAAATATTGTCTTATCATGTAGGAATGTTAACAGTTCACCTTTGCTAAGTCCCTTATGATTTCTCTTTGCTGTTTACTTTTTCATGCTTCTTCTCATTCTTGTGTTTGAAAGTCACATTTTCTTTTCAGCTCTGGTGTTTTCATCAAGAATGCTTGAAAGTCCTCTGTTTCATTGAAAAACCATATTTTCCCCTGAAGTATTATACTCAGTTTTGCTGGGTAGGTGATTCTTGGTTAGAGTCTTAGTTCCTTTGACTTCTGGAATTTCCTATTCCATGCCCTTAGATCCCTTAATGTAGAAGTTGCTAGATCTTGGGTTATCCTGATTGTACTTCCACAATAATGGAATTGTTTCTTTCTAGCTGCTTGCAATATTTTCTCCTTGACCTGGGAATTCTGGAATTTGGCCACAATGTTCCTAGGAGTTTCTCTTTTTGTATCTCTTTCACGTGGTTATCAATGGATTCTTTCAATACTTATTTTGCCCTCTGGTTCTAGACTCTTAGGGCAGTTTTCCTTGATAATTCCATGAAAGATGATGTCTAGGCTCTTTTTTTGATCATGACTTTCAGGTAGTGCCATAATTTTTAAATTGTCTCTCCTGGATCTATTTTCCAGGTCTGTTGTTTTTCCCATGAGATATTTCACATTCTTTTCCATTTTTTTCATTGTTTTGGTTTTGTTTTGTCATTTCTTGGTTTCTCAGAAAGTCACTAGCCTCCATCTGTTGCCTTCTAATTTTGAGAAAACTATTTTCTTCAATGAGCTTTTGCACCTCTTTTTCCATTTGGCTAATTCTGCTTTTGAAAGCATTCTTGTCCTCATTTGCTTTTTGAACCTCTTTTGCCAATTGAGTGAGCCTATTTTTCAAGGTGTTACTTTCTTCAGCATTTTTGTGGGTCTCCTTTAGTAGAGTATTGACCTTTTTTTTTATGCTTTTCTTGCATCTCTCTCATTTCTCTTCCCAGTTTTTCCTCCACCTGTCTAACTTGATTTTCAAAATCCTTTTTGAGCTCTTCTATGGCCTTAGCCCATTGGATACCTATTTCGGATGTTTGGGGTAGAGAGGCCTTGATTTCTGTGTCTTTCCCTGATGGTAAGCATTGTTCTTCGTCATCAGAAATGAAAGGTGGGAACATCTGCCCCCCAAGAAAGTAGCTTTCTATGGTCTTATTTTTCTTCCCTTTTCTGGGCATTTTCCCAGCCAGTTACTTGACTTCTGAGATTCATTCCTCTCCATCCCCTCCTAGATCCGCCCAGCTGATGCTTGGCGTCTGAGATTGAAATGCTGCTCCCCAGTCTCAGGGCTTTCTGCAGCAGGCATGGCTGCTATTCAATGTAAGCTTAAGTTCTGGTGTTGGGGTGGGTGCCGTGCCGCCTCCCAGCATCAGTTCCCTCAGAGGGTTCATGCAGAGGCCTTCAGTAATGGCCCTGAACTCCTGCCTCCTCTAAGAGTCCGAGCTGCCACTGCCTCTGCCACTGCCTCCCGAGGGAGCCTGAGTTATGGAGACACCCCACTTCCCTCCGGCCAGCCCTGAAGTCTCACACTGACCTGTAGTGCCCGTGGGTGGAGGGACCTTTGAGGCCGCCGGAGATTCTGTCCCTGAAACCTGCTTGGATCCGCTCTTCTGGGGCTACGTGGGCAGGGCCGAGGCTCCGCTGTCTGGTGCATGACAGATCTTTGGAGCCAGTTTTTCAGGGCTCTCTGGAATGGAAATCTCCTCCACTGCGTTGCTGCGCTGCTTGCACTGCTCCAGAAATTGTGGGGAGTTATTTTTACAGAAAATTTATGGGCTGTGGGTTTGGAGCTAGCATATGCGAGTCTACTCCACCATCTTGGATCCTCCCCCAGTTTCTCTGACTTTTAAACCTTGTCTTAAAAATATAGGGTGAAAAGTTTCTTGTATTAGCTAGGGAATCTAGCTAGGAGGCTTCTAAGATTCACTTGAATACTTGTTAATATTCACAACTTTTGAGAGTAGGACAGAATTTTAGTGGTCATTTAGGGCAATGATCTTTATTCTCATGGACACTTTTGTTAATTGGATGATGTTTAAGACATCTTAGAATGATATTTTTAAATGCATAAAATTAAATATATGCTTACAAAGTAAACTAATTATATTGAAATATAGTTTATCTATTCATCCATCCATCTCTCTATTAAAGTTCAAGTAATACAGGTTAAAAAAGGTAAAAACAACCCAATACTATTCTAATCCAACCTTTTTAATGATGAGAAAGATTGAAGTGCTATACAGTCTAGACCCTCATCAACTCATTTCTTAGGAGAAATGATTGAAAGTTTCATAAGAGAAAATGATGACTGAAGGAAAAAAAAGGTGTGTTTTTTTCTCAGTGCTGAGTTTTAGAAGTCAGGGATGAAAAAAACTTTTTCAAATGATCTAAGAGATGAATAGCTAGTTAGGAAGACTAAAAGGTGGTGAATGAGAATGTGGTACCTGACACAGATCCTACAGAATGTTGAACAAGAGGGAGTAGTTCAAACAAAAGCTGGAAATCATTAATTGTAGGATGTCCTATGAGGCTAATGAAAAGACTTTCAAAACAAAGAAGAGGATGGTGGTTGAATATTATATAATCACCAAAATAGAAATGATAGATGGTGTGGGTGTGTGCATGAATATATGTGTGTGTGTGTGTATACACATACATATGTATATATTCATTATTTATATTCATGTATATACATGTATATGTATACAGGCATTCATCTATTTATATGTGGATATATCCACATGCACATATAAATATCACTACATACATGTATGTGTGTGTTTGTGTGTGTGTGTATACAAGGGGAAGGGAGAAGAGTAGAAATTGAGACACCCAAAAATTCATAGACAAGAAAGTCTAAGAGAGGAGCTGGTAGTTTAAACCTTAATCTTTTATGTCTATACACATATGTCCAAAAGTTGGGGTGGAGGGCTAAAAAACCAAATAAAACCTAGAGCAATTAGATACCCTATTACAAAGAGGCTCATTTGCCCTTTATAGAGACCTGGTATGATGAATCACACAACAGGAATGTACCTCTAGATGAGTATACCATAGTGAAACAGAACTAGGCAGGTAAATGTTAATATATGGTAGCACTTCATATTAAGAAGGCCAACTCACATGAGAAAATAGAGGTACCAAGGTGAGGAAACATGATAGGTGATATCTGGGTAAAAATTAATTCTGAAACAAATAGAAGTGATTTTATCATTAGATTATATATACCACGGACCACCTGGGCCAAAAGTTGAAACAAATGGGTACAGAAAAGAAAACATGCATCTCCCACAGACACTTGATATAAAAGTGATGGGCGTTGTCATTTTTTTCTAAAATCAACTGGAGTTCTATCTCTGTCTTGACAAGTCTTTGGGATAATTTAATCTGTCAGTTAGAAGAATCAATAGATATATACCATACAAGATGTGATTCTCACTAACATTAACACAGAATTGATGAGAACCTTGGGCCCTCTCCTAAAGTTAATGATAATGAACAAGATTAACATGTGCCCCAGAGTTTGGGAAAGCAGATTTCAAATAGTTCAGAGGAAGGATAAGGGGGATTCCACATGTTCTAATACTAGAGTTAGCTCATTGGGAATAGAAACTCTCAAGAATGACACTGAAGCTAACTTAATTAAAAACCAAGGAAGAGAAAATAAAACCAGTAAAAAAAAAAAAGACAATAAGCAAGAAATGTCTGGAGACCAATGTAATTGAACAATTCACTCATCAATCTTTTACAAAGATAATGTACAGAAAATTGAGGCAAAACTATCAAAGAGCATGATTACATATTGTTATTCTAAAGCTCTGAATGAGTTAAGGCTAGTTATAATAGCTTACACTTAGTTAGCATTTTTGGTATGCAAAGTATTCTACACGTGTTATTTGATCCAAAAACAAAAGTAAAAACTTTGATGTTGATGCTATGACATTGCCATCAGCCAAGAGGTGTGATGGGAAGACCAATAAACTGAGAATCAGTAAGTTTTGAGTTCAAATCCAATCCAAGATACTTCTTAGTTGTTTACTCTGGCTAAGTCTCTTAACTTTTCCCTTCTTCAGTTGCCTCAACTGTAAAATAGGATGATAATAAGAAATACCTTCCAGAGTTGGTTTATCAAATGATTTAAAATTTGTAACACACCAAACTAGTGACTGGCAAGCAGTGGGTGCTTAAAAAATTCTTGTTCCTTTTCCTTCCCCTATTTTTACAGATAAGTAAATCCAAGAGGTTCGTGCAAGGTCACAAAGCTAGAACTTGTCTGATCCAGGTTTTGAACTAAGTTCTTCTTGACTCCTGGTCCATCACGCTCACCAGCATACCAACTAGGGGCATCTGAAGTAAAGCTGATGGTAAAGAAAGCTAATGGAGAAATAAAAGGAAAGAAACAAAAACCTCTTTTACTACTTTTAAAATATATTATGGAAAACAGGAGCATCAAAGAAGATATAAGATGGCAATTTAGGATGAATGCAGTCAATCAGTCATTAAACGCTTATTAAGTGTTTAATATTTGCCAGGCACAAATTTGAAGGATTGATCCATTTTCATTTTGTAATTTTTTTTATGTTTGCACTATGTATATAACTACTGTACTTTAAGCCTGGGTGAGATAGGGAGACCCAGTGTTAAAATAAAATTTTTAAAATATAGTGTGACTAGAGAGCAGCTCATCTGAAAAATGATCTGGTCCTTTATTGGCCCGTAAGGTCAACATTAGTAGTTGGCACTGTGTTGTTGCAGCAAACAAAGTTAATGAGATCTTGGGATGAATTGGGAGAAGCACAGTTTACATTAAATAAAGAAATGATATTTCCTCTGTACTCTCATTAATCAGACTTCATTTGGGCTCTTCAGTTCAAATCTGGTCACCAAAGTATAAGGGAGGCCTTGATAAACTTAGGAGACTGTAGGAGAGGGAACAAAGGTCCTGAAGCCACATTCTAGAAGGAGCAGTTAAAGGAACTGTGGAAAGTTAGCTAGAAAAAAAAAGGCATGGGGAGGGAGAGGGAGAGAGGCATGAGAGCCATGTTCAGTTGGCTAAAGGCTATCATATGGAAGCGATGCTGGAATTGTCCCCTGCCATCCTAGAAGACAAATGCTAAAGCAATTGATGGAATCTGAAAAGAGGTCCATTTAGTCTGGGAGTTTCCTAACAATTAAAATTATGCAAATGTGCAAAGGACTAGTGCCAAATAAAGCTGGTCTCTACCTGCGAAAGTATTCAAATGATGACTTGACAGTTGCTTGTTCTGCATATTATAGGGAAGGAATTTCTTTTACTTTTTCTTTTCTTTCTTTTTTCTTTTCTTTTCTTCTCTTCTGTTTTCTTTTCTTTTCTTTTTTTTTTTTTTGTGCGTGTATGGTAGAGGTATGGTAGACTTGTTGGTCTCCACTGTCCTTTCCCATTCTCCAATTCTGTAAATCTATGGTCATGTAAGGTTGCTGATTTTAGGTTTTGGTTTTCAGGTCTCCCATGAAATCCCTCCAAAAATAGTTGTTGACTGTACCTCCACAAAAGACTGCATTAGCATACACTTTTCCCAATTTTTATTCATCCTCTTCTCTACGTTAGGCATAATCTCAGGCATTGGAGATCTGAAAAAAAAAAAAAAAAAAGGGAAAACAATGGCTGTTCTTGAAATGATTATATCCAGCTCTTGAATTTAAGGATTAAGAATTCATCCCATCTTCCCCAGTGAGAGAATATGGTAGCTTTTTGGAATTAGGAATTGCTATAACCAACAACTCCCATACAGGGATGAAGGATGATGAGTAGACCATGCAGAGATGGTGCAAGGACATCAAATGTACCAAGAAATTGAAGACCAAGGTCATTGTGAATACACACATACAGACACACACAGTTGTGTGCTTAATTCCCATGCTTTTCAGCATGGTGTTTTCAGCCATATTGACAAATGCTTTCGATGAGAAAGAACACAGCATCAAGGTCAACTGCCATACTGATGCTAAGTTCTTCAATTTGAAAAAGCTACAAACCAAGACCAAAGTGGAGGAAGTGTTGGTGCATGATTTTCTGTGTGCAGATGATTGTGCACTCAATGCAGCCTCTGAAGCTGAGATGTAACAAAGTATGGATCAATTCTCTGTTGCCTGTGCTAATTTTGGCCTAATAATTAACACCAAGAAAACTCAGTTGCTCCATCAGCCACCACCACACCATCCATATATGGAATCATCAGTTACAATAAACGGAGAAGTTTTGAATGCTGTGGATAAGTTCACTTACCTTGGTGGTGTACTTTCAGGGATGAACACATTGACAATGAGGTTGATACATGTGTGTATAGATAGACTATACATGTATGTATATATCTCATATATATTCCTTGATATATGTGTATACATGTATGAATATACACAAATAAACATGTGTATGTATATATTAACATATTCATATGCATGTAAGGATCCTTATTTCTGACCCTTTGAGTTTCTCAACTTACCTTTTCCCAGAAATATGCTCTAGAATTACAATTGCATTCCACACTTCATTCCAGCTGTTGTTTTCTCTTTCTCAACTCCCAGTCTTGCTGTTTACATTAAATTGTTTTGGTTTTCTTCCCAATTATTTTTGGCCTTCATTTTATGCATTCTCATCAAACTCACGGGTGCATCTATGGGGCACAGTGCCTAGGGTGCTAGGTCTAAAGTCAGGAAGACTCAGCTTCCTGAGCACAAAGCCTGTCTCAGACATTAATTAAATGTGTGGTCCTGGACAAGTCACTGTTTGCCTCACTTTCTTTATCTGTAAAAGGAGCTGGAGAAGGAGATGTCAAACCATTCCAGTATCTCTGCCAAGAAAACTCCAAATGATAACACAGAATTGGACACGACTGAATTTACTGAACAATAATGACCTAACAGTAGAAAACATTAGTGATTATAGAAACATCCCTTTAATAGAATCACCAAGAAGGGATTTTTATATATTTGTCTCTTTTGGTGTGGACTGGAGTAGATGACCAGATTTCCCTTACAGATCAGATTCTGAGATGATCTTGAAAGGTCCCTTTGATTTCTAAGATTTACGTAACTATGTATCTTATATATTTATCTCACTTGCTCCCTTACACTCAAAACTCTCATTTTCCATCTTTCCAAAAAGGAAGGGATAGGAATATTTTCACTGTTGCCCCCTATGCCTGGAGCCCTCTTCTGTTTGAGTCTACCTCCAAGTTCTCCTGTTCATTTGTTTTTGTATATAGCTGTTTCCATATTGTCTATATTGTTACACAATGTATTCATTAAAGCAGGAATTGTTTTGCCCTTTCTATCTCTACTTCTTAGCACAGTGCCTAGCAAAGAGTTGATAAATGCTTACTGACTGACTAACTGATAGTACTTTTAGTTTCATTGAGAAAGGCAACACTCCAGGAGGAAACATTCTACCAGTGCAGGTACAATTCTCTTTGAGAGTTGTTTGGAGCAGTGATGTCAAACTCAAATAGAAAACGATCTCCACGGGCTATATTTTGACTTACAAAACTACAAATTAATATTATCTATTGTGTATTATATTATTATTTTTGTTAAATATTCCCTAATAGAATTTTACTTTGACCCTGCACTCAGGAATTTGTACCCTCAAGTTTTACACCTCTGGCATAGAGCACTGAGGGTTTGAGCTATTTGCTCAGGATCATAGTTTCCGTTGGTAATAGGAGCTGAATCCAGGATTTTCTAAGTCTGATATAGTTTTATCTATCATACCATACTACCTTCAAAACAGGGATTAAACCTTCTATTTCTTTCGAACCACACTTCACTATCCGAATCACATTAGTGATGCATTGTTTACTGATTGCAACCTCTTAAAACATACATGTGCCTTTATAAGCACATATTCTAAATTCTCTGAGTTCCAACACTCCAAATAATATTGTGGAGCAACTGTCTTCAGGAATGTGGATGGCTCTTTCGCTTCCCCTTTCATCTGAAATATGGATGGCAAATTATTTTAATGGTTTAACACATTTCTTTGGCCCTTTTCAGTAGTCATTGAAATGCCAAAAACAAATACTGCCTGTCTGGTGACCCACTTCCCCAACCAGACTGCGTGTTCCCAGGATACTGTGGTCCATATTTAAGTAATTCACCAAGTAATTAAACTCTTGTAATTTATAGGAGTTTCACTTGGAAATGTTTGTCCTGAGACCTTAATGTTTTACTGGCTCACTCCATGAGAATACTTCAAGTCCAAAAGAGCAATATTGATTTTACTATATCTCCTTTTAAGACTTCATTTTCTTGCTTTACACTGGATTTAAATTTTAACCAGGTTTATACAATCTGCTATATTTTAAAGCTTTAAAGAAATTACATTAAGATAATTTCTTTCCCCCAAGGCCAGATATGTTTTCACTCATTTTCAAATGCCTCTCCTCTGTATTGGCACTAGGGCATCATAATTTTCTTTTTTTCCTCTTAAATGACCATGTATCTAGCATACTCTCCAAATATAGGGAGACCTAATTGCGTTAATGGTGATAATATTTTAGGAGCTCAATTCTGCCACATTTTGAAGGATAAATACAGGGTTGTTGGGCAAAGAGGAAAATGAAAATGTCTAATAATTAGCATGACTCACCTCTTTTTCCTATAGAAATAAGAGCCACAATTTTTTAGATCTCAAATGGAGTTTTAGTACAGCCCTTTCATTTTACAGGTGAAGAAACTGAGGTCTAGAGATTAGTGATATGACCAAGGTAACACAGGCAGTGATTGGCATAGCTTCAGCTAGAACTGAGGACTTTTGATTTCTGTTTTCAGATTTGAAGAATATCAAAAGGAGAAGGTACTTTAGTCTAACCCAGAATTAAGTAAGAATACTATAGACACCATATCTGAAAAGTATTCTTTTGTACTTTGTCTGAAAACTTCAAATGAGAGGAAATCTTTTAAAGTATTTTCTGAGATCGACAATTCCACCTTTGGAAAGCTGTAATTATTGAGAAATTTTCTTGACTTAATTTCCTTGGCCTAAATTTATCCTTACAACACACATACACACACACAACACAACAGACATCAAACAACATTATGATATTAAAAACTATTGCAAAAGACAATCTTTCAGGTACTTGAAGAAAACATTTTCTCTTTTCTTTGCTAAACTTATTTCCTTATGAATGCCTCAGTGAGAATGTGGTTTGATCAGGTAATCTGTCTCATAAGATAAACCTGTAGTTTCTTTTTTAAAGCTAATAAAGAGACAGTTTTCAAAAGAAAAGCTGCCTCAATGCAGTCAAGCTCCCTAAGAGCTTTATGGTATGAAAAGTAATGATATGAACAGCAATAACTCTAATCATATATAATGCTTCAAGGTTTGCAAAATACAACTTCTCTCTGAAGTCAGATAAATTATTATCCCCATTTTATGGACATTGAAACTGAGGTTGAAAGAGATTAAATGATTTGACCAAGTCCACACATCTAATAAATATCTAAGGTCTTCCTGACTTCAAATCCAATACTCTATCCACTGCAGGAAACTGAATTGGAACTGATTGCACATACCAGAGGTCAGCAACAGTCGAAGTAAGCCCTTGATCTTTCATTGATCAGGTGGTTAGTGAGGATAGAATTGAAGAAAATCTTCAGGTAGGAAAAGCAAGAGTAAAAATGTTGGTAGCAGCTCTGCCAGCTGACTATCTGTTTCCTTCCCTAACAACTCACCAAAGTGTTGCAATGGAATTTCTCATATTTGATTTGATTTTTCCTCCTCTGAAGTAAATGAATGTTAATAATAGACCAGATTAGACCCTGTCATTGTGAGTCTCTAAAAGTCCAGATATGGGAGTCCATGACAGGATTTAGCCCTGGCACATCTCTATGGAATTCATACCAGCAATAGATTGGATCTAAAGGTCAAAATGTTAATTTGTAAAAGTACTTTGCCCATCATCTATGCAGTATTTCACAGTGTGCCCATGATCTCTAAGCAACCAGAAAGTAAACTTGTTGAGGCAAATAACTTGTAGGAAAATATTGTAAGTTTGAGCCCACTCTCCCTTGGAACACTCGTGCTGTAGTGAAAAGCATGCTCTTAATTCCAGATACTTTTCTAAAAGTAGTAAAGAAAAATAAATCTTACTTTTGTTTTAATAGTATCTTTTCAATAATCATCCCATTGTAAAAGATAATTCAAATTAAATTGCTCAGTCACACTCAACTACTAATTACTGAATCAATCAGTGATATAAAGGAGGGAGATACTATAATTGATATGGTGAACAATACGGCAGAAATAGAGATTCAAGCCAATTGTGCTTGTTATTTCTTTGTTTTGGAAGAAGAACAATGACCTCAGTCTTGACTTGCAAGTGGATTGGATTTAAGTGAAGCAGGTCTGTGCTCATTCTCTCCTCCAGGGTCATTGGGAGGGATCCAGTGGCAAGATGTAGTTCAGGACGAGTGGTGATAACCTCAGATGCAGTGGAAGACCTTGACCTTCTAAGTTAAGGTCCTTCCCAGGTCCCAATTAGTCTAAGGCAACACCTATTCAGTAATTAAAAGAATAGGTAAGAATTGAGTCAAAAAAAAAAAAAGCCTAGTTTACCTTCACAAAGGATCAGTCTGGGAGGGGAAGAGCCTCAGAATTTCAGAAAACAGAACCATTTGCCAGATTCAAGCCAATGATATTAGACAGGTACCCTTTTAGCCCCTTATGATTTTCTCTGGATCATTGAGGGGGTAGATGTAGTTTGCAGCATTGCTCTGGGAATGACGGTTTGGATGGTAATTTGGAGATTTTCAAAAATTCTCAAGACTACAGATGGAAAAAGAAGCTGGATTTTGAGTCAAAAGTTATACATTTGAATATAGCTCTTTTATTTATTACCTCTGTGACACTGGTCAAATCACTTCAAGTTTCAGGGGCCTCAGTTCCTCATTTGTAAAATGAGAGATTAGATTAGAAAACTCAATTAAGAAATATCTATTTACGATCTATTATGCGCCAGGCAGTGAGAGATGCTGAATGAGCTCTTCCAGATCAAAACTGCTTAGATTACAATCATATGGTCTTTATGAACTTCAACTTTGCTAGTTTAAAATATTCATAATAGTTGATTTTTTCAAATGTGTTTTCAGGTTTGTTAAGCAGTTTTTATGTGGTTCTTCATTTGAGACTAATAACAACTCTATGAAGGAAGTGTTTTATATCTATTTTAGAGAAAATGAAATTGAGACAGAGAGGTTTTCAAGTTTCCTGCTTTTGCCTTTCATGGGGGCAGAGATAAAGATATTGATGAAATGTTCATTTCATCATTGTACCCCAGCACCCACAATGCCTGCCAATGATATACCAACTAAAAATTTCCTAGGTCTTCTCATAGAGCCCCTACTTTCTCCTGTGTGGTCTTGGAAAGTCATAAGACAACATTTCTTTTGAATTATTTCATTAGGTAAGCTTTTCTCCAATTTCAGACAGCCCTAACCTCAGTCTTTCTGAATTAGTGAGGTTTGACTATTTCTCAAGGGTTTATTACCATGGCATCAGAGTTTCTATGGAAATGCCACAATTCTCAAAGGACAAATTTAACAAGTCTGCCTTTTATTTTCATCACGATAATTATGGCTTCTTTTGCCTAAAACAACCTGTTGACTTATTGCGCTATGGCAGTTCCAGTATTTGATGACCTCCTCCAGGCAGACATTTCTAGGAAATCTCCTACATAGAAGCTAATAATATAGCCCAATAACTAACATTTATATAATTCTTACCATGTGCCAAGCACTGTGCTAAATGCTGTACAATTAACATCTCATTTGAAATTAACAATACCTGGAAATGGCTGCTGTTATTTTTTAACCTCTCCATTTAATAGATGAGGAAACTGAGGCAAACAGAGGATTAGCGATTTTTTCAGCTTCACAGATCTAGTACGAGTCTGATGGTAGATTTGAACTCAAACTTCCTAACTTTAAGTCTGGAACTCTGTCCCCTGCACCACTTGGTTGCCTGACCATTGATCTCCTTGGTTGCTGTTTGCTTAGAGACAGAAACCTATATTCCATTTATTAGTCACCAGATCCATAGCATGATTCTTTGACTCCAGTATCATTTTCATGTTCTCCTCCACAGGAACTTTGAAATATGACCCTGGAATCCCCCCAACTCTACTTCATGAGATTTCTCCTTATTTTACCCAGAACCATGCCTCCATTTCATTTTCTGGAAATTAAATATAAACTGTACTCTGTTTCAAGCTCTCCATTATGTGTTATCTTCTCCTTATTGTCCATTGCCCCTTGAGAGGACAGACATTTTTATTTCTTTTTATTTTTATCCCTAGTACACAACAGTGCCTGGTACAACTGTTGCTATTTCTGTCATGTCTGACTCCAACAAAATTGTGTGGGATTTTTTTTTTTTTTTTTTGGTAAAGGTTCTGGAGTAGTTTTCTATTTCCTTCTCCAGATACGTTTTCAGATGAGGACCTGAGGCAAACAGGATTGAGTAACTTGCACAGGGTCACACAGCTACTAGGTGTCTGAGGTCAGATTTGAACTCAGGAGAATGAGTTTTTTTGATTTCTAGTTCACTGCTCTATCCACTACACCACCTGCCCACCTGGTACAATATTATGCACCTAATAAATTGACTTAGACAAATTCTTCACCCCTTTTAAGGTAGAGGCTAAGTCCTCCTTCACTTCTCCATGGTAGATTTCTGTCAAATTAGATGAAGGAGTTGGGTCAGTTAGAAATAAAGAATGGCATCTAGTTTATAAGTCTGCCTAGCACTGTCTTTAATATGAGCTACTTTAGGAGGGAAAGTCAGGATAGATATTCAGAGCTGATCCTCCTCAATCTAACCAGAAAGACTTACTTGGTGATTTCCAGATTATTCAGGGGGTATGAACTGCCATTACACTCTCCTTGTCCAGTCATCTATGATGTTTAGGAGGTGGCCACACTGGAGATGTGGATATTGGATCTGCCCCATTCCTTCAATTATCCCCTCTATGCAGATCTTTTTCAAATCTACATTTTTCCATTCAAGCCCTGTTCTTTCCTTATAATTCCAGTACATTTTAAACTGTTTGTTAGATATTTCTATCTGAAAATTCTACCAGTACTTCAAAGTTAACAGATTACAAACTGAACTGTTCATCTTGCTTGTGAAACACAGTGTGCTACAAAGGATAGAGTGATTTACTGGAGCCTTTGATGCTTTGTAGTTTTATGACCTTAAGCTAGTAACTTAAAACATTGGTATCAAATTCAAATAGAAACAGATCACTGCTAGCTGCATATTGATTTAGAAAACCACAAATTACCATAATTTTTGTTGTCTTTTTATTTATTTTCTTAAACATTTCCTAACAATATTTTGGTCTGGTTTGGACCCAGAGATTTGTGCATATGCCTTCAGCTAGTCTTGAGTTTGGCTCCTTTCAGTTAAACCTCTCTGGGTCATAATATCTGCAACAGTAATTAAGTTAGGGTTGTTATGTGCGGCTAAAGTGAAAAAATGTATATGATCACCACAGAAAATCTACCTTCATGTATTCTGGGGAGCCCAGGATATGATACAAGGAGGGGAGAGGAAAAGAGATTAAAATAGGCTGGAAATCCCCAATAATAAAACTTTCTGCCCAGTAACTCTATATAATGTTAGGGGAGATAGGTATGATTATGTACCCCTCATTCTGTCACTTATGACATGGTTAAGAATTTCAAAGTCTTGTTTGTCACGCCCCTCCTCCTCATTCCCTAAGTACAATAAGTTACCAGCTTCTCTCAATTCTTCATCTACAATATCTAATGAATCTATTCTCTGCACTGAACTCATAATAATATAACCATTATTTGTTGTGATTGTCGTTGAGTTACTTTGAGTTGTGTCCAACACTTTGTGACCCCATTAGAAGTTTCTTGGCAAAGATATTGGAGTGGTTTGCCATTTCCTTTCCCAGCCCATTTTACAGATAAGGAAAGTGAGCCAAACTTGCCAGGGTCATACAGCTAGTAAGTATCTGAGGCCAGATTTGAACTCAAGAAAATGAGTTTTCTTGACTTCAGGGCCAGCACTCTATCCACTGAGCCCCCTACCTGCCTCTAACAGCCAGGATTTCTCAGGCCCTTATATCAACTTGCTTTTATTATTTCAATATTCCTACACTTGGTCTTCATACTTCCAATCTTCTCCCCTTTCTAATCAATTTTTCACCTTGTTGACTCCATAATCACTGCAATCTACATACCTACACTAATCAACAATTATTGATCACCCCCCCCCCCACACACACACACACACATTTCTTGCCAAATAAATATAAATTGCTCATCTTGGCTGATCTGGCCCTTTACCAGATTGTTTTCAGTCAGCCATGATCATTTTGCCATATTTGTCTGCCCTCTATTTCTATCTTGTCTTTCATTTCACTTCCTTTGGGCATGCAATACCTCTTGTCTAAAATAATTACCATGCCCCCAACTCTATCTCCATTTCTTGAAATTCATTGCTTCCTTTAAGGAACAGCTCAGCTGACACTACTCCATGAAAACTTCCTTACATATGAAGATGAAAATAATCCATTAAAATTTATAATAGCAGTTTGTGCAAGTCTTTACACAACTCATTTTACTTTGTACCATACATAGCTAATGATCCTTTCTCTTCCCAGCTCCTTGACAACAGTATCTGTGTAATAGCTGTCTTTGTATTCTCTGACTCTCGGAAATGTACCTTGCCCATAAAAGACCTTTAATAAATTTTAATAAATGTTTATAGGATCAAATTGAATATGGATATGTCCCCCAGCCTCGTCCTTGGCCTTCTTTTCTCTCCATTCTTTCTTCCTTGGTAATGTTATATATCTTTGATGATCATCTCTAGGCAAATTACTCTTAGATTTGTATCTCCATCATAAAGCTCTCCCAGAGTTCTATGTCATGCCCATCTGTCTATCTTATGAAATTATCATCTTCAAAACAGAATGTGCTATCTCCTTCCCAGAATTTAATCTTTCTTCCAGCATCTCTTTATATTGAATCCACTGTCATTCTTCCAGTTACACAAGCTCAACATCTTGAAATCATTCTGGATGAATAATATACAGAATCATAGATGGAAAGGACTTTAGAGACCATCTAGTTCAAGCTCTACATTTTATAGATGAGAAAATTGAGGCATAGAGAGATCTTAAAGGGCATTTCCTCGAGACATACTTCTCCCTACACCTAAATTCAATCTGTTTCCAAAAATTCCCCTATCTCCCACTCCTCCCCATTTTCTATACAAGTAAGGATTATCATCACAGGGCAGATTGTCAAAATTTTTTACCTTTTCAATTATATTAGCAGCCTAACTGCTCTGGTCCAAGATCTTCACAGGCAGTTGTCTATGTATGCAATTTTAAGAGACTTTGGAAAGGTCTCCCACTCCATACCATTATAAACATCTTAGGGGGTGATAGTGTAAAAGAGTAAATGAAGGACTGAACTTGGAGTCAGGAAGAATTAGATCCAAATCCTTAGAAATGTAGTGATTTAACCCTTGGCATAGTCTCCCTGCTTCATTTCTCCCCACTCCAGTCTATCTTTCACTTTGCTGTCAAATTGATCTTTTTAAAGCATAGATCTGACTAAGTCACCCTCTACTCCATCACCTCTAATGACTCCCTATCATCTTCAGGATCAAATATAAAATCCTCTGTTTGATTTCTGGAACATTCTTCCATTTCTAGTTTTCTTTCACAATATATTCTCAGATACAGCTACATTTGCTTTCTTGTTATTTTTACTTTTTTAAAAATTTTCTTAATGATGATTCTGGGTATTTTCACTGGATTTCCCCCATGCCTAGAATGCACTCAGCTCATCTCTGCTTCCTGGCTTCTGAGTCTTCCTTCTCAGGAAGTAAGTCAAATTTTAAAGCCATGTGCTATGGGAAATCTTTCCCAATCTCCCTTAACTTAGGTTTCCCTTTAAGATTATTTTCAGTGTAGCCAGTATATGTCTTGTTTGTACAGTTATTTGCTTGTTGTCATTTACATTAAAGTGTATTCTCAAAGGGCATAGATATTTTTTTATTTCTTTGTATTTCTATTACTTATCACTGTGCCTAAACATGGTAGGCACTTTATAAATGCTTGTTGACTTGACTACAACTCAGGTCAAATCATTTCATTCTTTTTGACTCAGTTTCCTCATCTGTAAAATGAGATGATTGAATCATTGACCTCTAAGGTTCCATCTAGTTCTAACTTTTATGTATAAGTACCTATAATTTCACCATTAGACGATAATCCCAAACTTTGCTTTGTTAAAGTGTGCAGATCCCCTGGGAAGGGCAGCACATGAAATTCCGAGTTCTCTTTTTGACTAGTTTATGACATTTCTTTATTCTGTGTTTATGAAAAGGACCACGTTTAACACAAAAACATATAACTTTTGAGTTTTAAGGAAGTGTGTGCAAAGAAAGCATAGAGTTTGGGAGAGATTACCAAAAAAATAATTCATCAATAAGAAAACCTCCTCACTCCCCATCCCTCATCTCCCACACCTCCCACTTCCAAGCCCACCAGGCTGGCTCCTGTCCCCATAAGTAGTCTCTCAGAGTTCATGCAATTACCTCCCCTTTCTTTATGCAGTGCAGTCTCTGTCTCCCTGCATTAACCACATGGGAACATCTGAGTCACAAAAGCTTTTCCTTGGGATCATTTTCTCTCTGTGTCCCAAATGTCAGTGTCCTTAATATGTTATACCAGACTAGATGGTTTCCAAACCCACCATACTCCAGACTACTATCATTTCTTTGATCTATAAGTTTGAGTCTCTTTAAATCTGCTTAATTTTTTACTATTGATAGTTATAGGCTCCCTTACGTCCATTTAGTCTCTTTAATTACCAATGCTTTACCTGTCCCATGATGGTAGCAAATATAGGACTGCTATCATTTGGTTTGAGTACCCTAAACTTTAAGCATTACTCAGGTTTTATTTTCCCCAATTTGATTTTTTGGGGGGAGTCTTTGCATGCTCGGAGACTTACATACTGCTTGGCATTGGATTAGGGGTTTAATTGTTATGTTTATCCTTCATTCTCAAAGAGGACCGTAACATCAAGCTGATGACATGATTTGCAGTTGACTTTGATTTGAGTGAGGGAGGGCTGTGGAAGGTCAACCAACCTCACTTTCTGTCCAGTGGCTGTATATTCATCAGAATAATTGGAGATGACTCAGGATGCAATGTGTGGAACTTTGGCCATTTTAGGCTAAGGTCTTATCAGGCTCTCACTTTGAATGAGGTACACTCATTCAATGAATAGACTTCTTTAAGTAGTTAATCAGGGGGTGGCCCCTTTAATGAAAAAAACAAATCAAACTGGGAGGAGAAGACCCTCAGGGTTCATGGGTAAAAGAGACACAGTTACTATTTTAGTATTTACATTCACTCTGTGCTAGGTGGGTGGGGACCTGTTGTCCAATCCAGGAGCTCCAGAGTGAGTTCTTTGAGCAAAAAATGTAGCCAGTAAACCTAAAGGAGAAAACGCAGCTTTTAATCATAGAAGTGTACTTCACTTTTCCTCTCCTCTTCTCTTCTTCTCTTTCCTATCCTCCCCTCTGGTCCCCTGTCCTCTCCTCTCCTGTTAATAAATGCTTGTTGAATGATATCCTTTCCTTTTGTGCCATCCACTCATTTGGGACATGAGCCCTGAGCTCCTACTCCTACAAGCAGCCTGACATTCTCATCGCCTCACACTTATGGATGTTTTGTTGGTTTGGGAAAAGCTTATTGACATAATAAGGAGAATCTTAGCTGGAGATTTCTACTCCTTTTATTCATTTCCTTCCCATATTCCATAGAAAATTCATAAATGTGGATCAGGTTCAATGTGTAAATCCCAGATTCAAATTGGATTAGAATGATGCCTCCAAGCGGTCATCCATATTTCAGTCTTCTGTTTATTTGGATCCTCTGTATTATTTACTGCTCAGTGATTCACCATAGCCTGGCCCAGCCCTCACAGCAGCAGGATCTAAATAAAACCCATTGATGCCACTTCTCAGGCTCATTACCAAGTTATTGGCTACACAAGCCAGGGACGACAAGGATAGATAATGACAAATTTATTGGTTTTCTACTTTATCTCTTTCATACCTGAGATGCAGCTTTTCATATCTTATAAAATGCCACACTGAGCTGGTGGGGAAAGGGGAGGAAGGCACTTTGATAGGATTACTGCCTTAATAGATTTTTCCCAGTCTGTCTGTCACTTCTGTTTTAGAGTCAGCTTGGCATCCTCATGATTTTTATTTACTATTAATAGAGTACATTTTACTTTCATTATTCCATTTTATACAATTAATGTTTCTTTTTTTCCCTTTTCATTTTTCTTTCCCTTCTACATTCCTTCTCTTTCTTTATGTCTTTCCTTTCCCTCTTCTCTTCTATCATTCACATTGTCCTTTTCTACATGCTAGAAAAGTCATTCAGGTCGTGGTATTCTAAGTTAGATAGATCTTATTTTGTTCAGTAGAATGTAAAACACTAATTAATGGGACTGTTTTGTTTATTTCTTTTCCTTTTCTTTCTTTTTATAACTGTCAAGAAAATCATCTTCGCACTTCAAACATATTTTGTATTTCCATAGCATCATTATCAAGGAAGGATATGGTAAACTCATAATACAATCACAGTGAAGGAGGCAGATTATTTCAGACAATCATTTCCCTGGACCCTCTTGCAGCACCTCATGATTTTCCTAAAGACTTTTTTGCTTTAGAATGCCCATCCTAGCACTATACAGCCACTTTCTTGATACTGAATTTGTTATAAACTCTGGTTCCTGATCTGGAAAAACTTGTGTGCACCACTTTCAGTGGAACTGCAATTGGCCCTCTGCCATTGTTACCCAAGGAGAAGGTTTATTCTAATCTGTTGTGTCCTACTCAACTCGGTTCTATTCTCCAATATTCTGTTAAATTCCATTTTCTCCTATACTCTCCTGTCCTTTGTTGATCCATGCTATGTCATGCCATGCCATGCTATGCTCTTATCTTATTCTATCGTATCCTGTCCTATCCTGTCCTGTCCTGTCCTGTCCTATCTTATTCTATCCTCCCCTATCCTATCCTATCCTACCCAACCCTACCCTACCCTACCCTACCCTATCCTATCCTGCCCTATCCTATCCTGTCCTATCCTACCCTACCCTATCCTATCTTATCCTGCCCTATCCTATCCTATCTTATCCTGTCCTATCCTACCCTACCCTATCCTATCCTATCTTGCCCTATCCTATCCTATCCTGTCCTAGCCTACCCTACCCTACCCTATCCTACCCTATCCTGCCCTATTCTATCCTATCCTATCCTGTCCTATCCTACCCTATCCTATCTTATCCTGCCCTATCCCATCCTATCCTATCCTATCCTATCCTGTCCTGTCCTGTCCTATCCTATCTTATTCTATCCTCCCCTATCCTATCCTATCCTACCCTACCCTACCCTATCCTATCCTATCCTGCCCTACCCTATCCTATCCTGTCCTATCTTGTCCTGTCCTGTCCTATTCTATCATATTCTATCACCCTGTCTTATCCTATCCTATCCTATCCTACCCTATCCTATCCTATTCTATCCTGCCTTATCTTATCCTATCCTACCCTACCCTATCCTCCCCTATCCTATCCTACCCTATCCTATCCTACCCTATTCTATCTTATTCTATCCTACCTTATCCTATCCTATACTATATTATTCCATCTTGTTTCATTCTATTCTATTTTAAATTTTGTCTTCCACAGACTGTGATTGACAGGCAGTACAAGAATTTGTTATGTACAATCTACTTAGGCTTGTCTTTCTTGCAGTGGCATATTACTATTGTTATTATTATTGATGATGATAATAATTATTATTTACATTATATTCTTTGAAGTAAAATCAAAATCAAGGGTTCTATAAAACTTTCTCTCTTAGACCTGAGCTCTTTTTCAGAGTTGTAGATAATTATTACCTGAACTAAATTAATGACAGTTAAGGTATCATAATAATATCTTTGTATGTTACACATTTCAGGTAATATCTTTCATTATTTAAATCAGACCATCTTGAAGCATGATAGCTTTGGCTGAAAAAGGAGAAGGAAACAAAGAATATTATACACTTCCATAAGAAAAAGCAAGATTTCCCTCCACCACCAATTTAATGAAAAGCACTCAAGTGGCCAAATTATGTCATGGTCATATTCCCAAATCATTTATTACTTTTGTATATTTATCTGTAACTACTTTACCTCATACTCAAACTTTGTACAAAAGATCATTTTTCATGTGAGATTGACTGAAATAAATTTAGTCAAGTCAATTTGCCTTTATTGTTTATGTTCTGAGGGCTGGGAGATACAAAGAAAGATAACTGGCAAGTCCTTGTTCTCAAGAAGCGCACAATCTAATGGCAGAAAAATATTAAAAAAAATTTACAAACAAGATATATAGTGATGAAAAAAATGAAAATAATCTCCCAAGGAAGATATTAAGATTAAGAAGGACTGGAAAAGGTTTCTTGCAAAAGGTAGAACTTTAGCTTAAACTTGAAATAAACTAGAGAAGTTAATAGATAGAGTTTTTGAGGATGATTACTCCAGGCGTGGGAGACAGTCAGTGAAAATGTTTAGAGATTGGAGTAGAGTGTTGTGTGAGAGAAAGAGTAAAATGACCAATGTCATAAGATCACAGAGTATATGGAGAAGTGTAAGATGTAAGTTATGGGAATGGAAGTCCATAGAGAGATAAAAGCAGACAAATCAATCCAAAAATGATCTGTGTAGCAATGGTAACTTATGGGAGTCCATGAGATCACCACAAGAATACTTCAGAGGGAGAAGAGAAGACAGTCCAGTACAAAGCCTTAGGGGAAACCCACAGTTAGCAAACAATACCTGGAGGATAAGTTGACAAGGGAGACTGAGAAGGAGTGGTCAGATAGGGAAGAGGAAAGAACAGCGTCAGGAAAAAAAAAAAAAAAAAAACCAACTTAAAAAGAGAATATTGAGGGAAAGATGATCATGGACCCTATAAAATGCTGCAGAGATGAGAAATAAAAAAAAGGACATTGGATTTGGAAATTAAGAGATCATTGCTAACTTTGGAGAGAGTAGATTCAGTTGAATAATAAGGCTGGTAGACAGAAGCCAATGAATGAAAAGGAGAATAAGATTAAAAGCATTAAAGACATCAAATGTAGATGGCCTTCTCACAGACTTTTGCCAACAAAAAGGGAGGAGAACTAAGATAATAGTAGAGATGGGTAGATCACGTGAGGTTTTCATGAGAATAGGAGGAATATTAGCATATTTGTAGGAAAGTGGGAAACATCCTGTATTGAGGGAGAAATTGAAGATATGTAAGAGATTCGTGATTACCATGGGGGCAATTTTCTGGAGAAAGCAAAATTAAATGCATGTAGAAGGGTTTGCCTTGTCAAGAAAGGCTATATCTTTATATGAGGTAGAGATAAAGAAGGAGATAGCAAAGAAAGGCATTTACATTGACATGGGATGTGGAGGAAGGGAGGACTCCTGTAAATGATCTCATTTTTTTGATAGAAGGTTATATATGTAATAATGTTCCTAGCTGAGAGATAGAATGAAAAATAGTAATGGAAGTTATGATCAGGATTGAACAGCTTTGGAAAATCCACTGTGGTGAATTAGATAGTGAATAATTTAGGAAAGTGTAAAAATATTGCCTTGATACAGTAAGGACTCATTTAAAAATCAAAGTAATCGAAGTACTCAGTGAGTACCTGCTAAGCACTACCCTAGACGCAATTGATAACAGAGATTTCTTGCTTTCATGGAGTTTACTGTCTAATTAGAAATGAAAGGGGACACACGAATCAGAAATAGATAGTAAATGACAGAATGTAGTTTTGTCAGAGATGTTGCATTTTCAGGTACTTTTACCCTCAAAGGAAGACTGCAGGAAAGGAGCATTTGAAAGATAAATGATTGTATTGAGCACAATTGCTTCCAGCCAACCTCTCCAATCTCATCTCATGGTACTTCTGTACTCCACATTCCAGGAAAATTGAACCATTAGCTCTCCCTCAAATCCAATATTCCATCACTCACCTTTGTACATTCACATAAGTAATCCTCCATGCTCACAATGCACTCCATATTCATCGCCACCATCAAGAGTATTTATCTTCCTTCCAATCTTGACTCATATACTAGATCCTCTTAAGAGATTTCTCTGATAACTCCATTGTCCCACCACAGTTATTTCATTTTCTTCTCTGTATTACACTTATCTAAAAATATCTAAACTATTTGAATCCTGTCATTCTCCTCTGTCAAATGAGGGGCTTGCCATATTCTATGTACATACATAAGTGCATGTACACATATACATACACCACACACGTGTGTGTGTATGTGTATGTGTGTATGTATATGTATTGGAGGCAAACAGGATTAAGTGAATTGCCCAGGATCACAGAGATGGTAAGTGTCTGAGGTTGGATTTCAAATCAGGTCCTACTGACTCCAGGGTCAGTGCTCTATCCACTGTGCAATCTATTTGCCCCTTACTTCAGAGATTCTTAACCTGTGTCCATGAACTTCAGGAAAAGAAGAAACTTAAGAGCTAATTTTCTATATAATTTGTTTCTTTATAATACTATATATACTATTTTATACATTTAAATTACAATTTTGAGTAGGGATTCATTTCTTGGTATTTGTTTTTCAATTATTTCCAACTCTTCAAGACCCCATTTGAGAATTTTTTGGTAAAGATTCTGGGCCGGTTTGCCATTTCCTTCTCTGACTCATTTTACAGATGAGGAAACTGAGGCAAATAGGGTGAAGTGACTAGCACCGAGTCACATAACTAGCAAGTGTATGAGGTCAGATTTGAACTCAAGTAGATGAGTCTTCCTAACTCCAGGTCCAGCACTATCCACTGTGCCACCTGGTTACCCCAAAGGGATCCATAGGCTTCATCAAATTGCCAAAATAACTCATCCTTTCTCTCTCTCTCTCTCTCTCTCTCTCTCTCTCTCTCTCTCTCTCTCTCTCTCTCTCTCTCTCGTCTTTTTCTTCAGAGAATGTAAAATATCCTAGACACTCTCTAATACCTCTCGGATAAAATAGAAAATACTCTGTTTAGCTTTCATAACCTTCACAACCTAGTCCAATTCCACCCCTTTGGTCAGCTTACACTTCCCTCCCTGCCATGTATTTTTTTAATCCAATAGCACTGGCCTTCTGCTTGTTCTGGAAACAAGACACTCTGGTGTCTTCTTTCAAGTCCCAATTTAAAATGCCACCTTCTAGAGGAAGTCTTCCCTTATTCCCCTTAATTTTAGTGCCTTCCCTCTCTTAAATCATTTTTTTTATAAATTTATCTTGTCAGTGTGTTTGTAGATACTTCTTGCTTGTTGTCTGTTCCATTAGATTGTGAGTTTCTTGAGGACAGGGCACTTATTCACTGATAGACTAGACTATTCACTGATAGACTAAATGAGTGAGAGTTTGTACATAGATAAAGAAATGGGAAACAAATGAGGAGAGAAAAAAACAGCATCCTTATAAGGCAGCTTATAGTTTATGCCAAATAAGTAGAAATACTGATATTCTACCTCTTTTTCTTCACTGTTCTCTTAAAAATTTGATATTTAGTCAAAAAACATTATAGGTCATGGTTGTTTCCATAGAAGGATAAGCATGCATGTGTAATAAGTAGCTTGGTACTGATGAGTATAACAACACTTAAGGAATCTAAACCTGCTAGCCAGAGATTATTACTGCCCATGTAATTTTCTGGCAATTAGCTGAATAAATGTAATATTAGGATTTTCATATTTTTTCTGGTAAGTTTTGGTTACTATGCATTTAAAATTCAACAAACTATTCGATGCTTGTTATGTTCAGTAACTTTGGCCATCATGATGTGGTGGACTACTACTATTAATAAAAATATTGATGACTATTATTATTATTAATATAGATTTCATTTATATGGCCTCCAGTAAGGCAAATGAGGGGCTTGTAGTTTTATATATACACACATATAGAGAGAGATATAGATACAAATATAGATGCAGGTATAGATGAGATATAGATATAGATATAAATGTGCATGTGCTTACATGTACACACACCTAGACACACACATTTCCTAACTTGATCCTTATCTCCATGATTTTACAATGAGAATATAATTTCCCCAGGGTCATGTAGCTGGTAAATGCCATTGGCATGATTTGAACACTGCCTCCAATACTTGATCCATTATACCAGATTGTCTTCTCTTCTCTCCTTAATCCCAGTCCACGGAGCTTTACCTAGCATTTTGTATTGAAAAACATAACATGTTAACAGAAAATTAACAAGGGATACATGTGAATGAAAAGATAACTAACGTTGTATTTGTAGATATATACAACAGGTGTATCCAATGTACCATAGGACTGAGAAGATACAGAGATCGCAGAGGTTTGGTATCATAGGATTATGAAATCAAAGATTTAGGAAATGTTTAGGCTATTATTTCACCGCCTTCATTTTGCAAAAGAGGAAACTGAAGCCTATGGAGATGCAATGACTTGTTCAAGGTCCACATCAAACACAGCATATCAAGCAGCCTTTCCCATAGAGTATTTAGCCTCTATGGACATAGGGAAGATTACATAAAGGATCTGAAACTTCAATTAGAACTGGAAGTCAGATTTAGATAAAGAAGAGAATGATGTCATTCCAGGAATTGAGAATGGACAATGAAAAAAGCAAAGAAATTAAGTTATATGATTAATAGAGAGAGAGCAACTCATAGGGTCATAGATGGCAAGAAAGAAGACCTTACTTACAAGTTCATTAAAAGAGGGGAGGAATATAGTAAATCATGTCACATAAAGGAGGATAGAAGGAGCTTTTACAATGGAGGGGAAGACAGAGAAGGTGAGAGGGAGTAAGTGTGTCTTCCTTTCATTGGATTTGGCTTCAGGAGGGAATAACATACACATTCAGTTGGATATGGAAGTTTATCTTAACCTACAGGAAAACTGGGAGGAAGGGGATAAAGGGATAAGGGATGGAAGGTTAGGGGAAGGGGTAATCAGAAGCAAACTCTTTGATAGAGGGACAAGTCAAAGGAGAGAACAGAGTAAATGGAGGGTGGGACAGGATAGAGGGAAATATAATTTAGTTTTCACAACATAACTGTTATGGAAGTGTTGTGCATGACTACACATGTATAATCTAGAATGAATTTCTTGCTTTTCCAGTGAAGGTGGGTGAGGAGAGGGAAGGGAGATAATATGAAACTCAAAGCTTTAAAAATGAATGTTAAAACTTGTTTTCCTAGGCTGCTAGGAAATAAGATATATGGGAAATGTGGTATAGAAATCTATCTTGCCCTACAGGAATATAGAAGGGAAGAGGATGGTGGGGGTGATGGTGATAGAGGGAGGGCAGATTGGAGGAAAGGGTAATCATGCTCTCATGGGGTGAGGGAAGAGGGGAGATGGGAAGAAAATTTGAAATTCAAAATTTTGTGCAAGTGAATGTTGAAAATTAAAAATAAAAACATCATTCAAAAAAACAATTGTTCTCATTCAACTGAGATAATAAAGGAATTAATAAACCAATTACATGGCGGCTGAGCTGAAATAGCTAGGTAATGTGGTAGATAGAATTCTGGATTTGGAGTCAGCATGACTTGAATTAAAAGCGGTTAAGTCCCTTACACCTTTGCTAGTTGTGTGACACCAGACAAATCACTTAACCTCCATCTCAGATTCCTCATCTGTAAATTGGGGATAATATAGTGCTTTTATAACAGAATTCTTGTGAGAATCAAATAAAAAAATCTATAAAGCACTTTCCAAACATTAGAGTGCTACATATATGCTAAAAAAATAAAATAAAGTCAAATTTTATATGTTAAAAAAGTCCATTAAAGGAACACCTTACTTTACAGATAAGGAAACAAAACAAAATAGAAGTGTCCATCTATGCTTAAGGACAATCAGGTAAGAAGTGGTGTAACACCTGACCTTCAAACACAGGTCTGTCAATTTCAAGTCTTTTTCACCACTGATAACTATTTGTCGAGAATAGTGAAATCATATAGTAGAGTAACAGAAAACAACATTGGAAGGGTAAAGTTGAACCTAACTGGAAAACGCATTTTTTCCATGTTGAGAGGTATGAAATTCATTTGGAAGAGGTGGGGGAAAATGTCCCTGTTTTGGTGGAGATGATAACTCCATAGTGAATAGGATATTTTATAAAATATAATTAGGAAGGAAAATAAGGGAGAAACAGAGACTATTAAAGAGTCTCATGTTTTCTAAAGCAGCTTAATCAAGAGTTTCAATTTTATGACCTTGCATTTGGTTCATCCAGAATATTCTGCTTCTTTTGTCTTCTGTTTCTTTGTTACACTTTTTGCATCAATCTTGTTTTTTTCTTCTTTTCCCGTTAACATCCCTTAGTATTCTTAGTAGATAAGCTCATTTGTTAGTACTTTTCAGTAGTATTTATAAGTTCACTTTAGGGAGAAAATTTTACTTTCTTGTGTGTAACCCTCAGGATTGAAGAGTGCTATCCATTTCTAGGGTAAAAACAGTGGTTTTGTTGGCCATTCAGATGGTATTGAAATCATTTGGAGCAATGTTGCACCTGGATTAATTCAACAGCCTCCTTCCTAAATAGTTTCCCTGCCTCAAGTCTCTCCCCCTTCCAATCTACCCTACAGTCAGATGTAAACCTTATATTCCTGATGTACAGATCTGATCATATCACTCCTACATTGAATAAACTCCTAGCATTTCTTCTATAATCTAACAAAAACTTCTTTATTTGGTGTTTAAAATTCTACATTCTGTTCATTTCCCATCTTTCCAAATTTCTTACACATCACTCTTTCTTTTCACATGATGCTCCCTTTTCCATCAATCTTTAGATTTGCTCTACTTATCTTCCATGCCTGGAATTTTCTTCACCTGCATCTTAGAATCCATGACTTCATTCAAGACAACTCATATGCCTCTTTACAATTATATACTAATCATTTTTTTTACCTTTGACAGGAACAGAAAAAGACCTGTGCATAATGGACAAACAGGTACTGCTTCCCCCAGTACATTCCCTTTTATTCACATAGAGTGCCATAACTTTACTTCTTATCACTCATTTCTCTTTCTTGTTTTAAAGATGTTCTCAGTCTTTTACGTCTTGAAAACATAACTAATGATGGCAGTACATACAATTTCCAGCTTATAAACTAGCTAATTTTCAAATACTTTGTCAAATCTCTTTATAATATTTGGATTAAGGACAGGAAAATTGAAGGGACCAGCCACGGTGAAGGGAATTTTCTAACTGTAAAACCAGAGACTTGCAAATGCTAATCAGCTGTATAACTTAATTGGATTTTGGAAAGAACCAAAATGAGAATGTCAAAAGTAGATTAAGTTCAGACTTAATCAGGCTAATATTAATTCTGATCAATTTCCCTAATAATTTGGTCTCTTTTTTTCTTGAGAAATGGTTCCCATGTATGTATATGGGCAATCCTCAGGATGTTGCAGCGTATGGTAAAGGTATATTGATATTGGAAAGTCACATCTGTGAAAAAGAGCAGCAATTTTATAGATTGGACAAGATCAAAACTAAATAGTAGCATCTGCTTTCTTGAACTGATGGGATAGCTCAGCTGGATTAAGTGAGGATCTGAGAACACGGTTGTCATTCTGTCCACCTCTCATTTTTTATACCTCTAACATAACTTTGGCTCCTACACATATGTCCCCTTAGGAACTGATCTATGTCTGGGTAAGGGAAAGGCATTTCTGTCATAGAAAAGAGGGTAGGAATTCTAGTCATCATGGAATCAAGAGGAAAATGAAAGCTGGTCTAGGGGAAGAATCCCATTACCTCTGGAGCAAATTCAAGTGGTTAATGTGAGGAGGACACCATTTATATGTATGGATACTGAAATTGGAGAGGTCAGGGGCAAGATATAGTACCACCAAGCAAAGTTTGAGATACAACTTGTCCTTTTTAATGCTTTGGCTCTTATGGAAGCTATTTGCATTTCCCTGTCCCAACCCCTCTACCTTTCCCTTTTGCATCATCATCACTATCACCATCATTATCTTCATCCTCCTCCTCTTCCTCCCCCTCCTCTTCCTCATCATCATCATTAGATACTTGCCCCATAATACCTGCTGACTTGTCCATGTAGCTAAGACTAAAGTCTTGGAGACCCATCTCTTTGTTGCCTCAGACACCCAGTGTCCTCATAACCCAGTGTGGCTGTATGATTTTTAACAATCTTTCAGAGGACCTGGCTTTTGTCACAATCACAGGAAGCCTCCCTGGGGCCAACCTGAGAAATGCAATCCCTCTTTCACAAGTCTGTCATTCGTGCATTCCTCCTTTGTTGCCGAAGAAGACCATGCCATCAGAGAAATGATGATATGACTCGAACTTGACTTGGTTTTGAGTGAGGGAGGGATCTGCAGGTCACCAGCCTCACTTCTTCTCCAGAGTCATCTGAATCCAGTGACCAGATATTCATCAGGATGACTGGAGATGAACCAAGAGGAGGCAATTGGGGTTAAGTGACTTGCCCAAGGTCACACAGCTAGTGAGTGTCAAGTGTCTGAGGTGAGATTTGAACTCAGGTCCTCCTGACTCCTGCACTGGTGCTCTTTTCACTGCACCACCTAATTGTCCCCTGTCTGTCATTCATATATTTCATGACAGATTCCACAGGCCCTTCAAACATCTCTTTCCTAAGTTCAATACCCAAAATTTCTCTGACAAATTTTCATATGGTAGAAATCAATATTCCTTCACAGTTATATCCCACTTTGTCATGTCAATATCCTTCTTAAAATGTGTTGCCCAGTATGGAATGCAACAGTCAATATACTCCACATGTAATTCAATGAATTCATGTGGCAATCACTTTCCTTGTTGCAGACAAAAAAAAAAAAAGTCAGATTAATCTGGAGTCAGATGACCTGGTTTTTCTACTTACTACCTCTATGAGTATCAGGAAGTCACTTCATCTCTTTGAAACTGAGAGAAATGAGTCTCTCATATTAACAATCAATTATTAAATTAGGATTAAGACTTTCTGTTGCCTCATTCAAAGTCTAATTTCTCAAGGACATTGCTGAAATCATGCAAAAATTTACCTTGCCTAGACCATCTTATCTAAATAGGATTCTTACCCCATCATTGTTTATTGACTGCATGGAGTGTAGATCCTTTTGTATAGATTGTCCAAATTAAGGGTGATCTGGCTCGAGATGAGTCTCTTCTTGTCCAAGAATGCTATAATCAAAGTTATGTCTCCAGCCCCTCATTAAAAAAAAAATCACCTATCATTATAATATTTATTCTCTTATTTATTGTTAACCAACTAAAATTGATTTCTATCTATTGGAAACACCTACTCTATCAAGGATATATAAACCTTGATTGAGCTCTATGATTCATCTTTGATGTACAAGAGAAAGTCAAATGATGATAATATTATTAATTACCCAGAAATTATGTCTCTCAGACTTTTCACATGTCACAAAACTCCATTTGAGGAAACTCCTACACCAATCATCATCACTCATCAAACATGGTCCATCTCATGATACACCAAAACAATGTTCTGCTTCTACTCTAGCAGCCTGTACCATATGCTGACCAGGTCTTCAGTCCTTTGGCCTCTGTCTTTGTTGATCTTCCCAAACTTCATCTTAGGCAACACCACTGGTGTTCATCACGATTTCTTTAAATCTGAACTAGCCCATGATACCCCAGACCATCTCTTCATCTTGACTTCCTTCTATTTCGTATTTTTCAGGTCCTTTTTGTGGGTTATCTACCATCACTAGAATGCAGTCTTTTCAGGTAAGAATAGTCTTTCTTTTTTTCCTTGTTTTTGTTTTCCTAGCACTTAACCTTTCAGAGACTCTCTCTCTCTCTCTCTCTCTCTCTCTCTCTCTCTCTCTCTCTCTCTCTCTCTCTCTCTCTCTCTCTCTCTCTTTCTGTGTGTCTCTCTCTGTGTGTGTCTCCCTCTGTCTCTCTCTCTGTCTCTGTCTCTCTCTGTCTCTCTCCTGTCCACACTTTCTACATTTGTAAAGGAGGAGTTTGGACTACATGCCCTCTGAAATTCTTCCAACTCCAAATCTGCAGTCCTATAATACTATGATATCTTGGTGCTTCTGTTTTCGTTATTTATAAAATGAATGGGTGGAATTTGATGATTTTCAAGATCACTTCCTAGATTAAACCTAGGATCATGTGATCTCTCTGGGCTTATTTACTCATCTACAAAATGAAAAGTTTGAACTACATGACCTCTAAGATTCTTTCCAGGGTACCAAGTTCAAAATTAGAAAAAAAGTGTTAAAGAAAAATTTGCATAGCAGCAACTGGAAAGATTACAAAATCTCTAATGTCATCTACTCTAGCTGGCCCATTAAAGAGGTGACTTTTTATAACCTACCAAAGGAGGTTTCACAGAAGATGTAACACTGGAGCTAAATCCTGAAAGAATATGATCTGACATACAATTCTTCTATCAAGGAAGTATGAATTCATATTTTGTCCTACCAAATTGTGCTCCTGACAATGAACTACATAAAATCATCTTCCTCACACTCCTACTATCTCATATTTCTCAAAAAGAGTACTCTCTAGGAAACTCCCATAATATTCTGTACTTGGGAGGGTGATTTCTTGTGCCTCCAAGTAGAATTTCATGTTTATCCCTACTTAATATAATGGTATAATGATGATACTAGTGTGAAGATAGTATTTGTGTTAACTTTCAAGGTTTGCAAACCTCTTTACATGTTATTTGATTTGGTTTTCACAACAACCCCAGGAGTAGGTGTCACCATTTTTCTCATTTGTCTGAGGCAGAATTAAAACTCAGGGTCTTCCCATCTATAAGTCCAGCACTCTATTGATTAGTCCCACATGTTGATAAAATGCACCTATTTAATGATGATCTTGGTAAAGATAAGGCAGTAGCTATTTCCAATAATATTAGCATGCATATCATTTTCCTGTACATATTATCTTCTCAGAAAAAAATTGCATCTTAAGAAGATTTCGATCCAAATTGTACACATTTTCAAATATTGATATTGAAAGTGGCAAACATCAATCATCTGGAAACATACCTATTTAAAAGTCTTCATTCCTTTATAATATCTAATAAGTGAAGTTACTATTCACAGCAAAGCTGTTTCCATTCTTGCACTAGGTTTCTAGGAGAGGAAGGAGCAAGGAGAAAAGAAAAGGAAATATCAGCAAATGATTCAAATGTCATGATTGCATGCTGTTCTAGACTGTAGAGAGCTCTCAGTCAGGAACCTATGGTGGTAAATGAGCACTCTCAGTCAATTCTCAGTTGTAGCCCAGCAAAATGCTGTGGGCTCCTATATGTCAATTGCTCATTCTCTTTCTCTACAGTACAGTGAGATTAAAATTGAAGTAAACCATTTCAGTTGAGACACTAGAAATCAATAGGGCATTCAAAACTATCCAGGTTTCTACATGTGCTGAAATTTCTGGGTATGGAGTTAGAGAAACTTAGAGGTGCAACTGACCCATAAAGTCTTAAAATATCAGCATCTTGTTATCTCCCGTTATGCTGTAGTCAGTAGTCAATCCTTCAACCATTAGAGCTTTACATGATGAAAGTTTCAAGAGTCTCTAAAAAAGTACGGAGCGGACAAGGTGAGAAAAGGGAACCAAATAATACCACTAGGGAAATGTGTGAATTTGGAAAGTGGGGTTATGCATTCAATTTTACCTATCTATAATCTAGTAATTCTTTAAAAAACAATCATCTTCTGACACAGGGGTGATGAACTCAAGTTATAAAACAGTGTAAACATTTTCAGAAACAGTCAAAAAGGAATTTTTTTGACAAAACAATTTAACTATAAAAGTTTTTATTTTTTTTCTTCTGTATTTTAAGTTTTTTGTGAACAAGAAGGTGAGAAGATACTGAGATGACTGGGAAAGGAAGGAAGGAAGTAAAAGATGGAGGGAGGAAGGGGAAAGGAAAAGAAAGGAAGAGAGGGAGGAAGAAAGGGTAAAAGGAAGTGAGGAAGGAAAGAATATGCTAATTTTAGAATAAAATAATAAAAAGGTAACTAATAGATTAGGGAAATAATGAATTTTTCTTCAACAACTCTGTGCTCAGATCTATCCAAGTTATTAAAGGGGAAACAACATAAAAATACTAAGATCGAATCTAGAATCACACCATCTTAGAGCTAGAAGATTCATAAGATGATTGCTAGTGCATCCACAACCTGGGCAAAACTTGCTTGTATCACCTCTCAGATAAGTGGCCATCTATTCTTCATTTGAAGAGAAAACTCCTACCACACCACTATTTTTTTTCTTTTGGCTTGTTGCATTTTTGTTTTGTTTTGTTTTGTTTGCTTTGGACTCTAGATACTGATCAAGTTTAAATGTTTCTCTTTATATCTTCTTCCATTGGTTCTAAGATGTGAATTTTATTCACTCTCCTCTTATCAAAGCAATAGAAAGCAGCATATAATATAGTGCTCAGTTGTATGGTAGATTTTTATGCTGAAACCGTCAGAATCCTGTGATCTCTGACTTCCAGAATCCTTTGACCTTTGAAAGCAAGGGGTATGTTCCTTATACTTATAATGATGAAGAATTCAGATTGTCCTGGCAAGAATGTAGTTAATTCTGATTTCATGACCGAAAATCCCAATGCCTAAACCTTTTTAGGTATGCTGTCCCTTTACCACTGAACAAGACTTTCCTCAGTGTTATGCATAATGCAGGGGAATACAAATACAGAATAGGGAAAGTATATGGGTGACCACAGTCACTGGAGCCATATTGTAGCTCTGCTTCCCTCTCACTCAGTTTTCTTTTGCTTTCTCCTGACAATGCAATCAGTACCATAACATAGAACTGCCATTTACAACCTATCAACTGCCATCTCCTTTCCTTTCCATAACTGTCCCCCAAACTTGTCATATTTTCCCTAATTGTCTAAATTTCTTGGATCCCTATTTCTTTTCAAGGATCTACTTACAGCCTATCTCATACAAGTTTATTTTCAATTACTACACGCTGGGATTCATCTCCCTGCTCATTATCATTACATCTTATAAGTATTTATCTATGTGGGGCAGTCCAGTGCCTCGAGTGAAAGGCTTGAAGTCAAAATGGTTCAATACAAATCAAGTCTCAAACACCTGTAGTAGCTCTGTGACCCCGTATGAGTCACTTAACCTCTGTCTGAATCAAATCTCTCAACTGTAACATGGATAATAATACAACCTACCTCCCAAAGAATTTGTGAAGATCAACTAATATAATATCTGTAGAATGCTTGTCACAGTACTTGTCACTTATTAGGCACTCAATAAATGTTGTGTCTTCCTTCTTGTGGACATGTAGCTCTGCCTAGTAGAATGCATATTTTTATAATGCAAGTAACTATTGGGTTTTAGTCTTGTACCCAAATGTCTTTGCACTTTTATCCTGTTTATCATAAACACTTTGAAAGTGAAATCAATTCACTGAATTCAATTAAAATGAACCTTTTGGTTGTTTTCACAGTATCTTCCTTGCTTGACTTATTGTTGCCTCTGTTTGTGGTCCATTTCCTGAGGCTATGTTTCCATTCTGGTCTATGTCCCTACTTCTGTCCCTTAAATAAAGTTGGTTGTTCATTCTATGTTTCAACTCATACCAACAACTCTGCTTCAATGATTGGAACTTAGGCTTTTTTTGGATAATTGAATAAAATAATATTATAATCCCTTTGTCTTATTCCTGACCTGCCGCAAAGAGAAGAGCACAGTACATTCAGCTGAACACTTCCCTTATTCACTGGTAATTTTTCTTTGGAGTCGAGCTTTACCCTGCACCTAAAGTTATGCCCCAATGAGAGATTACCAGGAACATTGCTCTGTATGAATGTATTAGACATTTTTTTTCTATTGCAGGAGTAAAATATTAATAATAATTCACATTTACAAAGCATATAGCAGTTACAGAAAGTTTTCCTCACAGCCACATTAGACAGAATTGGTATTGCTACTCTATTTTACAGATGATTTAACTGAAGTTCAGAAAGCTCCTTTGAACCCAGGATTATTAACTCTAAGTCTATTGTTGTAACACTATTCTGTTTCTTGAGGAAGTAGAAGAGTGCTGTTCATATTGAGTGAGGTGATTTTGAAAATGAGAGTTAAATGACTCATAAAGGTGAAGGGGATGGAGGATAATGTAGACATTCATTTTTGCCAAATAATGATGCTACATGACATGACATTCTATCTGCTGTCACCATGACTTGCACACATGCTGAATCCAATCTTTAGAATGTTCTCCTTCCTCATCTTTGACCCTCAGATCCCACAGCTTGCTTCAAGTCTCAGCTTATAGGACTTCCTGACTGATTACCAATATGATTTTCCCATTTTTAATGCTGCCCAGCCATCTCCAATCCCAGCCACTGTAATCACATTTCATTTGTTTTATATGTATTTATTACTGTACATGTTATCCCATTCCTATACCCAGAAAAATGGAAGCTTCTTGAGGACAGGAGCTATTTATTTTTTTTCTTTGTGTCTTTGGGGCTTACTGCATAGCAGATACCTGATAAATTCCTGGTGAATATCACAATGAATTGTAATTTACAACATAATTGCACAGTGTTTACAATCACTAAGTAATCTAAGTGTGAAAAGTATGACCACATCTATTCTTGAAAGAAGGAAATGGAGGTTAATAGTGGCAAAATATTATGGTTAATGGATACTGGAGCCAGAAATAGAATGAAGGTTCCCTGACAACCACTGAAGAGCTCTCTTGCATGGCACTAGGATGATTTAGTACCTTTGAGTCTGTCTTACAAAAAAGTATCAATGATTGGTTTTGGACAATCTGATAATAAAACATTATTAAACACTGGGAAACCTGGGACTCCATATTTATTCCTCTTAGAAAAAGTTGGGCAACAACTTCTCATAGGACACAGAGTAGCCAGCAATATGAGCTTTTCCTTTTTTTCTTCTTTTACATCAGATTATAATAAACCTCTAAAATTCTAGACTTCACTTTCAAAACAGCCACAGTGCTATAACTAGTGAAATGGCAGCAGGCAGAGTACAAGAAGAATTTCAGGTTTATAATGTGCCCTGAAATGAAATTACTCTCCTCTCATGGCAGAGTCGATACTGTTAATGGATTAGAAACAAGGTTGGTGAAAGGAGCGGACTGTCCACATTTGGGGAGCACACAATAAAGATTTTTCCAGTGATCTATAGCACCTGAAACTTGGCAATAAAGCTGAAAGAAATACTATAGCTTGGCTGCATTAACTGCTGTAGTAAGCAAATGCTGAGAGATAGACAAAAGGGAAGTTGGCAAAGGAACTGGGAGAGTTTACTTCATAGTTTGCTAAACATTTTGAATATGCCCCAAATTCATAGATTTTCCTAATTCCTAATTGTCCTCATTTTTTAATGGATTATAAGAGAGAGTGTAAAAGTCTCAAGTCTATTTTCAAGATTCAAATTTAAAACTGATCTCATCTATCCATTCCACCATGGCAAGTCTTTACATCCTTGGAGTAGACACTCACCCTATCTTACTTATGAGTTTGAGATCTGTTGGTTATTTTAAACCTGATTTAGTCCAGGTTCTACTGAGGTGTGGTTGCTGTACATGCTATAGCTTCTTGGAGCCACAGATGAGAGTTGGATGAGTTGTGCCCACCAAAGGTGAATGATAATCTGTGAAAAGGGCTCAGGAAGCCCTCACACCAGAGGTGCTACTTCTCTCTGGACACCTCATCCATTCTGCCTTTTAATTAGAGTTTTCTCTCTGAAGACAAAATGTCTCCCAAGTTTTCTCCCTGAATTACATCCTAATTGGAAATTTTCTTTTCCGTATACTTTGTCCTGTCTTTCTCTGAATCCCTTGAAATCTGCTCTCTGACCAAGGACAGACATAAGGAGGATGTTGATCAACTGACTTGGATTAGTTTAGTCCTACAGGTAATAGAGACAAGTAATGCTTCCTTCCACACATTAAAGGGCATGAAAACTCATATGGTTCACATCTCTTGTGTCTAATTCATAGAATGGAGAGAAAATATATTTTTTGAAAGTTTAGATTCTGTTGCTTGTTTAAGAGGTAGAGAGAAGTTGATATATCAATCTTTATTAAAATGTAGGGAAGTTAGCAAAAGTTTGGTTGAAGAATCAGTCACACTCATGTGGTCTTAATAAATGAACTTAGCAACACTAGAGTCAGTTGAGAGAGAGGAATTATTGTCAGTTAAAAATAGTCAACTCTCAAGGAAAGGCCATCTGTTGAAAGGGGATTATTCTTTTATTTCTCCTTCGTATCTCACCAAGTGAACATCAAGAAAGTTGGGTGGGTGGGTTATTTCTCCTCTGTTTTCCATCTCCATCATCAATGGCACCTTGTAATATAACAGATCACAAAGGGGGAGACAGAGAATCTGAAATCTAGCTGTAAAGTTGAATTAAGCTTTGGATGCCAGTGAACATAGTACAATAGCAAATCCATCTAGGAACTTGTGCCCGGCATGAGGAGAAAAGAAAGAGTGATCTTTGTTGTGTAAGAGAAGTGGGTAAGAGCTGTACTTAATCTATGAATTGCCTAGACCACAGGTGTTCCCCACGTTAGTGCCCCTCTACAAGTGTAACCTGTGTGCTTACCCTTCTCTTTGACATGAAGTTTATGTGTAGGACAGTTGAGCATAGGATTATGAGGAAGAATTACTACACCTACTCCTACTACCACTACCATTAACTCCTCCTCCTCCTCCTTCTATTGCTACTACTACTACTACTACTACTACTACTACTACTACTACTACTACTACTACTACTACTGCTACTACTGCTACTGCTTCTGCTACTGTTGCTCCTACTACTGCTACTATTGCTGCTTCTACAGCTGCTTCTGCAGTTGCTTCTATGCCATTTTTGCATGTACCTTTGCTTTGAGCTAATTGAATCAACTGGATGAATACTTGAGGTGAATACACCAATAGGGGCTTATAAGCTATTGTTCTAGGATAGTGAACCCAAAAAGAACCTTGACAAATAATCACTAAACCAGTTCAACTTGAGAGTAGTAACCTTGAGAAGATACTACATTTAATATTACAAGGAGCTTTAACTTTATCATTGTTAAGTCTCCAACAATTGACACCAATCCACAACCTACTTTTAACTCAGGAATTAAAGGAGGACTTTAGTGGAAATCCCTTTTATTTCCAATAAGCAGTGAGCTTTTCTAGTATTTTTATGATTATCATTACAGATATTTCTGCTATGGCTAGTATATGATGTCCATCTCAGAATATGACAAAATCATTGTTTCTTTTAGCATATCTCTTTATTAAAATCTCAGGACACAAAGTAAGCATTCATTATGTTGCATGGTACATTAGAAAAAGAACATTAGGGCCTAAGAATTCGTGCTGTTCCTCTAGTTTATCATCTGCCTTAGGTAAGACAATATCTCTGGGTCTTAAAAACGAGAAAACAACTATAAACAACGGCAAAAACCCACTGAATTGTTAGCTGAGATAATGGTGTTCAAATATTGGCTTTACTAGCCAGTAGGTTTACTATATTGGGCAGGTCACTTAACTCCTTCCTAGGAGAAAGAATTGGAATCTTATTAAATTATAACCACTTTTTTCCTAGGAAAGATGATGTGAACCAATGTATACTTTCAGATATCAAAATTATCCAATATATATTAGAAAAATAAATGTGATAATGTTACTTTATAGCTCCTGATGGGGTGTACTGAGTCAGCTACTTTTCAATAGAAATCTTATATCTTCTCATAGCATATATTCAAGATATGTTTCCTAAAAAAACTTTCAAAAACATTTCAAAAGGTAAAAATTATATTTGTCTCCGATTATTTATATGGAAACAAAAGATAAAACCACACATAATCCAGAAAACGTTATTGCTAAAGGTGATGTCTTATTATGAAAAAATTTAAAGTCCTTAAGCACAGAGGTATGTCTTCATCATTATGATCAACCAAAATAAAGTGAGAGGCAGATTTAAAAAATAATAGCAGGTTAAGAAGAATCTGTATGAGAAAGAGATTCAGATTTTGGGGACGTAAAAAAAGAAATGGGATAGAGTATAGATAACAAAGTTTGGTTATATGCATTACATACATATATGAGGTTATATATATACATGCACATGTACATATATGCATAATTATATATATGTTTAGAGTATATATGTGTATATATGTTCATGTGTATGTGTTTATATTACATATGTCTAAATATATAAAATACAAGCATATATAAAATATATTTGAATGGAATCTTATAAACCTAATTAACAATATTTTAGAATATAAAGGAGGGATGGAGAAAATTGCCTAGGTTTACTGACCTAGAGAAATATCTTAGAGTGTAGAAACATGTGTATTCATCATTTGTTGCCAAAGAAGACCATGCCATCAGAGAAATGATGACATGACTTGGACTTGGCTTTGTTTTGAGTGAAGGAGGGCTGTGCTGGTCACCAGCCTCACTTCTCCTCCAGAGCCCTCTGAATCCAGTGACCAGGTATTCATCAGGATGACTGGAGATGACTCAGGATGAGGCAATTGGAGTTAAGTGACTTGCCCAAGGTCACACAGCTAGTGAGTGTTAAGTGTCTGAGGTGAGATTTGAAATCAGGTCCTCCTGACTCCTGCACTGGTGCTCTACCCACTGCATCACCTAGCTGCCCCAGAAAGAAAAAGTATTATCAGAAGAAGATAACAAAACATATTAAGAACTTCATTGGGGAGGTGCAGGAGAAAAAAGGGAATAAACATATTTTAAGTCCCTACTATGTACCAAGTACTCTGCTCAGCACTTTACAAATGTTATCAACTTTGATTCTCTCAACAATCCTCGGAGAATATCTCCATTTTACACTTGAGATAACTGAGGGAAAACGAAGTAAAATGATTTGCTGAGGTTAAAAAACTAGTCAGTTTTTGAGTCTTGGTCTGAACTCAGATATTTCAACCCCCAAAGCCTACACTCCACCCACTGCATCATCTCGCAGTCTCACTGGAGACAAATTCCAAAAAGTCCCCTCCAAATCCATTAACTAAACTCATGCCCTTAGCTGACTATAATATATGCATCTCACAGGGATGGTAGTTCAGAAGCACTAGAGTTTATAAATCACAAAGACAGATTTGATCTCACAAGTATCACTGAGACTTGGTAAAGTGAGGCTAATGTTTGCAATATAGTTCAGAAAGTACAGTCCCTCTTTGAAAATCACAAACGCAATGAAAACCAAAACAACAATAGCATGTGATTGAATATCACTGTATAGTAACAAAAGATATTCATGTGAGCATATCCGAGACTCAGACTCAGGAAACCTATTGGATAATATTTACGGGCAGATCAATGGAGACAGAGACAGAAAAATATTTTCATTATAATATATTACACAGCACCTGGACAGAAAGAGGAAATTGATGAGAACTTCAGGAAACTTATTGCAGCCTTGACACAGAGGCAAGATATAGTAATGACAATTCATTTCAATTATCTGGATACCAGCTATCACTTTCTCTACTCCAGGGAGAGAAGTTAATAATATTTCAGATGGGCTTACTAATGATTTAATCTTTTAAAAGGTGGAGAAAGCAGTAAGGATAATTGCTATTCAGAAACTTAGTCTAACCAACAAGGAATAACGTATTGTTAAAGTAGGCATAATGGAAACTTTGGTGGAAAGTGACTACCACATCTGAATATTTTTGATAGAAAAAAAAGACAATTGGATATAGTCTGACCAGCATCTCAGATCAGGGAGTTGATTTCAAAAGAGGATAGGAAGGATTCTTTATGCTATTATAAATCAGAATTAAAGCAAAAGGGAATGAAAAGTTCTCAAAAATGAATTCTAAATATACAAAGAGCAACAATTTCAATGAAAAGTATGAGTAAATATCTTGGAAATATGGTGGAGATCATATACAGCATTACTTTACCAAGGTCAAGTCATGCCAGATAAAACTCATTTCATTTTTGACAGGGTTATTAGAATGCTAAATGAATAAATGGTATAGGTATATTAGCTAAGTTTTAGCCAAGTAGCTGATAAATTATCTATGCTATCCTTATGGGAAAAAAAGAAACTGTGGGCTTCATATGAGAACAAACAGATGAATTTGGAAACCTTTTAATGATCACATCCAAAAGTACAAATAGTACAAATTGTACAGCTAGTACAAATAGTAATTTTGCACTTTGTAGTTTGTAACATGCTGTACAATATTTAATCTTTTATCATCACAATACTATTAGATGAAATAAAAATCACATAATAATAGATAACCTTTATATAGTACTTTTAGATTTGCTAACTCTAACAAATATCTCACTTTATGTTCACACCCTGGTGTGGTTACCTCGTTTACAGAGGATAAAACTCAAGTTGACAGAGCTTAAGTGTCTAGCTCAGGGTCACACAGTTTGCAAGTTTCTGAGGCCATATTTTATTCCAGATCTTCCTGAGTCAAGGTCTCTCATTTTGTGTATTGCATTGTCTAACTGTCTCAACAGCAGCTAGAGACTTAGAAGGCATGCCTATCAAATTTATAGATGACATAACAATGGGAGAAATAAGCAATTCTAGATGACAGCATCAGAATCCATAAAAATCCTGAAATGTTAGAAAAAATAAGACTGAATTAATAATACTAAATGTAATAGATACTACAGTTATCCCTTCCAAATTGCAACTTTTCCCATCATGGTTTCTGTATATCAAGGGTCAGCCTGAGAAATTAAATGGGAATCTTTTGGTATTTTTGCAGAAGCAGCAGATGGCAGGTGAAGGCCAGCATATGACACAGAAAACTTCAGAAATTAGAAATGCATAAAATATATGTAAAACATTGTAGAATATAAACATATTTTATTAATATGTTTATTAATATTATTATTAATTTAATAATATTAATATTATTAAAACCTTAATAATTCAGACTTCGTCTCTGGTACAAAGGGAGCTACAAAAAATTTACACAGATTTTCAAGATTGCACCCTGCAATGTGGAAGACATAATTGTTATTTAAAGTCGTATAAGAAAGATCAAAGAGCACCATGGAAGTATGACAGAAGGAAAGAATGCCTAGGTAAAGGTCTATTTGTAAAAAGAGAGCTTGACTTTTTAATGAATTGAAAGCACTTATGATACAACAGTGAAATATTGCTACCAAACAACAACAGCCTCAGGGGATATTAAGCTGTAGTAAGAGGGACATGACTTTGGAGAATAAGGGAATCACGATTGTCTATACACTTAGTCCTACCATTTAGTGATAATGTTCATTCTGGAACATTGTGTTTTTTATGTTTTTGATCTCTGAAAAGAAAACAGTTAACTGGAAATCATCTAGAGGAGAAAGAAGGTTAAAATGACTGAGAATGTAAGTTCTGGAGAAGAGAAAATACAAATGGTCTATCATGAATGCCGTCAAGTACTTGAAGAGCTGTCATTTGAATGGGGGAGTGAACCTCCTCATTTGTGACCTCAATGGAACAATTGATAAAAGTTTCAAAAAGGCAGATTTAGATTCGGCATAAAGAAAAAAAGAAATTCAAACAATTAGAGAATCTCAAAGTGGGATGGCTGGAAGGAGAAAGCACTTGATTTCTCCCCACTACAGGTGTATAAGAACTTGTATCTGCAAAGCAAAATAACCTTTTTAAAGTATAGACCAAACTAAATGCACCAGTATGGATGGACTGTGAACTCGCCCATCAATTAAATGTTTTCAACAAGGCAGAAAATAGAAGTAAGGGCAGGAATATCAGAATAACAGTGACACTGTCCTCTAAAAATGATATCATGACAGCTAACACCAAAAACAAACTGAGGTTGATGAAGAAAAGTGTGTTCATTCTTCATTGCCAAAGAAGACCACAGTATCAAAAAAATGATGCCCTGACTTGCACTTGACTTTGTTTTTGAGTGAGGGAGGGTTGTGCAGGTCACCAGCCTCACTTCTCCTCCAGAGCCATCTGAATCCAGTGACCAGATATTTATCGGGATGACTAGAGATGACCCAGGATGAGGCAATTGGGGTTAAGTGACTTGCCCAAGGTCACAGAGCTAATGATAGTGTCTGAGGTCAGATTTGAGTTCAGGTCCTCCTGACTCCTGCACTGGTGCTCTATTCACTGCAACATCTAGATGTCCCTGAAAAACAGTGAAGATATTAGAAAAGAATTCTTCCTCCAATGTTTACTGGTGCAAAAAGTAGAACTCAATATGTGACAGGGCTGATATCGGGGCAAGTGAATGAAATCGTACTGAGGATACAAAAAAGGATATACTCATCAATTTCTGTTTTGATTCTATTTTAGGTGAAAAAGAGAATACTCTTTGGATTGAAATGCAACAATGATGGCTAAGGTCAGAGAAAGGGAAAGAGAGCACTCACTTTCCCTTAATGAGTTTTAAACAATCTAGACTTAGATTTATTTTATTTTAAGGATAATGACATAATTATTACATATGAGGAGTCTTGTTTTGTTTTGTTGTCAGTAAGCTTTGAAAAATAATGTAGAATGGTATAAAAATTGCAGGATGAAAGAGTTTCTTTTTTAAAGAGTAAAATCAAGACCTGATATGGGTAATAAACTAGAATTTAGTTTATGTGGAAAATTAATATGTCTTATGTCCTCCACCTTAATGTGGTTATTTCCTCCTTGGAACTTCCATTTGAGAAAGTATCCAAGGCAAAAATGTTCACTTCTAACTTGGCTCAACAGACGACTCTGCTTTCATTTTTTTTTTTTTTCTACTTTGAGCAAGGTCAGACCATTTTACTTCCCCCATGTTCCCCACCTTCTTCCTGTTTTTTTTCTATGTTGTCCTCCCCCATTAATATGCAAACTCCTTTGAGGCAGGGAGTGTCATTCTCTTGGCTTCCATTGACATCCCCAGTGCGTGACACCTACTAAATGTTAAATGATTGTTTTTTTTAGTTGATTCTGATTCAGAACAGAATCTCAAATATTGTTCTCTATTCAATGCGCCATTTTTCAGAATGAATATTAATAATCTGGAGACAATCCAAAAGGAGGCAATCATACTAGAGAAATTCCTCAAGTCTGTCATGGGAAGTGGTTGGAAGTAAATGGGATTTTTTTCTTTAAGTATTGGAGATAAGAAGATTTAGCGGAAGGCAATATCTGGCTTCCAAAATTTAAGTATCTGAAACATTTCTACCTGGATGAGAGTTTAGAGTTTAGACTTACTCTTCTTGCCTGGATTGATCAGAATTATATATCACGGGTGAAATTTCAAAGTAGGAGAATATGCACGCTTAAGGTAAATGAAAGTTTTCTAAAAATTAAGCTTATCCAAAAGAAGAGGGTGCCACTGTTAAAAAACAAACAAATTAAAAACTTTTTTGTTCTAAGACCGTAGATCCTCCTCACACTCGAGATCTGTTGGTTGATTCTGTTGCTGAGGGGATTATTTTTCTCATTTACAGGATAGATTAGATGATCTGTAAAGTTCTTTCCAACTCTAGGATTCTGCAATTTTTGATCTTCTTATTCATTGGATTATAGGGTTATTATAGCTCTAGAGCTGGAAGGTGCAGAGGTTCTAAGCCATCAAGTTCCCGATTTTCTATACGAGGAAATAAGTTGGAATTTGAAGCCAGAATTTGAAATCCTTTCACCAAATACATTTTTCTAAATAGTACTTTTCTTATCTGTCCCATAAGAAAATGAAATGGATTGAATAGTTATCTAACATCATTTGTGCTTTTATTATTTGGATCTTAAAGCTCCTTAATTTCTACTTCTTTTTTGTTGTTTTGGAGAGGAATTAATGGTATCTTAACTTAAAAGAATGCCTTGGCAATTAGTGGACCTCATATAAAAAAAGAAAGAAAGAAAAGAAAAACTCCTCTTCTAACTAATGGCAGTGACCTTTGATTAACATTTCCTAATAAAGCTATCTTTAAGGAAAAAAAAATAAAACATCAACATATACATTCTAATTTTATTGGCCTTCATATGTATAATAATGTCATTTATTCAGTATCATTTTTGTTGATGTACAGTCATTTCAGCTGTATCTGACTCTTCATAATCCCATTTGGGACTTTCTTGACAAAAATACTGGAGCAGTTAGCTATTACATTCTCTAGTTCATTTTACAGGTGAGGAAACTGAGGCAAACAGTTACTATAATTTCTCCTTTTTCAGAAAACTGAAGCTTTCCTCTTTAAGTGCTGAAACATTACATTTTATGCATTGCTTGGGTACTTTTTTTTTTACAAGTATTTTGTATTTCTGTTGTAAAAAATATTTCTATCTATGATTTGATGGTTCTGGGTTCTGTTCCTGGCTTTGCCACTAACAACTTGAGAGAATGAAGGATCCTTTCATTCTCTGGGCCTCAGTTTTCTCACCTATGATGTTGGATTAGTGGTATCTGATCTCCATCAAAAACATAGGAACTAGAAGAGCTTTCAGAGAATAGTCAATCTAACCTTCTCAGAGAAACCTGAGGTTCTGATACATTAAATGTTTTATTGATGGTGACTTAGTTAATGGCAGAGAATCAAGATGATTTGTCTCTCATTCCAGTACTTTTTTCCACTAAAGGATCACAGAATTTCAGACTTGGAGTGGAACTCTCTGACTATATAAGACAATCCAAATGTCTTTATCTATGACAACCCCCAAAATAATCCTCACTACTCTCTACTTGACAAGAAGTCTTCAAAGCAGAAGGAACCCACTGTAGTCTGAGGCAGCCCATTTCATTTTAGGATATCTTTACAAATTTGGAAGATTTACCCTTCTATCAACTTGCTTCTCTGTGACCTGCATTATTGCTCTTATTCCTGTATTCTTTAGTTACTCAGAAAAATAGTTATTCCCCTTCAACATGACAGATCCAGCTACATGTCCTCATATTTTTTATTGAATTTTTAATTGTGTACATAACAACCATCTTCCATCCAATAAACATTTATTATGTACCTATTACTCTCATCTGCTAAGCACAATGCTAAGCACTGAGGATACAAAAAGAGACAAAAGTACTTTTTTTGGGTTACAAGGAACTTACAATCTAATGAGGGAGATGGTGTGCAAAGAAATGTATGTAAAGCAAGTTATAGAGAGAATGAGGAGGAAAAAATGATTAAAAGAGGGAAAGCAGTGAAATTCAGAGGGGTTATGGAACACTTCTGTAGGAGGTAGAATTTTAGTCAGTATTTAAAGGAAGCTAAGGAGGTTAGTAGTAAGAATGGAGGAGGGAGAGCATTCCAAGCATGGGGGACAGCTAGAAAAAATACCCAGAGTTTAGAAATGGAATGTATTGTTTGTGTAACAATCACTGTATTCAAGAAAATTTGTTTGGAAGTAAGGTATAAGAAGACTGGAAAGGTAGGAGAAGGCTATGTTTAACACAAATATATCAACATATAAAGAACAAGATAGAGGATTACGTGTCAAATTTTATTTCTGTTATGTATGTTTTGAAGGAAATATCTCTTTCCATATATTTAAGCATACATACACACATGTGTATATATATTGATATGTACACATATACACACATGTATAAGTGTGCATAAAATATAATTTAATAAAGTAATAACTTGTGTTATTTATGTGCCCACTTTCCTTTTAATTTTTCTTCTGTACATTTATAAGACCACATGATTTTTTGCCTGATAAATTTCTGTCCAGCATTGTACTTATTTACAAAGTCTAATTTAGAGCCCATTTTATGATTACAAATTTATTCCTAGTTAATTTCATCTTGCGAGATTCAGCCCACTGTTCTAATCTGCCAATATCTATATCTATACATATAGCATCTATTTCTGTATCTTTCTATATTTATATCTAAATTTCCCTCTGTGTGTGTATGTATATATATATATATATATATACATACACACACATCTTATCCATTTATCTTTTTATATCATCTATTAAATGTCTATCTATCTATCTATCATCTATCTATCTATCTATCTATCTATCTATCTATCTATCTATCTATCTATCTATCTATCTATCCTATCTTTCTATGCTTCTATCATCTACCTGTCTCCTGATGTTTTAATTCCCTTCATTTGCTACCTCATCCTGCTTTGTGAGCTTTGCACATTTGATAAGCATGCTATCCATAATATTATCCCAATAATTTGCAAAAAATATTTTTAAAAAAAGGGAAAAAGAATGAAGCTATTGGTCCCTGAAACTCTCTACAAGTGAATTCCTTCCTAGCTTATTCAGAGCAAACAAGTATGATTTAAAGATGAGTTACAAGGTGCCAAGTACCCTGTGCTCAAGGAACTTACATTCTGACAAGGAAAAATTTTGATAATACAATACAAATTCATTTGAAGGAGTAACTATTTTGTTCTAGTTTTTGTGTCTGCACTAGTGGGCTTAGTAATTAATAATAACAAATAATTATTGTTATAAAACAATGATAAATAATTATTAATAAATGGTAACTGATAAAATTTTCCTTGACTCTGACCATTCAGCTCTGGTTTAGTTGATCCAATTGTACCATCATCTAGCCCTCATCTCTCCATCTTTTCCACAAAACAGTGATACTTTATAAAGATAAGTGGAATAGCTGTGGTTTGTCCTTCTTTTAAGAGGAGGACTATGACATCAGGGAGACTATGACAAGACTGGCATTGAATTTGACTTGAGTGAGGGAGAGCTTTGCAAAGTCACCAGCTTTACTTTCTCATCTGGAGACATCTGGGCCCAGTGGTCAGATATAGATCAAGACAGCTGGAGATGGCCCAGGATGCAGTGAGATACCTTTGCATTTTTAAGCTAAGGTCTTTCCAAATTCTCACTTTGAGTGAGGCAATGCCCATTCAGTGAACAGTCCTACTATAGAAGTGGAGTCAAGGGATGGTTTCTTTATTAATACTACTAATAATAATTTTTTTTTAAAAATCAAACCAATAGGGGAAGACCCTCACACTTGCTGGCCAAAACAGAAACAATTACTGTCTATATTCATTTTGAGCCAGGAGGGCCCAAAAATTGGCCATAAAGTGGCACTTGGTCAGGGACGTGTTGCTCTCCAATCAAAGATTTCCTTCTCAAAGATATGAGACAAGAAAACTTGATTGGTTGACTTTTGAGGTCACCATCAATTCTGTAAACTATGGACTACTACACGGATTGGCAGGAGGCAGGCTATTTAATAGTCTGGACAAAATAGAAATATGGTGATAAGATTTTGGGTTATAGTGGGAAGGCAGATGAATGGAAAAATCTGAGAAACATTTTAAAAGACGTACTGCTAAGTCTTAGTGATAGATTGAGAAAAGGTATGATAAAGACAAAATATGATTTACACCTGGGAAAATTTCTTGAAGATCTAAAAATCTGCACAGACATAGGGAATTAAACATAAAGGTTGCCCTTTGATTTACCAGGTATTTCTCCTTATTTCACTTAACTAAACATAGAGTTCTTAGAGGTCTTTGAAGGTAGATAACTACAAGAATCTCAGGCATCCCTTAAAATCTCTTTGTGCTACAGCTTTGGAACTAATCTTAGTCAGCATCATAGGGGATCAATCCTAGGTCATTACTTTGGCTTCAGAATATAATTGAGTGAACGAAGAGAAATCTCAGTCTGTAGCACCTATGAGGCAATTTGATGTTTTTCTGAATGGTGGATGCTCTGTTGGTGATTAGAAATCTTTCCTTGGCTGACTTTGATCCCTTCAGCATGAACAGTCAAATTGCCTTTTTCTGCAGTCCTCAGTTTTCCACCTTGCAGCACAGGAGCAGATATAATCAATCAACATACATTTAGGAAGTACCTACTATGTTTCAGGCACTGTGTTGGAAAAGATAGATACAAAAGTTAAAGTCCAGGCCCTCATGGAGTATACATTTTGTCAGAAGAGGATATATATATATATATATATATATGTATATATATGTATATATATGTATATATATGTATATATATATGTATATATATATACATACACACAAAAATACATGTATTTTTAAATTTTTAAAAATACATGTATATGTATGAAAACAGAGAGATAGACAAAGGGAGAGAGAAAGACAAAGAAGAAAGAAAGGAAGAAGAAAGAGAAAGAAAGAAAGAAAGAAAGAAAGAAAGAAAGAAAGAAAGAAAGAAAGAAAGAAAGAAAGAAAGAAAGAAAGAAAGACATGCCCCTTATAGATAAGTTTCCAATTCTAATTATTTCTCATAGTCTGACAGAAAAGTATGGGGACTTTTATGCTTTCCCTGGTGTCATGACTTTATCATTTTCATGTAAATGTTGTTTCTGTGTGGTTATTTGTCCTTCAGTTTCAAAGAAAATCAATGGCATTAAATGGTGATGTCTTGACTCATGCACAAAGTGGGTTTAAGTGAGGTTGAATTGCATGAAGTCATACGTCTCACTCTCTCTTCCAGAGTCATTAAAGTCCAGTGGCAAGGCAAAAGTCAAGATGACTGACCATGACCCAGGATGTAGTGTATGACCTTGGCATCTTCAACATCTGACCATGAGCTTTCCAAAGCACCTGCTTCAGTTGCCTTCATGACTGTTGGAACAAATTGTTCTCATCCACTTATTCTGCCAGGGAATTCTTCATATGCTGAGAGTAGATATCCCCATAATTCAACAACATGCTTGAGGTCTGTCAGTTATCCTCAACCTGGGTTAGTCTGTCTACCAAGACAGTTTACTGGGCCGTGGCCATTGAACATGCTACACCTTCTTGGAGCCACAGATAAGAGTTGAATGCAGCCTTAGAAAACTGTAGGTGCTAGTCTTTTTTGTACACCTCATATATTCAATTCCTGGGAAGAGATTATTTTGTTAAGAGGGAAAAAGTAATCATTCTGTCAACCTAAACAAAACAGGCATGTTCAATTGTATACAACATATACAAATGTACAACATATACAAATGAAAATCAGAATATCTTAATCACAAATTCAGAGGAGGAAGACACCCCCAACAATCCTTATTTTAATATGTACTTGAACAGAAATTTCCTCTACCATGTTCCTAATAAGTGTTCAGCACATTCAGCCTTTGCTTAATGACTCCCAGTTTCAGGGTGGAAGTAGGAGGCATAGTAAACAATCTCCCAAAATATTCCACTTTTCAGAAACTCTATAAATAGAATTGAATTCTTTGCAATATTTATTGCTTTTCAGTTGTTATTTGATAGATGACCCTTCATGACCTTATGAAACTGGGTCCTTTGGGATAGCAGTGACAAAAATTATATTACTTGAAAATATCTCTCATAGTTATGTGATGCTTGGGTACATGTGCTTTGGACCTCAATTCTAAAATTAAATTTCTCTCTAAAAATCACATTTCTCCCTAACCTCAAAACACTGTCTCAGGAAGTTTCTCCCCAGTCCAAGGACACAGCCTGTCACAAGAAAAAAAAATGTTATCTCCTTTCCTGACATAGTAGCCAGTTGCACCTATAAAACTGAATAGTGTGAACCAGGTGTGAATTGGCTGAACTGGCAGTGTACTGGGTCATACCTACTGACCAATCATATGTATCCTAGACTTAGATATATGTATCCTCCCTTACATTTATCTTGTCTAACAAGACATTGATGAGAGCCGCCTGGTACTTCTTAGTCATTTCTGACCTTAGTTGATGTTTTAGGCTTAAAACCACACCTTCAAGTACCCTACTTCCCCCTTTAGGCTATTTCCCAATGAATTCTGGGTAAAATACTTATCAGTAGATACTAAAATTGCATGTCCCTTTAAGAATTAACCTCTTATTTCCCTAATCCCACCCCGAATCACCTAGTTAGTATATTTAGCACATGTTTTACTATAGACTATCCTATACAAACTTTACCTATTACCCCTCTAAGGTTGAAGGTTCCCTAAGAATTTTTGCCTGCTAAAAAGCATAATAAATCTTTACCTTGACCTCAAGAGTGTTTAAGTCTCAGAATTTATTCCAGGTCACCTGCCCCTGTATTCTTGCTCCTATACTTCAGTCTTTGGTGGATTTCAGAATTCCATCCATCCCATTCACTTTTTCAATGCTTATCATTAGAATACCTTTCCCCTCAAATCTTTTGTTCTTCTGACTAATTACTCCAAATTCCTTCAAATGATTCTTTCAACTATCCAGTCCCAACTCCCCAAAAGTTTGTCTTTGTCCTTTAGACAATGTGGTGTGCATTATTATGCACAATACTCCAAATGTGGCCTGACTCAGGCAGCATTTACTGAGACAATCACCTCTTTGTTGTAGACATATTGTACCTTTTAGTGTAGAGGTAGAGGGACTTCTCACACAGATGGTATCCCACAGCCATGAAATCTAAATACTTGTGAATCACATGATCTTTTGTCTTACGTTATTTCCTTTGGGACATGAAGTTAAATCACATCAATGCCAGTTGAAGGAGATAAGAAGAAATTTTCCAATTATTCACACACACATCAGAATTATGACTCCCAAAAAGACATTAAAAACCGAGGTAATCACTTATAGAAGGGCATTGACATCCAAGAAGACACTCTATCTCAAACATATACATGTGCACATATGTACAAAACCAACAAAAAAGCAACTATAAGAACAAAAAACTGTGGCCTAAGTTTCTTATTTCCCTCGAAAAGACTTTTAATATCTTTCCATGCAGATCAGGTGTCTTTGGCTTTCATTATGCCCAGATCTAATTATATCCCTGCAGTGATATTATGGCTTTACCAGGAAAAGAGAGGATTGATAAAGGATTAACAAAAGAGTCAAAAATTCCAAGAAAAATGGAGCAAGGAGAGGTGCAAACTTATAATTCCTTTCCATGGTTCAAATGACTAATCAGTAGAGAATCTAATCAGTAAGTCAATTAAAAAGCATTTAAGTACTTACTTATCATCTATGCATGGTGTTAAGTGCTATGATATAAAGAAAGATAAAAGCAAGGTCCCTTCCTGCAAGGAACTTATAACATGATAACAGATATAACATTTAAATAATATAGATGATAGGTATAGAGTACATGGAAAGATATCTACGAAAAGAAAGTTCAAAGTCTAAAATCTATCAGGTAACAATGGAATTTGATTGAACTGGCAGGGGCTTTTTATAATTTGTTCCTGTCTCCCCAACAACTACCACCATGACCTGAATGTAGTAAGTATTTGAAAAATACTTACTGAATGAATGGATGAAATAATCCTGGACGAAGGGGATGAGGCAGGAAAAAAAAACCACAATCTGACTTCAGAAAAAGCTAAGTAATATCTCAAGAAATACTAGGAAGAGAAGAGTATGGAGAATAATAGATTGAATCTCTATTGAGTGATGAAAAAATACTTCAAAAAACAAAATAAAAACAATCCCAGAAATACTTGTTTTCTAGTGTTGGAGTGATGTTACTCCCTAATGGGTTAAAAACCATGGCATTCCCTTCCAGATAAGTTCTTTCATTAAGTTACAAGTTTCATGTCACTCCCATGAGAGGAATGTCTCCTCATGTAATGGGAAATATGCAAAAGGTCCCCGTCTGTTAGTGTTAGCTCAGCACAACATCCTTCTAGCTACTTATTTCACCTAGGCTCCTCGAGCACAGCCTGGTCTTGTTTCTCCAATTTCTTTGTGTGGAATCCTGAATCAGCTACCCAAATTGTTTTCCTGCATCCTGGACATAATATTGTATTTTGTTTATCTTCAACATTTTCTGATCATTTCAAAACTTCTTAACTATCAAGTCTCTAACCTTAATTTTTGCCTCTACCTTCACTATTCACAAGTCCATGTATATAACATGCAAAAAGGCAATAATGTGAAGTGTGTAGAGAACGGATCTCAGAGCCAGATTTCCCTGGCATCCAATTGAGCCTCTGACACATCAAGGCTGTGTGATTTAAGGCAAGTCTTTTAACTTCTCAGTACCCTAAGCCTGGAATGTACCAATCTACACAGGTAGAGGTAGTTTCTTCATACAGGAGTTCCCGATTATAGTTGTCCATCTCTAAGGGAGTGGGATGGAGGTAGGAGAAGGGGAAAAAAAGGAAGGAAAAAAGAAATGTATATGATCACTTTGTTGTACATTTAAAAGAAATAGCAAGTTGTACATAATAGATTTGTACTGTGCAATCATCTTTTTGTTAATACTATGCTATAGAAATGCTTGTTTTATTCCACAAATGAAAAATAAAATAAATAAAAAAAAAAGAAAAATACAGATCTAGTTTCTATTTATCTCATATGCAGACATGCTGTAGACAAAGTTCATATTACAGGCAAGGGCAAGGCAGAAGATGTGGCTCACAAAGACAGAAGCCATGGGTATGTTTCCCCTCCCTTGGGAAGGTTCTTCTCACAGGCCAAACACATATATAGTAAGGTAGCCTCTTCAGAAACAGAAGAAAATCTAATCTAGGGCAAGATGAGCAGATGGCCAGAGCTGCCCTGGCTTAAAATGGAATTGGAACTCACATCACACCACCTTTGGACTATTCCTTTTCATTGTTGACTTGTAATCCAGAGAGAGCTATTAGTTAAACTTTATTACTAGCCCTGGTGGCCACCTTGGGAATTTTCCAGACTGTGTCTCATAGCTATATTTTCTTTTTTGCTTTTTGTTTTTTTGTTTTAAATTAACTAATGACCCACTTAACCTTTCTAAACTATTGTCTCATCCTGTAGTAAATGAAGGTCTATGAGGGCCCCAAGATTTTTAAACTTACAGTCAATGTTTTAGACTGGTTTAATTCAATTGAATGAAACCTTATTATGTGTGCCAGATGGGGCGGCTAGGTAGCACAGTGGATGAAGTGTCAGCCTTAGAGTTAGGAAGACTCATTTTTCTGAGTTCAGATCTGGCCTCAGACACTAGCTAGCTATGTGACTCTACGCATGTCTTTTAATCCTGTTTGCCTGAGTTTCCCCATCTGTAAAATGAACTGGAGAAGGAAATGACAAACCGCTTCAGTATGTTTGCCAAGAAGATCCAAAAGTGGGGTCATGAAGAGTCAGATATGATTGAAAAACTGCTGACAAACCACAGAATGTGCTGGAAACTTCTCTAAGGCCTAGAATTGCAAAGATGGAGATGAAATAGTCCTGATCTCGAGGGACTCAAAATTAATTTGAGAAAACAGCACTTCTCATGAAATCCATCACTGGGGCTCCAATAGTGAGAGACAAGAGCTACATCTAAGCGTATAACTTCAATCTCATTCACATTTATGCTTGTTTTATTGTATGTAGTCTTTTGTAGAAATGGAACAAAGCTAGTTGGAATCCTCAAAAACAAAAATACAAACTAAATATATTGTTGGCAGACTTTTCAAAAGTCAGACTGAATATTGCACTATGATTTTTTGGAATACTCTTTTCTTGCCGTAAGGCTTGGCCTAGGAGGGATTACATGTTAGAATAATGTGAATATCGTGGTAAGCTGAGGAAGAGTTCTACATTTAACTCCCCAAATAATTGTCTTTTTTTAAAAAAAATTGAATAAATACAAGAAATATTGAAGGGAAAACTTTCTGAGCCAAATATACTATTTCTCCTCCTCTTTCTCTGATCTTCATCCAATCATTTTTTTTTTCAGATTTGCTGTCCATTTATTAGAATGAATTGAAATTACTTATTGGAATATCACAGGGCCATTTTATAAGCCAAGCTAACAGGTGTAATTGCTTTTGGGAGATCTATTCATCTCTAGTGCCGCTTTCTTGAAGATTGGTATTTACCAAGTAACTGCAGTGAGTGTAGTTGGTTAATTATATCAAGTAAATTTGGGTCCAGAGATGGGAGAGATCAATCCAAAAAGAAATAATATGTCTTTGCAGCTGAACAGTCTGTCCAATTAAGTAGATTTCCTCTTCCTGAAGTTGCATTTCAAATTAATGTTCGTACGTTAAATAGCTCTACTGCTGGCTGATAGCATCTTATCAACAGTTAACGTCAACATTATTAAGATTCTACCAAAGAGAAAATACTGGGAAGGGCAGACATGACTGAGCATTTAGCATTAGTCCTAATGACAATGTTTCCATAGTAGGATTCAATTTCCTATTAATTTATTTTCGCTTCTGCAGGTAAAGATCACAAATACCCATCAATCAACTGCGTAGATATCCACTGTTATTTCTCAACATTCCTTTATCATTTAGATGAGAGAGTAAACATTTTTTTGCTCTCTTCTCTGTTATCTTTAGAAGTTTAGAGCAAAAAAGAATGGTAAAATATGTCACCTGAAAGTTTGGAATGTTCAAGATAAATCTTTGGTACTCTTGGAAAGCAGTATGTATACTATGTGCCTTACTCTGTAGCAGTCACTATAGAGGGGGAAGGGGAGATGTTGGTGCTTTCAACTTTTACCTTACCTTCTAAAGGGAAAACTATGCCCTTACAATCCTGAATAACATGATCATTGCCTTTAAAAGACAGTGTGGGAGAAAACCTCATCATTGGAATGGTAATAACACTCTCACCTATTCAGAGGGTGGTTCTGAGGATCAAATGAGTTTTTCTTGACATTTAAAGTGCTATGTGAATTTCAGTTATTATTGTTACTTAAGTGTTGCCCTTATCCTTGAGGGCAAATAATGTTTCCATTTTGTCTACGATTCTCCAGCATTTGTACAGTGCTTGGTCCATTGGCGTTGAATAAATGTTTATCGGTGATTTATTCAAAGGAAATCATAAATTATAGAACTCTTTTCTAAAGTATGACCCTTTCCCTCAATCTCTGACGTGAATCTTATTAAAATCTTTCAAATTAAGCCAACACTTTCAAAAAGTATCTACTATATCCAAGGTGTTGTGTTCATGTAAGGAAATACGGACCAACTAAAGTGAAAAATAATTGTGATCCTTAAGGTATTTAAAGTCTACATAACTCATGAACTGCTCACATAACTAACATATCACATTCTTTGAAAGCAGTGTACCATGCTATAAAAATCATTGGATTTTCACCCAGTAGTTCTGTGTTCAAGTCTCACCTCTACTGGGTTAGGTGGTAGAAGTCACTTTACCTCTCAAGATTTCTCTTTTGTTTTTTTACCTGTCAAAGGAGGGGTTTGTGAATGATCCTCTTAATGCTCCCTTCTAACTTTAATTCATAAGAAAGCCATGATACATTTGCTGGTATATATGTATGTGTATAAATATATGTATATATATATATATATATATATATATAGTATGTATATGTCTGTCCATATGTATATATAAGTATGTGTATATATGTATATGTATTTATGTGCATATGTTTGCATACATATACATATAAGTGTATATTGGTATATGCATATATATAATGAATATTAAACTCATTAAATATGAATGATGAAAATAAGATGGATATATATATTCATCTCAGTGCCTAAATTGGGAGTATACACTTATCCTGATGAAATATCATTGTAGCATCAGTGCAGAATATCATTCACTATTTATTGATCATCTTTGTTTATATTGGGCAGCTAGGTGTTGCAGTGGATGGATCACCAGTACGGAAGTCAGGAGGACCTGAGTTCAAATCTCACCTCAGACACTTGACACTTACTGTGTGACCTTCGGCAAGTCACTTAACCCCAACTGCCTCATCCTGAGTCATCTCCAGTCTGATGAATATCTGGTCACTGGATTCAGATAGCTCTGGAGGAGAAGTGAAGCTGGTGACTTGCACAGCCCTCAATCCCTCAAAACAAAGTCAAGTGCAAGTCATGTCGTTATTTCTCTGATGGCATGGTCTTCTTTGGCAAAGAAGGATAAACATACACATGCTTATATTAAACCATGGGGAAGCATTTGATTTTCAGGAGGAATCTTGGAACTACAGTATTAGAGATAAAGGAAGGTTCAGAGCTTTAGAGGTCATCCAGCACAACACACTCATTTTACATTTAAGAAAATAGAAGCACAGATTAGTTTAGGGACAAGATGAAAATCACACAGCTAATAAGTGCCAGAGAAATTATTCAAAACAAAATTTATTTCAAATCCAGCACTCTCCTCTTGAGTATTATGGCAATTATTAGTTACCAAAGCTCAGAGAGATGTATGTGTTTATGTGTGTGTGTATGTGTGTATTCATGCATGTGAGGAGTGACTGATGTGAAAACCAGAAATCTATAATGAAAATTATAACTGTCAAAAGAATTTTTCATTGGTCAAGTAAGAAATCAACATTGATCCATCTTCACTGAAAGGTTAGCTTCCAGTGGTGCTTGTTTACTTCTACATTTCCATCTGAAACTAGAAATCATTACATTCAGTGTCTCTGTTCAGTGGATGATAGAGGAGGGGAAAGTGATTGACATACCCAAGTCAACTGGGGTATGAGATGAGACAGGTCAAGGAATGCAGTCAGAGGCTGGAAATTATCTAAATTAATAGCATGTTGGAGAATCAGATAGGTGATCTTAACTCATGCACCAAATTTCTACAAGTGCAGAGTCACCAAATGTCAAGTTAGAGGGTCCTCAAAGACCATCCAGTGTCACTCATCACTAAACCTAAAGTGCCTCAAAATAATGCCCCTAAAAAAAGTGGTCATCCAACTTAACCTTGAAGAACTGCAAAGGAAAATCTACTGTCTCCAAAAGCAGCCCATGCCCATTTACAAGACTATAATCATTAGAGAGCATTTTTTTCTTTTAATGTTGCAAAAAATATTGTTTAATAATTGTCATCCATTACTCTCTAGATCCAAGTGAACAAATCCATTCGCATGTCCATGTAATAAGTCTTCATAAACTCCAGAATGACCATTATGTTCCCCTCACTATTTCTGTTCAAATCCACCATTCTTAGGTCTTTCAAATAAGTGGCAGCCAGGCAGAGTCATGTCATAGCGTGGTTACAACACTGAAGCTGAGGTCAGTTCAAATCCAGTCTTCAATATTTGCTAAATGTGTGACTACAGGAAAGTCACTTAGCTACTCTCTGACTCACTTTTCTCATCTCTAGAGTAGAGATCATGACTGTATCTAACTCTCAATTTTATCATATGGCTGGCATTCGTAAAGTGCTTCACAAATCTAAAAGCATGATATTACCTTTATTTTTATGGTTCTTGCTGCTGCTGCTGGTGATGTTGCTGTTATGATTATTAAGGAACTAGGTGGCTCATTGGACAGAGTACTGGACCTGGAGTCAGAAACACCTGAGTTTAAATATAGCCCCAAACACTTACTAGTTGTGTGACCCTGGGCAAGTCACTTAAACTCTGCATGCCTTAATCTACTGGAGAAGAAAATGACAGCTCTAGTATCTTTGCCAAGAAACTCCATAGACAGTATGGCACATAGGTTCACAAAGAGTAAGATACAACGGAATCACTGAACAGCAACAAACTACACCAAACTATTATTTTATTATATTTATTTATATTTATACATTATTTTTATATTTACATAACATATTATAATATATCATATTTATAATAATATCAATATTACATTGGTATTATTATATTGATCCCAACATTTTGAGTCATTTCACCACCTTGTTTTTCTTCCTCTGTGGATTTTCTAACTTTTAGCATTATAGAATCATATATTTAGAATTTAATAGGTCCTAGAAGATCAACTAATGAATCTGCTTATTTTTACAGATGTGGAAACTGATGCTGAACAAGTTTAAGTGATCTGCTCAAAGTCAAATAGGTGGCAAATGACAAATGGAGAATCTAACCCTGTCCTTCTGCTGCAAATGCTCAAATTCATTGCTGTCTTCCCTAGAATAAACAATTCAGAAAATAACAGTACTGCCGAGGTGATATGACCCAAGCAGACTATGGTGGGACTATTTCTGTCCTAGACCTAGATTATACTTCTCTTATAGCAAATCCAGATTGAATTAGCTTTCTTGCCTAACTGAGCAGGGAAGAAATGTATTTATGCCCAAATCCTCAAAACATGAGATATTAATAAAAAGCTGCAGCTATCTGTCACTACTGAACATCTCTCTGTTCAGCTTCTTCTCTTCCTGCCTTCTGGTTTCAAGAAAGACTGAGGACAATATCATCTGTCCTTTTAAGATCTGACCTACTGTTCTAGCAAAATACCAGTTTGGGGAGTTCAGGACAGGGAAATTGCTAGATATCGCCACTTCTGTAGAATTTGAAATCTTTATGACAGAATTCCTAGAGGAAAGAAAGTCATTTTACTGGAACATCCTCTATGTCAAATTTATTGCACGCTTACAGAAAAAGGCCTTTTTTCCCCCTTGATTCTAAGCTCTCTACTCCTTGACTTCACTACTGCATGAAATAATTATATTTTAGATCTAAATAGGACTGTATATATAATCTGGTTTATGTCCCTCATTTTATAGAAAAAGAAATTGATATAGAGAGAGGGTAAGGTACTGATCAAGGTCAATGCACCTTGGATCATAGAGAGGGAGCTAGAAGCTATCTCAGATGTCAATTAAGGCAGGACACTCATTTTACAGATGAGGAAAATGAGAACAAGTAAAAGTAAATAACTTGTCAATGATCCCACAGGGAATGAGTCAAAAGGGAGATTAAAAGTTGGGTGCTCTGATACAGAACCAATGTCCTATTCATTGTTCTTTGGTGCCTGTACATGATAGTGTAGCAAAATCAGGCCTGAAACCCACATTAATCACCAGGGAAATGGATTCTCCACTCTAACTTGATGCATTTATGCTTGCAATAGCTGAGTCAACTAATGGATACAATAATCAAAGATGGTATGAAACCAACCACAAATATTAGTTCACTGTTTCTTTTCTACATGGTAACTTTACATGCCACGATAAATGTCCTTTGAAGTAATAGATGCAGAGCAGAGCCAAAATGCTGGAGAAAATTCAGGAAGTTGCCTGAACTCTCCCTAGTTTCTCCTAAAAGTAATGTTAAATCAAACCTCTAAACAGACTCTGGGACAACAAAACTTGAGAAAAGATGGAGTGAAATGGTTTTTCCAGTTTAAGATAACTTTGAAGGACTTCAAGAAAGGTTTGGTTCACTCGGATAAAAGTGGAATGCATCCCAGTGCAGAGGGTATCTGAGTATGCTAGTGGGAGGCATTTAGTCACAGCACAGATCAGCAATTGAGGCCCCATGATCCTGACTCAGTAGGCTGAAGGCATAGCAGGTCAGCTGTGAGGCTTCCAGCCCCAGCACAGAAGGCACACTTCTAGGTCCAGCATACACAGCAGAAATGACTAAGCTGGACCACCCCACCTCAGCACAGTGGCCAAGCCATCAGTACCTCAGGCCCTGGCACAGGAAGCCAATGACAAGTCTCTAGGCCCCATGCACAAGAAGTTGGGTAATGGTCCCCTGTGCCTAGAAGTAGAGCTCAAATTTAAAAGTTATGAAATAAGCTTAAAAATGAGGGGAAAACAAACAGAAATAAAGTAACCCTCAATGTAGAAAACTACTATGGCAACAAGGAAGATCAAAACACAAACTCAGAAGAAGAAAATATTATAAAAATGGCTACCTTTAAAGCTTCAAATGAGAATATGAATTGGTTTCAAGTGCAAAAAGTCTTCCAGGAAGAGGTCATTTTTTTAAAATTAAATAAGAAATCAAAAAATTCAAAAAAGAAAATTTAAAAAAAGAAAAGAGAGTTGTGCAGGAGAATTATATATAAAAAAGAGCCACCAACTTGAAAAATGAAGTGCAAAAACTGACTTAAAAAAAGACCTTCCACAGAATAATTGAAATTTTAAAAAATCCATTAAAAAAAAACTCCTTTAAAAGAAGAATTGAACAAATGGGGGGAAAACCCACTGAAGAAAATTGTTCCTTTAAAAGTAGAATCAGACAAATGGAAAAAGAGGCACAAAAGCTAATTGAAGAAAATGGTTTTTTTAGAAATTATAATTGAGCAAATGGAAGCTAATGACTGAGATGTCAATAATCAGTCAAATAAAATCAAACAAATGAAAAAATTAGAAGAAAATGTAAAATATCTTGTGAAGGTAACTAATCTAGAAAACAGGTCCAGGAGAAATAATTCAAGAATTATTGGACTACCTGAAAGACAAGATTAAAAAAAAGAGCCCACATACCATCTTTTAAGAAGTTATCAAGGAAAATTGCCCTGGATATTTCAGAACCAGAGGGTAAAACACTCATTGAAAGAATCCACCAATTACCTTCTGAGATGCCAAAATAAAAATTCCAAGGAATATTGTATCCAAATTCAAAATTATCAGGTCAAAGAGAAAATATTGCAAACAAAAAAAGAACAAGTCAAATATCAGGGAGCCACAGTCAAGATTAAATAGGACTTAGAAGTTTCTACCCTAAAAGGATCAGAGAGCTTGAAATATGATATTCGAGAAGACAAAAGAGCTTGAATTACTACCAAAAGTCAACTATCCAGAAAAATTGAGTATAATCTTTCAGAGAAAAAGATAGATATTCAGTAAAATAAGGGACTCACAAAGTTTCCTGAAGAAAAAAGAACAGTTAAACAGAGAATTTGATCTCCAAATAAAAGACTCAAGAGAAGCAAAATTGCAAACAGGAAAGAAAAAAAAATGTTATTTAATAAATGTTAAACTGCTTCCATCACTATAAGGGAAAATGATATTTATAACTCTTGGGAAATGTATGTCTATTAGGGCAATTCAAAAGATACTATGTAGACAGGGTAGGAGTATGAGTTGGCATTAAGTTGATGATATTAAAAAAAATAAGAGTGGAAAAAAAGACTGTATTGGGACAAGAGGAAAACGGAAGGCTGAGTAAATTACATCACATGATGAGGTATAAAAGATGTATTACAGTAAAAAGAAAGAAGGGAGATAGTGAGCATTGCTTAGACCTTACTCTTATTAGATTTAGCTCAAAGAGAAAATAGCATACACTCTCAGTTTGGTATAGAAATTTCTCTTCCACTACAGAGAAGTAGAAAAGGAAAGGGGAAAGAAAATGAATTGGGGGAGTGATACAAGGGAAGGTAGAAGTAAGAAGGGAAAAGGGAGAAGGGACAGGTAGAAGGAAGAGCAGATTAAAGGAGGTGGTATTCAGAAGCAGAACACTAATGACAAGGGAGAGTGTGAAAGGAGAGAGACAAAAAAGTATACATGGGGAGAAGTAGGAGGGAGGGAAATGTACAGTTAGTAATGTACAGTTAGTAATTACTTTTTCAAAATTTATTTATTTATTTTTAGTTTTCAACATTCATTATCACAAGATTTTGAGTTCCATATTTTCTCCCCATCTCTCCACTCCCCCCACCCCAAGACACCATGCATTCTGATTACACTTTCCCCCAACCCTGCCCTCCCTTCTATCATACTCTTCTTTCCCGTATCCCCAACTCTCCCATTTTCTTGTAAGACAAGATAGATTTCTACACCTCATTACCTGCATATTTTATTTCCCAGTTGCATGTAAAAAGCCATTTTTAACATTTGTTTTTAAAACTTTGAGTTCCAACGTATCTCCCTTCCTCCCTCCCCATCCATTTCTACTGAGAAGGCAAGCAATTTAATATATGTTATACATGTGTAGTTATGCAAAAGACTTCCATAAAAGTCATGTTGTGAAGGATTATATTTTCCTCCATCCTATCCTGTCCCTCATTTATTCTATTCTCTCTTTTGACCCTGTCCTTTCCAAAAGTGTTGACTCCTAATTACCCCCTCCTCTCACTTGTCCTCTTTTCTATCATACTCCTCATACCCCATTTATCCCCTTCTCCCCTACTTTCCTGTAGTGTAAGATAGATTTTCATACCAAATTGATTATGTGTGTTATTCCCTCCTTAAGCAAATGTGATGAGCATAAGATTCACTTTTTCCCTCTCACTTTCCCCCTTTTCTCCTCCATATAAAAGATTTTTTGTCTCTCTTATGAGAGATAATTTGCCCTATTTCATTTATCCCTTTCTCCTCCCAATAGATTCCTCTCTCACCCCTTAATTTTATTTTTTAAGATATCATAACTTCCCATTTAACTCATCCTATGCCCTCTGTATATATGTATATAATCTCTCCAACCACCCAAATCCTGAGAAAAGTCTCAAGAGTTACAAATATTATCTTTCCATGTAAGAATGCGAACAGTTCAACTTTAGAAAGTCCATTATGATTTCTCTTTCCTATTTACCTTTTCATACTTCTCTTGATTCTTGTGCTTGAAAGCCATATTTTCTATTCAACTCTGGTCCTTTCATCAAGAATGCTTGAAAGTCCTCTATTTTACTGAATGGCTATTTTTTTCCCCTGAAGTATTATACTCAGTTTTGCTGGGTAGGTGATTCTTGATTTTAATCCTAGCTTCTTTTACTTCAGGAATATCATATTCCAAGCCCTTTGGTCCCTTAATGTAGAAGCTGTTACAGCTTGTGTTATCCTGATTGTATTTCCACAATACTGGAATTGCTTCTATCTGACTACTTGCAATATTTTCTCCTTCACCTGGGAACTCTGGAATTTGGCTGCAATATTCCTAAGAGTTTTCATTTGGTGATCTCTTCCAGGAGCTGATCTGTTAATTCTTTCAATATTTATTTTATCTTTTGGTTCTAGAATGTCAGGGCAGTTTTCCTTGATAAGTTCATGAAAGATGATGTTTAGGCTCTTTTTTTAGTTCATGGCTTTCAGGTAGTGCCGTAATTTTTAAATTGTCTTTCCTGGATCCATTTTCCAGATCAGCTGTTTTTCCAGTGAGATATTTCACATTGTCTGCTATTTTTAATTCCTTTATCATTTTTATATAATTTCTTGATTTTTTATAGTCATTAACTTCAATCTGTTCCATTCTGATTTTTAAGGAATTATTTTCTTCAATGAGATTTTGCATCTCCTTTTCCATCAGGCCAATTTTTCTTCTTAAGGCATTCTTCTCCTTACTGGCTTTTTGGATTTCTTTTGTCATTTGGGTTAGTCTATTTTTTAAAGTTAGCCTATTTTTCTTCAGCATTTTTTGGGTCTCCTTTAGCAAGCAGTTGACTCATTTTTTGTGATTTTCTTGCATCACTCTCATTTCTCACTCCAGTTTTTCTTACTTGATTTTCCAAATACTTTTTGAGCTCTCCCATGACCTAATCACATTTTTCTTAGAGACTTTGGATGGAGAAGTTTTGACTTTGTTTTCTTCTGTTTGCATGCTTTGATCTTCCTTGTCACCAAAGTAGCATTCTATAATCTGATTCTTTTACCAGTTTTTATTCATTTACCCAGCCATTTACTTGTTTTTTAAACTCTTTGGCAACGTAGTTCTCTGCTTCTAATGGGGGTGGAGGGTGTATTATCAGCTGCCCAATCCCCCCCCCCCAAATCTGTTAGCCTATAGCTCCAGAAACAGTGGCTGGAGATGCTCCTGATGCTGTGGCTGCTGTGGGTTTCTCTGCCCCCTCCCCCTCTGCTACCCTAGGGTTGAGGTCTGCTCACTCCACTCTCCTGCACTGGTCTTATAGGTTTTTCCACTGACCTTCCAATTTGTCCTCAGCATTTTTGGGTCATGGAGTCTGGAGACCACCACAGGTGTGAGAGACTCAGTTACCCCAAACCCTCAGATCCCATCTGTGCACTCACAGCCCACACTGAACTGTGCTCTGCTCTTAGTGTGGCATGATAGACACTTCTCAGTGACCTTCCCATCTGCCTTGGGCTGGATATTTGCTTCACCCTGTCATTCCATGAGTTCTGCATCTCCTGGATTTTTTTAGGTCCATTTTTTGCAGACATTTGGCAGGGCTTGGTAGGAGTGCTCTAGAAAGTGCATGCTGTCACTCTGCTATCTTGGCTCCCCGCACCCCTAGAAATTACAACGCTGAATGTGAATGGAATGAACTATTCCATAAAATGGAAATAGATAGACTAGATTAAAAACCAGAATCCTGCAAAATACATTGTTTACAAGAAGCATATTTGAAGCAGAGACATAAGCAGAGAAAATGAAAAAGACTGGAGCAGAATATATTATCCTTTAGCTAAAGGAAAAATAAAAAAGAAGTAGACATAGGGGCATCAATCCTAACCTCAGACAAGGTCAAAGCAAAACTAGACCTAATTAAAATAGATCAGGAAGGAAACTATATCTGCTGGAAGGTATCACATACAATGAAATAATATCAATACTAAACATATACTCACCATGTTGTATAGCATCCAAATTCTTAGAGGAAAAGTTAAGGCATTCATAAGGAAGAAAAAGCAAAACTATACTAGAAGGGGACCTCAACCTCTCCCTCTCAGGACTAGATAAATCAAACCACAAAATAAAACAACAAATAAGTTAAAAGAGGTGAAGATAATTTAGGAGAATTAGATAAGATAGAAATTTGGAGAAAACTGAATGTGATAATAAAGGAATATACTTTATATTCTCTCAGTGGTGCATAGCAACTATACAAAAACTGGTCATGTTAGTTTCTAAAAACTTCACAATCAGAAGTAGAAAGGCAAAAATATTAAATGGAATCATTTCAGGTCATGATATAATAAAAAAACATGTAATAAAGAGACATAGAAAGATAGATTAAAATTAATTGGAAAATAAATAATGTAATCATAATGAATGAGTGGTTCAAACAACAAATTATAGAAATAACCAGTAATGTCATCAAAGACAATGAAAATATTGAGATCAGATACCAAAATTTATGCAATAGAGCTAAAGCAGTGATTAGGTAAAATTTTATATCTCTAAACACTTACATGAATAAAATAGAGATCAACAAACTGAGCATTCAACTAACAATGCTAGAAAAGGAACAAATTAAAAATCCCCAAATGATATCAAATTAGAATTCTGAAAATCAAAAGAGAGATTAATAAAACTGAAGGTAAGAAAACTATTGAACTAATAAATGAAACTAAAAGCTCTTTTTTCTGGGGGAAAAGCAATAAAATAGTTTAATCTTTGGAACATTTGATTTAAAACAAAGAAGAAAACTAAGTTACCATCATCAAAAAATGAAAAGGGTGAATTCACCACGAAATGAAGAGGACATTAGAGCAATAATTACCAGATATTTTGCCCACTTTTATGCCAATAAATCTGACAATCTTGGTGAAATGAATGTTTATAGAAATATAAGTTTCTCAGACACCCAGAATAATAAAATATTAAAGAACTGCCTTTTAGAGAAAAGAAATTGAACAGCCATCAATGAACTCCCTAAGAAAAAACCACCAGGACTAGATGGATTTATAAGTGAATTCTAGTATACACACATTTAATCCATTTATTCACACACATATATGCATGTACATACAGGCATATCCATACACACTTGCCCATACTACATATATTTGCATTTATGTATGTACATATACGTTTATTTATACACATGCAAGCATGTGCATATGTGTATACACTCACATATCCATATGTACTCATATATGTATATGTTTATACATATGTATGTGTGCACATACACATACATGTATTTATACATATATATATATATATATATATATATATATAAATGTATGCAATTAGTTCCAATACTATATAAACTATGTGATTGGGAAAAAGTGAAGGAGTCCTACCAAATTCCTGAGATGAAAAACAAAAATAACTATGGACTAAATACAGCATCCATTCCTAAGTGAATCATCTTAAAAATGACCATCAGCAAGAATCATATGCAATCGGGACACCCTAGAAGCATTTCCTATAAGATTGTATAATTCCCATTATCACCATTCTAATTTAATATTGTATTTGAAATGTTATCTTTAACAATGAAAAGAAAAAAGAAATTGAGAGAATTAGAATAGGTGATAAGGAAATAAAACTATCACCTTTGCTGATGATATGATGGTTCCCTGAAAGAATCCTAGAGCATCAACTGAAAGAATCTAATGGAAATAATGAATAACTTTAGCAAAGTCACAGTATGTAAAATAAAATCACATAAATCATCAGCATTTCTAAATAAGACCAACAAAGTCCAGAAACAAGAGATCAAAAGAGAAATTCCATTTAAAATAATTATAGAAAATATAAAATATATGGGAGTCTACATGTCAAGATAAAGCCAGAAACCATGTGAAAACAGTTACAAAACACGATTCACTCAAATACATTCAGATTCAACAATTGAGATAATATCAATTTCATGGATTGGCCAAGCTAACTTAATAAAAATGGTAATTCTACCTAAATTATTTTACTTAGTGTCATACCAATTAAACTACCAAAAACCTATTTGATAGAGCTAGAAAAAAATAACAATTTTCATCTGGAAGTACAAAAGGTTAGGAATATGAAGGGAATTAAAGAAAATTGCAAAGGAAAGTGGCCTAGCTATATAAGATCTAAAGCTGTAATAGTGTCAATCATCATAACTATTTGGTACTAGCTAAGAAACAGAGTAGTCAATCAATGGAATAGGTTAAGTCCATAAGACACAATAGTAAATGACTATAGTAATCTACTATTTGATAAGCCCCAAAGATTTCAGCTTCTGGAAAAAGGACTCACTATTGGACAAAAACCTGCAGAAGAAAGTGAAAAATACTATGGCAGAAACTAGGCATAGACCAACAAACAACTTCCACCATATACCAAGATATGGTCAAAATGAGTACATGATTTAGACATAAAGATTGATAACATAAGCAAACTAGGAGAGTAAGGAATAGTTCACCTGTCTGATCTATGGAGAAAGGAAGAATATGAGACAAAAAGAAATAGAGAACATGATGAAATGCCAAATGGATAATTTTAATTGTATTCAATTAAGGAGGTTTTGCAAATTCTAAATCAATGTTACCAAGATTATGAGGAAAACAGAAAGACAGGAAACAATTTTTATAGCCAGTTTTTCTCATAAACACCTAATTTCTCAAATATATAAAGCACTGGATCAAATTTGTAAGTATGCAATTCATTCCCTAACAGATACATGACTAAAGGATATGAATATACAATTTTCAGACAAAGAAATTAAACTTGTTTATAATTACATGAAAAAAATGCTCTAAATCATTATGGATTAGAGAAATACAAATTAAAACAACTCTTAGGTACCACCTCACACCTCTCAGACTTTCTAATATAACCGAAAAGGGAAATGCTAAATGTTGGAGATGTCAGAAAATTGGGACACCAATGCATTGTTGGTGGATTGAACTAATACCGCTCTGGAGAACAATTTAAAATTATATGCCAAAAGGGCTATAAAGCCATGCATACCTTCTGATGAAGTAATACCACTACTAGATTTGTTTCCCAAAGAGATTATTAAAAAGGGAAAAGGATTTATTTGTTCAATATATTTGTAGCAGCTCTTTGGTGGTGGCAAAGAATTAGAAAATGAGGGGATGTCCATCAATTGGGGAATGGAGGAACAAGTCATGGCATATGAATGTTTGGAATATTATTGTGCTAAAATAAATAATGAGCAACCAGATTTCAGAAAAACATATATGAGGTGATGCTGACTTAAGTGAGCAGAGCAAGGAGAACATTGTCAACAATAACAACAATATTGTGGGATGATCAACTATGATAGACTTAGTTCTCACCAGCACTGCAATGATCTAAGACAATTCCAAAAGACTCATGATGAAAAATGCTGTCCCCATCACGAGGAAGAACTATGGAATCTGAATGCAGTTCAAAACATGTTACTTTCTTTGTGCTGTGTGTGTGTGTGTCTTTTTTGTGATTTTTTTCCCCTTTTGTTCTGATTCTTCTTTCACAAGATGACTAACGTAGAAATATGTTTAAAATGATTGTACATGTATAACTTATATCAGATTTCTTACTGTATTGGGGGAAAGGCAGGGGTGGGATTGAAAAAAATTTAGAACTCAGAATCTTATAAGAAAGAATACTGAAAATTGTCTTTGTATGTTATTGGAAAAAATATCATTAACTGAAAAAATAAAATGAGTTTACTATGAAAAATAAAGTAATGGATGCCAAGAGAAAGCAGGAAAATGTGTGTTTTAAGTCTGTGAGGCTCTTGATAATTCAGTCATTCAATGTCCTATTAAAACTGGAAAATGTGTACAAAGTTGGTTATCATTTTGGTTCTTAAAGCCTGTGCTTTTAAAAGTCTTCAACATTTGGTGTCTATTACACTGAGTCAGCCACACTTTGGCAATGGTAGTTATGTCAATAAGACTTTCTGTTCAATGGCACTAGAGAAAGCCCCTTCACTTCACCCCCCATGCTTCTGAGAGTTCAATAGAAGTTAGAGATTGAGGATGTTGAAATGTTCATTGAGCGTCTCCTGGACAGTATCATCAAAAGTCCCCTGGATGGAATAGGGGATATAGTGCTAGCTGCAAAATCAGGAAGACCTGAATTTGAATTCTGCATCAGATATTGACAAACTGAGTGATCTTAGGCAGCTCCAACCTCTATTTGCTCATCTGTAAAGTAGGGATAATAATAGCATGTACCTCACATGGTTGTTGGGAGAATCAAATGAGATAAACATAATAATTTTGCAAAATTTAAGACAATATTACTACTTATCATTTATTGTTGTTGCTGTTACCTATGTTATTACTACCTAGTCCAGTTCCCTCCTTTTACAACCTGAACCTGAAGCTCAGTGTTTTTATGTATATTAGGTAGTTCCTTTAGAATTCCCTAGGTGGTAAGTAGTAGAGCCATCACTGCAACCTCTGTTACCATCCCTGGGTGCGCTATGTCCTTTCATGTCATACATTTGCTATAATCTTGACTCATGAGAGGTTAAGTAGGTAACCTTCATAGTAACAAATAAATAAAAGAGCAAGTAAATTTAAAAAATGAATAAAGAGATTTATTCTCTCTGTATATGCATATATATTTAGATATATCTATATGAGAGAGAAAAAAAGAAAGAGAAAGAAAGAAAAGGAAGGAAGAAAAAAGAAAGAAAGAAGAAAGACTTTTAAAAGTTACATTCATGAGGGAATACAGGTAATGAAGCTAAGATTATAGAAACTGACTTGGATGTTACTTGTGAAGTACAACATATTTATCCCCATTTTGCATATGGCAAATTTAAATTAAGACACAGGCCATACCATTCTGAATTTTCAGGGTGACTATTGCAACACCTAAGAAGACCTCAGAGGCCATCATTTACATCTCATACCTAGATCAGAATCTTCTCTGTAACCTGAGAAACTAAAGACCATCCAGATTTTCTACAGACCAACCATTGAAGAAGAACAATTTTCAAATATTTTAACTTGTTAGGAATTTGTTGCTTCTTATAAGTGTATGGGGTGTTCAAGGAAGACTAGCACCTGTGGTGTGAGGGTTTGCTGAGAGCTCTTTTCAGGGCTGCTCAACCAACTTTGGTGTCCCCTGCTCACCCAACTCTCACCTCCAGATCTAAGAAGTTGTAGCATGTGCACTGGCACACTCTGGTAAACCACCTCAGCATATGGACTAAACCAGGTTGAGGATAACTGACAGGTCTCAAACCCATCAGTGAGTTAGGGGGCTGTCTACCCGAAGTGTGTGAAGATTTCCTCCAGAGGAATGAGCATATGAGAACAATCGGTTCCAACAGTCATGAAGGCAGTTGAAGCAGCTGCTGTGGAGTAATTAGAAGAACTTGGTCAGACATTAAAGGTGCCAAGGTTATTCACTACATCTTGGGCCATCGCCAATCTTCTGGACTTTTGTCTTGCCATTGGACTTTGATGACTCAGAAAGAGAGAGTGAGGCTTATGTTTTTGTACAACTGCCAATTTATATATAAATTGTTGTACATCTGCAAAATGTGTGAACTTACACAACTCACTTCACCTCTCCTAGCCTCTGTCTGCTCATCTATAATGATATAAATTGACATACATAAATAAATTGAGATATAATTGATGTACAAGTCAAGACATAAACTTGTAATGTCATTGGTTCTCCTCACAATGAGGGACAGGAGGAACAAATATAAGTTGTCAAAAAGCTCAAAGCTGTTCCCTTTCAGACTCCTATTATCCCGTCCTTTCCCTGACATTATAACAACATATAGAGATAGAACTGTGCCCATAATTCTCTTGGTGCTATTAAATTTATGCAGAGTGTGTTCGCAGGAGGAGCCTAGTAAAAGACTCCAGAATCCCCTACATGTTCCTAACAATGTATTAAAAGAGATTATTAAAAAAGAATGGTTACTTTGATAAGATACAAAGTCATCTTGCCCTGATAAAGTATCTCCTTTCCCCAGGTCATTAAGGATAATTTATAATTCTACCCTCTCCAATCATTGTCGAATTGGTCTATAGCTGTCCTGTACCTATTTCACTTTTGTGTTTGCATCAGCAATAACCCAAACAGTACGAAACATGGGGAAAGGCCTTACTGAGTGTTTGTTAACAAAGATTGTTTCACTAGTACAATGAATAACATGAACTGTGCAGGTCCGTAACATATAATATATAATACACATGCACACACACACACACGCACATATATATATATATATATATATATATATATATGCATATATGCATATATATAATATGTTATATAACATTGTGAAAATTAGTGATCTATACTTTCTGGAGCTTGGGGTGGAGCTTGAGCTAGGGTAATATTAAAAATCAAGGAGAAAGTTTAAATTCTTGTGAGAGCCGTGACTCACCAGTAGGATGGTTTGCTTGACTCTCATGAAGATGAATGTGAATTTGTTCTTGTCCTCCCATCTTTTTTTTTTTTGGTTTTTGTGTTTCTTTTTGTTTGGCTGGTGTTGATACCGTAGTTGAATCATATGTAACATTAATGTACAGCCTAGAGAACTGTACAAATTTATGAGCAGTGCAAACCCTCATCAGAAAGAGGAAAGCTTCTTAACTTGTTTCTTGATTGTCAGGCTCCTGTGTGAAAACTGTTGGAATCCGGCTATCACTGAAAGCTGTATACATATTTTAAGAAATGACCTCAGCCCCTTACCTCATGTTGAGCTCAAAGGCTAGTTTATGGTTTAGTGATAGTTCCTAGTACATATAGGATCTTGAATAAATAACCTAATATCTCCCAATCCACTTTCTGATCTTTAAATATAAAGTATTTTGGAATAGATTGCCTCTGAGACCACTTTCAAGATAAGAAATCGCTTGTTGCTCAGTCACATCGGCCTCTTTATAATTCCCCATACTATCTATAGGATTTTCTTGGCAAAGATACTGGAATTGTTTGCCATTTCTTTCTCTAGTGGATTAAGACAAAGTTTAAGTGACTTGTCCAGCTGATGCCAGATTTGAAACTCAGGTCTTTCTAACTCCAGGCTTAGCACTGTATCCACTAAGCCACCTAATTGTTTCCTAGAACTTTGCTACAGTACTATTATTCCATGGATTTCCTATCCGGTTGTATGTGTTCCTCCAGTCAGAACTCATACTGCGTCCATTTTGGCTTTCCTGTAAGAAGCACTAGGCCACATGTCTACTGAATGGCTAGGTGTTCCAAAGGTTAATATAATTAGCGTAAGTGCTACAAACTGAAGCACGTGAAGAACCTGGCAATCTGTACAAAACACTTTTCCATTGAGACTTCTCAAAAGATGTCCATGACAATCCCAAACACCTTGAGGGAGAAAAGCTCCATGTTTTCTACTTGACTTGATTTTGAAAATCAAAAAAATAATGAAGAAGTGGTTGTATCTTTAACATGATTTTGGAGCATGCCAAGACCACCATGGAGACATTCATGTGTGAGACACCAGGGACTTAATTTTGAGAAAAGACTTCTAAGGGATGTGATAGATGATTAATTGGAACCCTATTTTATTCCAAACTGTATTAATCAGTTAGATATGATTTCATAGGGGATAGTCATTTTAAGTTCTTGTAGTAGGCTCCATAGCTGTGAACAGCATATTGTTTAATCATTTGCTTAAGCATAGGAAGTTAACTAGTGTACCTCCACCCCTGTTTCTCTTTGTTACACTGATAAAGCCCAATGTGGTGTAAGTGACTCAATTACATGGGAAGTCCTCCAGCTTTTTTTTGTTGCCTCTCTGTTCTTTGTCATCCCTCTGTTACCCAATACTGAGAGAGGACCATCAGAACTTGACTGACAATTGGCCCTTCTTGCTGACTTTTGCCTGCCTGTCTACTGGCACATGAACCCATATAGATGTTTTGACATCTGTTTACCAGTCCAGCCAATTGGTCTACTCATTGGCTTGGTAAGACTTTCTGAAAGAAAAAGTCAAGGTAAGTCTCTCATTCTCTGTTCATTAGTCTGTTTGTTAACTAAACACATTCTGTATTTTGTGTAGACCCTCCTGGAGTTAAGGGCAAGGAATATCAACAAGTAGGATTTTGTCTTTTTAGTTTACTTCATCTGTATTATCTGGGTATCGAGTTCCATAAAAATAAGATCCTGAAGGAAGGAGGTATCTCACTAAATGAGAAGGATCTGTGGTGTACTTCATCAGAGGGAACCACAGATCCTTTAATAAAGTGCCATAGGCTCAGAGCTCTGCCCCAGTTTTACTATTGTATGTTGAACAATTATGGACCCTACAAGATACTCTCTGTTTCTTTCTCTATCTCTGTCTCTCTGTCTCTCTGTCTGTTTGTCTGTCTGTCTGTCTCTCCTCTCTCTCTCTCTCTCTCTCTCTCTCTCTCTCTCTCTCTCTCTCTCTCAGCATTAAGACATAAAGTTTTAACTCACCCACAGTATAGTGAGCTCCATGCAGAAAGTTCATTGGTTGAAGGGTCATTTTCCCCTTCCAATTTTGACCTTATGGCCCTGAGAAATAGGTTTGGGATTGTGTTCAATTCCTCTATTCAGGGTATAGAGTTCCAGATACAGGACCTCAAGTCATATTGAGCTGGGCACCAGGACTTCAGGCCAAAAGCTGTTGCCAGCTGGACAGGGAAGCTCTGAGATGCCAAGGTATCAGTTTGCAACTAGGAATTGAGCAGGGTTGTATTTGGAACCTGGTGAGGCTAAGCTATATAGGAACTGAGTTAAGTAATAATACAATCCCTTCTCCCCTCCCCAGAGACTGAAGTGATACTGTAAGGGGAAATACATTCCTCCTCCCCCACCAATTCTTGTGGAGGGGGATGGAATATATGCTTATTTAGTCTTGCTATACCTAGGGTAATATTTCTTTACAAAATTTGTCTATTATGTAGTTAATTAGAACTGATGATCTTGGAAACATAAAATTGGAAGAAACACACCAAAGGGGGCTTGGGCTAGTGACAGATGTGAATCACCATCCCCACTTACCCTTCATGTGGTGGTAGGCCAGTATACGTTTACACATCTTTTAAGGGATAATGTATGATTTCAACATGATTTTCAGAGTACTTGCTAGGGTAGAAAGAAGTTCTAAAGATCCACATTTCTCTGCATAAGCAAATGCTTTCATGGTAGTAAAAGAATAAATACAATTCAATTCAGTCAAAATATTAATCACCTGCTCTCTGCAAGGTGCTGTACTATGCAATGAGAGTACAACATTAAACAAAAACACAAAGATTTCCTCTTTTGAAGGCCTTATATTCTATTTAGTGGGCTCAGTCTTGGAGAGAACACAAAATACACAGAGAAAGATAATGCCAAGTAATTTGGGGAAGAAAAGGGTACCAACATCGAGACAGCTTCAACAAATGCCTGAAGCTTAGATCTGGAGAGCTGGGTTTGGAGGACAGCTGGTAATCTTATTTGTCTGGAACATAGAGCTCATGAAGAAGAAGAATATGAAATTAAGTAGACAAGAGTCACATTTTTATTGCAAGTGGGGTAGGGAGGTTTAAATATTAGACTGAGACAATAGTGTCACTCCAGGGGATGGGGGGAGGGAAAATTGACATAATCATCTGGGAAGGACTTCCTGATTCTCATTTTTTATCCATTTTTAATACTATTTCAGATTGTTTTCACAAAGATTTTCTAGAGATGGGAAAGTAGGCATATCATCAGTGGTTACTGATGAAACATCAATTGTGTTGACTTTTTGTTTGTCTGTTTTCTTTTTGAAGTGGAGATAGAATCCACATCACAAAACCACTCTCTTGCTAAATTTTTTCCTAGTATTCCTTGGTATCTATTCTTGGTTCATTTAGAACAGTTCAGTTCTTTATCCTTTGAATATTCCCCTTGCTGTCCAACTTCCAATCATGAGCATTGTCCAATATTTCCATGCGTGTTATTACTCAGTCCTAGAATACTGTCTTTCACTTTTCCCTCTTGTATTCCTGATTAAACATTCAAATCTATCTAAAATACCACTATTCTTAAGAAATCTTCCCTGACCTCTCCTCTTGATCTCCATTCCTTTTGAAAATCTCAGATGATGCTTTAACTTTCACTATTCTAATAATTTTCCAAATTAATACTAATTATCATATTTCATTTTTTATCTGCACTAGACAAGCTCTTTGATTTTTAAGGCTTATGTCTTTACATCCTTATATTCTGTCTCAAATAGATCTGTCATCTTATGGTCAATGTGGTAATTCCTTCTAGTGTTGTAGAGAACACCACCTTCACACCTGTCCATTTGTGTGACTTTTGATCCGGTCTCCCTATAAACTGGTCACTGTAAGTATGCCAATGGTGTCCATAGGCTGTTGAACCATAAGTCTTGCTCTTTCAGCAGAAGTAGTCTATCATTTTGGGCTCATAAATGTATTTTATGACATCTGTAATACCAGTTCTTTAAACTTCTTTAAACTTTAAACTTTCTTGTGTTTCAACCTGAGTCCTACAGGGTTTTAGATAACTTTCATTTACAGTTCTTTGAAAATTTTAGTATACCATGAGTCAAAGTTGATACCACCATATCCAGCTGAGTATCTTTCTGAGGGTTTCATTTATGGTTCAATACAGCATCTGTTCAAGAAAAGTAGTAGGATGTCTACTATATTGTTGGATGGACTCTTCAACATATGAAGAAAAAGGGTCCAGCCAATCTGCTTGATGCTCCTTCCATATTATATTCCACATCTTTGGCTGTCCTCCATGCCACAATGTTCTCTATTTTCACCACTTCTTGATATCCCTGTCTTCCTGTGAGACTCAGGAAAAACAAAGCAAAAAAGCACTATTTTCTGCAGGAGGTCTTTTTGGTACATCCTCCTGCCCCTTCACTAGCACTTTCATTCTGACATTACCTTCCTTCTATATGCCTCATCATGTATATACTTAGTTACTTCCATTGCTCTCTTATATTTAATGTTTCTGAAGGTCAGAAATTCTTTTGACTGTTCCTGAGGCTTTTCCTGCCTAACACAGTGCTGGGTTCAAAGAAAGTACTTAGCAATTACTCAGAAATAGATTGATTATTTTTTTATCTTTATTTTATTTTTAATTTGTGAATAAGACAAGCAGTATTGTAACATAATGTAATAAAAAGATGATGCAAATCTATTGTGTACAACTTGCTATTCCTTTATTAAATTAATATGCGATTTTTTATTGATCTTTTCAATTATGATTATGATGGCTGCTGAGGTAAGTTCTATCACTGAGGTCCTATGTCTAAGCAAAATATTTAGTGAATTTATCTGAGTGGTTTTAATTTTTAGTCAGTCAGTTGATCAAAAAGGCTAACTGATTGGCTAGTAAGTTTCTTTGCTACTGTGGGAACCCAAAAAACAGAAAGTGAGCCTAAGTGGACGAACAAGTTCTCTGATAAAATTCATGAAGAAACTCTACAGTACTCAGCAGTTCTTAGGAGCTCTCACTTGCTCCACTGAGAGCATTTATTTTAATTTCTATGAAACAGATAAAAAACTTCAATTATCCAAATCATTTAATCAACCATTCAGCCAATCTTGTATTCAAAATGAACAATCTTTTGCCTAAGAAGTGTCCTTTCTGAATGAATGGAGAAATCAAGACATGGCACATAGAATATATAAGCTAAGTCACAACCTTTGTTAGATTTCTTTTAGACAATTGGCCTGTGATTTTCAAAAATCACCATTTTTGAACAAGAACAAAACCTGAAAGAGGATAATTCTGTTCCTGACACCAATTTAACAGTGTTCTATTCATTCATTCGTTGAACAAATTTATCAAGGGCCTACTCTGGGTTAGGCAAAATGGCCCATTATCCTAGGTAATGAGTAAGACATGAAAATCTTTGAAAATGGAACTGTAAAGTAATCATGAAGATAAGACAGAAAAAACAGAGGCAAAAATATTGTGAATATAACATTAACATATGACATAAGTAAGGCTGTGTTACATAGTACGCAGAGAACAAACCTCAAAGTCATGAAGACTTGGGTTTAATGCCTCCTTCTAGATAATACTGGCTGTGTGAACCTGGGCACATGTTCCAGACCACTCTGTAGGATTACAAATTACAAAGAAGCTGTAGACCTGTATTTATAGAGAACTTCTTCACTAAAAGTAGTATTTATGAATGACACTACACATCCGATCCCTATTCTTATATTTGATGTTTATACGTGCACACACGTACACACACACACACACACACACACACACACACACACACAGAAATATATAAATGTGAAAAATATGCACATAGAGAGCACATATTTATATTTGACTACAACATGAAACATATTTATCGATGTGATACTGGGGCCCATGAAAATTGAGTGACAAATGTAATTTAACATATGTAGCTTTTTTTTCACAGTTATTATATTAAGAGGACAGAAATTTGCCCCAGGGCACTGCTTTTAAAGGTTACTAAAAGACTATAATTTTTCTATATTAGAAAAAATAGAGGTTAGCAGCTATTTAACAAGAAAAATTAGCTGAAAATCTGAAACTACCAGATAGCTAGTGGCTTTATAGCCATACTCCAGTGGATGTCCTTTTTGCTCTGACTGGGGACAGCGAATCAAAAATACTTTTATATGTACTAGTGAATGAAATATGCTTGGAGATATACTTACAGAAGCTGGTTGGTGAGTCATATGCTAAATTTCCCCCTCTACTTCTGTCTAGCCATAGAGGAGTTGACAGTGAAGGGCTTGGCAACTTTGAGTGACAAAGCCATTCTATTCATCACCATGATGGTAAAAAGCAGCAAGTGTGTATTGAAGAGAATGACCAGTGGGGCAAAAAGAACTACCTATTCACTGGACTTTAAAAAGGCAAGATAGCTTAGGTAAAGAAGTATAAATGGGACTTTGAGATTCACTCGAACATTGATCTAGGTCATGGAACTAAGTCATTAGACGTCATGGAGAAGCACTTAGCCACATCTGTTCTCATGGGGAAAGGATCACCTCATTGGAAGTCCAGGAAGGGAGATTCACATACTACAAATTGTCCAAAGTAACAGTCCTAAGATGGACATGTCTAAGTGTTGAGTCATGTTCATAGTTTGAAGAAGTGAGGAGATATTGGCTCACCAGCATACTAGTTATGTTCCAATGATTTCCATACTTCACAGAGAAAGTAATCACAAGCAACAAACTAATCCCTGTACTTGTCAGCTCTTTAAAAAAACAAAAATTCAAGGCTGCATACTGCTCAATGAATGCTCTTGCTTCACAGAAAGTAGTGGGTTGGGAAGCTAACTCCCAGAAGTAATGAATGACTTCGTCATAACCACTCATATAGTAAATATCAGGGGGAGGATGTGAAACCACTTTTGGAGCGTGTGTGTGTGTGTGTGTGTGTGTGTATGTGTGTGTGTCTGTTTATGAGTGTGTGTGCATGTATGTGTCTCTGTGTCTGTCTGTTTATGAGTGCATGTGTGCGTGTGTGCGTTGTGTGTGTGTGTGTGTGTGTGTGTGTGTGTGTACTATGTGTCATGTGAATCTGGATAAGTCTGACTCATTTTCCTTAACTCTAAAATGAAGATAATAATGGCTCCTACCTTCCAAAGTTGTTGTGAAGATTACATGAGGCAATATTTTTACTTTACTTTTACTTTACACAGGGACTGGTACATAGTAGGTACTTAATAAATGTTTGATCCCCTATTCCCTAGGGCATCAGCAACAGGATTAGCAGCCAGTTCTTCTGACTCTAGAACCAGTGCATTTTCTGTTTTCACTGCCTCTTAGTGTAAGGTGTTCGTGTGTATATATTTACACACATAAATAAAAATTATTTATATATATGCATATACACATACATATAAACATATTCTTACAGAGAGATAGATATATTCATATGTAAACATATACATATATAGAAAGATGTACACATGAATACATGTATATAAGCACACATATGTATACACATATATATACTTATATATACACATAGAAAGATGTTGATAAATTAAGCATGGAATTAAAGTTATCATCTTCACAGATGAGAAGTAGGTATAAGAACTAGAAAGAATTATAGAAATCATCACTCTTGTTTTACAGATGAATCCCAGAAAACATTATTAACTTCCCCAGTCATACAACTCCTATTATCACAATAAGTGCTAAAATCTGGTTCTCCTGACCCTAAAAAGTGTCTCTTGTTTTTTAAACCTTTCTTCTATGCCAATATTTCCCCCTGGTTCCAACCATCACAGTGAATTGAAGGGAGAATGCTGAAATACCTCCTCCAAAAGAGATCTTTAAGGTAAGAATAGTTATACATCCTTCCAATGTAGATCATTGGCATTGATACTCAAGGACAGGGTATAAGACCAAGTGGACAGTGCAGTGTTAGCCTGTTCATCTACTTAATATAAATCACCCATTACTTACCTTATAAGTATTCTGAATCTCTGAGCATAAAATTTACACCAAAATTTTTAAAATATAAAATCATTCAATTCAGTGATACTTAATATTTTCCCCTTTTAAATGATAAAAGAGAAAGAAAAACCCAGCAATTAGAATGTTCTTAATCACAACTTCACTATAAACAAATAGTGTCTTTTATAGAAGGTAATTAGAGAAGTCCATGACTCTGGCATGTACTAATTTCCTAAATGAAGAGAACAGGGAGCAGTTATTCTGCTGGTGTGTAAATATAGCTTTCTGAAGTGAGAACATTTAGAAATTAGATAGAGAAAAGGGAAAAGACAAAATAAACTTTAAATGAAAATATAATCACGATATGTCTTGCCAAAGGAAATGTCATTTCTAAAAGTAACTCAGCAGGAAGAAGACAGAATGGTCTATTTCAGAGGCATCTTCAATGGAGAGAAGAGAGGGGGAGAATTAAAGATCCAAACAACCAATGGAACAATCATTTGAACTAATGTGAAGAAAGGTAACACTTAATGGGGAAAAGAAAAATGATATATACATGCATGGATGGATGGATAGATAGAGATTAAATAGATGGGAAATTAGAGGGAAATAGAGATGGATAGATGTTAAATGGATAAATGGTAGATGGAAAGATGGAGAGAAATGATAGATCTTATACTGAAGCACTGAAGGATGGATGGACAGAGAAAAGGACCTATCAACAGATGGACATTCAGAGAAGAAACTGACTAACCTAGGAAAAAATTATTATTTCGATTACTTGTTCTACAAATAGTGAATGATTTTGTTGATTCTGAAAATGTCTTCCTAGTTCCCTTTACTATGTACTACATTCCCTGCTTAGAAAAGTAAAAAATCAGACAAGAGTAGTTTTCAATTCAGGTTGAAGTTAGGTCCCTGGAGCATCACAGAGTATAGTATAGGAGACCTACAAAGCCATAAGAAAAATCAGCAAGAATGTCTAGGTCAGACTTCAGGGACGGAAACCTTTCACAAGACATTTTTGGTCTTTTCACCTCTCTCTCTGATGATATTCAAGCAGACCATTGCTTTCTGCTATTTATGGACTACTTAGTAACTAAGGAAAAAAAAAAAACAGACAGGCTTGGACACAATGGTTTTGGACCCTTGGGGAAATTCACATTACTTCACTGAATTCTTGGTTTCCTTAGCTGCAAAATAGAGTTAATATTATGTACTGTAAAGAGGTGCTAAAATGAAAGTGCTTTAAAAAATATGAGATTTTGCAAGTAATTGGGGACAAACAACCTGCCTTAAGCACATAGCAGTCTCACCACATAATTTGAAGTCTGTTCTTTCTTTCCTGGAAAAGTCAATCTCTTTCTTTAGAAATATGATGAAGGCAGAGACCATAGGGACTGTTTGGAGTCCCTACGTGGCTCAGAGGACAAAATAATGAGCAGACAAACACAATGGCAATTAATTTGGTAGGAATCCTAGAAAGGACATTTGGGACTCATGTATTCTAGTCATTGGTTAAAACACCATTTAGAGTTCCCTTGAGCCAACATCCCCCAAGGTCCATAGTTTCCTTGATGATGCTTTATTTTTAAATTTCTTCCTACTCAGAGGTAAGGAATACATGTTTGATTATGCCACATCCTATTCCTCAAGGAACACACCTTCTATTTGGTAAGACAAACCATATTAAGATGGTGATATGATCTGTTATCTTTTATTCAAGTGCTTACTTCACAACAATAATTGTATGAGATTAGTTGTGGAAAGATTATCTCTGTTCTAAAGATGAAGAGACTGAGGCACCAAGAGTCAAAGGAAATTTCCCAACCTTACATACCTAGTATGTGACAAATGCAGTCAGTAGATTCATGATTTCTGACTCTAATTTCAATCAAGTCAAAAATTCAGCAAGGGTTTATTAAATACAATGCTAGCTGGGTAAAATGACCCCCCCCCAAAAAAAAAGAAACAAAACTTGCCTTCCTTATTCGGGGTTAGGGTATACAGGCAATAAAAATAATCATTTGGGAAGCAGTAACAAACAGAAGATGAGGAAAAGACTTATCAGAAATGCGAGTTGGGCTAAGTTTTAAAGGAATCTAGGGATTCTAAGAAGTAGAGATGAGGACAGAGCAGTGCCCGTTCCATAGTATTTACTATGCTGCCCCTCAAGATACATACAATAAATAATAGTAGACTGTAACGCAAAATTAATTTTCTTAAACTGCAGATGGAAGGTTAGAGAAAAAGGAGATAGATGAGAACTGGAATAGTCTACAAGATTTTCAAGGCAAAGACAGGAATTGAACAGGGGAAAAAAACAAACAAACAGAAACAACCCAAAAAACCCCCACAGGATTGCTTTCCAGATAAGTCAAACACCATGAGTAAATCCATGGTGACAAACATAAGCATGTTGTAGGAGAGGTCAATAAAGAAACTGGCTTGAAAACAAAAGAGCAAAAACAAATCAATCCATAAGTATTTATTAAGTACCTACTAGGAGACAAGAACTGTGCTAAGCAATCTGGAAACAAATGCACAAAAATTAAAAGTCCCTTCTTTAAAAGACAGATTTTATACATGAGAAACAACATGGACATGTATAGGTATATGCAAAGGGACTAGGCCTATATTTTCATTGGTAAAGGAAGTGCTTAAGTATGTAAACTAACTCAATCAATGCAAGGTAGTACCATTCTTGAAACTTGTAAAAATCAAATGAGTTTTTTGGGTTTTGATTGGAGAAGAAAAAGATTCAAAGTCAGAGTTAGAAGTAAGAGCTAAAATGAAACATGGAGATCATAGCTTCCACCAATCAATCATATGAGTAAACATATATAAGGGGTTTTGCAGACTTTAAAGTACTCTATAAATGCTAGCTGTTAATACTATCAATCATTCAACTGGCATGTAATAATAATACTGCCAAGCAAATGCTATGAAGTACCATTCATATAGCAGCTAAGTCTTGCAAAGAGCTTTGTTCCTGTTACTTGTTACTCACTTGGATGCTTCATTTGGTCCTCATAGCAACTCTGTGAATTAGATGCTAATAACTCTATTTCAAGCATGGAGAAACTGAGGCAGGCAGAATTGAAGTGACTTTCCCTTGTTTCAAAGCCAATAAGTACCTGAGGCAAGATTAGAATTCAAAGCCCAGCTCTCTCTCCACTGTACCACTGCTAAGTGCCTATTATGTTTTAGGCATTCTACTGCCAGTGAGGACACAAGTACAATGAATGATCCAATTCTTACTTATAAGGATCCTATATTCTAAGCACATATTATAATAGGAAGAATAAAGTGCTAGGATTCAGGAGACCCCAGTTCAAATTCTACCACTGATATTAATTGTAAGATATTAATAAAAATTCTCAAAGCTTCTGTTTTATTATCTCTAAAAAGGAGTCAATAACACTTGTACAGCCTAGATTAAAGTGTTCTTATAAAGAAAGAATGTGTGAGTTAATGTTCTTGAGACACCATGATAGAACACTGGGGAGGCAGAGATGAATAAGTCCTTGTCCTTCAACATATTACATAACCTAACAAAGGAAATAAATCATGTACAAAAATAGGCTTAGCATGAATTCAAGTATGGTGAGTGGATTAAGGAAACATAAAGTGCTGTGAAATCAGTGGGATGAGAGATCATTTAGCTATTTTACCCATTGATGGGAAGACATATAAGGAGATTCTAGAAATGTTTGCAGAAAGGGGAAACCTGGAGGCAGAAGCAAGATGGTAGAGAAAAGGCAGTGACTCACCTGAGCTCTCTGCAAAATCCCTCAGAGCACTCTTAAATAGTGCCATGAAATAGTTCCTAGAGTGGCAGATCCCAGGAAAGGGTAGGGTGAAATAATTTTTCAAAGACAATTTAGAAGGTCAGCAGGAGAAGTCTGGCACACCTAAGTGAGAGTAGAGCAGAGTCCAGTGTAGACAGAACCAGCACAGAGTATGCCCCAGAAAACAAAGAGCAGACTTTGGGAGTCACTGAAACAGTAGCAGCAGTGGCTACTTCCAGAGCTTTCAGCCCATGGATGATACGGGGGTTGAACAACTGGTCAGAAGGGGATAACAGGGGTTTCTTTGCTGACATTGGGGGCAGGATTTTGTGGCTTTGCCCATACTTGAATCTGGGTCACAGAGCTAGGTGGCAGTCCCAGGTCAAGGAGGAGTACTAGTATACCAGAGCTTGTAGTCACACTGTAGCAGGGACCCTCCTAAAAATTCCAAGGCAGAAAAGAATGCTTGTGATAGTGCACCAGAGACAGGCCAAGAGAACAGTAAACACCTCTCTTCAGATCACACCACTGTGGAAAAATTGAAAACTTATGGATACCTAAAACAATTTCTGAAAAAAGCAGCACAAAACTCCTGAAGTTTGGAACAGTGTGCCTACCACCATGGAAGCAGAGCCCTACCTTAATAAAGAATTAGAAGTCACGAAATAGACTGTGAAAATGAGCAAACAAGAGGAAAAAAAATTCTGACTACGAAAGTTTACTATGGTGATAAGGAGGACCAAAACATATACTCAGAAGAAGATAAATCAAATCTCCTACATCTAAGTAGGTCAAGAAATTTATGAATTGATCTCAGGTCATGAAAGAGCTCAAAAAGTATTTTAAAAATCAAGTAAGAGAGGTAGAGGAAAAATTGGGAAGAGAAATGAGTGATGCAAGATAGTCATGAAAGAAAAGTCAACAGCTTGGTAAAGGAGACACAAAAAATGCTGAAGAAAATAAGATATCAACTGCCCAGAAAAAACTGGGTATAATCCCTCAGGGAAAAAATGGATATTCAGCAAAATAGAGGACTTTCAAGCCCTCTTGATGAAAAGACCAAAGCTGAATAGAAAATTTGTCTTTCAAATACAAGACTCAAGAGAAGCATGAAAATGTAAACAGGATAGGACAATCATAAAGGACTTAATAAGGTTAAACTGTTTACATCCTTATGTGGGAAGATGTTACTTGTAACTCCTAAGATTGTTCTCATTATTACAAAAGTTAGAAAGAGTATATATAGGTGGAGGGCACAGATGTGAATTTGATATGAAGGGATGATATAGAAAAACAAAACAAAATTAAGAGGTGAGAAAGGAATGCACTGGAAGAAAGGGAAAGGGACAAGTTATCTCACATAAAAAGGCAAGGAAAAAGATTTTATAGTGAAAGAGAAAATAGGGAGATGGGGGGGTTGTGAAACTTACTCTCATCAGAGTTATCTGAAAGAGGGCAAAACACACACACTCCATTGGATATAGCAATCTCTTTTACCCTACTGGATATTAGGAGGGGAAGAGGACAAGATAAAGAGAGTGGGTGATAGAAAGAAGGACAAATTGAGAGGGTTGATATAGTCAAAAGTAAAACACTTTGAGGAGGGACAGTGTGAAAGGATGGACAATAGAATAAACATGGAGAAAACTAGATACAGTGAAATACATTTTGCAATCATAACTGTGAAAAAAATTGAAGCAAGTTTTTATGACAAAGGCTTCATTTCTCAAACATATAGGGAACTAAGATAAATTTATAAAGAAAAATGGGAACTATTTCTTTAGACATCTGATAAATGATCAAGAGATATGAACAATTTCCAGATTAAGTAGTAAAGCCAAAGTAATAAAGCTGTATTAGAAGATGGTCTAAATTGCTCTTGATTGGAGGAATGGAAACTGAAACAGTTCCGAGGTACTAACTCATGCCTATTACACTGCCTAATAGGACAGAAAAGAATGACAAATGTTGGAGGGTGTGTGGGAAAAATGACAATGTAGTGTTGATGGAGTTCTGAAGTTATGTCAACCATTTTTAGAGCAATTGGGAACTATATCCAAAGAGCCAAAAAACTGTTCATCCTCACTGACCTACTAGTGCCACTGTAAAGTCTGTTTCCAAAACTAAATTTTAAAAAGGGAAGGACAGCCCATAATTACAGAAATATTTATAGCAGCTTGTTTCTGGTGGCAAAGATTTGAAAGTTCCGAGAATGTCCATCAATTGGGAAATGACTAAAAAATTATCTATGTAACTTATTGTGATATAAAAAATTAAGAACAGGTAACTTTAAAAAAAACATGAAAAGACTTACATGCGCTGATGCAAAGTGAAATGTACCGTGTATGAAATAAGAGCAGTATTGTAAGATGACCAACTGTGATTGACTTAGGTATTCTCAGCAATACAATGATCCAGTGCAACTCTGAAAGACTTAGGAAAAATGATTTCAAACCCCAGTGAAAGAATCGATGCTGTCAGAAGACAGATTGAAGCACACTATTTTTAACTCTATTTTTCTAGAATATTTTTGAGGGGTCTATGTTTTCTTTCACAACATGACTAATATGGAAATGTTTTCATGACTACACATGCATAACCTATGTTGAATTTCTTCCCTTCTTCATTATGGGGGTGGGGAGGGAGGGAGAGAATCTGGAGCTCAAAGTTTTAAAAATCAATGTTAAAATTGTTTTTTACATGTAATTGGGGAAAGTGAAATGCTATATATTTTTTAAAGAGGACATCCTCCTTCATTATTATTTCCTCTGACAAATGTCAATTCTATCAGATATAGAGATATCCAGCAGGTTCCTAATTATCTCAAGTTTCTAGCTCTCTCCTTGAAACTCTACAAGGGCCCTATTAAGATATAAAGAAGCCTTAGTGACTTAAAGATCAATATTCATGAACGACTTCTAATATTAAAAAAGCCAACAACCAGAAGCAGAATCACCTTCCAAAAACTTTCAAAAATTATTTTTTATCTTTTCCATAGGTAGCTACTTAACCTCCTTTTATCAAAGGAATATGGTGTTGCTGTTTTTCCAAGCAAATTTCAGATTGTTCAACTAAAATGTATTTTTTAGTGTTTAAAGAAAGTTTCTGAGTGAACTCTATCACAAGAGACTAAGAAAGAATGTTAGAGTTAAAACATTCAAGGTGATATTATGCTGTAAATGGGAAATTCCAGAGCAATGAGGTGTGAATAAGTGAACACTGTTAAAAGGAAAAAAGAGAGAAGATCATTGACGAGAAGCATCTGAGTTATAGAGAACAGTAATAAACGAAAGAAGGATATCATCAATTGATGAAGTCCATATAATAGCAATTGGGTTATATTAAAACAAAGTCATGCATATATATCTGATTAAAAGAAAATGGAGCATGAGAAGTATTTGAAATATTGTAAATATGGCATGGTAGTTCTCTAAGGTTACAGATTATAGGACAGGTGTTCATCTGCCATGGGTAGAACCTCCTCACTGGGAGGTTTTTACATCAGTGACATCAAAGATCCACCCCTTTCCCCAAAATAATACAGTAATAGCTCACTTGCCAGGATCTGAGGGTAAGGGAGTTGTGGCACGTTAGTTGAAATGGAGCAATCAAAGAATCTGAATTTGGAGGAAACTCAGAGGTCATCTATTCCAACCCATACCTGCATGAGAACACAGTCTACAAAACACCCAACTGACCCAACTGAGTAATCATAAAGCTGTTTTCTTTAGCCCCTTCCAGTGTGAGGGAACACATAACATTCCAACTAAGTATTCCTTTCTCTGTGTGATAGTACATAAAATAAAAGGTGACCACTATCTATCACTTCCCTACTAAGTCTTCCCTTTTTCAAGATAAGCACCCTCTGTCGCCCAGTTCTCTTTATATGGCATGAACTCAAGGTCCTTCACCAACCTTACAGTTATTCTCTGCATGCTCTAAAAAACCTTTTCAAAGTCTGTGGAAAGTGGTACCCTGGTGATTAAGACAATTCAAATGAAAAAAAGAAGTCATACATGAAATACTTTCTTTTAGAAACTTGGTTAAAATGGATCATATACATCTTTATAATGTTCAAGACTACTGACCATAATTTAAGCTCTTTTCTTGAAGATTCAGGGTCATCATTATGAGTGTCCATTAGTATAGTATGTGTTGGGATGACAGTGCCATATCCTCTTTGCTGTTTTTTACTCCCTCCATCAGTGTTATAGGGTCAACTGTCATTAAAAGAAAAAAAAAAAAGAAAAAATTCCTACATTTACTCTCCCTGTCACTAATGGTGTTCCCCTCAAAAACTAACGTACTACTTGTTTTTATTCCATGGGCTGAAGAATAAGTCACTTCTCCTAGGTAAAAATGAGAAGTTGTAAGAGCCTATAGAGTGGAGTGCATGGCTTTAGTGTTTGGACTTTGTGATAGCTACAGAGCGGGTTGAGAGTTTCGGGGGGATAACTTATCAACTTGTTAAGGATTTTTTGGGTAAGGTTGCATCAGGAAGTCTGACTACCAAGGACAAGAGGGTTTACACAAATGCATCCTCCATACAGATATTAGCATGTTTTCACTAGTGTGCAAGTCTAATCATGCTACCATCTTACTCCATCAGTTGCTGAATAATAATAGCTAACATTTACATAGTGTTTAGTGTGTGTCAGACACTCTGCTAAGAGTTTTACATAGTCTCATTTGAGCCTTACAATAGCCATGTAAAGTAGGTGCTATAATTCTCATTTTACAGGGAAACTGAGGCAGACAGGGGTTAAGTGAATTGTCCAGAGTCTCACAGCTAGTAACTATCTGAGGCTGGATTTGAACTCAGGTCTTTCTGACTCTAGACCCAGCAGTCTATCTTCCACATCATCTAGCTGCCCCCTTTGTGTCTAGAATCAAAAACAAACTCATTTGTTTGCTACTTAAATCTCGTCACAGAGGCAGCTAAATGGTGCAGTGGAGGGAATACAAGTCCTACTGAAAAAGATCTGAGTTCAAATTTAGCCTCAGGTATTTACTAGTTGTGTGATACTGGGCAATTTACTTTACCCCTTTTTGTCTCAGTTTCCTCAACCAAATCATGTATATAATAATAGTATTTACCTCCCAGATTTGCTGTGAGATCAAATAAAATAAAATTTAGAGAGTGCTTCGCACAATGCGTACCTCACAATACGTGCTACATAAATGTTAATTCTTATCTTTTCCCCCATTTATAAAGCACTTAGCATACATATATATTTTGTATATGCTTATTTTTTTATGAAGTATTTCCCTCATAGACTCCAGGAGGGCAGAAGCACACATGTAACATATATATGGTTATATATGGATATAAATATATGGATTAGTAGCTGTAGGTCTATAGGTTTAAATGTTATTTTCCCCATCATATTCCTAATGACTAGCACCAGACTTGGCATAAAATATGTGCCTAGTGAGTGTTTATTTCATGACTCATCATTTATAATGAGAGATGTGGGAGACACCCCCAGACCTGCCATCTAAATAATGATTATAATTTATAAAATTTGGCTTTTACTTAGTTAAGATGACCAAGGAAAAGATGGGAACCCAAAAGTATCTGGAAATTCATAAATTAGCTCCTCAAATGGTAACAAATAACATGTCTTCAAATGCATCTAGTCTTGGAGTCAAGAAGACCTAGGTTTGAATCCTACTGTAGATGCTTCTAATCTGAGTGAGTTTGGCCAAGTTCTTTAGCTTTTCTAAGTCTTGGTCAACTGTGAAATGGAGAAAATAATAGTAAATATCTTATAGGCTTGTTAGGAGGATCAAATTAGGAAAAAATATGTAAATTGATTTGAAAAACCTTTAAGTATTTTAAATGTGTTAGCTATTGTTAATATTAGTAGTAGTATCTTCCCAATCGCCTAGGCTCATGACCTCAGTATCCACCTTGAATTCTCACTCACTCAACTCACTTATCCTACCATTTGGTACATCTTGTCATTTCTACCTTAAGAAAAGCTCTTGTATATTCAATCTTCTCTCTATTCACACAGTCCCTACCGTATTTCAGACCTCACTTCATCATCTCCCACCTGCAATACTGAAACAACCTTTTAACTAGCTTTTGAGCCTCATCTCCTCCCAGTGTAATCCATCCACCTCTCAGCTACCAAATTGGATTTTCCTAAAACAGAGGTCTTACAATATTACTTTCCAATCTCACTCAGTGAGCTTTAGTGCGACCCTATTACATGAAGGATCAAATACAAAGTTCTCTGGCACCCTTTACTAGTTGGTCCTTCTCTTTTCTAATAGCCTTCCTATATACCTTTCTCTCTTCTACCACATTATATTCCGGGTACATTGGCCTATTTGCAGTTCTCAGAAAATGATGCTCCTCTCATCTCTGCTTTAGCACTGATTGCTCTCTGTACTTCACATGTCTAGCCCTTCTCTTCCACATCGTAATTCCTCTGACTTTTTTGAAGACTTAAATCCCATCTTCTGCAGAAAGTCTTTATGGGGACTCCAAGCCCAGGGATGGGGAACATGCCCTAGTCATTTCTCCTCTTAAATAAACTTCTTTTAGTCTATATTTATAGTGTACATAACCAGTTATCTCTCTGCTTTCTCCCTCAATAGAATGAGAGCTCCTCAAGACCGTGGCCATTTTTTTGGTTTTCTTTGTATCCATAACACTTAGCTTAGTGTCTGACACATAGTAGGTGCTTAATAAATATTTATTGATTGAATTCTATGGAAATGCTGAGCTAGTTGTTGTATGTCTCTTATTTTTCAAAATCTCATGTTCACCAGATGTCATACAGGAATAAAGAGAGTTCCCTGCCTTTAGGGATCTTACAGATAGAATATAGAAGACTATCCCTGTCCAAATATATGTTTCTGTAATATAATTTAAATAAAAACATGGCAAAGTACGTGTTACCAAAAAAGAATTCAGCCTTTTGGCAAATTCAATCACCCAGAATAGAAAGCTTGACTTGGATTATCAGCCAAAAAAATAAAATGTCCCTGATTGTGAGTATAACAGATGTCAGAAAATGTATGTTCTTCATGGGTTAGAAGGGTCATTGAGCTGCCTTCAGGCTCAAAATTGTTTATTTAAAATGACATATAAAATTGAGACAACTGATTTCACAGCCTTCCTTTTTTGAAATCCTCTAGCAAAGTTTAGGACTCTCTACATTTAAGGAAATAGCATATTATAAGTCAAGAAGCAGGGTGCTTTAAAAAATGAGTCTCTTGAGAACTGTCAAATGATCCCTAACAATTGTCAGCAAATAGGAAATCCCAGGAGCGTAGGGCTAATTGTTATGGAACTCAGTGACTGCACAATTCCATAGCATTGCTCAAGTCTCTTACAATCATGATGCTCCTAATGATGGCCCTGAGTCATGGAGACAAGGGTAGATAATACACCTTGTTTTCTAAGGCAAATTACAGAACCAATCTGAGAAGGGAATGGCCCAGAACTACATCCAACGAAATGACTCACAATATTACCATGGCCAACAAATTGTCATTCAGTCACTGCCAGATTTCCACTGAGGAGGACCTCTTATGGAAGTCCATTCCATTTGTGACTAGATCTCATTGCTAGATAAGTTTCTTTTTCGTTTTGTTTTGTCTCCCCTTGGCCTCAAGTCTAAATTTGCCTCTTTAAAGCATCATCATAGATTTAGATCAGGCAGGATTCTTAGATTCAATCAAATCTCACCCTATATTTTTCTTAAATGAAGAAACTAAGGTAGTCAAAATGTAAATGGCTTGCCCAGGCTCACATAGCTAGTTAGATTCTGAGACCAGATTTAAACTCAGGTTCAACAGTTTATTTATTATATCACATTTTCTGCAGTCTTTATTTTTTTGTCCTTAACCAGAACGAAATATCTCTTCTACATAAAATTCTTCAAATAGTTAAAATGGCTAAAACAATTTCTTCAAACACTCCTCTCATATAATATGAACTTAAAGTTCTGCACAAATCTGGTTGTGCCACTCTGAACTCTCTCACTTACCAATAACCTTTGTAAATCACATTTCTCAGAACTGAATACAGCACTCCAGCTGAGATCTGATGAGAGTAATATCTAGTGAAATTATCACCTCCCTGTTCCTGGAAGGATTAATCACCCTCACTCTTTGGCTGCCACATCATATGTCTGAGTTATATTGTGCTTGCAATATACTGCTACCTGCAAGTCATTTACTCGGTTTTTGCCTCAGTTTCCTCATCTGTAAAATAAGCCAAGGAAGGTAATGGCAACCCATTCCAGTATCATTGCCAAGAAAACCCCAAATGGAGTCATGTAGATTTGAACATGGTTGAGACTACCCCCAGTCTTTTCTCAGGGCAACTGTGTAATTTATAATAACTTATAATGTCAAAAGTATATGTATTATTTATTTCATTTTATAGATGAGCAAATTAAGGCCTGAGAAAGTTATATAATGTCCTGATATTCACAAACATATTAAATGTCAGAATTGGAAATCAAAAACAAATTTTCTGATTTTATATATGTATATAGATATATATCTATACACACACACTTATATATCACTAAACTATGTCATTCCTATATGTGTGCATATGTGTATATCGTTATATATGTGCACATATGCATATATACACACAAATGTTAATATACATCTATAGACATATCCCACCATGTATTCAGATTATACATATACAATTTCCTATTATAAATATGTATTGCAAACATATATACACAAAAATACATGAATATCTGGGTGTATATATTCACAGAGGAATTTCTGTTACTAAGAGCTTTCACTTATGTGGAACATTCTTGAAAGAACTGGACCAAATAGTCTGAGGTCTTTTCTAGCTCTCAGTCTATGATTTTGTGAACACTTTTCCTCAATAATTTCAGATTAATAAGAAATTACCATAAATAATGGATCCTCACTATATTTTATATAGAAGCTATCAATTATATGGAGCCTACTCAAGAAAGATGAAGAGAAGGAGGTAGAGGAAAATAGTGATGTTGGTGGTGGTAGTGATGATGATGAAGTTAGAAAGTGCCCTAAATTTTCAGTCTCTTACATGCATTATCTCACACCAGAAACCATCCTGAATATTCTCTGCTGGAATTATTATTATTATATCCTGGTTAACGATGGAGAAAATGGAGCTTCAAAAAATTACATAATTTTCTTAACGATACCAAAGTCATAAGTGACCAAGCTGGGACAGAGATTCATTTTTGTATTGCAATAGAGAACTCTTTCTTTTCTGCTCTGCTGTCTTCCTGGAGGTAGTTGTCAAAACAAGCTCACTAAAAAAATCTTTTGCACAAGTCAGTTTGGAATGCACCCCAAATAAATTATCTTGAATTTCAATTGCAAAACACACACTCACAAACATATATATAATACACACACACACACACACACACACACATATATATATATATATATATATATATATATACACATGGCTTTTTGTGTTTTGTGTATGTATATAATACTTTTAACAAGATTACAGTATTTTTGAAATTCTGTTAAATGGTTGTAAATCATGGAACACTAGTCTCAAAGTAATTGAAGTTGAGACTAACCCAAATGGCACTAAAATATTATATATACCATCATATAGGAGCAAGTTGTGATATAATACAAATTTGAACTTACACACAGGGAATGGCATAAAGAATATAGCTCAGTGCATAGAGTACAGGACTGGAAATCAAAGAATTCAAATTTAACCTCAATCACTTACTAACTGTATGATCCTAGGCAGGTCTATTAACTTCTTTGTGCCTCAGTTTCTTCAATTGTAAAGTAGGGATTATAACAGTACATACTTTACTCAGTTGTTCTGAAGATTAAGTGTGATATTTGTAAAATGCTTTACACAGTGCCTGGTCCTTGTACATAGTATAAATGTATAAATGCATATCCTCTTCCCCCTTCCAAGCCACATAATTACAATATAGGATCATAGATTTAAGAGACTTTAGAATTCATCTAGATGGAGTCCCCTTATTTTACAGAGGAAGAAACTGAGACCTGGAGCAGTTAAGTACTATACCAAGAGTCATACAACTAGTACATGTCTGAAACAGAATTCAAGCTAAAGTTCTGCTGCCTTTAAGTCCATTTCTCTGTTTACTAAGATGTCACCCTGCTCCTGTTTCATAGAGCACCGTAGTCACTCACAGACGTGAGCCACATGGACTCAACACAGGCACTGCTGCACAGTCGTACACATAGCTGGTCAATAATCAGCGCTTATTTCAAGAGGATGGAATCAAAGTTAAAAACAATGGAATGAAATACCCCGCCTCAAGGTTCTCATTTCTGGTTCCTTGCCAGTTCAGCTGTTCTGAATTTTCTTCTAATATGTATGTATTCATTCATATACATATATATATATATATATATATATATGTGCGTGTGTGTAGCATATATATATATACACACTATACAGTGTATATATGTATAAATGCATGTGTTTGTATGTGTATATATACATATACAATGCACATGTAGGTATATATGTGAATGTATATGTTTATATATCTCTCTCTATGTATATTTACATATATGTCTATCTATCTATCTTTCTAACTATCTATATACTTTTTCTTCCTTCCTCTCTACTCACAAATAGCCTGAGTGCCATCATCTTTCCTTCTTTCCCTATCTTTTTTATTCTCCTCTGGGGAATTTCCCATTTAGAGCTGTAAGACACTAGAGGCATCATTTACTCAAACTCTCTCATTTTACTCATGAGGAAACTGTTGGGGTTCAGGCAGTTAAGGGAATTGCTCCGAATGACACAAGTGGAAAGTGGCCAAGCCGCAATGACTCTGTCTTCCTGACTCCAAGTACAGGACTATATTATGTAGCCCACGTCCTCTTACCCTTTTTCTAATCCTTTAAGCTTGGGAATGTCTCAAGGCCGTCCTACTCTCCTCCATCTCTTACAAGTACTTTGATGCCTCTATGGTTTTGTTTATGATGGTTCTCACATCTGGAATGCCCACCCCATCCTTCTCTACTTGCTTATTCTTAAGTCAGCCCTGAAAGCTCTACAAACCTCCTCCAGTGTGTCCTCCACTCCCACCGCCACATTCTAAGAATCCATAATGACCACTGTTTCCTCTGATCTTAGATTTAGTTTAATCTTGAAATAAATATACAAATTCTTCATTATTTTTCCTTCAAAAATCAAATATAGATCCTATAGAAATGGAAATATGTAAATGTATTGGGGGGAACAGGGCAAAAGCCTTTGGATGTTATCAGTGTAGGGGAGAGACTACTGTTTGGAAATACCTTCCACCAATTCAGTTGACAACTTGCTCCAAGCAGGGATCTGGAAATTGATAGATTAGAGAAATGCTCATGATTCCTCAGCCAGTATGTGTCCAAGTAGGGACTTGAACTCATGGTTTCTGTCTCTAAGAAGTCCTTTTATTCAACACGCTATACTCCATCTGACAAGAGGGAAGTTTACAAGACTTGTCAGAAATAGATGAAAAGAAAAGGGAAAGAAAAATGGGTAAAATTATGATTGATAAATGGGAAAAAATTACTTAAAGTTCACAAAGGGGTTCAGGAATCACACCACTGTGACCTGCCATTATCATACCCAGAACAAGTAGTATACACTGAATCTGGAATAAGTAGGGTAAAAATAATTTCATTTAATGTGTGGCAGAAGGATGTGTGGATGGAACCCCTGAGACAATGACTTGAAGATGGTGATGTTTAGTCAACACTGGATATAAGGTTTTAGGGATAGAAATATAGGACCCCATCACTACTTGACCTCATAGCTTTCTTTACATAATTAATCTTGCTAACTAGACTGAAGATATGCTGCTTCAGGAATGTGAGTTGTTATTCATGTCCAACTCTTTGTGAGATCATCTGAGACTTTCTTGGTAAAGATGCTGGAGTGATTTGCCAATTCCTTTTCCACCTTGCTTTTCAGATGAGGAAACAAAGGCAAACAGGGTGAAGTGACTTGCCCACCGTCACACAGCTCATAAGTGTCTGAGGCTGAATTTGAACTCATGAAGATGAGTCTTCTTGAATCCAAGCAAAATGCTCTGTCTACTATACTTAGCTGCATAGAATTGTGAGTATTGGCCTATATATTTGATCTTTTTGGATAATTTACCATATGTCTTCATCCCAGTTTGGGTTCCAATGAATCAGACTGTGTAGAAGGTTTCATAGAAGACTGAAAGGGAAAAATGTTGTCAACAGTCAATATTTTTACAGACCTATTTTTCAACACAAAAAGAACCTAAACATAACTTGAAATTGAGGCAATTCCTATTCATTATGATCCTTTAAGCAATTTGGAGATCAACTCATACATTGGTAGCAGCTGCCATTTCTTTTCATAGTTTCTGTTTCCAGGTTGGACTACAGTGTCCAGGAACTTACTGTGCTAACTCAAGAAGTCAGTAAAATTGCAAAATAAGTCTCCCTCCCATCACCAAATCAACAGTAAAAAAGTTTCCTTCTAATTTCTTTGAGGAACAGCTTAAACGAACTCTTTACTCTGCACATCCATTGGGCACTGTGGTCTTTAAAATCATTGACTCAAATAATATAGTTTACAGAAAAGGACTTGGCTGAAAGTCAAGATGTACCAAACTATTGTCCTTCCCTGACAATCCAGCCTCTTGCAGAGCAGCTCTCCAAGCTCACTTTCAAATTTACATAATAGAGAAAATGATAAGGATTCAGCTAAAGAAAGAAAGTTTACCTTCAGTAGATTGAAATGAAATTCTAAGCACCAAAGGGAAACTGCGTAAGGCACCAACTTAAAATCCCTTTTGTTTGGGTTCCTAAAGTTGTTTTTGTTTTTCATTTTCAATTTGTTCTATAAATCAGTGGCCTAAAAATCTTCCTCAACATTATTTCAGTCAGACCCCTCCTGCATTAAGTACCTCCAATGGCTCCCTGTTACTTATTTGTATCCTATTCAAAATCTTCTGCTTTCAATGATATCTATCATCTACAACATGGCACCTAGCCAACCTCATCTTCCATAATTTCTGATTTACCTTCTGCATTCCAATTTGTGGAGACTTTTCAAAATGTTCATTCTAAACTCCTTACTTTCACTGTTGCCAATTACTCTACCTAGAAAGCTTTGTTTTACTTTTTTCTTTACATAAATCCTATTCATCTGTCAAATTCTGCTTAAAAAATCATTTTGGTATAGTGGAAGTTTTCCTATGTTTCAAGGAAGAAGACAGGCACGAATTGTGGATTTGCAGCTTAATATCTATATGACTTCTGTTCAGTTGTCGTTTGATCATTTAGTTGTGCCCAGCTCTTCATGACCCCAAGCATAGCACACCACATTCCTCTCAAAGTCTTTCCAAGTGCATATTATTATTTCCATGATGCTATCTCTCCATCTCATGCTCTATTATCCCCTTTTCCTTTTGCCTTCAATCTTCCCCAACATCAAGGTCTCTTACGATGAGTCCTATTTTCTCCACATGTGGCCAAAGCAGTTCTTTCTCAACTTCCGCATTTAACCTTCCAGTGAATCAACTCAGTAAGCACATGAAATGTCTACAGTGTGCCAGATAATATATTAGATGCTGGGGATACACAAAGAAAATGCAAATAATTCTTTTCCTCAAGGAACTTAATGAGCTAGATAGAGTATGCTTGACTTGGAGTTTAGAAGAACTGAGTTTGAATTTCTCCTCCAGATATTCATTAGTGCCATGATCTTTATCAATTATTTAACCTCTGTCAACTCAGTTTTTCTCTTCCCTACAATGGGAATAATAATAGCACCAACCTCACAAGATTGTTGTGTTTTCAACTGGGATAATATAAATAAAACACTTGGCAAACCTGAAAGCACCTTCTAAGGGTAAGCTTTTACTACTTATGATTCTACTATGGAAAATTTATGCAAATGAGCCCATATAAATATATAAACAGATAGATATCTCTGTGTGTCTGTCCTTTGCTGCTGAAGAAGACCATACCATCAGAGAAATAATGACACGACTTGCACTTGACTTTGTTTTGAGTGAGGGAGGACTGTGCAGGTCACCAGCCTCACTTCTCCTCCAGAGCCATCGGAATTCAGTGACCAGATACTCATCAGGATGACTGGAGATGACCCAGGATGAGACAACTGGGACTAAGGGACCTGCCCAAGGTCACACAGTTAGTGATTGTCAAATGTCTGAGGTGAGATTTGAATTCAGGTCCTCCTGACTCCTGCACTGGTGCTCTATCCACAGTACCACCAAGCTACCCTAGATAGATAGATAGATAGATAGATAGATAGATAGATAGATAGATAGATAGATAGATAGATAGATAAATGGATGGATGGATAAATGGATGAATAGATAGATTTATAGATAGATGGATGGATGGATGGATGGATGGATGGATGGATGGATGGATGGATGATAATTATGTGAGTGGTCTGTGAACACTAATAACTAGAGGAATCAGCAAAATGTATATTATTGAGAGTGGCACTTGAACTAAATCTTGAAGAGGCCTAGAGTTTCCAAGAAACTGAGGTAAGACAAGAGACCATTCTATACATGGTGGGCTATCTATACAAGGACAGGACATATGCAAGGAACAATAAACAATTGAATTTGACTGATATATAAAACGTGTGATTACTAACGGTAGATCAATATCTAAAAGGAGGTTGGAAGAAGATTGTGAAAGCTTTCAGATGTCAAAGAGTAGGACGAACATGTTTTTGGCTGTAGAGACAATGGGAAGCCACTGATGTTTCTGGAGTGGGAGACTGACATAGCAAAACATGAGTCAGGAGGATATAAACTTTTCAGTTTTGTGGATCTTGGTGTGAAGGTGGAAGAGACTTGAAGGCAGGAAGATCAATTAGATCATTTAAAAAATAATTGAGGTAACGAAGTAATGAGAGCTTGGATAAATTAATCTCTGTGGGTGTAGAAAAAATGTTAGATGCCAGACATGTTAAGTCAAAATTGATGTTGTGGAGACAGAATCAGAGAAGTACCCTGAAATGGTATCCTTCTCTGTAAAATAAGGTAATTGTTCTAAGTAGACTTCTAGGGTCCCTCTCCACTTTATATTATATAATCTACTTTTTAACATCCCTCTTTCCTTGGATTATTGAATACATTTTTCTCTTGTCATCTAGCAATCTGCAATTTGACTCGAGTGAATTGTTAAATCATACATAATTTAATCCAAGATAATAAAAATTTGAACTATAAAATATTATAATCTAAATGTTAAATGTGAATATATAATGAAAGGGCAATTGAAAGGATAGGAGATTTAAATATATGATACATAATATCTTTGTGTATAATACAAATTGTGTTACATGTAATATATTATATACGGTCATATAACATTATACACAATATATCATTGTACATATATGTGTTACATGTATTGAAGTACATTACGCTTTCCCTTGTCTATCCCATACTTTTTAAAAATTAATCTTATTTTTTTCAGTGTTCTACAATCACTACCACATAACTTAGATTATTTTCCCCTCCCTCCCCCCTCCCTTCTCTCTTCCCTCTCCAAGATGGCATAAAATTTTATATAGGTTCTATACATACATTTCTATTAAATACATTTTCACTATAGTCAGGTTGTGTAGAAGAATTAAAATGAATGGGAGAAATCATATAACAAACCAAAAAGTAAAACAAAAGAAAATAATTTGCTACATTCTGCAACTGAATCCCAAAGTTCTTTCTCTGAGTATGGAAGGCATTTTGCCTTAAAAAACCAATGGGAGTTTGCTTTTCAATGAAGTTTCAAGTCTACCAGAAACAACTCTCACACACTGTGGTCATTGCTGTACACAAAGTTCTCCTGGTTCTGCTCCTTTCACTCAGCGTTAGATCATATAAGTCTTTCCAGGCCTTTCTGAAGTCTTCTTGTTCATCATTTCTTATAGTACAATAGTATTCTATCACATTCATATACCATAATTTGTTCATCCATTCCCCAATTGGTGGGCATCCCCTTAATTTCCAAGTTTTGGCTACTTTAAATATTTTGGAACAGGTAGGACCTTTTATGATCTCTTGGGGATACAACCCTAGAAATGCTATTGCAGGGTTGAAGGGTATGCACATTTTTGTAGCCCTTTGAGCATAGTTCCAAGTTGCTCTCCAGAATGGTTGAATCAGCTCACAACTCTACCAACGATGAATTAGTGTTCCAACTCTCCCACATCTTCCCCAGCATTTATTATCTATTCTGTCATGTTAGTCAATCTGATAGTTCTTCTGAACACTGCCTGTTCAATATCCTTTGACCATTTATCAATTGGGGAAATACTTATATTCTTGTATGTTTGACTCAGTTCTCTATATATTTTAGAAATGAGGCCTTTATCACAGACTCTAGTTGCAAAATTCTTTCCCAGCTTTCTGCTTCACTTCTCATCTTGGTTGCACTGAATTTGGTTGTGCAAAACCTGTTTAGTTTAATGTAATGAAAATTATCCATTTTGCACTTCATAATGCTTTCTATCTCGTCTTTAGTCAAAAGTCCTTCCCTTCTCCATAAATCTGATAAATTCAGCAGTCCTTTCTCCAATAATTTGTTTACAGTATCAATCTTTATACCTAGATCATGGACCCATTTGGAATTTATTCTTGTGTACAGTGTTGGGCAATGGTCTATGCCTAACTTCCTCCACCCTTTTATTCAGCTTTCCCAGCAATTTTGTCGAACAGTGAGTTCTTATCCCAGAAGCTGGGGTCCTTGGGTTTATCAAACAGGAGGTTGCTATATTCCTTGCCTACTGTGTCTTGAGTGTTAAGTCTATTCCACTTGTCTACCTTTCTGTTTCTTAGTCAGATATTTGATAATTGCTTCTTTATAGTACAATTTGAGCTCTGATAGTGCTAGGTCACCTTCCCTAGCATTTCTTTTCATTAGTCCCTTTGATATTCTGGACCTTTTGTTCTTCCAGATGAATTTTGATATTATTTTATACAGCTCTAGAAAATAAATGTCTGATAATTTTAATTAAGTTTAATTGGTATGGCACTAAATAATTAAATTAATTTAGGTAGAATTGTTATTTTTATTATATTAGCTCAGCCTACCCATGAGCAACTGATGTTTTTCCACTTACTTAAATCTGACTTTATCTGTGCAAAAAGTGTCTTGTAATTGGGTTCGTATAGTCCCTGGTTTTGTTTTTTCCTTGGCGGGTAAACTTCCAAATATTTTATAGTGTCTACCTTAGCTTTAAATGGGATTTCCTTTTCTATCTCTTGCTGTTGGACTTTGTTGCTAATATATAGGAATCAGAAGATTTGTGAGGGTTTCTTTTGTAACCTGCAACTTTGCCAAAGTTGTTTGTTATTTCAAGTAGTTTTTTACTTGAATCTCCAGTATTCTCTAAGTATATCATCATATCATCTGCAAAGAGTGATAACTTAGTTTCTTCTTCGCCTATTCTAATTCCTTAGATTTCTTTATCTTCTCTAATTGCTACAGATAACATTTCTAATACCATATTGAATAATAGTGGTGATAATGTACATCCTTGTTTCACCCCGATCTTATTGGAAATGCATCTAGCTTCTCTCCATTTCATATAATGCTTGCTGACAGATAGATACTGCTTATTATTCTAAGCAAAGTTACTTTTATTCCTTTGCTCTCCAGTGCTTTTAGTAGGAATGGGTTTTGTATTTTGTCAAAAGCTTTTTCTGCATCTATTGAGATAATCATGTGGTTTCTGTTAGGACTGTTGATATGATCAATAATGCTAATAGTTTTCCTAATATTGAACCAGTCCTGTATTTCTGGTTTGAATCCTACCTGATCATAATGTATTATTCTTGTAATAAGTTGCCGTATTCTTTTTGCCAAAATCTTCTTTAAATTTATTGCATCTATATTCATTAGAGAAATTGGCCTATAATTTTCTTTCTCTGTTTTGTCTCTGTCTGGTTTTGGTATCAAAACCATATTGGTATCATAAAAAGATTTTGGGAGGACTCCCCCAATTTTCCCAAATAGTCTATATAGTATTGGAATTAATTGTTCTTTAAATGTTTGATAAGATCCACTTGTAAATCCTTCTGGCCCTGGAGATTTTTTTCTAGGGAGTTCTTTGATGGCTTGTTCAATTTCTTTTTCTGAGATAGGGTTGTTTAAATATTCAATTTCTTGTTCTGTTAATCTGGGCAATTTATATTTTTTAAAAATAGTTATCCATCTCATTTAGATTGTTGAATTTCTGAGCACAAAGTTAGGCAAAGTAATTTCTAATTATTGTTTTAAATTCCTCCTCATTGGAAGTGAGTTCACCCCTTTCATTTTTGAGATTGATAATTTGGTTTTCTTCTTTTTTTTTAAATCAAACTGACCAAAGTTTTATCAATTTATTGTTTTTTTTTTTCATAAAACCAACTCTTACTTCTATTTATTAGTCCTATGGCTTTCTTAATTTCAATTTATTAATCTCTTATTTTCAGTATTTCTAACTTGATGTTTACTTGGGGATCTTCAATTTATTCTTTTTCTAGCTTTTTCAGCTGCATGTCCAAATCACTGATCTCCTCTTTCTCTATTTTATTCATGTAGACATTCAAAGATATAAAGATTCCCCTAAGAACTGCTTTTGCATTATCCCATAAGATTTGCTATGTTTTCTCATTATTGTCATTCTCTTGAATGAAGTTGTTAAATGTTTCTATTTCTCTCTCTATATATATATTTCTACTCTTTCTTTAGGACTGGATAATTTAGTTTCCAGTTAATTTTTAGTCTGTTTCCATGATCTTTTATTACATATAATTTTTATCACGTTATGATCTGAGAAGGATGAATTGACTATCTCTGTCTTTCTGCACTGGACTGTAAGGTTTTTATGCCCTACTACAGTCAATTTTTGTATATGTGCCATGTACTGTTGAGAAAAAGGTATATTCCTTTCTATTCCCATCCAATTTTCTCCAGAGATCTATCATATCTACCTTGTGCACAGTTTTGTTCACCTCCATAATTTCTTTCTTGTTTATTTTATGGTTAGATTAATCAAGTTCAGAGAGGGGAAGGCTAAGTTCTCCACTAGTACAGTTTGCTGTCTATTTCTTCCTGTAACTCTCTTAACTTCTCTAAAAATTTAGATGGTATACCACTTGAAGTACATATGTTTAGTGATGATATTGCTTCATTTTCTATGGTGCCTTTTAGCAGAATATAGTTTCCTTCTTTATCTCTTTAGATTAGAGCTATTTCTGCTTTTGCTTTGTCTGAGATTAGAATTGCTACCCCTGATTTTCTTGCATCAGCTAAAATAAAATATATTCTGCTCCAACCTTTTACTTTTACCCTGTGTGCATTCCCCCACTTCAAATGTGTTTCTTGTAAACAACATATTGTTGGATTATGGCTTTTAATCCATTCTGCTATCCATCTCTGTTTTACAGGAGACTTCATCCCATTCACATTCACAGTTATGATTACTATCCCTGTCTTTCCCTCCACTCTCTTTCCCACCATTTGCGCTTTTAGTTCTCCCTTCTCTCTTCCCCTCCACAATAGTTTTAATTTTTTACTACTACCTCCCACAGTCTTCCCTTCCTTCTTTCAGCCTCCTTCCCTTTTACTGACCTTTACCCTCACTACTTCTTTTCTCCCTTTTAGCCTCTTCTCCCCTTTCTTTCCCCGTTCTTCTTCTACTGCCTGTAGAGCTAGTTCGATTTATATACTTAAGTTTGTTGTTCCCTCCTTGAACTCAATCAGATGAGAGTACCTCTCAAACAATGTTCCTCTCCCTCTCCTTTTTCCATCTACTGTGATATAATTTTGTAATTCTTCCCGTGATATAGTTTACCATTTTCTGCTTCCTCCTTTTCCCATCTCCTGTTAAAATCCCTTTGCATGTTTAAATCATATTTTTATCATCACATAATTTACTTTACACCCATTTCCTCTATCTCTGAATATCCTTTTTATATTTTGTATCAGATATACAATTCTCAAGATTAACGAGTATCCTCTTCCCTATAGGAAAGGTAAACAGTTTGTCCAAATTGAGTAACAAGTTTTCATTTGCCTTGTTTATCTTTTTATGCTTCTCTTGAGACCTGCATTTGAAGATCAAATTTTCTATTCAGTTTTGTCCTTTCTATCAGGAAGGTCTGAAAATCCCCTATTTCATGGAATGTCCATCTCCTTGCCTGAAATACCATGTTGATCTTTTCTGGGTAATTGATCCTTAGTTGTTATCCCAGTTCCTTTGCCTTACAGAATAGCATATTTCAATTCCTTTGATCTTTTAATGTAGAAGCTGCAAGGTTCTGTGTGATACTGACTGTAGCTATTTGAATGGTTTCTTTCTAGCTGCATGTAGTGTTTTCTCCTTCACTTAATAGTTCCAGAATTGGGCAACAGTATTTCTTTGTGTTTTTACTTTGGAATCCCTTTTGGGAGGTGAGCAATGGATTCTTTCCATGACTATTTTGCCCTCTGGATCTAGCACTTCTGGGCAATTTTCCTTGATTTCTTGGAAAATATTGTCGAGACTCTTGTTTTCATCATGGCTTTCTAGTAAACCAATACTTCTTAGATTTTTCTCTCCTGAATCTATTCTCTACGTCAGTTGTTTTTCCCATTAGATATTTTACATTTTCTTTTATCTTTTCATTCTTTAGATTTTGTTTAACTCATTCTTGATGTCTCATAGAGTCTTGAGCTTCTCCTTGTCCAATTCTAATTTTCATCAAATTGCTTCCTTCAGTTAACTTTTGCATCTCCTTTTCCAACTTCCCAATTATTCCTTTTAAAGAATTATTTGTCCAGTTAGTTTTTGTACTTCCTTTTCCTTTTGTCCAGTTTTCCCAGTTAGGTTTTGCACTTCCTTTTCCATTTGTTCAATTTTCCTTTTTAAATAGCTGTTCTTTTCAGTGAATTCTTTTCTCATACTTTTAAAATCATTGGTCATTTTTTCCTCTATTTCCTTCTTTATTTGTTCCAGGAGAGCTGTTTGTGCATGCAAGCAGTCATAGACCCTTCTGAAGTTTCATGTAGGAGTACAGTCTCAATACTGATCTCTTTGGTAGTCATGTTTTGATCCTTTTCCCCATAAAAAGATTCTATGGTATTTTCTTTCCTCCTTTGCTTCTTGCTCATGATGGTGAAGCTTTGTGTGTTGTGGTCTCTGGTTCAGTCAGCTAGACTCTAAAGAACTTGGTGCTGAACTGGCTGGTGTCAGAAGGCAAAGGCAGGTGAAATCTGTTTATGTTTTCCAGGATTAACCCTGGAGCTAGCTTGTTAAGTGAGGGGGAGAGGGGATCTGGTCACAGGAGATCTCTTCAACTGGTCTACAGTAAAGGCAAGCTCAGTGCTTGGTGATCCCAGCTATCTTCCTGTTTCCCCTGGAGTGCTTAGGCACCCGTGGGTCTTAGTGTGAGACTTCACACCCCTGGAACTCCTGTTGTCTTGGACAGCTCTTTCCCTCAGTCACAGTAAGGGGAATGTTCTTTGCTATTTTCCTGGCCTCACATGCTACAAGACTGTTTGCCCCTTCTGCTGATTCCACTGATCCAAGATTTTTCTTGGGAAATATTTTATGATACTTTCAAGGTCAAGAAGGGGAAGGGGAGAGAGCATTTGCCAATCACTGCCATTTTGACTCCTGGAAGTTCAACTAGGTGACCTACAGACATTTAATCTTCAGGCTTAAAAACTCTGTGCAGATGCTGCAGATACCTGGGCCTCCTTCTGGGGCTCACTTGCTCATTCTGCTTGACTCTTGCCCTGAGCTGCTATCTCACCGTGCTGCCACTTCCTCCTACTGTCCCCAGGCTTTCCTGCTCAGCCGTGCATTGGCAGGGACCCTGTGCTGTGTGCTGTATCCTCCATCCCCATGAAATAGACTCTTCTCATCGATCTTCCAGTCTGTCCTGGACTGTGAAACTGCCACAGTCTGTCTACTATTGGATTCTACACCTCCAAAATTTGGTAAGATTCTCTTTTTAGAGGTATCTTACAGAGTTTGTCTGGTGAGTAACTGCTCTCACTCTGCCATCTTGGCTACCCTATCCCATATGTTTTAAGGGAATTATTTCTCCTCTATAAATTCATTAAAAGAGTAGTAGTTGGGGCAGGTAGGTGGCACAGTGGACAGAGTACTGACCTTGAAGTCAGGAGGACCTGAGTCCTGTGAACATTGACTATAAAGGTCACCAAAACCTCTGATACAAATTTGCCTGAGAAGGGACTTTATTGGGAAAAAATAAAATCTTAAAATTTACCCCCAACAAAACATTATCAAGGTCATAGGGGTCAGTGCCCTGAGGATATCTGGATCATCCTGATCATCCCTTTTCCGTATAAATGCTATAGTTAGCTCTACAATCACTTGTAGTAATGTTCCATGGATTAGTATGTTTTCCATATGGATACACAGCAAAGGGAAACACATATCTGTACATAACCAACAAGTCTCCCAGGTAATCAGACAGCTGACTCTTCCATGTTCTGCTCCGATGAGGGCTCATCTAAATGATTTGGAGAAAGTAATATTTGTGATATCATATTAAAGACACAGATATTTATGGATTTTTAACTAGCATTAGAATATAAAGGAAAAATCAGAACATTTCCTGGCACTGATAATTGATGAAATACTTATGGATAGGAAACTATGTTTTAAGAAAGAAGGGGATATGGGTAGAGTTAGTGTGTTCAGGATGAAGTGACTCATAGAGAAGAAAAGCAATAAAAGATTGCTGTAATTGTGTAGATGCTCTGAGACAACGTGTGTGTGTGTGTGTGTGTGTGTGTGTGTTCAGGTGTATTCAAGCAATCTGAAGCTGTTTCAGTTGCAGATACCCAAAAGGTTTAAGCATGTTTCAGATTCAGATTTTCTTCCTCCCCTTGGACAAATCTCACTTTAGGGGAGTTTAAAATGGTAAGAATTAAGCATCATGGAGATCCAGCTGTCCTGAGCTTTTCCATTCACCAAGTGAGATGAAATATGAGAGATGGCCCTAATGTGATAGAACATCTAGAATTTGGAGACAGTGATGAAATTTCTAACACAAAATGTAACAATGATGATGACAACAACAGCCAGCCACAACCACAATCATAGTAACTGACACAAATAGTGTTTCAAGATGTGCAAAGCTACAAAAATTGTTACAATATTATCCTCACAATAGCATTAGGGAGTAGTTATTGCTTTCCTCAGAGGCCAGTAGATGGCTCAATGAATAGGGCACTGTGCCTGGAGTCAGGAAGACCTGAGCTCAAAATCTGACCTCAGGCACTTATTAGCTGAGTGACCTTGGGCAAGTCGCTTAATCTGTGTTTGCCTTTAATCCACTGGAGAAGTAAATAGCAAACCACTATGGAATCTCTTTCCAAGAAAATCTCATGGACTACCACTTTAGCACACTATGGTCCATGAGGTCACTAAGCGTTAAATACAACTAAATCACTAAACAATAACAACTGCTTCCCCCATTTTATAGATGAGAAGACAAAGGGATATGGAGGTTAAATGATTTCAAGGATCAAATGGTTTTTGAATGAAGAAAAGGTATTTTCAAAAGCTAGTGTCCAGGGTAGGACCACAGGGCACACACACACACACACACACACACACACAGTTCTACAGCTCGAGTAGAAGAGACAGTTTCAGAACGTCAGCCAACATTCCAGTAGTCTCCCTGTTTTTATAAGGGGCTTGTGTACACACTCAGAGTGCTAGAGAGGCCAGTACCTTCATTAGAATTTTTGGCCACAGTAGCTTCCTTTGTATTCTCCCAGCTCAATTACCCCTCCTCCGTGGTATCAGTAACATGGAGACCAAATGATGAACACGTGGCAGGGAATGATGGGTGATAGAAAGGTTGACAGGGTTGTTTTTTTCTCTAATGTCTCCCCATAAAAGGCATCATTTCCAATGACAGTGACTATACACCTCCACCATTAAATATATTTAAGACTATACTTAGTAGCTTTTGGCACAGTAAAAAAGTCATTTAAAAAGGCACTCCTATTTACTCTTTATAGAGTCTGCCCCAAATAATATCAATACATGCTGAAATATGGTGAAGAAAGTACAGTTTGTCTCATCCAAAAAAAGAAAATGGCTCACCTTTGGAAATGGTTTTCATAGATCACTGGTTGTAAAATCTTTTCTTACCTCTGCTATTTTTAATTTTTTTTTGCCTGCAGATTTTGCATCAATCTCACTCATAATCTCCAGTGTCATACCAGTCCCAAGTTATCTCCCCAAACTGCTTTGCTACTATACATTTCACTGGGTAAAGGTTAGAATTTTACTGCAACAAAAATATCTATGGATGCCTTCCTCAAACAGGGATACCATGGAAACATGAACACACATGTCAAAACAAAAGGCAGAGTATTCTGAAACATTTAATCCACACAATAAGAAAGGAAAGAATCAATGAAACACATTATTTGACCAAAGCAACTTTTATATCACCCAAATGACCATTCTAGTACTTTTGTTAGGAGTCTGCCAGATGGCAGATCAGAGCATCAGAGAACCCTGTAGTTAGAGGACTGAGAGATACTCTAATCTTGTCACTCCATTCTAGAAAGGACAAAAGTGACTCTAAAATAAAAGGCTTAAGTAACTAGGAAATTATATCTAACACCACAACACACATTTAGATTTGGACTAAAGGTCAACATTGTCTTCTTCCCTATTCAGATCTATCTTAAATAATATGTTCAGTTTGATGCCCCACTTTTTTTGGGGGGGAAATCATTATTAAGCAGGAGTATGTTTAAAAAGGATGTCCAACTTGAGGAGACCAGAGATCATGCCATATTAAGAGAATCATTTGAAGACTGAGAATATAAGGGGTATATATAATAATGACATTTCACTATTTAAAGGACTATATTTTAAAGAGGGATGTGATTTTTTCTCTTTGTGTTTTGAGGGCAGAATAAAGAGCAAGAGATCAAAGTTGCACAGGGGTAGATTTGGGTTCAGTACAACTAAACTACAATGGCATTTTGAGAAACACACACAAACACACATGCAAATAAGCAAATAAAAAACCAACAAACCATCTAATCAATAGAGCCATGAAAAAATGGAATGAACTGCCTTGGAATGTGTTCACATGAAGACTGAGCTGCCCAATTTTGGGGGGATGCTACAGTGTGGATTAAGCTATCACCCACTGTGACATTTTTTTACAGTATAAATGTATTTGTCAAACAATGCATGTCTATATTTTCCCAAACCATGCCTACAGAAACCTCACCATTATGATCACCCAAGCAGACACACACTGATATGCATGCACAGTCTGTATATTAACCTTTTACATATACATGTACATACACCTGATATATTATGACATGAATAAATACAAATGAACAAAAATATATGTGAATATAAATTAAATAGTATGTATTGCCACATGTGATTCAGTATATCATTGGTATATCAAATATAATTATAGATAGATAGATAGATAGATAGATAGATAGATAGATAGATAGATAGATAGATAGATAGATAGATAGATATGACATGTGTATCATGTTCTGAGGAGGCATTTAGGTGATTTGGTGGATAGAATACTGAATGGCAAATGGACTTAGAAGTTCTTCCATATTTCAGTGCAGACCTTGCACATAGGCTGTTTTGTCTGCCAAGTGAACTCGGATCTTGAAGACATGATAAATCCCACACAAACATGGAACATCTGCTGCCTTGAAAACCTATCCAGTTCTCCAAGGATGAACATCGCATGTGTACTCCATTGTGAGGTCTGGCTACCCTCTTGATGGACAATGTACAGGATAGTTGGCAATTAGCCTCTTTGTTGGCAATCATACTTCTTTGTTTGAAATAGTGTATTAGGTCTCTGTTCCGAGGAGAACTTTGGAATCTCCCCATGGAGAGGACGTTCTGCCTGGGACCCCTTGCTCCCAATCCAGACCCTGAAGACTCTATCCTGGGATTTCCCAGTTGAGAAAATTCAGAAGTTGTTGCCTCCTTGGATTGGTGATGTTTTTCCATTTCCTCTTATATCTATATTAGTATTGCTATAATTGTATTAGATTAGAATATATTAATTATTGCTGCTATTGCTTTAAACTGTCTGTGCATCTGCCTTTTCTGTACATCAGTAAAATATCCAGCTTCTTCTTCTCAAGTGTGTCTTATTGTAGGTATGAATTTGAACCATACATTTCCTTAATCATACAAATGCTGGACCTTGAATGGGGAAGAGCTGGGTGCACAAGAGGTTTCAGACAACAATTTGCTAGCTGTGTGACCCTGCTCAGGTCACTTAACCTCCATTTACCTTAACTCTCTGCTGAAGCAAATAGTAAACCTTTCCAGTATATTTGCCAAAAAAACCACATGGACAATAAGATTCACAGGGTCATGAATAGTCAGACATAATTGAAGAGCAACATGCTGTTCTGTATCATTTTTGCTGTAAAATGCAGTGAAAACACAAGTACCCAGAAGGAATAAGAACTGTGGAGAAATGTACCATGTTCATGATAACACAAAATTCAGGTGTCCTACTTTCCAACATATTGCTCTTCTCAGTATCTTGGAGGATTTGTAGAAAAGTAGCACAACTTAATACACAGAGAGATGGATTTAGAGCCAGGAAGAGATAGATTTAAGTCTTAGCTAAGACTTGTGTGTTCTAGACAACTCTGAAAGACTTTAAGTTACTATGACCACCACCACCACCACCGCAGCCACCACGGCCACCACCACCGCCGCCACCGCCGCCACCACCACCGCCACCGCCGCCACCACCACCACCACTGCCACTACTACTACTACTACTGCTACTACTACTACAACTGTTACTACTAATGCTACTGCTACTGCTACTGCTGCTGCTACTGTTATTGCTGCTGCTGTTGCTGCCACCACAGCTACTAATAGTTAGCTAGCTAGCAAGGATTTGTATATCACTTAGATGTTTACAAAGCACTTCACAAATATTATTTCATTTAATGCTCACAATAATCCTGAAGGTAGATGCTCTTATGATCATCCCTTTTTTGTAGAAGAAGAAACTGAGACAGCAAGAAATTAAGTGATTTGCCTAGGGTCACACAGCTAGCATATATCTGAAGAAGGTTTTGATTTCAGCTCTTTCAGAATACACATCCAGTGCTCAATCTGCTCTGCCAAATTATCACTGACCTTCTCTCTTGGAAGGTCCCTATCCCAGTGATATAATAGGTCCTGTCATTATCAACCCTATGCGTATTTTTACTGCTAAACTTGTAATTATTTTTTTGCTCTGTTTTCATTTGTTGTTCAGGTGTTTCAGTCTTTTCTGAGTCTTTGTGACCCCTTTGGATGTTTGCGTCACAAAGACACTGACAAAGTTTGCCTGTTCCTTCTCCAACTCATTATACAGATGATGAAATTGAGGCAAACAGGGTTTGCCCAGAGTCACATAGTGAGAAAGTGTGTGAGGCTGGATTTGACCTGAGGTTCTCCTGACTCCAGCACTGCTACTCTATCCACTATGGTACCTAGCTCCCTTCCTGAAATTATGTATTAAGCTTTTGTTTTGTTTTATTGTTTTGACTTTTAAAATTTTTTGAAAGAAAAAATAAAATTTTGTTCCTACTATTGTTGAAATAGTTTCCATATATGTTAATATATTAGTACTATCATTATATGTACATATCTATACATACACTATATACACATATGCACACATATATGTACAAACATAAATACACATACATAAAGAGACAGAGAGAGAGATCGAAAAGGAAAAGTGAGGAAGACAGAGACAGAAAGACAGAGAAAAGAGACAGAAGGATAGACAAAGAGACAGAGAGCAGAGACAAAGGTAGAAATGGAGAGAGAGAGAATAGAAAAGGAGATGGAGAAAGACAAAACAGTAGGACAGAGAGAGAAGAGACCCAGAGAGAGAAATAAAGGAAGAGGAAAGTAGAATGAGAACCCAGACACAGACTGACAGAGACAGAAAAATGTAAGATGATTTGGTTATTTATACAGGGGATACTGAACTGGATAGATCAGGAAATGCCTTATATCAAAGTGGTCATGGGAATTGAGTTTTAAAGGAAATTGTATATACCCATCTTGCTAATTTCTAACTTTCCAAAAGTACAGGTGAGGAAGGAGGGTATCCCATACATGAGGAACAGTCTTTGCAAAGGAATGGAGACTGGAGACAGAATGTATTATGTAAAGTATAGCAAGAAAACAACACTGGTTGAAGATGCACTAGAATGATGTATACTAAGACTGGAAAGGTAGGATGAGACCAGATTATGAATGGGGTCAAATGTCAAAGAGAGGAGTTTGTATTTAATCCAAAATTAAGAGATAATCACTGGCATTTATTGAACAGAAGAGTGACAAGGGTAGTGCTGTAGTTTTGGGAAATGTGGTTTAGGAAAATCACTTTGGTAATTGCATATTTCACTTCCTGGGACAGCTAGGTGGTGCAGTGGATAGAGCACCAGTGCAGGAGTCAGGAGGACCTGAGTTCAGATCTCACCTCAGACACTTGACACTCACTAGCTATGTGACCTTGGGAAAGTCACTTAACCCCAATTGCCTCATCCAGGGTCATCTCCAGTCATCTCCATGAATATCTGATCACTGGATTCAGATGGCTCTGGAGGAGAAGTGAGACTGGTGACCGGCACAGCCCTCACTCAAAACAAAGTCAAGTGCAAGTCATGGCATTATCTCTCTGATGGCATGGTCTTCTTCAGCAATGAAGGACGAACACCACACACACACACACACACAAACACACACACAAATGCAGCTCCCAGCCTTTAACTGAGCAAAGTTAACAAGAAAGAAACAAATGAAAAATGCTGGTGAAACTGTGAGCAAACAGAACAATTAACTCTTTGTTGGTGGAGTTGGAAAGTGTCCCATCCATTTTGCAAAACAATTTGAAACTATGCCGAAAATCACCTAAATTGAACTTAAGACTGATAGAGCAATATAGCTCCTAGATCTGCATCCCCAAAGAAACAACAGAAAAAGGAAAAAGGCTCGTATGTACAAAAATACTTGTAACAGATCTATTTACAATAGCAAAGAATTGGAAAATGATGTAGTGTCTGTCAATAGGAGAATGCTTCAATAAATTATGGTGTATAAATATGATGGAATAGCTGACTGCACTGTAAAGAATTGTGAAGGAAATCATTTCAGAAAAACCTCAGAGTACTGGTATGAACTAACATGGAGTGAATAGTTTTGTAAAAACAATCCATTCTAAAAGATTTAACTACTCGTATAACCGTAATTGTCAACCCTTATTCTAGAGGACTCCTGATGAAATAGTCTACTCATTTTGTGATAGAGAGGTGCTGGATTCAAAGTACAAAATGAGTCATATTACGGTTATCAATTTTGGATATGGACTATAAGGAAATCTGTTTTGTTTAACTATACCTATTTGTAAGGAAGATTTTGCTTTTATTGCTTTCTCAATTGGGGACTGGGGGAGGTGGGAAGGAGAGGAGACAGATCTTTGTTAGGAAAACTAAATTTTAAAGAAAATAGCTTTGGCAGTTGTGTGGAAGATGGATTAGAAAGGTGAGAGCCTTGAGTTAGGGAGATCAATTGGAAAACTGTCACAATAGCCAAGGTAATAGATGATGAGAACCTGAACTACTTTAGTTGACCCTTGCTAGAGAAGGTGAGATATGAGTTATTGCAGAAGTAGAATTTACAAGACTTATCAACTAGTTGGATATTTGACACCAATTGAGAGTAATGAGTCAAGGATAACAATGAGGTTATGGACTTCAGCAACGGGATGTTTTTTTGGTGACCTGGAAAGTTCGGAAAAGGAGATAGATACATTTTTTCCCCATTTTTTTGTTTTTTTCTTTTCCTTTTTCCTCTTCTCTCCTCTCCTTTCCTCTACTTCCCCTCCCTCCCTCTCTTCCTTCCTTCCTTCCTTCCTTCCTTCCTTCCTTCCTTCCTTCCTTTCTTCCTTCTTCCTTCCTTCCTTTCTCTCATGGCAGTACCTTGACCTCTATGTTCTTTTATGGTTTTAGGCATTGATTCTAAAAGTGATGAGGCAGTAACAGGACATTAAGCAGCCTCTAAGAGGGGAACAGCTGGATTATAGACTTGGTACTTGTGTAGGGCGATGCTTGGAACCTCCTTGATGAATCTTTATCTATTTTTTTTATGTGGACTCCAGTCAAGTTGAGGTTTGGGGAACAAGGTAAGTGAAATATATGGAAAAAAGAGATTCTCTTTCAACTTGTTCACCTACTATACCATGTTAGCAGCATTAGCCATAGAGGAACCCCTTAAGTGAGCAGATAGATGTCAGTTCTAAGAGGTGAGTAACCTACACATTGCAGGTGCACTTTGTTCAGAGACATGGACTGGAGGAGAACATCCAGCTTCCCTATGAGTCCAGGGGACCCATTTCCTTGGGCTCTAACCTCCATTAGGAAGGTCCCAGAGAGGACAGACACTGGGGGCAAATGGAGATGGAAGCTGTACTAGTAGCATCACCACATTTATGGTATATATGGCAGAGTAGGATGTGGACAGATGTCCTCAATTAAGAATATCTAGCAATTACCCCCATTACTTTCACCTGCCTGGAGGTAACTTAAATTACATGGAAGTGCAGGAGGTGCCAGGAACTCTGCTCAGATAGAAGGGGAAAGGGAGGTAGGAGCCCACGGTGATTCTTAACAGCCTTTCCTGGGTTGAGGAACCCTAAAGGAGAGTATTGGGCTGAAAAGACCAGAGTTCGCCCTCTAAGGAAGAAAAAGGGAAGAGAGAGATACATGTCCCATGACTCCTCAAAAATCCAGGTGCTCAGTGGTCAAAATGTCCATTCTTCAGTGGAAGAAGAACAAGTAAAGGAGTAAGAGGATGGTGGAGGGGCAGAGGGCCTTCTGGAATATCCCTAAGCACGGAATGAGTGACTGTGTGACTGACTAGGTTAGGGTTAGGGTTAGGGGTTTAGTAGGGCCAGTCATGGTGGACAGAGGGTGTCAAGTGTTTAATTAAGGCTTTCCCCTGGCTACCCCTGTCTTCACAAAAATCTGCAACACAAATGTCTTTTGCAACCTAAGGGCTGCAGGAAGGATCTGGCTCACCATCAACTGCTCAGAAATTCCCTTTGGCCTTTGGGCTTTTTGGGGTCCTTGGGCATATTGGTGGAGAGGTTGTGCCAGATGGAAATCTATTAACTTTCATAATTATCCATGAATAACAGGGCTTGAACCTGTGAATAATTCGGTCCAGTGTAAGCATCCAGGCCATGGCAGTCTGGATCACTGAGGCTATCACGGGAAGTAGTTATAGTGAATCTTGTTATGCCAGAGGTGGTGTTTCTTTTCCTCTTTTTCATGGTAGAGGCTTTGGCTCTGACCCTGTCTATGAGGCACAGGACTTGTACCCTCTTGGGACACTGTGGAAAGGAAAGACATTGAACTGAACATAGGGTGCTTAGTCTGTGTTCATCTAGGAAATTCTGACTTAGGATCTGAGCTGGGGTTTGAGTGCATGGCAGGCTACTGAGATATTTTTAAGAATGGGGTTCATCTAGATATATTTTTTTCTAGGTAACTAGCAACCATTTAGTAGATAGGAAGGGATTGAATAGTGGAAAGAGAGAGAGCATGGTTTTAAGAGTAATATACCAGAGGAGACAGGAAGAGAAAGGATACTACTCTGAAGTTTGCAAAGGAGTTTAGATATATTATCTTATTTACATGGGATTGCACCCTTCATTCATTACTATCAAAGCAATTTTGCTTCATTAGAAAGGAGGAGCCAAGAGTTTCAAACCTTCCCTCTTCCACCTTCATCACATATTAGGTTGTTGAATATTTAGTGATATTTACTTAAATCTACTGGACTTCCACTCATGCGCTCAGTTTTTTTTAATGTAGATTGAGCAAAATTCAGAAGTCTTCTAATCTAGAGAGATCCTGAATAAGAATCTCTTCTACTGCATCCACAGCAAACGCTAATCCAGTCACTTCCTGAGTAGCTTAGTGAAAGGCATCTCACTGACATCTGAGAATTCATTCCTGAACAGATGAATCCTTTTACATTAATGACCTTCAGCTAGCTGAAGACAATTACGATATTCCTTTCAATCGTGCAACCAGATCTTTTCTTCAGTAGGATAAATGTCCTTATTTCCCTAAACTAATTTTCACATGAGATCTTAGTGCAGCACCTTCCAGGACCACTTGACAAATCCAAACTTACATGGGTAGGTTAGAATCTTCAGAGGGTTCACTGCAATTTAGTATTAAGTTGACTGCTAATTGTCACCTAAATCTTGAGAGTATACATCTCTGGTGATGTTTCCCAAGGGTCCCCAGGTGCATGCTTCTCATTTATCATCTACTATTTGACAGAGCTAGGTTTTAGAAAATGAATGTATTGACAGAAACAGCTGTTTTAAGATATTTGCCCTCCCCACCCCAGTGTCTGGGTCATACTTTACAACATATATCTACAAGTGAACAAGAGGAATAGGTTCAAACTTAATGTATTATAGTAATCAGGTACTTTTAGGAAACATGTGTGGAAATATTCTGAATGAAAACTCTTCCTGCATATCCTAGAAGACCTCTCTTTAGTACATGAATAATGTTTTTTCTCTGGTGTAAGGGGTGATGGTCCTAGAAGTTGCCACCCTCCTTCAATAACTGTATTTCCATCTTGGTTTTATCCACAGTGTGTCATTCTGTTCCTTAATAGATGTGTTATGTCTTATTGGTTCATTCACTTCTATCACATGGGATACATTATCTGTCATTAGAATGGTCTCTTTGATAGTATATTCAATGAGGGTAGGAAAGGAGAAAAAGAAATCTTCTTCTTCACTCAGACTCAATTCCTTCTTGTTGGTTTGCTTCCAAATCAATCACCCATACTATTAGTCTGGACTCTGAATTGACCTGCTGTTTTAGTTGCTGTCCAAGTCATGACTTGATACTCTCAATTAATCTACAAGATGTTTCTCATGAGGCATCATTTACCACATGATCAAAAGTCATCCAATGACCAAAGAGTTTTACACCTCATGGTAAGGCTGTAGGGAAATTCCTTAAATATTAAACTTCAGTTATTGATAGATTAACTCACTCATTTGAGATATCTAAGACATCTTTATATTCAATTTGTTGTTCCGTCATTTGTCAGTTGTATCTGACTCTTCAGGAACCCATTTGGAATTTCCTTGGCAAAAATACTGGAGAGGTTTGCCATTTCCTTCTTCAGCTCATTTTACAGATGAGGAAACTGAGTTAGGTGGCTTAGCCAGGGTTGCATAGTTAGTAAGAGTCTGGGGCTAGATTTGAACTCAAACTCCAGGCCTTAAAATCTATCCACTGTACCACCTAGGAACATAGTTTTACAGCTTTATAGCATCTTAGATAGAGATCACCTAGTCCAAATGTTCCTTTGATAGATGAGGAAATTGTGTCCCACAGAGGTTAAGTGATTTGTTACAGGTCACATAGCCAATATGAATTGGCAATGCTAAGAATTACATCCATGCTTTCTAACTTGAAATCTAGTGTCCTTTCCATCATTCTCCTTTCTCCCATGTGGCGTCATCTAAATCGTCTCATCAGGGTGACAGCACGTTAAAACCTTACTGTTTTGTTCCTGAGCCTCCACTGAATTCAGAGGGCTAAAGCATACAATTACTTAAGGTATCCTTCATTTTTGAAAACTATGATTCTATTATTACATTTGTGCTCCTCAATGAACATTGCTCTCTCAAGACTTTATCAACTACTCACCTCACCCTTCCTTCCTCAGTTTATCCTTCCCAATCTAATTATAGTTTCCTCCTTTATCCTAAGGTTAAATGGAAAAAAGATGGATCTTCCTTTCTTTTGAAAATCATTCCTATCCTTCATGAAGATGGGAAAAATAGATGCTGATACAGACCCAAACCAGGTAACTGTACTGTATGCCATCTCTATCCCCATGTTTTATACTGTATCATGGCATCACTTTTGACCCTAGGGAAATTGCCCTTACCAATATTTACTCCAAGTCTCAGAAACACTATCTGGGTTGAGATAATCATTCATGAAGGGCTTTGATCTCCTGAATAGAAAAGTGCTTTATATAAAGATTCTCACATCAAAAGCCCTTTCATGTTTGCTGTTGAATGACTGCACTGCTTCAGAACTGTAGTCAATTTTGTCTTTAATAGTATTTCAGAGCATAATCATATTGGTTGGAAATCCATTCTTCCCTTAGGATTCTGTGTGGAGGCCTAGAGCTAACACTCTTCTGCTATATTATGAATAAACTTTTTTTAAAGAAATGAAATCATTTTGCAATTTTTTTCTAGCATCAAATATGGCCCCTTCAGAGGATCAGAGGATTTAGAGGTTGTAGGCACTGTTGAAATCCTTTCATCTGGAGCAGCTAGATCAGTCTAGGTAATCCTGAGGCCAAGGGATAGAGTGACTGATAAATCCACATGTCTATTCCTTGAACACCAAAGGTTCTGAACTAAGCAGTGTTCATCTTTTTTGTTTGTTTGTTTGTTTTGTTTTATTCACTGTGGAAGTATTTTAAAGAACCTGGGATCTGCTCCTACAGGAGAGTCACAGATGTAAAGTGAATAAAATCTCTTTGCCCTCCTGAACCTAAAACACTCTGAGAACCAATATACAGGAGCCACTTAGACTTTTTGATCATTCTCATTTACATGACCAACTCCAGGATTAAATCCACTTGCTTTATGGCATGTCCCAATTCAGGACAAACGATATTATACCCTTGAATCTATGTTACAGTCTGGGATATGTCTGTGCTTTTTGTTTTAAAAGGAATGAATTACAGCTAGATAAGATCCCTCTAAGGGTGATCTGTGTACTTTTCTTTAAATTTAATGGGAAAATTAAAGAGCCTTAGATCTTCATTTTGTATTTGTAAATAAATAGAAGCATCAGAAAGGTAGCAGACTTACCCAAGGTTACACAAGCAATACGTAGCAAAAATACAATTTCTCTGATTAAAAAAAAAAACTGTTAAAGACAATTGGATTTTCCTGAAGTTAATCAGTGTCAGGTGTATGGCAGAACCATGCATGTACTGTAAACTAAAGTAGGCTAAGTATTTGTCTGTCAAAGGGTGACCAGAATGGTGGTAATGGGATCTGAGGTTGTGCCATACAAAGCTTAGTCAATAAAATTGGAAACATTAGATTGAAAAATAAAGATATGCAGGAGACAGACTGTGCTAATTGTGTTCAATTATTTGAAAGTATGTCAAATGGAAGAAGTATTAGACTTGTCCTCTTTGGCCCCACAGGGCAAAATTAGGACCCAATAGGTGGGGTTGTTGCAGTGAGGTAGATTTTTGGAATGATCTGCCTTGCGTTATAGAGAATCTCTTCAATAGTGATCTTCAAAAAAAGGATGAATTGCTCCTATTCAAGAATAATAGAGAGAATTCTCATTGCCCTGGTGTTTCTGACTGTTATGATAAACATTCATATTGTATGTATGTGTTCGTCCTCCATTGCTAAAGAAGACCATGCCATCAGACAAATGATGACATGACTTGCACTTGACTTTGTTTTGAGTGAGGGAGGGCTGTGCACATCACCAGCCTTACTTCTCCTCCAGAACCATCTGAATCCAGTGACCAGATATTCTTCAGGATGACTGGAGATGACATACCAAAAAACGAATGGATTTAATCCACTTTTAATTTAACGAGGCAGTCGGGGTTAAGTGACTTGCCCAAGGTCACATAGCTAGTGAGTGGCAAGTATCTGAGGTGAGATCTGAACTCAGGTCCTCCTGACTGCTGCACTGGTGCTCTATTCACTGCACCACCTAACTGCCCCCCAAACATTCACGTTAGATGTGAGTAACAATACCAATAAGGGAAAAACACCGAAAAGTTCTTGCTTTCAAGGAGATTATGGTCTACTGGAATATATAAAATGAAAATAAATTAAATCACTTAAAATGACTTATTAAAATCTATTATTTGTCACAAAATTTGAGATGCCACCCATCTAATCAATCCTCTTTATGGTTTTCAGACACAATCAACTATTCATGAAACTGTAAAACAGCTACACCTTTAAATAATTCAGCCTTATTATTGTTGGCACCAAATCTAACGTCCTTCATTAGGTTTTTATTGATCTTGGTGAAGGGAATAAAGTTTGCTTCAAAAAATGGAAATGTGGTTTGGGAATTTATATATTATTTAGCCATTCATTCTACATTTGACTGTTTCTAAGAATCGAGGATATCTTTAATGTATTCATACCCTACACCAGGGCAGGTGCCTTCTTGGGTTGTGTATTGTACCAATGATCTTACCCTCCAAAAAATTTTACATAAAAGACCCACTCAACTTTCTGGATGTCTTCATCTAAGAAAAAAAAATACAACAACTTAGACTGTCTTTCTCTAATCCCTTTTTCTTTGCTTTAAGAATAAACTGTCTCATTTTCCAGGCCTATATTTCCTTGAAAATCTCTTTTAGGTAATCTCTCATGAAAGGAATTGTTGATACTGTAGTGAAGCCACCATACACATGTAAAATCCTTCTTCTCCTTCATTAGATGCCATGGTGTGATAGAAGAAGAGCTGTCCCACATAAGACATATACTGGGTATGAGAAACCAGTCAAATCATGGAGCCTCTCGGAGTCTGAGATCTTCATCTACACAATGAGGAGGTTAGATTACATGCAATTCTTGTTCTCTCTGACTCTCCATCTAAGACTCTGTGATCTTTTGGGTTCGCTGAAATTTTGATCCTTTGGAAGTTTCAATCATTCATGATTTATGACTATAATGCTGTTAAAAAAAAAAAAAGATTTGTTTTTCTAACAGCGATCACCTTTCTGTCAGGGAAAGCACTTTCCCAGATGTATGTGTGTGTGTGTACAGTGACTACTGCCCATATATATATACATCATACCTTGACAGTAATTTAGTTGAACTTATGATATACATGGAAATACTCATCTCTTGAATCTTTGCCTTTACACCAGTAGTCTTTGGGTTCTTCAATGAGCTTCCTCCTTGCCTCTGTTTTGAATGATATTTAGCATCCTTCAAACCACAGACAAGGTGTCACTTCCTATATGAAGTCTTTCCTACTTCTGCCAATTATCAGTGTATTATCTTTTCTTGAAATTACTTTGTATAACTTGACAGAGTTATATAATTTTGTAAGGGAGGAAGGTGGCATGATAACACATAATAATTACTTGCCTTTATTTAGTACTTTAAATTTGTAAAGCATCTTATAAATATTATCTCATTTGAACATCACAAGAACCCTAAGAGAAAGTCCTATTATTATCCCCATTTTATAGATAAGAAAACTAAGACTAAGAGATGTTAAGTGTCTTGGCCAGGGTTTCAGAGGGTCATCCTCCTTCCAAGTCCAAGAGTTTATCCACCAATTAGCTGGTGTAGTGCACAAAGAAAGCAGCCAAAAATAATCTCTATTTAACTCCTGTCTTTGACTTATACTGTCTGAGCGACTCTGAGCAAGTAAATGAATCTCTCAGTGTTAAAGGTACTTTCTAAGACTCTAAGCAGAGTACGTGGCGACTGGCATTTGTGGAGTGACTAAATTCCTAGAATTTCCCTATACCAATGAAAATCTTAATACTTAACATTTAACCTCATTTACCTTAGTTTCCTTATCTATAAAATGAGATATGGAGAAAACAACAAACCACTCCAATATCTCTACCAAGAAAATTCCACATGGCATTATAAAGAGTTGGAAATAACTGAACATGCCAACATCTCTCCCTTGTAACTTTGCATTTGTTCTGTTTTTACATGTCTCTTCACATGTTGTATCCTCTGAATCTGATATCCACTCCTTAAAGGCAAGAGCTGGTTTTGTTTTGTTGGCCTAGGCATTTAATCAATACATAGTGAATTAAATGAATTGAAGACCCAACAAGGTGATAAAAATTGACCAGACTAACTTGTCACATTATGAGGGGAAGTCAACTTTACCTGGTTCACTCTCCGCTTTACCGAGACAGTGTCTCATTTTTGTAGTGTGGAAATTAGACAAAACTAGAGGCCTCTCACCCAGTACCCAGTTGCATTTTGCTAGGCTGTGTGTGTGTGTGTGTGTGTATGTGTGTATTTGTGGTGTTTGTGGGCATGCACTGCCATTCTTCAAGGGTTTCCCAGACCAGGAAGAAGATCCTGCTTAGGCTTCCAACAGCTCCAAAGTTATTTGTATTATATATGGTACTGAAACAATCCTTGTGCCTGTCTTAAGGGAAGCCCAATTGTCGCTCAGTAGGAGGTTGATTTGCAGCACTCAGAGAGCCCTGTCTACTTAGCCAGCACAGTGGTATTTGTATCTATGAGAAAAGACTCTGTATCCAAGCTTGAAGGCAAAAGACAGCAGGCCTGAGGGTGGATTTGATTTTAAACCATGCTCTAAATACTTCAAGACTGCAAAAGCTTACAATTTCATCAGCACCATCACTCCCTCTACCTACACAGGTCACAGGCCCTCTAGACTTAATGGATGGTGTTGGAAAATTACTATGTCCAAAACACTCATCACTCTGTGGCCAATGGGTTTCAAAACCACAATTTGAGTTGCGAATTGGGAAAAGAATATTTCATCAGTTCCCTCCACCGCAAAATTAAATTCAGCAAACATATATAAGGCATCACTTATGTGCAAGGTCTTTGCCTATGGGCTAGACATAGAAAAATGAAAAATGACGTAGTCCCTGCCCTCAGGGAGATGACAATCAACACAGAGTGGTAGGAGAGCTAGGACTTGTATACAAATCAGCACAAAGCAGAGTACAATGAATAAAGGCAAGGGAGGGTTCTTAAGAGGCTCTCTATGTACATATGAAGGAGAGATAACTTTGGAAATTTATTACAGAATGACAGAAATTCGGTGTAGACCGACTAAGTCCAACTCAAGTCTGAAGAGAATCCTCTCTAGAACATCCCCAAGACTGATTATAATAAAATGAATGCTTCTATTTTTCATCTCTCTCCACAAACAATAATACTCTCTTTGAAATTCATGCTTGGCACTGGGCGTCACTGAACAATGAAGTGGGGGCATTGTTAAACTGTGGGATGTACTGTCTTAGGCAATGCAAAAAGTGCAAATGAATAAGCCTCTATTATAACCTACTCAGTGAGACATGACAGGATACAGATCACTGCAAAATAAATTACAACCAGCATTTCTTTCATTGGCAAATCTTACCTTTTAATAGTCAGTATTCTATGATTTATATAGTTATTTAAGATTTACAAACTACTTTACATGTTTTATTCCATTAACCCTGGAAGATAGGTGCTATTATACACATTTTACAGATGAGGAAACTGAACAGAAAAGATAAATGAATTTTTCAGGATCACATAACTAAGTAAATGAGTCAGGATTCAGGCTCAGGACTTTTTCTGACTTTTTCTCCTCTTGTCTCCATTAGGCTCTCATTGAAACTTGCCTGAACTACTGTAATAGTTCTGTAATTGCTATATAATCTCCACACATCCCTGAGCAAGTTACTTAATATCTGTACCTCAGTTTCTTCATTTATATAAAATGACATCAACAACAGCATTTGCCTACCAGGGTCGTTGTGAAGATAAAGTGATATAATATTTGTTAAATCCTTTACAAAAAAGTTCCTAATGTGCTATATCAATGACAATGACTACCATTCTATGTTTTTATCTTTTATTTTCTCTCCACACTCTATTCTGGTTTATATTCAGCTGCCAAGGGGATTTTTCCAAAGTGTAGCTTTGACTCTCCATCTCTGAACATCCTTGATCAGTGAGTTTCAGTGACTTTCTATTATGCAAGGATCAAAATCAAAGTCCTTTATTTGCTATGGAATTTCTTCATGGTCTGGTCCCTTCCTCTCCTTCCAAACATCTTATTCCTTATTCCATTCAATGCATTCTGTGTCATAGCTGTGCTGGTCCACTTCCCATTTGTTGAGCAGTCTTCTACGACTCCCATTTCTGTTCCTTCAAATTCACTGTCCTTCTTTCCTGGAGTGTTCTTCTCTCTCAGTGCCACCTCTTAATTTCTCTTGTTTCCTTCAAGACTTAACTCAAGATTGAGCTTTCTACATCAGAATAGATGCCCTAGTTCCCCCAGGAACCTTCCACTTTCAGATTTCTAACTTCTTTGTATTTCTTTTGTATGGACCTAGATATTAACAAGTTATTTTCTCCATTATAATATTTGTTCCTTGAGAGTAGGGAAAGTTTTGGCCTTTCTTTGTCTTTCTATCTCTTGGCACCATACCTGAAATGTAATAAGTGCTAAATAAATAGTTATTCATTAATTGCTTAAATATAGGCGTGCTGACTGATTCACTGAACACTGTAAGTGAATAGGAGAAAAAAGTAAAGAAAACTTGTATAAGAAATTTTCATGTATCTTCCCACTCCCAGTAGAACATAAGGTCCTTGAAGACAAACTGTTTCATGTATTTTCCTTGTATCACCATTAACAACCACAGTGCCAGAAGCATAGAAGAGGTTTAATAGATTTAAAATTTGTAAAATGATATATGTATATATGTTACTTTTAAAATAAATAAGTGAATGAATAAGTGATTGTTTCCAGTTAGAGGAGTAAGGGAAAAATTCACGGCAATTGAGCTAAGCCTTGGGATGGATGAGAAAATATTTTAACAGTCAGATGTGTATGTGTGTGCGTGTGTGTATGTGCATATGTAGGGGGCATTAGGAGGGCATTCTAGGCATAGGAAGGTCATGATCAACAACACAGAGATAGGAAAGAGAGAGATTAAGTGGTATGAAAATACTTTCAGAAAGACAAGATACTCAAGGGGAGTAGGGTGAAAGAAGACCGAAGAGGACCCTACAAATAAAATCTGGGGGGGCATTTATCCTTGGATCTCAGATTTACAGTCGGAAGGGATCTTAGTGATGACCTGTCTAACATTTTGCAGAGGTGGAAAATGAGTGCCAGCTTAAAATTCTGGGACTTTATTTGGTCATGATTGACTTTTCGATTAGGAAAATTAGTGGTACTCTGAATGATGGTTTGAAGGTAGAGAAGAAGATAGAGTGAAAATTGAGACACCAGTTGGATTACAGTATTTCAGTAAAGAAGGAAACAAGGGCCTTGATTAATGGAATGGTGGCAATTGGAATGGGTATGAAGAAATAGTGGGGAGAGGTATAAGAGAGGAAGAATCATCAGAAATTCTTTGGAAGCATGGCAATGGATTGGGGCTGAGGGTGAGTCCGTGATGTAGCTTAAATAATCCCTTCATCTGCATGAATCCTTGTGTACATTTCTATTCGTCACTTTATATTAAATCTCTCTCTCTCTCTCTCTCTCTCTCTCTCTCTCTCTCTCTCTCTCTCTCTCTCCCTCTCTCTCTCTCTCTCTCCTCTCTGTCTCTGTATACATATGTATATATATTTATACTTATATAGATAATTATGTATTTAGGAATTTATATAAATTCATTTATGTGCGCATATACACACTTGTTATTTTATTTGTATACCTAATGCCTAACACAGTGTCTGACCCTTGGTACTTTACAAATGATTATTGACTAATAAATTGATTTAGGCCTAGAAGAAGACTGAGAAGTCAAAGGTAATCGTATTCACAGAAATAGGAACGTTGGGATGAAATGTTTCTTTTTTTTGGAAGTGAGGGTAATTCTGAAGAATATACTTTAAGGTCTATTAAATATCAAGTCTTCCTGACTCTGCTATCCCACAGCTCTATATTCTGGTGCAAACTGTACTTTAGACTCTGGGTTTCAGTTTCTTCTTTAATAATTTGATTTGCTGATCTCTAATATCCCTTTCTATAAATGAATTCATTAACCTCCTCCTCGGCCTTCTGCTTTTCTGCTCTCCAGGCATAAGGAAACCAAAAAGGGTTGAATATGCCTAGGAATCTCTAACTATATTGTTTCATTGAGTTCCAAGTTTTTGCATGGGTACTTTTTTTGACCTCATAGTACCGCACTCCCTCTCACTTTTTGATTTTCAGTTTTAATTTAGAACTTTGACTTTTGGTTCCACCTCCTAAGTCGGGCCACCTCCCCACCAAAAAAAAATCACACTGCCACTTCTATTGTGACCCTGACTAATAAGGTTGAAATTAAGATGGTCTTTGAGGTGGTTTCCATTTCTCCAATGCCGGGATTCACCAATTCTGACTTCCAGAATCCTTGGTCATTATCCTTTTGGCCCTAAATAGATTCCTAGTATTCTATCTTAATTCAATTATTGAGCACCTACTATGCATAAAAATGATAATTATTAAAAAATCACATTTGCATAGCCAACACATATTGACATGTTTTCCTTACCAAAACCTTATGAGACAGGGGAAGGACATACATCCACATTTTACAAATGAAAACACCAAGATTCAATGATCTTTCTTGGTTAATTGCAGAGTTACAACTAGAACTCAAGCCTACAGGCTTCCATTTGTGTGAAATTTTCTTTTTACCACTCATCCAGCCTCTCTCCACATTGTCATATGAGTATAGGAGTCATGGAGGAAGGCAAAGTCTTCTCCTCATTCTCCAGTCTAAGATACGGGAAGGAGAATGAGCAGAGATCACAGAACTAGAGGCCAGGCCTCACTCTGGCACCATTTAACTGTGTTAGCATAGGTAACCACCTCATCTGTCTAAACTTTTATTTTCAATTGTAAAATGAACTTATATTGCTCTCCTCCCACCAAAATTATCTTGCATTAACCCTCTATTATTATTTTTTTTTAATAAGGAGGCAGTTTGGTATAATTCATGGAGACGGGGGTGCAGCCAAGATGGCAGAGTCAAGATGGCGGAGTGAGAGCAATGACTCACCTAAACTCTTGGACAAACTCCTTCAGATAATTCTGAAAGGAGAATCTGACCAAATTTTGAAGGTGCAGAATCCAGTGGGAGACAGCCTGTGGTGGATTTGGAGGCCAGGACAGACTGGAAGGTCAACAGGAAGGATCTGTTTGGCAGGGATGAGCCCACAGCAGACAGCACAGCAAGTCCAGCTATGCCCAAAGGGCTACAAAAATGTGCATACCCTTTGACCCAGCAATATCACTACTAGGACTGTATCCCCAAGAGATCATAAAAATGGAAAAGGGTCCCACATGTACAAAAATATTTATAACAGCACTCTTTGCAGTTGCCAAGAACAGGTAATCAGGGGGATGCCCATCAATTGGGGAATGGCTGAATAAATTATGGTATATGAATGTAATGGAGTACTATTGCGCCATAAGAAATGATGAACAAGAAGACTTCAGGGAGGCCTGGAAAGACTTATATGAACTGATGCTGAGTGAAAGGAGCAGAACCAGGAGAACTTTGTGCACAGCAATGACCACAGTGTGCAAGAGTTTTTTCTGGTAGGCTTGGAACTTTGTAATAATGCAAGAACTTAAAAAAAAAAAAAATTCCCAATGGTTTTCTAAGGCGAAATGCCTTCCCCACTCAGAGAAAGAACTATGGAATTCACTTGCAGAATGTAACAGATCATATTTGTGTGTATGTGTGTGAGTGTATTAGATTTTGATTTGTTATATGATTTCTTCCATTTATTTTAGCTCATCTACACAGCATGACTATAGTGAAAATGCATTAAATAGGAAAGTATATGTAGATCCTATATAGAATTGTATGCCATTTTGGGGAGGGAGGGGGGTGGTTGGGATAGGTGGAGGGATAAAAATCTAAGTTTTATGATAGTGATTGTAGAACATTAAAACAAATAAATAAAATAGTTAAAAAATTATTCATGGAGAGACAGATCTACAGGAATATCTGTTTTTGAATATACAACTAATAAACAGTGTCTCAGTCACCTTGAGGACTTAAAATTTCAGCATCCCAGATGAGAGTGACCCATTAATATTATAAATTGTTTAAATATATAGTTTATTTATTTTTCAGTTCTTAACATTCACTTCCATAAGAATTTGAATCCAAAATTTTCTCCTCATCTCTCCTCACCCCACACCCCAGGACAGTATGTGTCCCATACACCCCTTCCTCCAGTCTGTTCTCCCTTCTATTACCTACCCTTCTTCCATCCCTCTTTCCTTCTATTTTCCTGTAGGGTAAAATAGATTTCTATACTCCATTTCCTGTATAGTTTAATTCCCTGTTGCATGCTAAAACAATTCTTAACATTCATTCTTAAGGCTTTGAATTTAATATTCTCTCCCTCTCTCCCCATCCACCCTCACTGAGAAAACAAACAATTCAATATAGGTCATACATATGTGTCTTCCATAATAATTATGTTGTAAAAGACTAACTACACTTCCCTCTGTCCTATCCTGGCCTTCATTTATTCCATTCTCTCCCTTGACCTGTCCTCCCACAATAGTGTTTGCTTCTGATTATCCCTTTCCCCAATTTGCTGTCCCTTCTATTATCTTCGCTCTCCTATCCCCTTCCCCATTTCCTTCCTGCAGGGTAAAATAGATTTCCATACCCAGTTGAATGTGTATTATTCCCTCTTTAAGCCAAATCCCATGAGAGTAAGGCTCACTTATTCCCTTTCATCTCCCTACTCTTCCCCCCTCCATTGTAGTGGCTCTTTCTTCCCTCTTATATGTGAGATGATTTGCTACATTCTACACTTTCTCTTACTCTTACCTAGTACATTCTGTTCAACAGTAATTTGCTTTAAGGTATTCTCCCTTCATATTCAGCTCACCATGTGTCCTCTATTTGTATACACACCCACATACATATACATATATACATACACATAGACACACATACATGTACATATACATACCTACACATGTATAACATACACATACACAACTATAGACACACACATATATATATATATATTCCCTCTAAGTTCTATAACATTGAAAAATATTTTCATGAGTTACAAATAACATCTTTCCATGTAAAAATATCAGCAGTTCCTTTAGCTTTCTCTTTCCTGTTTACCTTTTCAAGTTTCTCTTGATTCTTGTATTTGAAAATCAGATTTTCTATTTACCTCTTGTCTTTTCAACAAGAATTCTTGGAAGTCCTCTATTTCATTGAAATTCCATTTTTTTCCCCTGAAGTGTTATACTCAATTATGGCTGGGTAGATGATTCTTGGTTTTAATCCTAGCTCCTTTGACCTCTAGAACATCATATTCCAAGCCCTTTGATCCTTCAGTGTAGAAGCTGCTAAATCCTGTGTTATCCTGATTGTATGTCCACAATACTTAAATTGTTTCTTTCTGGCTGCTTTTAATATTTTCTTCTTGACCAGGAAACTGTAAATTGGCTAGACTATTCATAGGAGTTTTCCTTTTGAGGTCTCTTTCAGGATGTGATAGGTGATTTTTTTCCATTTCTATTTTACCCTCTGATTCTAGAGTAACAGGGTAATTTTCATAGACAATTTCTTGGAAGACAATGTCTAGGCTCTTTTTGATCATGGTTTTCAGGTAGATCAAGAATTTTTAAGTTATCTCTCCTCAATCTATTTTCCATATCAGTTGTTTTTCCAGTTGAGATATTTCACACTCTTTTCTATTTTTTTCATTCTTTTGGTTTTGTTTTTTAATTTCTTGTTGTCTCAAAAAGTCATTAGCTTCCATCTACTCCATTCTAATTTTTAAAGAACTATTTTCTTCAGTGAGTTTTTGAACCTCTTTTTCCATTTGGCTAATTCTGCTTTTTAAAGCATTCTTCTCCTCATTGGATTTTTGGACCTCTTTCACCATTTGGGTTAGTCTGTTTTTAAAAGTGTTATTTTCTTCAGAATTTTTTGGGTCTTCTTTAGCTAGCTGTTGACTTGCTTTTCATGATTTTCTTGCTTCACTGGCATTTCTCTTCTCAATTTTTCCCCCACCACTCTTACTTGATTTTCAAAATTCTTTTTGAGCTCTTCCATGGACTGAGACCATTGCATATATTTTTTTGGCAGTTTTAAATGTAGAAATCTTGACTTTGATGTCTTCCTCTGATGGTATGCTTTGTTCTTCCTCATCCAAAAGGATGGAAGAGAACTTATTTTTACCAAGAAAGTAAACTTCTTTAGGCTTATTTTTCCCCCATCTTTTGGGTATTTTTCCCAGCCAGTGACTTGACTTTTTTTGAGTCCTTTGTGAAGTGGAGGGTATACTCAAGGGACCTCAGTTCCTCTAAGGTGGCACAATCAAGGCAGAAGAGTTTACTCCTGTCCTTGCCTGCACTCGATTCTGAGAGCAACCACAAGCTTTTCTGCCCAGGATCTGTGAGTAGGATTCCCTCTCCAGAGCCTCCACCAGCTCCACCACACCAGTGCTCCTTCTTACCCCAGGACTGCCACTCAGGATGGAGACCTAGATCTGCTGCTCAATTTCCCCAGGGTCTTGAGGCTGAGGGCTCCAAAAATGGATGCTGCTGCTGCTGCAGTAGCTGCCACTGTCCTGGAGCCAGGGTTAGGGCTGACCCCACTGCCTTCTCACCCAAGTGAAAGAGCTTGCTCACTTACCTTTGAAGCTGTCTTTGGCATTTGTGGGTTGAGAAATCTGGGAACCACACCTTCTACCTGTGATTCTGCACCCTGAAGCCTGCTCCATTCTGTCCATACCACATGGCTAAGGCTGGGCTGTGCTCTGCTCTGAGTCCAGTGTATTAGACACTTTCTGTAGGCCTTCCATTCTGTCTTGAACTTGAAATATCTTTTACTTTTTTGTTCTGTGGCTTGTGCTGCTCTAGAATTTGTTTAGAATCATTTCTTATAGTTATTTTATGGGCTATGGGGGGAGAGCTCCAGCAAGTCCATCTTTCTACTCCACCATCTTGGCTCTGCCCCCTAATATTATAAATCTTAAAAGACCAGTCTGCATTGAAAAATGGCTTATGCACATCAAGAGTTCTTCCATGAATGATGTCATATCTCTAAACAAAAACATGAACATATGAACACATAGATTAATTATGCTTATGTGTGTATATGTATAGACAAGTACATATATGAATATGAGACATTTATTAAGCACATAAGAGAGATAACAGATATGGGTATTTTTAGGTTCAAATCACATGGAAAGGTCCCAAAGTAGATTTTTATATCATTTCCACTGACAAAATCATAGCTATTTCTGATGTTAAACAATTTGACAGAGGCATGTATGTTGGTGATGAGACTTTCTTTTTTGAGAGCCTTCAAAAATGTGATGTCAGCACCTGTGGGAGCAGTTGCCAGTCTGTATATGAACAGGGATTGTTTCCCACAATTATAACTTTACACACTGTGTTGGAAGTATTACTGGTCCCAAAGGTTTGAATCACCTCCCTAAGGGTCTTAGGGAAAAGTTTGATCAAGGTAGTGGGCATGGTGGTTTAACTGGCCTGGCAATGTTTCCCCTTATCTCCTCCTAAATTCTCTAACCCTAACCCTGTTGCTTCAATTAGGCTTGTGTGCCCTGTTTAAATACTACATGCACACACACACACATACATACATACAAACACATATACTTACTTATATTTCTGAATATACATATATAATATTTATATAATATACATCTGTATATTACATATCAGAAATATATACTAAAAGTATATGCATACATATATGAACATTTCTAGTTAGTTTAGAGACAAAATAAGCATGTATATATACATGGACATATATGTATTCACATAGTAAAAACATGTATATCCTTATCTACCTATATAAATAATCCACAATTTGATGAGCTCCTAAGTCTCTTTCTTTACTTATGATTACAGAGCAAATAAATACAATATAACTGTAAAATGTCATGATAGTAGTATTCCCATTCCCATCCTTTGAATATTTTTGTTTTCCCAACACATATGGATCTCAAAATAGCATGAGCACTCTTCTCTCCCTTACCCTTAGCCTATTTCAGTCTAAATTGGGGACCTTTTCTCTCTTGCTCACATGTTTCTTGAGTGTTTCTCAAGAATTTTCCCAGCCTCCGCTTCTGAGTTGTCCAATCACATTGCCAATGAAAAGTTTTCAAAGCCTGAAAGTCCATTAACTCCAGGCATCACAAGGACAGAGCATCCCACTGTTCTTTCATCATTTTCTTTGGGGCCATTCACTCACATCTCTAATTCCTCATTACTCCTCCTTATTTCACATATCTACCACATCAAATGAAACATGCTAGGGACCCTGAACCACATAGGATTTGGCAATCCACAAGAAAGCTCATCTTTCCCTGCATTCAGTGTAGCATAGGTGACGGATGGCAAGGAGAAAATTTCCTCTCTGGCTAAATATGAGAGCTATGTTTACAGGGAATGCTTTTGAGCTTCTGGCCCAAACAATGGCAGAAATATAATTAAACAATAATTTTAAAATTCATTACTGAGCCTATTAAATAGTCACTGAATTTCCCTAAGATATTAAAAACTAGAATATTTCATGAACATTAAAGATAGCATCTCTGCCTCAGCACAAAGAAGTTAATGTCAAGTGATGATGAAAATGCAGAAAAGCAGAGACTTTATATAGGGGATTTTACAATGTACATTGGACCTATAGAACATTGGATTTAAGGTTAGGGAACCTGGGTTCAATTTCTGCCTCCAACACAGTTATAATCACAGATTTTGAGCCAGAAGAAAACTTAGACTTTGAGTACTATCCTTTTATTTGACTAAAACTGAGGCTGAAAGAGGTTAAGGTACTTGGACAGATAGGATCACACAACTAGCAAGTGTCTGAGGAGGGATTGGAAATCAGATTTTTGTGAGTTCAAGTACAGTACTCCATTCAATAGATCATGGAGCTCTTTCTGTGACATTATGCAAATGAACCCTTGTTAGCTTTAGTTTCTCTATTTTTAAAATGAAACTGTTGTGCTGTTTGAGTGTTAAAATCCCTTTAGCTCTAAATCTATAATTTGGCCATCCTATGAATTATTATATCATTAGAGATGGGATTGGATCTTTGAGAGGGAAGGACCAGATCTACTCTATCATTTATTTAGGGGATTCTTTGATATGGAAACCCCCTCTGCCAATTGAAACAAATGAAATGTCTGACAGATATAGATTCTGGGAAATTAATAATCAATTTATTAATTATGCCTAGCAAATCCTTAATAAAATGAAATTATTGATGCTCTTGGAAGCCAAAGAAGAACATTGGGGACTACTGTATCTTTAAAAACCCTTGAAAGAGTAGGTGTTCTAGAAAGGCAGAAATCACCTCTAACTGGTTAACAGTTAATGAGAGAAAGAATACAATAATGAAGTGTGTTTATTCTAATGAGGGGCTGGAGGAACAAGATTTTGATTATGTCACTCTTGGATTAAGAGGCTCATCTCTACCTCCACCACTCCTGCCTCAGGCAATCTAGGCAAAAGGATCTATTCTCCACCCACTCTTACTTGAATAGAACAGTGGTGTGCTTATATAAGAATTCCACCCTTTAATCAGAACTCAGTTTTGCCAGTTGTGTGGGATCCTAACCAAGATTGAACCAAATCTCATCAGCCCTGTTCTTCAGAAGCTCTCTTGACCTAGTAACTAAATGAGGAAATAGAGAGGGGAAAAACAAAACAATACTGGTTCTCCCATATTAGTAATTGGTTAATATCATTTCCTTTCCAATTTGAGATTTCCATAGAGAAGTAATACGTTAAGTGACTTGTTCAGGTCACACAAACAGTATTCAGGATTTCCATTTCTCTGTCTGTTAAATCACAATCTCTCTTTATTAATCCCTTTACCCAACCAAAATCTAAAATTTTACAGTGTTATTAGGATGTCCCATCTAAATTAAGTTTGTTTGATCAGTGTAAGAACAGAATGAAATTTTAAATGTACAAACACAATGGGTCAAGTCTGTGATCCTTTAGAATGTGTAGATATTTTAAATTAAATCAAGAAATAGAATGCTAATTGATAATCAAATAACTTAAACTTCCCTGTTGGAATTTGAAAGAGTTAGAGGAATTTCAATAGAAGACTAACAAGCAACAATCCAGTTCAGCTGTGAAGTGATTGTAAGAGGCAGATAGTGTAGCAGGGGCCAGTTGGGGACCTTCCACCCCCCTTAAGCCATATCATTAGTAGGATTGGATCTGGAGGAAACAGGATACTGAAGATTAACACGGACAAAAAAGGGTACACGAAGACAGCTGCTCAAGGGAGAAATTAATTTGAAGGAGGCGAAAACTCAGAAATGTCATCAATGGGTTGTAAAATGATATTTGGAGAGATCTGCAAGGTGCTGTCCCTAAGAGGAATCTCACAAGGACCTTGAGAAGGTAGACAAAAAAACTTCCATTGAGCAAGATCTGTGAATTTATCTTTTGGCTGTTTTTACTCTCTTCTGGGATATCTCACCTTCCTGTGGATATGTATTTGATTGTTGGAGAATATGCCTTTTGCAGGGATATTTTTACCTACTGATTTTTTTTGCTGAAATAAATTCCTTTTGCTCCAACCCAAACTGTGGCCAATTATCAATGGTAAGTATAGCAGTGGTGGCTTATGCATACCAGTTGCTGAGGAATATATCTTGAATCCAGAGGGAAGAAATAGTCACCTGACTTCTTGAACCATAATCTATGAGTGTGAATGCCCAGCCAAGGTATGGTCCTTGTTACAATATGACCCATATTCCAGGTCTGCCACACTCATGAACTGTGTGACTCAGGGAAGTCATTCAACTTCTCTCTTTGTCAGGTTCTCCATCAATAAAAATGAAGGCAATCTTTCCTAGTCTATTTCACAAGATTAGTATACCAACAACACAAGCAGAAGACATTTTTTTTAAAAAAGTGTATAATGTCAATAACCAGATAATATAGGTAGGGTCATGTATTGGGGAGACTATTGGACTTGGATTGAGGAAAACCTTAATCTTGAGGAGTACTTATCAGTTATATGACCATAGGAAAAAAAAACAAAACAAAACACTTCGGCTTCAGTTTCTGCTTCTGCAGAATGGGGATAATGAAACCTTAGGCACTTCCTCATAGGATTATCTCAGGCTCAAATAAAGAGAAAATGCATATAATGTTCTCCCTAAAATTTAAATTCTATATCACTTATATTATGTCAACTATCATTGTTATTGAAATTCAATTCAATTTATAAGCAGTAACTTATACTAGGTATGGAAAATATAAAATAAATACAAAGCAAATATAAAATATGTGAATAAAATATAAAATAAATGTAATTATAAAGTATATAAATAAAACAAAATAAAATATAAAATAAATGTAAAATACGCAAATAAAACAAGATGAAATATAAAATAACTATAAAGACTATAAAGAAAATATAAAGTAAAAATTGAAACTATCCCTCTCTTTAACGATAGGATTGTCATCTTTGTATGTTTGTATTTGGTAATAATAAAATTAAAGAAGATATAATGAAAATGTGCCATATTTAAAGTAGCAATGGCCTTCACATTTCCAAGAATTAACTTTTTAAAAATTGATTCTGCATGTTGTTTCTATATACTTCTCTGTGTAGATGATATTTCCTTCCAAAAGAATATAAACTCCTTGCAGGGAAGACTATTTTCATTTCTGTCTTTGTAGCTCCATTGTAAAGCACAGTGATGAGGATATAGTAGGTAATCACAAAATCCTTGTGAAAATTGAACTGAATTAAAAGTATTTATATTCTGCTGGAATGCCTTTGTAGATAACCTTATTTTTGTGTCAAAGGAACTTGCAAAAGGATGATTGAAAAATCAGTCAGTTACTAGAGCTAGAAAATAGAAACTGAACAAGGGCAGTGCCAAGAAAAAATATGCCATGTATAATGATATTTGAGTTACCTTATACTTTAGTTGTATACATTTTGTCTCTTCCATTAGACAGTGATTTATTTGATTATTTTCTTTATTTTTGCTGCTGCTTTGCCTTCATTTGTATCCCTAGTCTCATACATAGTGGGAGCTTCATACATGCTTATCGACTGATTAACTTACATGTTCTGCCCCATCATTTCTGCCAGCCAAAGAAATATATTGGAAATGTCAATACTTTGACAATCCTTAACCAAATGAACAGTCACTAAACATCATGATGAGAATATAATTAAGCCAGAAAAGATTAATAGCCGTGTAAGATATTTTCCAAAATGGAGAAATATTTATTCATTACTGCATTCCTCCATTTCCCATTCTATAAATACCTGATGTCTCTCAAGAATCTCCATCCCATATTGTTATCGTGCTGTTGGACATTCATACCTGTATTCCCTCTAGCCATCTCAAATTCAACATGCCCCCAGATAGAACACATTAGCATCCTCCCACCACCAACAAAAAAATCTTCCTTCTTCCAAATGTCCCAATTCCTGCTGGTAGAATTGAGTCCCTTCTAGTCATGCAGGGCCCCAACCTGAAATCAACCGCCTTCCTAACTCCACTCACCTCAAATCAATTTTTACATTTATTTGCTTTCAATTTATAAAATATAAGAGCCACTTCCATAACACAGTGGGTTAAAAGAAAAAGATGATTGCACGTGGAACTGAAGATCTATTATGTAAAATTTTCTATTCTTTTAACATATATACTTAAGTCATCATGTAATTTTCTTCTTTTTTTTAATTTATTCCACCCTCCCCAGACATGGCTACCACTTGACTCAAATATCTGAGTGTGTGAATGTATGTACATGTGCATGTATGTACATGTGTATATGCATATGTATATGCATATGTTCATACATGTATATGTGCATATGTGTGCATATATGTGTATATATGTATATATTATGTATATGTATGTATGTATGCACATACACACATCCACATGCACATAATACACATATGTATATACACAGTATACATATGCTTATGCACATTGATACACACATATGCATATAAAATATATTTATTTATTCATTCATTTATTTATTTATATGCCTATATGTACACATGTACATATACACATATATGTATAACTATACATGTTTGTATAATTTTTCTGCACATGCCAAGTTTTATCTATTATACATCCACAATATCTCTTACATTCATCTTCTCTACTCATGAGCATCCATCTTACTTTAGCTCCTCATTCATTCTCGACCAAACTATTACAGTATCCCCCTCCCCACTTTTGGTCTCTGCCTTCCACAATTCTTTGTCCTCCAAGCTGCCTAGATGACATTTCTTAAATATGGAATGTGTCTATGTCATCTCCTCCATTATCCTTTCTCCAATAGCTTAAAGGGGGAAAAACCCAGGAACAAAACATGTAATTGTCAGTAGTCTATTATAGGGGCCTTCAGAGTGATGGACTCCTTGTGGACCTCCACAAGGGACTCCCAACAACCTTTTTATATCCTCTTCACACATTATGAATTTCATTCAAAATGGCCTACTAGGTCTTCCCTGTCCATGATGATCCATTTCAGGTTTATTATTTATTAGTGTTATTATTATTTATTATCATTAAGCTACAGTGTTTAGAACTGTTTCTGGCATATAGTAAGTGCTTAAGGAAAAAGCTTATTGACTGACTGACCTCTACCACTAGGATACCCTAGCTTTCCCCAAGATACAACTTATGTTCCATTCTCTGCAGAAGCCTTTTATTTTATCTCCAGGTACTAAAGTCCTTTTCTTCTTAATTCTTTACATTTGCTTAGTCTAGACTTCATATTTTTCCCCAGGGTGGGGAGAAGGACATTCCTATGATTTTATTAATACAGGGATCTCCTGTACAGAAAACTTCTGCTACTGATACCAAGGAGGAACTCTATAATTTAAGACTAGTCTTAGGGAGGTGCCCAGGACACTGAGAGGTCAAGTGGTTTCACACAACCCACATATTCTCACTTACTCTGAGGCAAAGCAAGAATTCAGGTCATCCTTACTAGAAAGAATACTATTCACTATATGTTAGAGTCTCTCTTTTGTATTCACTTGTCCACTTGCATGTTGTCCTCCATACCAACTTCCTGTAACCCCAGAGTGTAATCTACTTGAGGGCAAGGACCATTTTTTTTGTTGTTTTTGTCTTTGGATGCCCAGGGCCTAGAAAAATTGTAGGGAATAAAAAACCTAGAAAAATGTTATGGACTAAATAAACTATGGGCAGCTAGGTGGTTCAGTGGATAGAGCACTGGATTTGGAGTCAGGAAGACCTGGATTTGAATTTAGTCTCGTAAACTTACTAAATACATGACCCTGGGTAATGTACTTAGCCCTGTTTGCCAAAAGGAAATGGTATTCCACTCTGGTATCTTTCCTAAGGAAACTGCAAATGGGGACACAAAGACTTGGATGTGACTGAAATGGACAACCACAAAATGGAGTTTAGTGTCCACATTCCCTCCTGTTTCTTAAGAGCGCTGTTTCAACATTTCGGTGTTAGGCATCAAGAGAGGGGAGACTGCAGCCATCTCCAATCATGAGAACCTATTGTTCAGTGAAACATTTAATCCTATCAAGGCAGCAATCACTATAAATCAGGGCTTTAGTAGTGTTTTGTTGATTTTCTAGATACAAGAAAGGGTTAATAATGCAGCCTAAACTTGATAGTAACAATTTATGATGTATACACACAGATACATTTGTATATATAAATGTGCATGTACGTATGAAATATGTATGTGTTGTATGGGCATATGTACATGTATGTATACACTTGATCCCAACATGATGAAATTATTTGGATCTCCTTTGATCATGAAGTTCAATAACCAGCACATACACAATGAGTGCATTACACCAAACGCATTGCATGAGTCCAATAGTAATACAATAGAAGTCTCAGGGAATGAAGTAATAATTATTAATGATGATAATGATGATGAAAAATGAGCACATGTGTGGGTATATGTACACACACACATAAATACACATACATACATATCACATGTATATACACAATATACATATATGTATGTGTGTATATGCATGTATACACACATGCACACACACACATAGATACAAAGTTCATTTTATTCATTATTTCAGGTTCAAACACACCTGACTACCACCCCATCGATCTCAGTGCCACAGCATCCATTTCCTAGGGGAATAGTCACAAGTATTGAGAAAGAAATATTTAGTTAATATGTATTCAACTTCATTAAATTTATCGTCTGCTTCATCTAGACAGATATTCTTAACCTGATGTCTATGAATTTCTGTGTAACAATGTGATAGCTTTATTTCAGTATAATTGGTTTCCTTTTTAATCCTCTGTTTTTTTTATGCAATGAAAAAGCACAATTATGAAGAGAATATTTGTTTCCACAGACTGAGGCATCGGTGACACTTAAAAGGGTTTAAACACCCCTGATAATCGCATTAATTACTCATGAAAACACATACGTATTGTGATCTGTGTAGTGATACATAACGATGCCTATTCATTCATATATAGGCAACAGGTAGTGTTTATTGCCTTTATAACAAAGCCTTACAATCTCGAGAAAGAAATGGCAAACACATCAATCTCTTTGCTTAGAAAACTCCATGAACAAGTCCATGGGGGTCACCAAGAGTCAGACATGAACAAACAGCTCAACAACTACAAAAGTCTTAAAATGCTATGGTTTATAGGCTGAGATAAGAACAAAAACCTTTGTAATTTAGAATCCTGGATGCAAAATGATATGATGAGAGAGTCTTTAGGAGGTTCTTGAGCCTTGTTGTGATGACTGTAATTCAAAGTAATTCAAAGAGTGTCCAAAATTAATTATGAAATTTTAGTTCCAAAAATTGTGATGGATAAAACTTTTTAAGGAGCTTTGGGAAACTATTATTGATTGTTAAATAAATGAGAGTCTGTAGAAGGTATCTTACACTTAGTATCATAGGTAAGTCCTCTACATACCTGCTTTTTCTGACCCCTCATTATGGCATAAAGATAAGCAACCTGAAAGCCACTGTAGGAAATGATAAGATCTGATAGTTTCTACCTATAACAGTGGAGAGGCTTCAAGTAGGTATTGAGAATTCACTGGTATATCTATCAACCTGTGATTAGTTCAAGTAAGTTTGGAGAGGAATGAGAGAGAGAGAGAGAGAGAGAGAGAGAGAGAGAGAGAGAGAGAGAGAGAGAGAGAGAGAGAGGAGAGAGAGAGAGAGAGAGAGAGAGACAGAGACAGAGACAGAGAGAGAGAGAGAGAGAGAGAGAGAGACTAGAGAGAGAGAGAGAGAGAGAGAGAGAGAGAGAGAGAGAGAGAGAGAGAGAGAGAGAGATGGATAGATGGATGGATAATTTATCAGGAACTCACTGTTTGTCAGACCCTGTCCAAAATGCTAGAGATATAAATATGAATACAAAGAAAATTGTGTTCTCCCACAAAGAGTTGCATCTTGATGAGGGAAGACAGCATATTAAAGGGAGCAGGAAGGTGGTGGGAAGGAGGTACATGTATACAGGGGCAAGATGGAAAAATTGTGTCAAATCATGTGCTGAGCTTAGTTCAGAGTGAACATAGTTGTCATGGGAGTTTTTTCTAATGGAGATACTGGGGATGAAATCATCATCCAGAGTAGGGGGTCCAGGTGGATACATCACCAGCATGAGAATGCCACTGGTGAGGAAGAAGCAGAGAGATAAGAAAAAAATAGATTCACAGAAAGAGGAAGAGAGATAGAGACAGGGAGAAGATGACAAAAAGAGGTAGAGAGACAAGAGACAGGGAGGGAGGGAAGAAGGGAGGGAGGGGAGAGAGACGGAGACAGAGATACAGAGATAGGCCATAAAGAGATAGATGGTGTGTGTATGTGTGTATGTGGGGGGACTTCTTCATCACTCAGAAAGTCATTCCTAGTCCAGAACAATCTCAAACTTCAGTTCCTGCCTCTTGTCCCAACACCCCCCCCCAAAAAATTGTGTGCCATTGCCTGCTGCTATCTGTTGAGAGGAGAGACTCTTGGGTCTCGTAGGACTTAACATCACCATCTGCTACAATATCGAAGATAAAAGAAGGATGTTCACAGTTTAACGACCCCCCTCTCTAAATGTATTTCTGTCTCATCACTTATAATCTGTCTGAACTCATTGTACAATGGAAAATATCCTTCCACCTCATCACAGTCTGCTTTTCACTATGATTCTGAATCGTTAAAAGTCATTGTACAAATTTCATTCCCTATGCCTTAGTTAACTATTGCCTTACTCCTATCTCTTTCAACCTTACTTCCTTCCTTACTGTCGATCAGCCACCTACACAATTCACACATGGAACCATCAATTACAACAGAAGTTTTGAATGCTGTGGATAAGTTCACTTATCTTAGTGGTGTACTTTCCAGGGATGTACACATTGACAATGAGGTTGACACATGCATTGCCAGAGCTAGCTCAGTGTTTGGGAGGCTCTTAAGAAAAGTTGGGGAGAGAAGAGGTATTAGACTGACTACTAAACTGAAGGTCTACAGAGTCCTTGTGTTGACCTCATTGTTATATACTTCTGAAACATGAGCCAGTCTAACAACATCATGCCAGGAAACTGAATCACTTCCATTTGAACTGTCCTAGGAAGATTCTGAGGATCACCTGAAAGGATAAGGTACCAGACTGTGAAGTCTTTGCTCCAGCTGAACTGCCAAGTATTCAAACTATGCTTCAGAGAGCGCAACTCCGATGGGCTGGCCATGTTGTTTGAAGGCAAAATGTAATCTTGCCAAAAAGATTATGGAAAACTTGCATGAGGCAGGTGATCACATGGTGGCCAGAAGAAGCAATACAAGGGCACTCTCAAGGTGGCTCTCAAAAACTTTGGATTTGACTGTGCAACATGGGAGACACTGGCACAGGATCATTCAGCATGGCATGGCTACATCAGAAGGGGTGCTGTGCTTTTTGAGCAAAGTAGAATTGAGAGAATTGAGCACAAAGTAATCACAGGATACACAAATTTGGAATATCCACCCCAAATATTCAAATGGGCTATCTGTGCCCAACCTGAGGTAGAGCATTCCAAGCTCGTATTGGTCTGATCAGCCACAGTCAGACATATTGAAATTTCAGTTTATCATGATGATGTCATTTTGATCCTCTTTGAAAAGGAAAGACAACAATCATACCATACTATCTCCTGCCTTCATGTTCCACTCCAAACCTCCCCTCTCCCATTATATTCTGGAATTTCTTCTCAATAGTTAAGAAACTTGCTTTTATCTTAAAACTCTTCCTTTCTCAATACCTCTATGTTGTGGAATTCGGCATCCTCTTGATGATGTGATATCCCTGGTCCCCCTTTTCCCTTAATGGTTATGCTTTAATTCATACCCCTAACTCAACGGTTATAGTGGGGGAGTTATAATACTTAAGGTTCCCCATTTCCAGTTCCAAATTCTGTTCCAATGAATATCGTTCAGTAACCTGTTCTCTTTTGAGATTCATTCAATCCATAGTAATCATCTAATAAATATTCTGGTAACTGTTATCTACTGATCTCCAGGGCTTTCTCCTTCCTTTCTCAATTAATTCAGTCACTGGATAATGAATTTCTGCACTCTCCAATTCTTGCCATCATCCTAAGACACTTCAACATATGTCCTGATGCTCACTCAACCTAAATTTTCAATATCTCAGTTTACTTATTGAGCATGACCTACAATAGAGTATGGATCCATTCTCTGCTGCTTGTGTGAATTTTGGGCCAATCATGAATATCAGGAAAGCAGAGGTTGACTACCAGCCAGCTGTAATGGTAATTATGAGAGTTAAAAATCTTCCCCATCCATTAATAGGCCTGCCCATTTAGGGAAGTTTGATTAGGAGAAATTTCTTTTGTAAGAAGGCCCACACCTTTTGTTTGTTTCTTATGAGGCACTGCTTCTTAAGGGCTGTGATGCCTTCAGGCTCTGAAAAGGGTAAAATACTCCGAGGTAAGGTTTTGTTTGGGGGCTTACTCATTGGAAGTGCTTGTTTGGCCAGGGGACACTCTGGGCAGCCACCAAGGACCCCACCATCTTTGAAAACCCATATGTTGGTGCTTTTCTTTCTGGTATCTATGAAAGTAGGTAATGGTCAGACAGTTGGATCTATCTATCGATCTGTGATGTATATATTTCTTATGGTTAGACAGTTGGAAGCCTTGTCTATTGAACTTTTTCCTCTGTTTGTATTTTCTCTGAAATTCAGAGTGCTGAACTTTTTTTCCCTGAAATAAGTGAATGATAATATGTGCTTGATTAAAGTGATTGCTGACCCTTCAAAAATTCCCTTTCCTTTTAGGAAAGCAGATCTAAGAACATGTACAGCAGGCTCTCTTGTGTATGCTGGGGTCCTTGCTGGTACACCAGCCATGCACCATCCATGTGTGGAATGATCAGCAAATAAGGAATTTTTTTAATGCTGTGAATAAGTTTACTTACCTTGGCAGCATACATTGCAAGGGTGTACACATAGATTAGAAGGGCGATACCTGCACTTCCAGAGCTAATTCAGTCTTTGGGAGACTGAAAGAAAGTGTGAGAGAGAAGAGTTACAAGGCTATCTACCAAACTGAAGGTCTGCAGAGCCATTGTTCTGACTTCATTTTTGTATGCCTATGAAACATGCACAGTATACCAGCACATTGCCAGAAAATTGAATTGCTACTATTTGTTTTTGAAGATTTTGAAAATGACCTGACAAAATAACATACTAGATGCAGAGATCCTGTTTTGAGTTGAAATATCAAGCATTCAAACCCTACTCCAGAGAATACAACTCTAATGGACTAACCATGTTGTTGGAATGTCAAATGTAGGTTTGCCTAAAAGAAACTTATGGGGATCTCACACAAATGAAATACTCACATAAAGATCAGAAGAAGGGATAAAAGAACAATTTCGAAGTCTCTCTGAAGAACTTTGATATCAATTGTGAGATGCTGGAAGCACTGGCACAAAACAGAACTTGTTATCTTTCAGATAATAAAGGAAAGCAAAAAAAAATGGGAAAAAAGAGGGTGAAAGAAAGAAGGAATTTGAGAAAGAGATTGAAAAGGGAAAGAAAGAAAGAAGAAAAGGAGGAAGAAAAGAAGGAAAGAAGGAAGGAAAGGAAAAGAAAAGAAGGAAGGTAGATAAGCAGATAGGCAGGAAAAATGTTTCCTCTCTTTCTTTTGAGAACATTACCATTCTCCCACTTACTCAGGCTCACAACTTAGGGTTCATCCTCAGCTACTAATTTTCTCCACCCTTCCACCCCACAGATACCTAACATGTTGCTAAGTCAGAATAATTAAATCTCTGAAACAATAATAATAATAAATCATGATCATCATAATAAATCAAAAACAATAAATCCTGCTCAGCAAATAGTTCCAGTTACATCCAGGATAAAATATGAAATCCCCCCTTTTTCCTTTTTTTTTCTTGTAAAACTCTTTATAGTCTGGGTCCCTCCTTTATTTCTAGCATTCTCTTCTTCACTCCTATACATTTATTCTGTAGTGAAGCCGACCTCTTTTCTTCACTCGTACAAGCTGTTCCATCTCTCAATTGCAGGCATATTCAAGGACCATCCTCCAATTCTGTAATTATCTGTCCTCAGCCTCTCTACCTATTTGTTTCTTTCAAGTCCCAGATCAATTGTTTCCTTTTGCAAGAAGCCTTTCTTAAAGCTAGTGCCTTCGCTAAAAGAGCCTGCCAGTTTATCCTTTTGATCTTTTCTTTGTACTGGCAGTTTACATATTTTCTCCATTTTTTGGCTAAGCTCCTTAAGGCAGAGTGTGTTTTTTGTTTGTTTTTGTTTTCAGTTATTCATTTATATATTCATTTGCTTGTTTTTTGTTCACTTTATTTATACCCTTACTACTTAGTATGGAGCCTGGAACACAGTAGGCACCTAATAAATGCTTGTGAGCTTTACTTGGTTTATTACAATGGGAGAAAAATAGCCTCAACGCAGAATCTGGGGAGACTTAAGATGTGATCATTTGTTCTGATCTTGATAGCTTTGGATGGATGAGGTAGCTAATGGTGAAGTTGATGAAACCCTAAACCTGGATTCATGAAAACCTGTTTTCAACTCTGGGCTCATATACTTACTACCCGTGTGACCCTGGGCAAATCAATGAAAATCTGATTTATTTTCCTCATCAGCAAAATGGGAATAGTAAAAAACATCTACTTCCAAGTTTGTTGTGAGGATAAAATGAGATGATATTTGTAAAGAGCTTTGCAAAGCTAGAAGTGTTACATAAGTTATAAAAATTGTTACATAATTATCATTTATATGACTCATTTATATTCTTTATGTTTACTTATTAAATATACATGTATTATATACTTTACATATCATCATTATTAGTATAACTTATCTATGCATGAATCACTTCACAAAGGATTATAGATCATTGCTATTCAGTCATTTTTCAGCTATTTCCAACTCTTGGTAACCTCATTTGGAGTTTTCTTGACAAAGATACTTGAGTGGTTTGCCGTTTCCTTCTCCAGCTAATTTTACAGATGAGGAAACTGAGGCAAACAATGTTAAGTAACTTGGCCAAGGTCACACAACTAGTAAGTGTCTGAGGTTGTATTTTAACTCAGGTCTTCCTAACTCCAGGTCCAGTACTTTATCCATTGAGCCACTTAGCTACGCCAAATGGGACTTCAACTGAGATTTCTAATAACTTAATAGTAATTGTTTCTCTTTTAGCCAAGAAACCTGAGGATCTTTGCCTCCCAATTTGATTTTTTTTTATTAAAGGGGTCATCCCTTGAATAACTTAAAGAAGCCTATTTGTTGAATTGGGTATATCTCACTCAATGTAAGAATGTGATAAGACCTTAGCCTGAAAGGGAGGTCTGACATTGCATTCTGGTCCATCTCCCGTCATCCTAACGAATATCAGGCCACTAGACCCAGATGACTCAAGAGAAGAAGGTCAGGTTGGTGACCTTGCACAGCCCTCCCTCACTCAAATCAATGTCATCTGCAAGTCATGTCGTCATCTTGATGTCATGGTCCTCACTGAGAGTGAAGGACAAACACGACAAAAAAAAGGAAACCAGGAAAACTGATATGAAGAAGAGGAAATTGGGGCATAGGAGGTAATTCGATGCATAGGGTGCTGGCCTTGGAGTCAGGCAGTCTCTTCTTCCTAAATTCAAATCCAGTCTCAGATTCTTACTAGTTATGTGATCCCAGGCAAGGCATTAACCTTCTTTGCCTCCATTTCCTCTTCTGTCAAATGAGCTGGAGAAGGAAATTGCAAATCACTCCAGTATCTTTGCCAAGAAAACCCCAAATGGGGTCATGAGGAGTAGGATATGAAATGACTTAACAACATTAATAACAACATTATATATTCATCTTCTATATAGTCTGGTTATAGCCCAATTCTTTCTCCATGGAACTAGCAAAATAGTTTTCTTAAAACAAAGGTTTTTATGTTATTCTTATGTTTAAAACCCACTATTACTTCCTCTTTGTTTATTTTTTAAAAGGTAAATTCCTTATTGTACTGTCTTATTCACCCTCTCTGTCTGAAATCTAAATCGTGCTATCTATGTGGCCTTGGAAAAATCAATTAACCTAAGGCATTCTGAGGTTTTCCATCTGGAAAATGATGAGGTTAAGCCATGTGGCCTCTATATATGCTCCCAACTATACAGCTATGATTCTATTATCTTGTGTTTTTAATGTGATGCTTATAAATCCTTCCACAATCTAGCCCCACTTTATTGCTATAGCCTTATTTACAATATGCTCAGCTCTAGTCAAACTGAAATAGTCACTGTTCCATGAACTTTAAAATTCACATCCCATTTCTTTGCATCAACACCAATGTTCCCTAGTTACCTGGAATGCACTTTCTCTTCATCCCTGTTTTTCAGAATCCATTCCTTCTTTCCAAGCTCAACTCTGCTCCCTCTTACTCTACAAAGCCCTTGATGATTCCCAAAGTTAATTCCCTTTTCTCAAATCTAATTCCATTTATTTATCCCTGTATTTCTTGTATTCCCTCAGGAGATTATAAGTTCCTAGGGAATAGAGGTTAGTTTATCTTCTCTTCCTCTCTCCCCCCCTCTTTTTGTCCCTCCCTCTCTCTCTCTCTCTCTCTGTCTCTCTTTCTCTCTCTCTCTCTTTCTGTCTCTCTCTCTCTCTCTCTCTCTGTCTCTCTCTCTCTGTCTCTCTGTCTCTCTCTCTGTCTCTCTGTCTCTCTTTCTCTCTCTCTCTCTGTCTCTCTCTGACTCTCTCTCTGTTTCTCTCTCTGTCTCTCTCTCTGTCTCTCTCTGTCTCTCTCTCTGTCTCTCTCTCTCTCTGTCTCTCTGTCTCTCTCTCTGTCTCTGTCTCTCTCACTCTCTCTCTCTCTCTCCTTCTCCTTCTCTTCTTCCTATTTTTTCTTCTCCTCCCCCCTGCTGCTGCTCCTCCTCCTCCTTTTCTTCCTCCTTCTCTTATTCCTCTTCCTTCTCTCCCTCCTCCTCACTGCCTAGCTTAGCACTTTGCCAAAAGTCTGGTTAATAAACATTTATTAACTGGTCATTTACATGCCGGGTGCTGGGCTAAGTACTGAGGGTGCAAAGAAAGGCAAAAATAATTCCCGCCTTCAAGGGCTTACAGTCTAACTGAGGAAAAACTTACAAATGACTGTACACACAAGATGTATACAAGGCAAATGAGGAGAAGTCTCAGAGGGAAGACACTAGTATTTAAGAGGATAAGGAGAGGTTTCTTGTAGAAGGGGACATTTGAAATGAAACTAGGAGAAAACCAGGGAAACAGGGAAATAGGGTGCAAATTTGGGGAGGGGGGGTAACAGAATCTCAAGATCCTCCATGTTAATAACAGCAAAGAGGCTGATGCTACTGGAGCATTGAGGTGGGGAGTACACGAAACTGTAAAGGCAGGAATGTATGAAGTTAGGATAAACTTTAGAAGGAAAAGAAGGGATTTTATATTTGATCCTGAATATTAAAGAGAGCTATAGCCCAATTCTGGTGGGTATAACCCAATTGAGGTTTTCTGGTGTGTGTGTGTATGTGTGTGTGTGTGTGTGTGTGATTACAATTGTACTACTTTAACAGGTGAATGGAAGGTGAACTGGATTCAGGAGAGATCTGAGGCAGAGATTTCAACCAAGTGACTTTAGTAGTAGTCCAGCTGGTGGTTGCTGTCCTTTCTCAAAGAGAACAAAATGACATCATCATGATAAACACGAGTTTCAACATGTCTGACTGTGGCTGCTCAGACCAATATGAGTTCGAAATGCTCTACCGTAGATTGTCCTCATGAACATTTGGGGTGGATAATCCAAATTTACACATCCTACATTTACTTTGTGCTGTCTTAATTCTGTTTTGCTCATAGAGCACTGCACTCTTTCTGATGTGGACATACTGTGTTGAGCAGTCCTGTGCCAGTGTCTCCTGTGTTGCACAGCAAATCCAAAGTTCTTGAAAGTGTCCTTGTATTGCTTCTTCTGATCACCATGTGATCACCTGTCCCATGTGAGTTCTCCATAAAATAGGCTTTTTGGCAGGTGTGCATTTTGCATTCAAACAACGTGGTCCGTTGAACTGAGTTGAGTTCTCTGAAACAGTTTGAATGCTTGACAGTTTAGTTTGAGTAATGACCTGTAATTCTGGTACTTTATCCTGCCAAGTGATCTTCACAATCCTCTTAAGATAGTTGAAATGGAAGTGATTCAGTTTCCTGGCATGATGCTGGTAGACTGTCCAGGTTTCACAGAGGCATACAACAATGACATCAGCACAACTGCACTGTAGAACTTCAGTTTGGTAGGCAGTCTAATATTTCTCTCCGATACTTTTCTTCAGAGCCTCCCAAACACTAAGCTAGCTTGGGCAATGTATGTGTTACCTTTGTTGTCAAGTAGTACAGGTAGGAAATGATGATGCCCGCTATCAGGGTGATGTCAGTAAGAGGAAATACAGGAACCTACTCAAAAGGTGTTATAGACATTGAATTGATATGGCTTGGCAATACTGTATATTTATACCTATATAGATCTAGATCTATTGATGTAAATATATAGCTATATATAGGTATATGTGTGTTCATATAGATGTACTTGTGTATAGATGTATATACATCTATACACACATATAAATATATAGTGTATATATATGTATGTATATATTTGTGTGTATGTGTGTGCATGTGTATGTATATGTGTATACACACATATACATATGCACATACATAGATGTATAGGCATGTATATGCACATATACAGACACATATGTACATGTGTATATATACATATATGTATATGTGTATATATATATATGCTAAAGTTAGACATTGAATGTAACATTCAGTTGTGAACCTAGGAGAGTGATGGCATCCTCAAAAGTAATGGAGAAGTTAGCAAGAGGGGAGAGATTTGGGGTAGAGAAAATGAGTTCAATTTTAGACATGGTTAAAGGTAAATGGCACTTCAATTTTGAGATTTGTTGGAAGCAATTCAAGATGAAATATCAGAGCTTAGGAAAGAGGTTAGATTAGTAAACCAAGAAATCTGAGAACCATCTCTGTAGAGATGATAATTGAATCTTGGAAAATTTTATGATCACCAAGTGAAACAATTTAGAGGAAGAAGAGAAGATGGGCCAAGAGAAGGACTCTGGGGACACCAATGGTTATCAGCTATGTCTTGGATGATGATCTAAGAAATGAGATGTAGGGAAGAGGTCAAACAGTTAGGAAGAGAATCAGAGATAAGATGTGTCATCAAACTCCTAGGGAAAAGAGTGTCAAGGAAAAGAGGATGACTGACAGTGTGAAAAACTGCACAGATGTCAAGAAGCATGAGGATTAATAATGGCTAACAGATCTGATAATTGAGGTCATTGACAAACTTGAAGAGAAATTTGACAATGAAGAGATCCTCGGTCATCTTGAAAGAGCAGTTTCAAGACAGTAGTGTGCAGTAGATTTGTAAACTTTGATCACTTTTGGAATTCTGATATTCTGCAAGTATGTCTGTTAGACAGGTCTAACATTCAAAGAACTACTATTCCAGTCAGGAGAGGCTGGGGCAAGCTCTCCCTCCACTAATAGGTATAAGAAGACCAGAAGAAGAGAAAAGTATAAAAGTTAAGAAAGTTCCTGGTTATGAAAGGCAATGAATGACAAACAGATCATTTTCTATTTGTTCATGGAGGCAATAAGAATCCACTGACCTTTATTGAATTGGAGAGATGACGTGCTTTAGGAGAATCACTTTAATGGCTGAATGCAGGATGGATTGCAATAGGAAGAAACTTGAGGCATGCAGACCCACCAGTACAAAATGATATACCACTTGATCTTACCAAAACCATGCATTCAATGCTAGGGTTTGTCCAGTGATGGTAAATTTAAAAAAATCTAAATCATTAACATCAGAACAGAAAGTAATTTGCAGCCCTATTGTATTCCACATTTCACCTTTTCCCCACACTGTCTTCCTCACCATAGCTAACTCCTGGTAAACTGGACTAGGGATTATGTTTATCTTTCTGTTAGTGGCCATCTTCTTCAAAAAACTCTAGTATAATTTCAGGGATCTCCTCCCTCACCTGCCAGTCAATTTGAAGCAAATGACCCAATCTAACTTCAATTCCAAAAGTGATCAAAGTTTACAAATCTACTGCACACTACTGTCTTGAAACTGCTCTCTCAAGATGACCGAGGATCTCTTCATTGTCAAATTTCACTTCAAGTTTGTCAATGACCTCAATTATCAAAAATGGATATTTCAAACTCCTAGGGTAGCCTTCAGGGCCATACACATTCATCTTGATATTATCACTGATTTTATTATAAACAGGGAGTAAAAAGGCAGCCCCAAATCCAGGAACACGCTCATCTAAGCAGGATATGTTTCATGGCTAAATGGTGACTAAGGTGTGGGATCAGTCATCCTTCACCTCATCCCTCCTGAAAAGTTCCAGAGTTAATTGATGCCATGAGAGTTAGGTGAAAATGTACAGCAAAGAGCATTGGATTTCGAGTCAAAGGATGTGTTGTCAAATCTTATCACAACCACTCATTTTTAATGGGTCTCTGAAAATCTGATCTAACTTTTTCAGCCCCAATTTTCCCATTTCTAAAATGAGGAAGTTGGAAAAGATATGACCTTGCCAGGGCTTTTAAGCTATAGATCTATATTCCTTCAATTCCCAGTTATCTCACATCCACTCACTTCTATCTACATAAAACATATAGCCTATTTTGCTTGAACTAACCTAGACTACTGCCTATCCTTCCAATCAGAGACTTTTGAGTATTTCAAAAATGCTTTGCTTGATATTAAAAATCTTACGTTACCTTACACACATTTAATGTTTCAGAATCAATCACATTGTTCTCTTTCACATACACTAGCTCAAAACCAAACTACCTACTGGCTACTTGCTGGTTTGTACAAGAGAAATATCATTTCCTTGTTTCATTCCTTCACACACTCCACATCCTATAGTTGTACTGTTCTCATCCACACCTATTAAAATTCCAAACTTTTAAGGCTCATATGTCATGTCCTTCCCCAGATCTTCTACATTCTTCAGTCTGGTAGTGTCCCTCTCCAATTATTTTTACATTTACCTTGTAATTTACATAGTTTTATGTATATATGATGATTGCTTCTATTAAAATATAAGTTCCTTGAAGGAGGTGATCATTTCTTTATCTTCAGGTGTGAAGAAGAGGATTTCCATTCCCTATTATTGACACATTCATTGGGACTGGATCTGTGATTTAAAAAGTTTTTGTGATCTAGTTGAACTTGTGAAATCACAGGTTCAGCACATTCCATCAGTAAAAATTTATTAAGGGACTACTGTGTGCTAAGTGTGCTAAGTACCAGAGATTCAAAAAGAGGTAAAAGATAGTCCTTGCTGTCAAGGAGCTTGCAATCTAACAAGGAAGCCCACTTTCAAAGAAATATATCCAAAGCAAGGGATATACAAATTAAACAGAAATTAATGATTAGAGGGAAAGCAATGGAATTAAGATGGGTTGGGGAAGGCTTCCTATAGAAGGTGAGATTGTAGTTGAGATTTGAAAGAAGCCAGGAAGGTCAGCAGTTGAAATAGCAAAGCATTCCAGGTATGGGATACAGTCAGAAAAAAGTGCCCAGAGCCACAAGATTGAATTGGCTTCTTTGCAGAACAGTTAGGAAATCAGTGTCCCTGAGTCAAACAGGAAAGATAGGAAGGAGTTCAGTTATGAAGAGTTTTGAATGCCGGGGAGAGAATTTTGTAATTTATTTTCAAGGCAATAAGAAGTCACTGCTATTTATTAAATAGAGAGTTATCATGATTGTACCTATGCTTTAGGAAAGTCACCCTAGTGACTGAATGGATGAATGGATAGGAGTGGAGAGATATTTAAGACAGGCAGACTCATCAATAGGCTATTGCACTTATCCAAGCATGAGTTGATGAAGGCCTATAAGAGAGTGATAGCAGAGACAAAAAAGAGAATGAGGTGTATATAAAAGTAGTTTCAAAGGTGAAATCTGCAAGTCTTTGGCAAGAGATTGGATATGGAGGGGGAAAGATAGTGAGGAATATGGGAGGACCCTAAGATTGTAAGCTTGAGGGATAGAGAACATAGGGTTGCCGTCGAGAGTAATACAGAGGGTGGAAGGGGGGTATACTTAAGGGGATGATAATGAATTCCATTTTAGACATATTGAGGTTAAGATATCTAGTGGACATCTAGGGCAAGATGTCTCAAATGCAGTTAGATATGAATGTTTAGAAGTTAGCATAGAGTTTGGGATAACATATGTAGATGTGAGAATCATCCTCAAAGAGATAATTAAATTCACAGCACCTGATAAGATCACCAAGAGAAGTAATGTAGAGGGAGAAGAGGGCCAAGGATAGAACCCTGAGGACATCTACTGTTAGAGGGTTTGATCTGGAGGAGTTCAAGTAACAGGGATCCAGAAGGAATGATTAAATATGTAGAAGAAAAAGAGTGGTCACTCAAAAATCTAGAGAGAGGGAGTATCAAGTAAGGGATAATTATAAACAGTTTCAAAGGTTTCAGAGATGTGCAGAAGAATGAGGATAGTATAGATCCTTTAAAAATATAGTTTAATTGAATTACATTGCATTGTATTCTATTTCTACAGCTGACCTCCATGAAGCCTTTATCAGGCCATTCTTGGCCCTCCCTTCACTGATCTACCCCTGCCATATTTTGGTCAGTATTCCCCACAGAGTTGATCACCTAATTACCCTTTGCTCCTTTCATAGATTGTTAATTCTGGGTTCTCAGCATCCTATGGAGAGAAACTGTGCTGTTCATTTCCTTTTTATTTTTCCCAAATCATGGAGCACAGTGTTGGGCACAGAGCGTACACTCGTTAGACACTTGCTGATTGATTTTTCTTTTCAATCATGCCTCAGCCAATCAATAAGGAACACTAGCACACCTTAACTCACCACAGTTTAATACATCAGGAGCTCTTGATTTATTCAATAAAAAAGAGAAGGAAAAAATACAATAGCTCTGAGTAATGTGTACTTTATACCAATAAATATATAAATAGCTGAATAAATACAAGTCCCTGAGACCATTTCTATGAATATAACTCATCCCAAGATTCAATATCTACAGAACTGTTATAATTAAATAAAGAAAGAAGCATAATCTTCATCCATAATGGGTTTTTATCTTCTCATTTTTTGACCTCAACAATGAAAGGGGCCCCCACAGTAACAGAATTCATTTCATCGACCTCCTGAGGAACAAATGGCTTTTGCCAATTGATGCACTGTTAATCCTTCTTCTTGCCAAACAGATATCATATTGATAATGATTTTTCAAGGCTTATGATGATGACAAAAACAGGTGTAGTGAAAAACAACCCTGCTATACTCATTTTCCTCTATTTTTCTCTCTCTTTCCGCAGGAGTCTATCTGATGCTGAGGTTAGTTCAGTCACCACCTATGGCAATAGTTTAGGTGGGAAAAAGAAACTTCAGATAATGGCAATAATAAGAACAATGAAAATAGCACAAAGGAAAGGATAACAATTAAGGATAGGGCTTGGACATATTATTTATTGGCTTAGGAAACTCCCAGATGAAAAATTCCCCTCTATCATTTAGACTTATAAAAGTGTCTAGTCTAGGAAAGGGTTTAATAACTTGGCTAGGGTCACATGGCTGTTACGTATCATCAGAGGGAAGCCTTGAAAACACACACACACATACACACACACACACACACACACACACTTAGCTTCAAGTCAAGTATTTATCCACTAAGGTGCTGTAGCTTCTCAACAAGAGAAGCACCTGCCCTTGACAAAACTCACATTCTACTGAGGCAATTCATCATCAACAAGGAGAAATAAATCCAAAAGTGAAAAGGAAGGAAGTGTTATGAATGGAAGAGGAGACTAAGGAGGTAATAACTACAGCCATTTATGTAACTCAACATTTTACCGATTACTCTCTTCTCAATTCATTTTTGGGCTGTTTGATCTAAAAGGATTACTGATTTTCCATCTATGGCCCTGGCTATTTATTATCTTAGTTGTTATCAGAGAATCATATTTTTACAACTGGAAGTGTCCTTAGAGGTCATTTAGTGCCTTTTCTGTATTTGGGACATGTTAAATCAAAGATGATATTAGGAAATTTTATCAGACAGTTGGGGAATCTGACTGGAGGATTACAGAATCCCAGGTCACAGAATTATGAGATGGGCTTCAAATCTGCCTAGTCCATTCTATATGAAAAAACAAATAACATCCAAGTGGCCATCCAACTTTAACTTGAAGGCTTCAATGGGAAGGGACTCACTACTTCTTAAGGCAACCCATTCCATCTCTGGATGATGTAATTGTAAGGCAGTTACCCCACCCCTTTTATGTGAAGTCCGAGAAAATGGTTCACATAATGTATTTGGGGCAACTTGAAGCCTGGATTTCAATTTTATTACATTTCAGTACCAATATAAACATTCCAGAGATTATACTCTGGTCAGACATCCACTAGCATCCATCAAATCTACTTTTAGAGATGGTAAAAATGAAAGTCACATTTAAAAGTGTAAATAAAGATAGAGTGACATAGCCATTATCTTTCTGAATAACTATTAATAATTAATAGCATTAGAGAGGGGGAATTTCCTTCTATAACACTCAATTCACTTAGGAAAATGTTCTTAAATGACAATTATTCTCCGCACTTGATATTTCATCTGGACAAAGTTTTCTGCCATTGATGGTACAGTCCTTCTGAATTTCCTTTTTAAGTCAGATTCAGACATTTGAGCTCCTTATGACTCTACCCTCCCAACTACATGTCTCTATTTAATGTTTGCTCTGCCATATCTTAAGCGGAACATTTAGGGAATTTCTAATGAGTCTATCCATTTATTTATTCAGTTTCGTTCATATTTGTTTGATTCCAGAAATAAATGTCAATGGGCAATTGTTCCTCAGTGATACAGGTGTGTGTGTGTGTGTGTGTGTGTGTGTGTGTGTGTGTGTGTGTGTGTGTGTGAGACAGAGAGAGAGACAGAGAAAGAGATAGACAGACAGACAGGCAGAATGACAAAGATAGACCTAGAGAGACGGTGAGATAGTGAAAAGAGTGAAAGTGTCTGTGTTAGAAAGTAAGAGTGCTTGAAAGAGAATGATTTTCCCCAGATGACTACTGAGGGGACAGATTGAAATATTTAGGAAAATTGTAGTCACAAATAAAAGTGTTTCATTCTTTGATCAGTACATTCTTTTCTTCTTTTTTTTTCCTTCATGCATGCATACAAGCATTCCATAATTCATTAAGTGCCTACTGTGTATAAAAGACTTTAGTTTGGTATTTGGGGAGATAAAATCATGGCATCAACTTTGACTTCAACAAATTTCATTTCAATGATGCTATAATATAAAGCAAAATGTAAAATAGTCCGCAAGAGAGGAATTAATGAAGCGTTACCAGAAGTCAAAGGAAGGAGAGGTCACATATTTTAAAGGGATTAGCAAAGGCTTCATAGCAGAGGTGGCATTTTAACTGAACCTTAAAGGGTTTGTCAGTGTCAGCAAACCGTAACTGAATTCAGGGGGAGGGAGGCAGGGACTAGGGGAAAGGAAATTCCTGGGATAGGGAGGAAGGAATAGCATAATTCTCTGAGGAGTAAGTGCTTTCTAATTTTTTGATTGAGAATAAAATTTTGTTATTGTACTGAGTAAAGAGGCAAAATGGACAAAGTTCTACACCATCTGTTTGGACAAGGTGAATAATAATGTTTGTCTGGAACAAAGGGAATATTAAAGGGGATAATGTCTGAGATGAGGAGAGGAGTATATACTAAAATCATAAGACCCAGTTCACTGGATATCAGATTTGGAAGGGAGCCCATAGTCTTTCCAATTCAAATTTCTAATTCTAACTTCTAAATTCTATACAAAAAGTGTAGGAATATGTATAGCAACAGATTTAGTCTTCTCTTCTGATGGGGAAGATTTGAAATGTCTTGGTTTGTAGAAATTTTGCCCTTAGAAATGTAGTTATGAAAGAAATAGTATGTGAATGATTGAAAACAGAGATGGAGAGAAGAGGGGGGGGGGAGGGGGGAGGGGGAGAGGGGGAGGGGGGGAGGGGGAGAGGAAGAGGAAGGGAGAGGGAGAGGGAGAGGGAGAGAGGGAGAGGAAGGGAGAGGGAGAGGGAGAGGGAGAGGGAGAGGGAGAGGGAGAGGGAGAAGGAGAGGGAGAGGGAGGGAGGGAGGAGGAGGGGGAGAGAGGGAGGGAGAGGGAGAGGGAGGGAGAGGGAGAGGGAGGGAGAGGGAGAGGGAGGGAGAGGGAGAGGGAGAGGGAGAGGGAGAGGGAGGGAGAGAGAGACAGACAGACAGACAGACCGACAGACCCAGACCTAAAATAAGGGCCTGGGAGTTGAGCTTTCAGGATTGGATCAGGAAACGTCAAAGGTCTTTCTCTTCTGCCCTAATGCTGTGAACGGGGGTGGGGTGGGGGGACAGAGGGACACAAGAAAGTGCAAAGGATAGAATACAGGACAGATGTTTATGAAAGATATAATTAGACCAGTCAGATGCCGTCATTAACAAAACAACAGGAAATTCTTAGCGATGGCTGCCAGTCTTGCAGTGAGGCAGAAGGAGGGAGGAGAACACCCGTTCCTCCATATTTATCTCTAGGTATCCGGTGTTGTTGTTCTCCTCTGCTTCCTCCTCCCTCCTCCTTCTTCCTCTTCCTTCTTCCTCTTCCTCCTTCTTCTTTCCCTTAATGCCCCAGTCACAAAGCAAGTCTCCAACCATAAAACAAAACAAAACGCATTGGAAACCACAAACAAAACTGCCTGCTTTCCATTTTAGTATTCACCCATTTCAATTTCTGGGGAAGTATGAATTTGAAAAGGAGTACACCAAGAGTTGTTGCCTAGACCGTCACTAGGATGCTGCCATGATGCTGTGTCATGTGACTAGGGGAAGTGGGGCAGAAGAAACATCTTTTTTTCTTGATGTTTCTCTCCTCCTCTCAGGTGAGAGATGTTTTAAAAAGTCTCTTGTTTATAAATGACAACAATAATACTAATCTCCAGTTCAGATCTCAGAGTAATTTCTTCTCTTCTCAACCTGGGAAGAAATGTAGCTCCTTGGGACATTAGGGACTTAGCCACCCCTGTAAGGACAACAGTTATCCAAGCTCTGCCAGAAAGACAAGAAACTCCGCTATGGCATGCCATAACAAATGATTGTTTCTTTTTTATTTGAAAACTTGTCAAAGGAGGGCATATAAGATAGTAACCTCCTATGATAACTGTCCTACTTTGCATAGCTCATTGATAGGAAGTCTAAACCTATATTTTTGCCCTCAGATGTCAAATAGAAAAAGTCTACTATTTATTACATGGAATTTTCCTTCAAAATATTTGAGCTACTATTATGTGCATCTTGAATTTTGTTTGTTTGCTTTTGAAAATGAACCTTTCTTTTCCATTTAAGCAATCCTTAAAGGTCAGACTTTCCTATCCTCTTACCATTATGAATAACATAGTTTGGAAATGTTTTAGCTTGACAAGATCCACGCTAAAATGAAACACTATAGGTACTAAATATAATACATGTATGTACTTTTATAATAGCATAATAGTTTTCTTTCAGATTAAACTCAGGTGCCATCTCCTCTGGAAAAACTTTCTTTATTGGTCTAGTGTTTTATGATCTCTCTCTCTCTCTCTCTCTCTCTCTCTCTCTCTCTCTCTCTCTTTCTGTCTCTCTGTGTCTCTGCCTCTCTCTCTCTCATTCTCTCTCTGTATGTCCTTCTCTCCATACTCAACTTACAGCAGAATTAATATAACCATTTGCACACTTGTAGGTGCTAAGGAGTGATTTTAGGCCCCTGTAGCATTACTAAGTTATCATGATCAATATTGCTTTGCCAAATGTGTATGCTCATTTAAAGCCCTCTATCTAAGACAATGATATTATGTGCAATTCTCAAACTCCCTCCACTCTTAGATGGAGTATCTTTTCAAGTTGTTCCTGGGAAGCCAGCAATAGGAACAATTCAAACATACCCTCTCAGGCTAAAAGCATCTGTTCAATCCCAGTGCCTGAAAATTCAGGTTTGATGATTTCTTTCCTAAAAGAAACAGCAAAGATATGTCTAGTTTGTCTTTTGGTTTTAAGAACTTTTGGGTTGGTTCATGTGGGATATATTAGTATCCCTGCTCTCCTTTTGTGCCTCTAGGTGGATCTCAATTCCTAGGCCAACTTTGCTTAGCAGTAAAGATATCTCATCTCCGAAAAAAAAAGTTATCACTCTTTTTTCCCCTCTCCCTGTATTGGAATATCTACAGAGTACAAGAAACAATGTGGTATTTTGTTGACTTATGCAATAAAATACATTTTGAAAGCATAGAAGAAGAATAAATATTTATAGAACATGCAACACTTCCCAAGGCCCATCTCCTTCACCAAAAAGCAACCACAAAAACATGATTGGAATGGAAAGTAATGCAAGTGACTAACACCAAGAATTAATTCTTTTTTTTTCCTGAAAGGGAGAAAAAACAGTGCGGAGAGAAGAAATGGCAAAGTATTCATTACCTTTGTATTCATTTCACACTGGATCAAAATTGTTCAGGGTAGTCAAATCTCTTTGGTGAACGTCTGCAGAAATCATCCCCAGAGGGGATATTTTAAAATGATATCTCTTGAACCAACTCTAATAGCTTCCTTGAATCCTCCTTCTTGCTAAAGTTTCTTCATTCTCAAAATTCTCTTCAAAGTAAAAGCCAAGACAGACTCCGCAATGTCACTCTGGAGAGACTGTTGATCCAGTGGCTCAGTCATCTCACCTGTTGCGGACCTGTCCAAAGGCAAGTAAAGTGGACAGAACCTGACTTAGGCTGGTCTCTTCAGGTTATTCAGGCCAGATATCGCTCTTCAGTGACTGAACTGAGAATTATTCTACAGTTAAAATATAAGTTTACTGGGCCATAGCATGGAAAGGATTTTCAGAAATGATACAATGCTAAACTTCAGTAGACATCCTCCCTCCTACACCTCGCTTTACTACTATTTCTCTGGATTCCATACGGAAAATTTTAATTGGTTTTTGGTTGTCCTTCATTCTCAAAGAAGATTGTAACATCAGGAAGGTGATGCCATGAGTTGCAAGTGAAATGGATTTAAGTGAGAGAGGACTGTACAAAGTCATCAGCCTCACTTTCTCCTCCAGAGTCATCTGGATTCAGTGGCAAGATAGAAATCAGGACAAATGGAGATGACCCTCCCTTATGAGAATGTATTTAATCAGAAGAGTGGGAGGTGGTGATAAGTGATACCTTGGAACACACACTAAGTCTTAGGCACTATAGGCTCACTGGATCAATCAGGTCTAGGGGTTTATAGGCATAAAACAAAATAACACATCCTCCTACTGAAAAACAAACAAACAAAAACCTATCCCAACCTTATATATAAGGGTGTATGTGTTTATGTGTGTGTGTGTGTGTGTGTGTGTGTGTGTGTGTGAAACCAAGACATATCAAAACAACTCATTTATATATCTACTTAAATGCCACATGCCCCTGAGAGGTTGTATGTTCTTTTGGGAAGGGATACTTTCATATTGTCATTGTATTCCCAATGCTTAGCACAAAGATTGGCATCTGGTAGGTATACTTGAATCCTTGAATTAGGACATGCTTATACAACAACAGCAACAACTGTAACTGTTACAGCTTCGACAATAACAAAAACAGCTACTACTACTATTATAGCTGTGACTAATGCTACTACATCTACTACTACTACTACCACAACTATTACTACTGACCCAAATCCATCCACTCCTCCACCTCCTCCTCATACCACCACCTTTTACATGGTAGTTGCCCTATATCAGGCAGTGTGCTAATGGTTTTACAAATATTATCTCACTCAATCTTCACAATGAACGTGGGATGTAGGTGCCGTTGCACTCATCCCTTCCACGTACAGTTACCCTTTCCTCATCATGGTTTCAATATATAATGGATTACCATTTGAAATTTAATGAGAACTTTTTTATAGTTTTGCAGAAGCTGCAGATGACACACATAGGCCAGTAGATGACACAGAACAGGTTTAGAAATACAGAGATGTATAAAATATATGTACAGTATTGTATAATATCACATATTTTCTTTTAATACCAAGAATATAGACAGTTTAAAAATTAAAATATGGCCAAGTAACCAATATTTAACTCAAATGCTGTAAACATCCCATAAAAGAGATGTTTGTTTGTTTGATGGTTTTTTTTAAGCAGAATTATTCTCTGGGGTAAAGGGAAGGACAAAAACATTATGCAGATATTCCAGGTCACAGGGGTGCCAGGCCTCTAATCCCCATGTTGTGGAAATAACAACTTATTTTCCTCATATTAGAGTTGAGGAAACTGAACCACACAGAGATTAAGTGACTTGCCTAGGGTCATGCAGCTAGTAAGATTCTGAGGCTGGATTTGAAGTTGGATCTTCCTGACCCCAAGCGCAGCACTTTATCCATGACATCATCAAATTACCTTGATTGACTTGAATTTGTGCTCGTTATATTTAGCTCACCTTTCTAAAATATGGATAAAAATATTTATATTATCTATCTGAATAGGATATTTAGTAGAGTTTAAATAAGATAATGTATTCAAAGTGCTTTGCAGATTGTAAAGTACTATGTAAAATCAGTTAAATATATTATGCCACACTATTCCAGAATTCCTTTCTAAATTATCTCAAAAATGAACATACATTCCTGATAGAACGTGTCTTTGAATGGAGAATTCACCATCTGTCAGGGTAGTTCATTCCATGGATGAATAGCTCTAAGTATTGGAAAAATGTTCCTTAGAGAGCCAAAATCAGCCTCCCAGGAAGCCTGATGAAATGGTAGTGGTAGTGCTGGTTGCCAGAGAATGCCTAAGCTCCAATCCAGATGGCAGCTCTTTAAATGACTGTTGATGACGAGCTTTGTCATCCCTGGATGCAAGATATTTGAAGTCAGGTGCTCTTTGTGTATACACACACACACACACACACAAACATATATATATATGCATATATTTTTTTTCTTTGTATCACCAGCTCCTAGTACATTGCCTGACACATATTAGGTATGACATAAATTCTTGCTAAATTTAAATAAATGTCATTCACTAATTAGTTCAGGCAGTCAACAAATGTGTATGAATCACTTATTATAGATCAGATATTGTACTACATACCAAAGATACAAAAGAAGGCAAAAATAGGAACCCTGCTCTCAAGGAGCTCACTATCTAATAAAGTAAAAAACATGCAAATAGATATGTACATATTACATACACACTTATGTGTGTATGCATATATACACACATAAACATATATGCATACATATGTATATGCCTATACACAGAGAGAATGCACATGCATGCCCACACATGTATATGTACCCATGTGCACACATGTGTGTACATTTGTATGTATGTATATTGTGTATATGTTCATGTGGATTGATAGATAAACAGACAGATAGATAGATAGATAGATAGATAGATAGATAGATAGATAGATAGATAGATAGATGATAGAAAAGCAAGCTCAAGGGAAGACAAGAAGGGAGGGATTGGGGAAATGGTTCTTATGGTGATACTGGGATTTTAATTGTGTTTTGAAAGAACTGAATAGGACATATTCCATTGATTTAGACTTGGAAGAGACCTTAGAAAACATGTAGTCCAACCCTCTCATTTTATGTGAGGAAACTGAGGAACAGAGAATGAAAACTTTCTTGCCCAAGTACACCCAGAGAGTTAAAAGGTCTAACCAGGATTTATAGTTAAGCCCTCTGACTCCAAATCCTGAGGTACCTTCTCCTGTCCCCTACTGTTTTCCATATGGGTCACTTCTCTTCTGCATTTTCTCTTGTTTGCTAACCTCTCTTTCATGTCAAACCACACAGAACAAAAAAAAATCAGTTGACTGAAAATCAAACCCTGCTCATATACCACACCCCCTCCCTTTTGGAAACTTTAGTGAAAATACCTGGGGGTGGGTGGGGGAAGCAAATAGAATAATCTGTTCTGGGAATTATACTTTTCTCTCTTCCTCTCTACAAGCTCTTCTCTGTTAACTATTGTTGCTTTAGTTTTCCTTCTGCCAGGCTCTGGATCTTAAATAAAAGATAGCTTTGGTGACCTCAATAGGTTTGTGTTGTAGAGGACCACGTCCAATAAATAATGTATAGGTTGAGTATCCATTATTAATTTCTGCAATCAGCAGTAAACAATTGGAGCTGTGCCTCCGTGCTCCTTCCACATGTTCCACTGGAGGCTGTTAGCTCAGTCCACAAGATGCTTTTCAGCCCTCCATCAGCTTGTTTATATATCTGTTCAGTACAGCTGTGATTGGAAGCCTCATCACAAAATGTTTTGCATCAGGTCCTAATTGAAGGTTGAGCATGCTATTTATTTTCTCCTGACTGCTGTTTTTTAGGAGGCATTGTGCCTTGGCTTGCTGGACAACTATCAGAAAAATCGTACATCCTTCCATAAGAGGCCATGGAGAGCCAAGTACTGAATTAGAGACCAATCACAATACAGGAAAATACCTCTATTCAATCAGCACTCGGTCCTAGCCTGCTATATCTTTAGAATATTTCTGAGAAGAATAACTCTTGCAGGGAGGATCTGAATTTTATTTTAATGAAAGTTGTGTCCTCAGATGACTTGCTGAAGGAAGGGGATGAACAAAAAGAAAACAGAAGCAACCATAGCCCTTTCTAATTTCCTCTCATCATACAGTCTCCCACTGCATGTGGGGCAATCTTCAAACATCTTGATCTTTATCATGCCCACTGGACCCAGGTGGCACTGGGTGAGAGAATGGGGCTGGTGACTCCACAGCCCTTCCTCATTTAAATCTCATTCACTTGTAAGTCAAGACATCACCTTCCTAAAGTCATTGATCCTCTTCAAGAACAAAGGACAACAAAGAACAATGGTGAACGCGATCTGAATTGAAGAAATTGAATCTATGAAATGACAAGATTTCTTTCTGGGAACTGGAAGTATCGCTAAAGAATTTTCAAAGGTTACAAACCACTTGTGTCTTAACATTTGATTGGCAAAGAGCTTCAGGAGTAAGGGGAACCTTTGGAACCAGGAGAGATGAAGTAGATGGTTATGAACTAGTTTTGAGTCCTGATTTCAATGGCACATAGTTATAGTAATGTCTTTCCAGGAGTCCATGACGTTTCTGTAGTATATCTTCATCTAACTGAAGACTATTATATAATCATTCAATCTTAGCAGCAACAAGAAGCTAACGCAGTAAAGGAAAGCTTGCTCTGAAATCTGAGGGTCTGCATTCAATTCTCAACTCTGTAAGTTATAACCCAAATGATCTGAAGTTGTTTAACCTCACTGGTCTTACCTTGCCTGGATTGTAAAATGAGGAAAGAGAGCTATAGTATAATGGCTACAGAACTTAGAATCAAACAACTCTGGCTTGAAGTGCCTCTTTGACACATACTGGTTGCATGATGAGGGGTGGGGGTGGGACAAGTCACTTAACCCTGGGTCATGTGTCTAGATTCATATATAGGCCATCAGAGAACTTCTAATAGAGTTTCTTAACCTGAGTTCTGTGAAATTATTTTTTTAAAAAATAAAACATTTGATGATCTTACTTCAGTATAATTAATTTCCCTTATGTTATGTATTTTATTTTATGTTTTTAAAATACTGTTCTGACAAGAGATCCAAAGGTTTCACTAGCTTTCAAAGCCATAAATGAAAGAACATTTGAGTACAAGTCCATCATTTTCCAGATAAAAAAATGAGTCAAAGAGATTTTCTCAATGTCTCACAGGAATTGTGAGTTAAAATTTGAACTCAGATTCTCTTATTCCCAAGTGAGTGATGCATTTCCATTATATTATTTTGACTTTTCTAAGTTTAATAGTCAAATGGCTGACTCTGTTTTGCTGTACTAATGCAGATCTTCATAAAACACATTTGAGAAAACAAACAAAAAAAAACATTAAAATGCTGAATTTGATGACCACAAGTGTCACTTCCATATCTGAAGCTGTGTAACTATGTTCATGATCAACATAGATCAAGTTAGAATAATTGCATGACAGTAATCTCCTAGACTTGGAGACAAAAGATCTAGTGCAAATTCTAAGGACACTACTTGACTAAGTCGTATGAATTCCTTCATTCTCAATTTCTCCATCTTTATAATGGAGATAAGTTCAATTGTTCTCCCTGACTTGCAGCGTTATTGTGATATGACTATAAGAAAATACTGAAAACTAATAAAACATTTGAATGTAAAGTCTTTGAGGGTAAGGATTATCTTTCTCCTAGTTTGTATTAGTGTTGTCAGGAATTAGCACACAGTAAGTGTTTAATAAGTGCTCTTCCTTTTCTCAGTATCTTCATTATTTTGGAGAAGAAACTGAAATTTGGAGAAGCTGTGACTCCCTCAAAGTCACATAGCTTGAAAGGATTTTCACTTATGTCTTCCTCATCCTACATTTAGAGTATTCATATGTTCATGAGCGAGCTGTTCTTAGGCCAATCTCTTTTTTTAACAAAGAGGAAAAATGATGCTCAGGGATTTGTGATGGCTTACCCAAATCACAAAGTCATTAAGTCAATCGACAAGCAGTTATTACATGCTTACTATATCTCAGGCACTGGACTAAATTCTGAGGATAAAAAGAAATACAAGATATGCCCCCTGCCCTCTAGGAGCTCACAATTTAAAGAGAGAATTTAAATAACTAAGATCTGTATCAGTGTAGCATGAATGAATGTACGATAATCTGAATGGAGAAACCATAGCTTACCCTTGACAAAGTACTTGCTAAAGCTTAGCCTTACAATCCAGAGTTTTCATTATATCTCTAGGCTTCTAGCTCTTTCTGAGCTAGTATGCTGCATTGTGATGAGTTGGGGCAGAGGCTCTGTGCAGCTGTTAACCACAGGATCGCCTAATGCTAAAATGTAGTTATGGGGGATGGCCAGTAGCACATCCTCAAAACTGTCAGCAAAATGATCACCACCTCTCCCTTATAATAAACTTTTTATACCCCAATGAATAGGCAAGGTTTATGATAAGATTGCTTCCCAACCTCATCCTTCCCTTTTTCAATATCACTTTCCTTAATGCTTACGATACTCTGTGCTTAAAATGGATTCTCTCCCTATTGCTGCATATTTAATCAATCAATGAATCAAAAAATCCTTCTATTCAATCAACATCCCATCCCAGCCTACCTTATCTTTGAGGATACCTCTCTTGGGGAGGCCTTGCATTTTATTTCAAAGAAAGACATGCTTTCTAAGATGTATACTATATGCCGTGCATTGTTCTGGGTGCTGGGTATATAAATGGAAAGAACAAAGAGATCTCTATTTTAAAGATCTTACATTTTATTGGGGTGGATCCTTTGGTAGCTTTAGATGCCCTGTCATTCATGAAACCTTTGAGATCATCTAGAAAGAAATGATTCTTCCCTCTTGATCTCTCCGGTAATTCTGTAGATCCTTAATACTGTTATAATTTGAATTATAGATATTCCTCAACATATTTCACACTCCCATTAATTATAGTACAAATCATAAGAATTTTTGAAGGAAGGAGATAGACTAGCTTTTTGTTTTTGTTTTTATTTTTTTCTCAAGTCCAAAAGCAAACACATAATAGCTATTTCATATATGATTCTTAAGATGAATAAAATTTATTTCTTCCCACAAGTATTTCCTTTGGCATATACCTCTTAGTTAACTTGTTGCGAGCCATATTTCCCTGAAGGGGAGGAAGCAGAGCCACTACAAAGGTGCCATATGGACTCCATATGGGCACTAAGTATTAGTGTATATGTATCATGTTTTTAAAACCCATGTAGGTCCATAAATAAGTATTTACCAAAAAACATTTACCAAATGCTTAACATGTGCGAAACATTATGCTAAGGACTAGGATTAACAAAGAAAGATAAAGAAATTGCTCTCAAGAAGCTAACATTCCTATGGAGAAGACAAGCTGCTGAAAACTACGTACACCTAAGATCTATACAGTGTGAATGGGAGATGGAAGAGAATCTCAGAAGTAAGGAACTAGCATGATATGTATGTACATGCATGTATATATATATATATCTATATATATATACATATGTATATGTATGTATGTGTGTATATGGATATATATTCCTGAAAAAGGTCTCTTGCAAAAAAGTATGATTTAAGGCAAGTCTTGAAGGAAACCAAGAGATCCAGGAGCTAGAGGTGATGAGAGCATTCCAAGCTTTATGAGAATGATTACTATGTGAGAGATGATCTCTGAGGATTTCTCAGGAGCGAAGTCTCCTAGAGGACTTAATTGCTCCTTGTCCTGTTGAATCGTTTGCAGCAGGTTGACCTTGTAGAAGAAGTGTTTCAACATATTCTGTAATTTCCCAGAATAGTCCCTATACTTTCCCAGACTACCCCTTATACTTGCCCCGACTACCCCCTATACTTTCCCAGGCTACCCTCTGTACTTCCCCAGCCTTCCTCTCCTTGTTTTTGGTCACATAGCAGGGAGGAATAACACCTCCCCTAGCCCCCTTTTTTTGGGCTAATGTGTGAAACTGTTTTTATTCTCTGTTGCTGGGGTATATTGCCACGAATAGATTGTACTGTCAGGGCTTGCACCAATGAGCCCTGAGGAAGGGGGTTAGGGAGGGGGGATTGCAGTTAGGCCTATATAATCTGCTGAGCTAAACACAGCTCTGTTCTCCTTGGTTGGCACCACTTTTTGGGTGCTCTGGGGGAGCCCCTTCTCGAGAAAGTCAATAAACAGATTATTATTTCTGCTAATATCTCTCAGTCTCTGATTCATTGGCTAAGTCTCTGTACCTCACACAGCTATATTTATGGACAACATCCCTTGATATAAATTTGTGTGTTTGTCCTTCATTGCCAAAGAAGACCATGCCATCAGAGAAATGATGACATGACTTGCACTTGACTTTGTTTTGAGTGAGGGAGGGCTGTGCAGGTTACCAGCCTCACTTCTCCTCCAGAGGCATCTGAATCCAGTGACCAGATATTCATCAGGATTACTGAAGATGACCCAGGATGCACTAGGAGACCTTGGTCCCTTTAGGCCAAGGCCTTTGCAAGTACTCACTTAAGGTGAGGCAAGTCCCATTCATTGAATGTTTAAGAAGTAGCCAGGGTATAGCCCCTTTAATGAGGCCCAGACAAAGACATTAGCCTGGGAGGGAAATAGCAACAGTTACTATGGATAATCACTCTAAAGCTAGGAGGGTCCAGGAGAGTCCTTAGGCAGGGCTGCATTGCCATCCCAGCTTCAGAGTGCAGTAGGTTTAAAGTTTTGGAAGAAGAAAGGAGAAGGGAGGAGAGGGGAAGAGAGGAGGGAAGGAAGAGAGGGGAGAGGAGAAGAATTAGCCAGTAAAAAACCCAGTCAACTGGGCATTTTTAGCCATCCAAACTTACCCTCCTTTGGAGAGGAGAAGGAAGGGGAGGGGGAGGCAGACAGGAGAGGAGAGGCTGAGTTACCCAGCTAGCTGATTCTTCATTCAGCCAGCTATGTCCACTCACAGGACTGTGTTCATCCTTCATTGCCCAAGAAGACCATGCCATCAAAGAAATGATGACATGACTTGTGCTTGACTTTGTTTTGAGTGAGGGAGGGCTGTGCAGATCATCAGTCTCACTTTTCTCCAAAGTCATTTGAATCCAGTGACCAGATATTCGTCAGGATGACTGAAGATGACCCAGGATGTACTGGGAGACCTTGGGTCCTTTAGGCCAAGGTCTTTGCAGGTACTCACTGAGGGTGAGGCAGTGCCCATTCATTGAATAGGACTGTTTAATAAGTAGCCAGGGCATGGCCCCTTTAATGAAGCCTCACCCTAAGTGATAAAATAAGAAAAAGGAAAAAGCAGGCTTCTGTAAACAGCATTTTCCAGAAGACAATCACATAGTTGACAAAGAGGAACCAAGAATACAATATCCTACTTTGATAATTTCTTGTTGACATGTATGTATGTGTGTCAACATGTGGCATCTCCTCCTTACATCAAGCTCCTTCCCAAAGTAGTTTCTTAAATGAGATTCCAAATCACTCACCAGAGTTCATGTGACAGGTGATACAGAATAAAAATCAATTGTGAGAAGAATACCTCCTGTTTAGAGTAGGGTATACAAGCATGAGGATAAACCATGCAACTAATTCATTAGTTCATATTTCGTGAATAGTCATAACGGATGAATAGTGACCTAAGCACAGAATTAAATAACAAGCCAGCTGGGTTGCCTTTGGAAAACCGTTCAATGGTTTCAATGATGTCCATGCTTCTCACTGAAACAAAGACTCATATTATTAACATCAGTATTCTTTGAGCAATGTTATATGGGAACTGTGAAATATCACTATTTCTGATGAATCATAATTGTGGTTCATCCAAAGAGCACTGGAGAGAGATATGATAGGAACAAAGAGATTTCAGTCTATTACCAATAATAAGTGCAGTGCAAGATACAGAGTAATGGATTTCACAAAAGAGATATATGACTGGGAAAGGATCTGAGCCAGTCATGTTGCCAGTGATTGAGGTAACAAACGGACAGTGCACCTATTCTAGTGATACCTAGGTTGTGTTAAGAAATCAGAAGAATAATCTAACTCATGCATATGAATATGAGTTGAATGGGATTGAAAAGTGGGAAGACCTTGTGATTTCTCCCACTAAAGGCAGTGTCCATAAAGATTAGTGTGATCCACTAAATTATGCAGATTCTCTTCCAATTACTAAAACATAATCAAACAAGCCTTGTGTAGCATCTACTGTGTGACTGTGTTATAGACACTGTAGATGCAAATACAAAATCCTTGTGCTCAGAGATATTACATTCTAATGGGAAAGACACTATGCCCTTTTACAGGCATGTGCAAAACATATATAGGTGTGCATAAAACGCATATCAAGCAAAGATAAGATTACTTTAGAGAAAAATGAATGGCAAATGGGGTGAGACAAGGGAATGCCTCATGCAGAAGGAAGCATTTGAACAGGGCGTTGAGACTGATTTTAAAACACTACTGATTTCATAGCAGCATTTTGCCATTAGATTTTTCCTCTATCAATTGATACTAGTATCATTATCTTCATCAGGAACATGTTACAGTCTCCTCATAGCTACCATGAACCTCTCCATTGCCCTTTGGGTAACCTATAGCCGTAATTCTCTGGAGAATGTGCTTTCCATGACTCACAGCAATAGTATATCAGTGGAAGAATATTAAGGTTAAAACAATGGATCTTTGTTTCAGGAATTTGTTTGGGGTTCATAAAAACAGTGGAGTTTTGCCTAATTTAATTCAATTCACTTTCATTCTCCTGTTCAATGGTAGACCCAATTTATTTCCCACCTATGGGGCCTAGAATGTGCGTGTATCTATATGCATGTATGCATATACATATATATACATCTATACACACACTTGTGTATGTGTATATGTAGACAGAAATATGTGTGTATATATAAGTGCATGTACATAAACACACACATAGATGAGTCTGTGCATGTATGTCGGTATGTGCTGAAGAACCAACTCTATGGGATGCACGTCCAGCTATAGTAGATTTGCTTTTTTTGATGCTGACAACTTCAGTAACAGCTATGAAACTGTGTGATATTAAAGAGGTCTTCACACTCAAAGAGATTGGACATCACAGTTGTAATATAAAGAACGATGCATTAGAGTCAAGAAATCTGGGTTCTGATCCAATGCTAGGCAGCTGTGGGACCACAGGCAAGGAATCTAGCCTTCTTCTTTGTGTCTGTAAAATAAAGTGTTAGAACTGAACAGTATAGGGATTATTAAAGACCCCTCCCATTCTTATCTTCTGTGTCTGTAATTCTCAGAGCCAATATCCTATCATTCAATAGTATCCTTTCCTATGCTACAGGAAGTCACGATGGGGACATAACTCACTGAAATCTAGGTATCTCCCTCCAAAATTCTCTGCTATGAACCCAAATAATGACCCTGATTTGACAGTTGTGACATCACCATGTCCTCTCATAACATTTTATTTTATTTTTGACTCAAAATATTTTAGTCCTCTTGGGCATAGTTACTGGTCTGTCTCACTGTATCTGTTCAGGACACTTTTGTTCCCCTCTTTTCATAAAATGAAGAAATTTTGGAATAAAGCAGATGTCAAAGGTTTGTCCTTCATAGAAAGTTTTATTGGAAATTATGTAAAAGGGAACACTGGTACTAATGTTTTCTTTGTGAGAGTTTCTCCCACGCTCAGAAACTGTTAGTGACTTTCTATTACCACAAAGTCCTGAACGGACAAGTCTGAATCCAATTTTTCAAATAAAATGTGCATCATTTCCCTCTATACAAACTGTGCTGAAACAAAACTGACCTTTTAACAAAAGAAACAAACAAGAACAAACTCAAACCAATCAAGCAATAAAAATATGCCCTGGACCCAGAGAATTTTAGTTCAAATGCCACCTTTTGTGTGTTACACTCGATAAATCACATAAACTCCCTGGGCCTCAGTTTCTTGGTCTACGAAAAGAGATCATTAGAATCATACTTTTAAGTACCTCCCAAATTTAATTATACTATCCTGTCATCTCCCACCTCCAATCCTTTGCTATATCTCCTAGAAACGTGACCTCTTCACCTTCATCTCTTAGAATTCCTTCTTTCCTTCAAGAATCAGCTCTAGTACCACCTTCTCCATGAGAAGCATCTTCAGCTGCAAATACTGCCCCAACCTCTACCTTGACCAGGTGACTTCAGACCCACATACATAAACATTCCTATATAATCTCTCTGGACTAGACTGAAATCTCTTTCAGGAAAGAGACTGAAATTGCATTTGTCTCTGTGTCCTTAGTCCTCAAAAGTTGCCTAGCACATAGTAGGGTCTTAATAAATATGTGCTGATTTATTGAATGATTGGAGTCAAGAAAGAAGTTAGAACTCTAGATATGATAAGCTCAAGAAGAAAGTAACTTGGAGATGAAGGTAAACAGGAAAAAATATTATGTAGGCTTAAATTCAATGATCTTGAAGGTATTTCTTTGCTTCAACTATTTAATAACCTATTAAGATATTAAAAAGTGAGTTAGATCGTGGCAGAATGTTCAGTAGTTCAAATGACAGAATACGTGAATAAATTCATCAAGCCCAATTGATATGCAAAGTATAGTGGTATTTTTGAGAGATTGAATAAAATGTAATGCCTTTCTTCAAGGGCCATATACATGAAATAGGCAATCATCTAGACAGGTTATGGTCAAATTTGAGTGTCTAATTATGGGGACGTCTAATCAATTGATCAATCAAAAAGCATTTATTAAGCGCTTTCCAGTACGAGGTACTCCTATAAGTACTGCAAACACAAAAAATAAACATTTATGTGTGGATACATATGCATATGTGAGCATATATACTATATACAGATATATGTGCATATATATACATATACACACATATACACACACATACACACACCCCTCTGAGGGAGTACATAATTTACAAATATTCTGGATTAGGGTACAGGCAACTGAAAACAGTAACAGAATATAATCTGTGTTAAAAAAAAAAGAAGCTAAAATAGATTTTAGTGGATGGATTCATTGTTCTTATGTTCTGGGCACTTAGATGGATGAGCGGCATAGTCTCATTCCATACTTAGAAAATAAAATAGAAATGTCTCAGACGGTTCAATAAGTACGTTAGGCCATCTTATTTCTCAGTTCTTAATAGAGTACTTAGCTATTGAATGGGTATTGCTACAGGTAAACTGAGGCCTGGGAAAGATCTTAATTTTGAAAAGTCAAGGTCATCTACTGCACCCTCAGTCATTGCTAGCCATCTTGACTTTTGTCTTCCCGCTGGACTTCAATGACTATAGAGGAAAGAGTGGGTTTGTGGATTTTGCACAGCTCCTTCATACTGGATTCATTTCATATGCAAGTCAAGACATCACCACCATGATGTAATCAGTCCTCTCCTAGAACAAAAGATGAGCAAAGAGAAGCAAGAGCACTAGAATAAAAGTCAAGATAGACCCAGTTTCAAATCCTTGCTCAAGATGCTTCTTGTTTCACCCGACATAAATCTCTTAGATTCAATTTCACCATCTGCAAAATTGAAATAAATGCACATTGTTAATGAGGATAAAATGAGATCATACATGTGAGGTGCTTTGCAAACTTTAAAGAGCTATATCAATGACAGTAATTATTATCACCATCATCATTATCTTTATCATCATTGACAGAAGGCATGTAAGAGGGCTGCTGTGAAAAATTCAGTCACTGAAAATAGTACCTACCTTTGGAGAGGGATCTGCTTATTAGTTACTATTTCTATGAACACTGTTTGTTTTCCTCCATGTCTATGCAAATTTGGTCATTCTATTAGTTTTACGAACAGGATACTCAAAGGAAAAGTTGTGCCAACATATGAGATGACGTCTGACAGAAAAGTCCGTATTATTTTGAATGTGGCAATGATGTAGAGAAGCAAGAAGCCTGAAAAAGAGCATCCTATGCTTGCTTATCAGCCTGTCATCTATGACTTACATGCAGGACAACTAATTCTTCATTATTTCGATTTTGCCATGTCTCACCAGTCTTCTTTTTTCCACTCAGAATTCATAGCTCTGTTACTCACTACATCTGTAAAAATGAGACCCTTAAAGCTTCCATATCTCATAATAGTGAGGGATTGAATTAAATGACTTTTACAAAATTTTCCAGTTTTATGTCCTGAGGTATTATACTCTTTCCCTTTGATTAGTACACATTGCCATTATATTTTGATGGTGCCTTGGTCACAGTCAAATACTCTGAACATGAAGTGTTATGAACGTATTGCTTGTCTAAGATGAAAATAATTTTGCTTTCACTTTTACACAGTAATGAAATTCTTCATTAATACAACCGAGCTTTCACATTGCTGTTAAATGTCATCTTCCTCCTTCCCTTCCTCTCCTCTTCTTGTTGATCTACTATCTCCCAGTCACTGCCTTAGAGAATATCTAGTCTCTTTTGAAGTTTAGTTAATTCCCAACTACCACAGGAAGGTTATTTTCATTACACTAAGAGTAGCTACCTTCCCATCAGAAATTCCCTCCTTACTTCTTATTTTCCTTCCCTTGCCGTATCGTATCAACTCCTTAAAGACAGAGGATGTTTAACTTTTGTACTTCTCATGCTTAGCACAATGTCGGAAACATGGAAGATCCTTACCAAAGATTTCTTTTTTTTAAAAAATATAAATTTATTTAACTTTTTACATTCATTTTCACAAAATTTTGGGTTCCAAATTTTCTCCCCATTTCTCCCCTCCCCCCACACCAATACACAGAGCATTCTAATTTTCCCTACCACCAATCTGCCCTCTCTTCTATCATCCCTCCCTTCTCTTGTCCCCATCTTCTCTTTTGTCCTGTAGGGCCAGATGACTTTCTATTCCCCATTAACTGTATTTCTTATTTCCTAGTAGCAAGAACAATACTAAACAGCTGTTCCTAAAGCTTTAAGTTCCAAATTCTCCCCATTCCCCTCTCCCCACCCATTCCCTTTGGGAAGGCAGGCAATTCAATATAGGCCATATCTGTGTAGTTTTGCAAATGACTTCGATAACAGTCGTGTTGCGTAAGACTAATTGTATTTCCCTCCATCCTATTCTGCCCCTCATTGTTTCTATTCTGTCTTTTGATCCTGTCCCTCCCTGAGTGCTGACTTCAAATTGCTCCTTTCTCCCACTGCCCTCCCTTCCATCATCCCTTCCTCCCTGCTTATCTCCTTCTCCCCCACTTTCCTGTACTATAAGATAGATTTTCATACCAAAATGAGTGTGCATTTTATTCCTTCCTTTAGTCGAATGTGATGAGGGTAAACTTCATGTTTTTTTCTCAGCTCTCCTCTTTTGCCCTCCACTAAAGAGTCTCCTGCTTGCCTCTTGAATGAGACATAATTTACCCCATTCCATTTCACCCTCTTTCCTCCCACTACATTTCTCTCTCACCATTTACCTTAATTTCTTTTAAGATATGGTCCCATCCTATTCAATTTACTCTGTGCTCTCTGTCTCTGTATGTGTGTGCGTGAATGTGTATACATGTGTGTGTGTATGTATATGTGTGTGTGTGGTCCCACCAACTACCCAGATACTGAAAAGTTTTAAGAGTTACAAATATTGTCTTTCCATGTAGGAATGTAAACAGTTCACCTTTGGAAAGTCCCTTATGACTTCTCTTTGCTGTTTACTTTTTCATGCTTCTTCTCATTCTCATGTTTGAAAGTCAAATTTTCTTTTCAGCTCTGGTCTTTTCATCAAGAATGCTTGAAAGTCCTCTGTTTCATTGAAAGACCATATTTTCCCCTGAAGTATTATAGTCAGTTTTGCTGGGTAGGTGATTCTTGGTTTGAGTCCTAGTTCCTTTCACTTCTGGAATATCCTATTCCATGCCCTTTGATCCCTTAATGTAGAAGCTGCTAGATGTTATCCTGATTGTATTTCCACAACACTGGAATTGTTTCTTTCTAGCTGCTTACAAGATTTTCTCCTTGACCTGGGAACTCTGAAATTTGGCCACAGTGTTCCTAGGAATTTCTCTTTTTGGATCTCTTTCAGGCAGTGATCAATGGATTCCTTCAATACTTATTTTGCCCTCTGGTTGTAGAATATCAGGGCAGTTTTCCTTGATAATTTCATGGAAGATGATGTCTAGGCTCTTTTTTTGATCATGGCTTGCAGGTAGTCCCATAATTTTTAAATTGTCTCTCCTGGATCTATTTTCCAGGTCAGTTGTTTTTCCCATGAGATATTTCACATTCTCTTCCATTTTTTCATTCTTTTGGTTTTGTTTGGTGATTTCTTGGTTTCTCAGAACGTCATTAGCCTCTATCTGTTCCATTCTAATTTTGAGAGAACTATTAAATTCAGTGAGCTTTTAAACCTCTTTTTCCATTTGGCTAATTCTGCTTTTGAAAGCATTCTTCTCCTCATTGGCTTTTTGAACCTCTTTTGCCAATTGAGTGAGCCTATTTTTCAAGGTGTTATTTTCTTCAGCATTTTTTTGGGTCTCCTTTAGCAAGGTATTGACCCATTTTTCATGCTTTTCTTGCATCTCTCTCACTTCTCTTCCCAGTTTTTTCTCCACCTGTCTAACTTGATTTTCAAAATCCTTTTTGAGCTCTTCCATGGCCTGAGCCCACCAGATATCCACCTTGGATGTCTGGGATAGAGAGGCTCCGACCTCCACATCTTTCCGTGATGGCAAGCATTGTACTTCCTCATCAGAAATGAAGGGAGGAAGGAACATCTCTTCCCCAAGAAAGTAGCTCTCTATGGTCTTATTTTGCTTCCTTTTTCTGGCATTTTCCCAGCCAGTTACTTGACTTCTGAGATTCCTCTCCACCCCCACTTAGATCTGCCCAGCTACTGCTTGGGGTCTGAGATTCAAATGCTGCTTCCCAGCCTCAGGGCTTTCCATGGCAGGCATGGCTGCTATTCAATGTGAGCTTAAGTTCTAGTGCTTGGGTGGGGGCAGGGCAGCCTCCCAGGCTCAGTTCCCTCAGGGGGTTTATGCAGAGACCTTCAATAATGGAGCTTCTGCCTACTCTGGGAATCCCAGGCCACTGCTACCTCTGCCACTGCCTCTGCCACCTTCCGAGGGGGCCCGAGCCACGGAGACACCCTGCTCCCCTCTCCGCCAGCCCAGAAGTCTCTCTCACTGACCTGTAGCGCCTTTGGGCAGAGGGACCTTTGCAGCTGCTGGAGATTCCATCCCTGAAGCCTGCTCGGATCTGCTCCTCTGGGGCCACGCGGCCAAGGCAGCCCAGGGATGGGCTCTGCTGTCCGCAGCATGACGGACCCCTGGGGATGGCTTTCCAGGGCTCTCTGGAACGGAAATCTCTTCCACTGTATTTCTGTGCAGCTTGTGCTGATCCAGAATTTTTGGGGGGTTCTTTTTACAGGAAATTTCTGGGCTGTGCATTCGGAGCTAGCATAGGTGAGTCTTTCTACTCCGCCATCTTGGCTCCTCCCCCCCAAAGATTTCTTAAGCTGAAATAAATTAGATATCTATGGAACTAGAAATTACATGATTGGTCCGATGGTAGAGTACTCATTTTCTGCAAACCTTCTCAACATGCAAATCCCCAAACACTGGGAATTTTTCAGATATGGGAAAATTACAAATGATATCATAAGATAATAGACACATGTCTTTTGCAAAAGAACCAAAATGCTTGTTGTATTTTCGATAGACTCACACCCATAGGTATTCATACCACTATGATTGAAATAAGGTATTTAGGTTGAAGAGTGAGTCTGAGCAGTAGACCTGGGGTTAGGAAGACCTGAGTTCAAATGCCACCTAAGACATTCACTAGCTTTGTGATCCTAAGTCACTCAATCTTGATTTGCCTCAGTTATCTTAACTGTAAAAATGGAGATAATAATAATACCTACCTCCTAGATTATTGTAAGGATCAAATGATATCATTTATAAAGTAATTAGCACAGTGCCTGACACACAATTGGCACTATATAAATTCTAGTTTTCATCATCATCATCATCATTGTTCTATACCTGAAGAATCCAAAAGACAAAATATGTTGAATTTGCTAAATTAAAAAAAAAAATGAAAGAAGAAGAGACAAGAGAGAGGAATCAGATTAGTCTATTTTGAATGAAAGTATCCAGAACTACAGCCTAATTATTGTCGATCAGATCATGGATCTTGATAGAAAAAGGACTACAAAATGTTAGTCCAGTTTTCTTCTCCTGAAGGTTAGTTACTCAGAAGAGGGGTATAGGATAAGTTACCCTCATATTTTTCAACACCTGGACATTGAGGCCAAAAATGGTCTACCTGTAGCTATCACAGCAACAATGGATCTATCAAGAGAGAAAGAAAATGCTAAAACCAAAAAAAGAATTAGTAAAAAACAAAAAAAGAAAAAACTCAAAATTAGTAAAATACCAAAATTGTATAACCACTATTCAATAGTGAGAGTTTGGTTTTTGTGTTTGTCCTTCATTCTCAGAGAGGACCATGACATCAGGAAAGTGACATAGGAAAGGCTCAGAAAAAATTGTACATAGGTTCACGTTGAAAATTAAAATTTATTTAGAAATTATATTTCTAAACATAAAATTAAAAAAACAAAGCACAATGGAATACATGAAGAAGACTCTCTCTCTAGAAACAGAATCTGTGAGAGAGCAAGAGACAGTTAAGTAAAACACAAATTAATAACGAGAGTCGAAATGAATGACCCTGAAGACAAGATGCAAAGATGCAACTAAGGATTATAGTTCTCTCAGAAGAATAGGACAAATCTGAATGCTACAATCTGGCAGTAATGGCAGCAAACAAACAAAATACACAGGACTTTTAAATAAGATAAATCTTTAGGAAAATCCTCAGACATACAATTCGGATAACATATAAAACTACTTCCATTTTCAATTGGTTACATTTAGCAATATTAAGGATAATCAAAAATTTTATTGAATAAGGGTAAAAGATTTCATATATGAAGAAATAGCAAAGCAGACAAACTAAGATTATTCTAGCTACTCAAAAAATCACCAGAGAGAGTGGAATAATCTGAAAAAGCAAACGAACTAAAGCTGTAACCACAAGGATGTATCCCATACAACTGAACATGATGACTAATGAAAAAAGAAATGTGCATTCAACAAAAAAAGAAATATTTTGGCAACAAATGAAACAAAAATAAAACTAAAAGGAGCAGGATATTTCAACTCCTAGGAAGAAAGTTTTCTCTAAGAAAACAAATTTCAAAGTGTAATTCAGTTCCTGGTTCATTTTTCTCTAATATTTAATGATTACTGATCACAATTTAATATAGCTCTGATTTAATCCTCACACTCTATTAGAATTTGTATTTATGCATCACCCCACAACCTACATTTATGTCTTGTCTCATATTAAGTGTGGATATCAGTTCAAGGAGTTATACAAAATTCAGGCTACCTTATTTTTCTGTCACATTCTCAAGCAATGTATTTAATCCTTGAGAAGGATACAAAAGTATGCACTTGGTTTGCAATTTTAGCCTATTGCTTAGCAAGCGAACCTTACCAAATTTCTTCTGATACCCTTGCATCCTCACTCTCACTTATTTAAAAAAGGGAGGGGGTAATCTCTGTGATATAGCAAAAGGATGTCAATGAAAATTTGACATGTCAAATAACTACATGACATTTCTCTTCCAGTTTGGTTCCTGTTTTTACTTTTTTTCTCTCCCTGAAGTCCTTCAAACCCTGTCCCTTAATAACCTTATTTGCAAACTATACTCATTCACTCATTAAGCCTTTTCCTTAACAGTACATCCAGTATCAGATACAGATGGCCTCTAACCCATCACTCCCCCCTCACATTCTGTTTTTAAAAAGACTCTCTGTCCCTTCCCCCAGGATGGTTTTAAACAGGAAACTTAACAAGGTCTTTTGAACCAAGATTTAAAGCAGTTTCATCATACCCTCACTTTCTCCTGTCTCCAGAAGGGCCATCAATAATGAGGCAGATGAAAGTTATATATCTGTAACTTAGCAACCAGGACAAAGCTAATGAACATTAGGTTGGAGACTGTATCCTTTATAAATAAAACCCAAACTGCATCTCGGCAGAATGTATTTTCCATTTTATTGCTGTTTTGACACAAATGAAACCAAGATCTATTCCTCACACTTTGTTTTGTGGGGTGGGGGTTGTATTTGCTTGTTGTGGTGTTTCTTTTTCAGTTTTATGTCCTCTGTTATTACCCTGAGGGATAAAATGGAAGAAATGCAAAGAACTACATAAATTGAAACCAAGTGTCTTTACTGTAAAATGCACTCCACTTATTTATATTGTCTTACTTTAAGTTGTCCAATCAGCATCTTTTCCAACCTCGTATTTAGACTTTCTGCTTCCTTTTTATGTTTACTCCTGATTCCTACTATGTTAAAATGTATTATTTCTTGTATAGGACTGAAAAAAGCAAAAAGAAAATGGTTGAATGTAGCAATAGAAGTGTTGGAAAGAAAAAAGCAAGGCTTGTAGTTGTAATCAAATGAACTTTAGTCTCTGCATTCCTTGTTTTCAACTCTGAGAGTAGAACAGCAAGGAACTCCAGTGATTTCTTCTAATTACTCAGATGTCCCTTGTCCTTTCAGTCAGTCATTGTTCTCCAATCTCGAGACGAAGCTGTAATATAACCATTTCATCTAGCCCTTGTTGGGCAAAAGGATTGTGATGTTTTATAGTTCAGAAGAAAATAGCCCTTTATGTATTTAGGCATTTACTCTATCAAAGGCCACTATAATCACCAAAGTATTGAGACAAAAACATATTCAGTGTGCCACAGAGAGTTGTATATATGGTATATGCAGGTAGGCAGCAATATGTTACAACTAGCAAAACAATTGAAAAAATGCACCCCCCCCCCCCAAAAAAAAATAAAACAAGGAATCAAGGCTAACAAGGCAATAAAGAGCAAAGGGTGAGAATGAAAGATTTGTATAAGAGGAAAAATGATAGCAAACCATGTTAATTACAGGGAACAGTCATTGACTGAATAAACTGATGTGCTAGAAAACTGGGATATTTGGCAAACTCCTGGGATAACAAACAACATGTCAAGGACAATAGGCACATGGGATGCCAAGGCCTAGCTGTTTTATAATAATAACCTTCATGGGGAATAAATATCGTAGAGAAATAAAAAATAACAAGTTTGAGTATTTGAGGATATCTAAGGTCCTAGAGAGAGGGAAAAATAATTTGAAGACAAGATAGAAAATAGAATATAATAATGAATAAAATGTAGCTTAGATACACGTTGTCTAACATGACACATGGAGAGCTAAAGGTAAATTCATGATTAACAATTGAATAAAGCACAAAATGAAATTCATCACTAGAAGCATACTACTATTTTGGTTAAAGTATATATTGACATTTGTTTATTTTATATGTAAACATATTGATTAGTGATATAAACATGGATTAGATAAAGATTAAGTGTACAAATGTCTATCTATAATCATATATGAGCTTTGGGAACAAACAACATATAAACATATAATATGATATTTGGACTTCATTTTCAAAGAAGACCTATTTCATGTGAATCATGTTCAAGTAAGTCAGTTGCACAAAGTCATCAGTCTTACTATCTTTCTATGAGTCATTGAAGTACAGTAGTAAGGCAAAAGTTAGGATGACTGGTGATGGCTGGGGATGCAGTGGATGTCTTGTCATCTGCAATGTCTAACCATGCATTAAGCTCTCCAAACTACCTGCTTCAGTCATCTTTATAACTGTTGAAACAAATTGTTCTCATCCGCCCATTCCACAGGGAAAGTGTTCATAAGTTTGGAATAGATACTCCCCTAGCACACTGACAGGTTTGAGACCTTTAAATTACCATCAATCTGGTTTAGCCTATACACCAAAACGGTTTCCCAGGGTGTAGTCAACGCATATGCTGCAGTTTCTTGGAGCCACAGATGAGAATTGGGTGGATAAACAACCCAAAAAAGGGCTCAGCAAGCCCATTAGATGTTCTAGTCCACCTGAGCACCCCATAAGTATAAATGAATATATACGTATCTGTGTTAATTCTTCCTTTCTTCTTAATTCTATGGAATCAAATGGATAAATCAAAATATATTTACTATAATAATATCTTCTCTATCAGTGTATATATGCATGTGATGTATATATATAATTTATATTTCAACATATTACATGTAAAATTATTCCATAAATATATAATTTTATATCTATACAAATTGAGATGAAGGGAGGAAAGTAAAAAATGAAGAGATGAAAAAATATCCATAGCAAAGAATGTCACAAGCAGAGATGAAAGAAGCCTATGGGGTCTATTACAAGCAAACAATAGAAAATGCTAAGTGCATTAATAGTGGAGAGCTATAGAGACACACTTATAATCAGAAATTAAGCGCACAATAGAGGGAAAAAGAAAAGGCTAAATGTAAGGAAATAGAGACAAAGACTATAAGAAAAGTCCTGGTCACACTTTGCTGTTGACATGCTGTAGATGAACTTTCTCTTGCTTTCATATTCCTATGCTTATGTCATAGATCTGTGACTGCATCAGTGTGGGTATTACAGGGAAAAGCAGAGAGAGCTATTCTCAAAGAAAGACACAACAATATAGGTACAGCAGCTGAGGAACACTACGGCTGTTTATTTCCCCACTGTCCCTAACTCCATAGGCATTCTGGTGGTCTTGTACATCAGCAGGATACCTTGTCATCAAAGATCCTGAAGCACTGGGTGTTCAAAGTGATATTGCATTTTTAAACCAAGAGTTGAAGGAGGACTAGTTTAAGTCTGATCCACTTCCTGTGGTTCAAGGCAACAGGGAAATCTAGGCCACTGAATTTCAGGTATGAATCATGTATTAAGTAATGAGGAGTGAGGGGAATTAGAGCCACTGAATAAGAAGCAGCAGGTGCTTTCAGAGCTCTCAGCTCACAGGTGGTTGAGGGGTTGAACAAATGATTCGATTACAGGAGTTTCTTTACTAGCACTAAGGCAAGACTCTGTTACTTTCCAGTAGAGAGCCCGTCACCGTCCTGGGTAGCAGGCCCAAGGCAAGGAAGAGCAGGAGCACACCAGAACTTGTGGGTCACAGTGGGGTAGGGATCTTCATCACATTTCCAGGGCAGAAAAGGCACTTGTGGTCATTCACAGACCAAAGCACAGGCAGGAGAGGAATAAACATACATCTCCTTAGATCATAACACCTTGGAAGAACTGAAAACTTACAGGTTCATGGAAGTATTTCTGAAAACAGCTACATAAAACAAGTGTAGCTTGGGACAGTGTGTCCACTACTGGGGAAGCAAAGCTCTACTTCAACAAAGAGTTAAAAGTCAAGGAAAAGACTGGACAAATGAGCAAAAATAAATGACCATAGAAAGTTATTATGGTGACAAAAAGTCCAAAATACACACTCAGAAGAAGATAACAAAGTCAAAGTTCCTACATCCAAAGCCTTCAAGAAAAATGTAATTTGGTCTCAGGTCATGGAGGAGCCCAAAAATGGATTTTGAAAACCAAACAAAAGCGGTAGAAGAAAAATTGGAAAGAGAAACGAGAGTGATGCAAGAAAATCATGAAAAGAAAGTCAGATTGGTAAAGGAGACGCACACATACAGAAACAGACACCACTGAAGAAAATATGACCTTAAAAAACAGACTAGGTCAAATGAAAAAAGATGTACAAAAAGCCAATTATAAGAAGAAAGCCTTGTAAAGCAGAATTTGTCAAATCACAAGAGGTACAAAAATTCATTGAAGAAAATAAAACTTTTGAAAAGTAGAAATGGCCAAATAGGAAAAGAAATTAAAATGCTCACTGAAGAAAATAATTCTTTTTTTATTAATTAATTTATTTGTTCTCTACAATCAATTCCATAAATCTTAGATTTTTTTTGCCCCTCCCTCCCCTCTCATTCTCCCCTTTCCCTCCTCAGAATGGTATGCAATCTTATATGGGTTCTATCCATCCATTCTTACTAATACATTTTTACCTTAGTCATGTTGCATGGAAGAATTAAAATAAATGTGAAAAGTCATGAGAAAAACCAAACCAAAACAGAACACAAGAGAAAATAGTCTTCTTCATTCTGCAATCCAATTCCATAGTTCTTTCTCTGGATGTGGATAGCATTTTGCTTCAAGAATACATTGGGAATTTTTTAGGTCCTTGCATTGCTGTGATGGACTAAGTCTAACAGAAAAATTCCTCACACACTGTGGTTGTTGCTGTGTACTAAATTCTCCTGATTCTGCTCATTTTACTCAACATCACTTCATATAAGACCTTCTGGCCTTTCTGAAGTCTTCCTGTTTGTCATTTCTTATAGCATAATAGTACTCCATTGCATTCATATACCACAAGTTGTTCAGCCATTCCCCAATTGATGGGCATCCCCTTGATTTCCAGTTCTTGGCCACATACAAATAGAGCTGCTATAAATATTTTTGTACATATGGGACCCTTTCCCATTTTTATGTCTCTTTGGGATATAGTTCTAGAAGCAATATTGCTGGGTCAAAGGGTATGCACATTTTTGTAGCCCTTTGGCCATAGCTCCAAATTTCTCTCCAGAATGATTGGATTAGCTCACAGCTCCACCAACAACTCTCCCACATCTTCTCCAACATTTATCATCTTCCTGTTTTATCATGTTAGCCAATTTGATAGGTGTGATGTGGTACTCAGAGTTGTTTTGATTTGCATCTCTCTAATCACAAGTGATTTATAGCATTTTTTATACAACTATAGATAGCTTTAATTTCTTCCTCTGAAAACTACCTGTTCATATCCTTTGACCATTTATCAATTGGAGAATGACTTCAATTCTTGTACATTTGACTCCATTCTCTATATATTTTAGAAATGAGGCCTTTATCACAGACACCAATTGCAAAAATTATTCCCAGTTTTCTGTTTCCCTCCTAATCTTGGTTGCATTAGGTTTGTTTTTGCAAAAACTTTTCAATTTAATGTAATCAAAATTATCCACTTTGCATTTCATAATGTCCTCTATCTCTTGTTTGGTCAAATATTTCTCTGTTCTCCATAAATTTGACAAATACACTATTCCTTGCTCCCCTAATTTGTTTATAGTATCTATCTTTATACATCAATCATTTGTCCATTTGGACTTTATTTTTGTGCATGGTGTCAGGCATTGATCTATGCACAGTTTTTGCCACACTGTTATCCAATTTTCCCAGCAGTTCTTGTCAAACAGTGAGTTTTTATCCCAGGAGCTGAGGTCCTTGGGTTTATCAAACGATAGATTGCTATATTCATTGACTACTGTGTCTTGAGTACCTAATCAATTCCACTGGTCTGCCCCTCTATTTCTTAGCCAGTACCAAGTGGTTTTGATGATTGCTGCTTTACAGTACAATATGATATCTGGTAGGGCTAGAAAATTATTCTTTAAGAATTAGAATTGAGCAAACTGAAGGTAACAACTTTATGAGAAATCATAAAACAATAAAACAAAACCAAAAGAATGGGGGAAAATAGAAGTCAAAGTGAAATATCTCATTGGAAGAACAACTGAACTAAAAATTAGATCCAGGAGACATAATTTAAAAATTATTGAACTACCCGAAACCATGAACAACAACGACAAAAAAGAGACTGGACATCATCTTTCAAGAAAAGTGCCCTGATGTTCTAGAACCGGAAGGTAAAAGATCAATTGAAAGAATTCATCAATCACCTCCTGAAAGAGGTCCCCAAATGAAACCTATTAGGAATATTATAGCAAAATTCCAGATTCCCCAGATTAAAGAGAAAATATTGTAAGCAGTCAGAAAGAAGCAACTCAAGTATTGTGGAGACACAATTAGCATGACACAAGATTTAGTAGCTTTTATAGCAAAAGATCAGAGGTCAAAGAGTGTGATATTCCATATGGCAAAGGAGCTAGAATTGCAAACAAGAATCACCTTCCCAGCAAAACTGAGTATAATCTTTTGGAGGAAAAATGATAACTTCAGTGAAATAGAAAACCTTTGAGCCTTCTTGATCAAAATACCAGAAGTGAATAGAAAATTTGGCTTTCAAATGCAAGACCCAAGAGAAATTTCAAAAATGTTAACAGGAAAGGGGAATCCTAAGCAACTTAAAAGGGTTAAACTGTTTACATTCCTACTTTGGAAGATGATATGTGTATCTCATAGCATTTTCTCATTATTAGGACATTATTCAACTCACACCTGTGCCCTCTGTCTAAGGAGTATATGCCGAGAGACAGCACAGGTGTGAGTTGAATATGAAGGAATGATATCTAAAAAAAAAAAAAAAAAATTAAATGGTGAGCGAGGAATGTTCTGGGAGGAAGGGAAACGGGATTATAGAATTTGGTAAACTGCCACATAACACAAGCAAGAAAAAAGCTTTTACAATGGAGGGGAAAATGGAGGATATAAGGAGGAGGGAGTGAACCTTACTCTCATCAGAATTGTCTAAAAGAGGGAGTTACATATTCACTTAATTGTGTATATAAATCTATCTTACTCTATAGGAAAGTAGGTAAAGAAGAGGATAAGAGAAGGGGGGTGAGAGATGAAATGGTAGATTGGGGGAGATGGAAGTCATAAAACATTTTTGAGCAGAGGCAGGCTGAAAGGAGAGAGAGAATAGATTGGAGGGAACAGGATGGAGGAAAATATGGTTAACAATAGTAATGGTGAAAAAGAATTAAAGCAAGATTTTTTCTGATAAATACCTCATTTCTCAAACATATAGAGAACGGAGTCAAATTTATATAAAAAATCATTCCTCAATTGATAAATGATCAAATGATATAATCAGTTTTCAGATGGAGCAATCAAAGCTATGTTTATCTATATAATTAAAAAAAATATCTTCTAACAATTGTTTGTAGAAATGCAAATTAAACCAATTCTGTGATACTACCCCATATCTATTAGATTGGCTAATAGGACAGAAAAGGAAAATGACAAAAGTTCCAGGGGATGTGGGGAAAATGAAACATTAATTCACAATTGGTAGAGTTATGAACTGATTTAACCATTCTGTGGAACAATCTGGAACATTTATCAATCAAAACACTGCATATCCTTTGACCTAAAAATACCACTTCTAGGACTACATGTAAAAAATACTTTAAAAAGGAAAAGGACCTATATGTACAAAAATATAACAACTCCTTTTCTGGTGCAAAGAAGTGGAAATTAAGGGGTTGCCCATCAACTGGGGAATGGATGAACAAACTGTGATTATGATGGAATACTATTGTGCTATAAGAAATGATGAATAAGATGCTCTCAGAAAAAAATCTGTAAAGATTTACATGAGTTGATGCAAAGTGAAATTCACTGCGTACAAAGTAACAACACTATTTTAAGATGATCAGCTGTAAATGGCTTACCTATTCTCAGCAATAGAATGATCCAAGACAACTCTGAAAGACATGTGATGAAAAATGTTAACCATCCCCAGAGAAAGAATTGGTTTTTTTCCTGAAAACAGACTGAATTATGCTTGTTTTACTTTATGTTTATTTACAATTTTTTGATTTGTTTTCTTTCAGAAAATGACTAATATGGAAATGCTTTGTATGAGTATAATTTATAACCTATATTAAATTACTTGCCTTCTCAATGAGGGGACTGGGGAGGGAGGGAGAAAATTTGGAACTCAAAGTTTTAAAAACAAATGTTAAAAATTGTTTTTTACATGTAATTAAGGAAATAAAATACTGAATGGTTTTTTAAAAAATGTTATGTGGAGGGCCATCACATCTGATCTATATCTATATATTTATATGTCTATGTATCTATGTATCTATCTCTCTATCTACATATCTATCTATTTATCTATCCATCTAGCTAGCTAGCTATTATCTTTCTATTATCTATCTATCTATCTATCTATCTATCTATCTATCTATCTATCATCTATCTATCTCATAGATATTTTGCTGGACCAGAGCTTGGAAAGCACCATTTCACTCAAGCTAATTGAATGAACTTTTGTAGTTAATCAAGAATAAGCAGCTCTTGTCATTGTTTTTAGGATGTTTAATTACTTGATTAATCATGGCCCTTTATTTATAACTTTCAGAAGCTCCATTCTGAATGATATAGCTTTATCTCTTACTCTGCTGGGGTTGGAGGAGGGAGAATGGATGATGACCATTGGATGGCTGGTACCATGAATGATAATAACATTATTACCAGTGGTAGGATGAAATTAAGCCAAGGCTTGGATCCATGGTAGAGTTTCTCAAATCTGGCTCAACCAAAATGACTAGGAGACAAAATGTGAACATCTCAGGAGTATAGAGTTAGAACAAGAATGTAAATAACTATTAGCTGACACTTTTAAAACTTAAATTCAGATCTCATAAAAGTTATAAAGATAAGTTCATCACTTTTCTGGTCCATTTTTCATTTATTATTCATGATTTTAAAAAATACTTTTCAGGATGCTCCACACTGTATCTGCTGTCAGCAGATAAATACCATCCCTCTAGTCAATCAACAGTTACTTGATGAATAATAATTTGTTGTCTCCTTTCTGAAGCTTTGTGGATGATGTAACTATACTAAGATCTTTACCTCTGAGGTACTAATAAGCTAGTACAGCAGAGAAAGCTAATAATATACAAGAAATAATTAGAAAACAAGTGGAATTCAGAATGTATGTGGCACCTAATAGAAGAGAAATATAACTTTCACCTCCAATGGTCAGGAAAACCCTTAATTATTATGAACATAGACGTGTAAGTGAGATTTTGGTAAGTAAAAAGGAAGTACAAAAAAAGTATTCCCTTAAATTGGAACTATAGGAATAAAAACAATGAGGAAGGAAATAATACGTGTCTTTATCACTGTATGAAGAAAATGAACAATGAGAAGAATGTATCAAAGGATCTGTGGTAGAAATAATAAGAGCTTTGGTGTTTGAAGAAATTCATAAATGGCATCAAAAACCATTCTCAGAAATTTCTCCTCAACCAGATTTCATAGAAAGATGGCAAGCTTTGTTACATCATACAAACTTGAACTATGGTTCCCTCATCTGGGAATTTAGGGAATTAAACTAGATAGTTTACAAATAACCAGAGGCATAATTACGAATTCTGGTTTCTGGGGTAAATATAGCTTAGCAAGAGGGAATTCCATGAACCAAAAGTACAAACCCTTATCAACAGTACTTAAATTCCAGGATAAAATACATAGAGGGGGACTGCAAGTGGGAGCCATAGCAGAGGACAGTGGGGCCTGGAGAAAAGTTAATCACGATAGTGAGAATTTCCAGATTGGTGGCTTAAGACCAAATAAAGAAATGATGGTTGTCACAGGGTCAGAGAGAATCATAAGGCACAGGAGAGCAAGGTAACAAGACTAACAAGGGAAAGAGGCATGAAGTTTGGTGTAGTAGGCACCACATGGGACATGGAGTTAGGATAACCAGGGTTCAAATCCTGTCTTAGACACTTACAAGTACTGCTTTGCAAATATTTAATTTTGGTTGACCTTCATTTTCACATATGTAAGATAATACATTGAATTCAATTACTTCCAATTGCCCTTTCAACTTTAAACCTGTGATCTTATGAAACTTGATATGTAAAATGAAGCAAAAAACATAGTAATATAATTATATCTCAGTATTTCCTTACAGTATTACCATGCTATGTTTCAATATTTGAATTTAGGGACTACTACTTCTGGCTGTTAATATCCATCCTCTCTGGAAATTCTACCAATGGAGAGAAATATTTATACTCTTTCATACTGAGTCTCTTTTCTCAATCTCTTAGTTGAAATCCCAAGGCTCAATCAAAAATAGGTTAACTGAATGTTTCCCAAAGGCATTTTTAATTCCAACCCAGGTTTTAAATCGTCATAAATGCCTATGGCATTATTTCTGTCTTGGTCAGTCCAATCTTGTACACCATAATTGAATCTTTCTTTGATAACCTTATGGGGCCCTGAGGATATAATCCTTAACATCAATGATTATTGACTATCCAAGACTGGATGGAAGAAGAGATGAAGGGAATTGAGCTGATTATAGACAGAGGGTAGGTAAGTCCCTGGATACTCTTTTTCTTTTGAATTTCGTAGCGGATCATTGTAACATGGAATTTATAGCTGAATGGTTCCTAGAAAACATCATTGCAATTATTCTGAGGATGGAAGAATAAAAAAGCTCAATGTCCTGCTAAAACTCGCAGAGGAAAAATAGGAATGCTTGTTCACTAACGGGAAGACTGACAGAAATCCTAATCCTCCATCTCTAACCTGGTGCTTAGGGCAAGATGCAGTCATGCCTTGTCCCCTTCAGCTCATTTTCTTTCCTTCATCTCTTTTTCTCTGTCTTTCTTTTTTTACATGATTGCTTCTCAATCTTCTTGTTCTTCTTGTAGCTGTTCTTCTTGTACTTTTTCTTCTTTCATTTTCTCTTTCTTGTTATTCTTTATGCCTCTTCTTCCATCTCATCACAATCAAGTCTGAAAGAGATTAAATTCTCTATTAATTAAAAGTTTCTGAAAGTAAAATCTTATCTATTTAATATTGTACTCCTGTCAATGATAGAAATAAAGAGAGAAATAGTATATAGATGACAGATAGACAGAGAGATAGGTAAATAGAAAAAAGATAGATAGACAGATGTATAGATAGATAGATAGATTTAAACAGACAAACCTCAACAATATCTAGCACAAGTCATGAAAAGCAGGCCTCCTTGCTCATACTGGTTTAATTGATCAAATTATCAACCAACCAAACAGCCAATGCCAACAACTCAAAACTCTAGGTAGGAAAAACAAGTGGACAGAGAAGAGATATAATAATTCCTGAGGGCTACAGAAGTGCCTGAAACTTTGTGGATATTGTAAAACTAAAGATGTGTCTTGAAGTAAGAAAAGGGAATACGGAGGGGATTTGGAATAGGCATGACAATGAATGTTGGCATGATTCTAAATACAATGAATAGATGATGTTAAAATGAAACGTGTTTAAAAATATTTTGACAATAGTAAAAAAGGATCCATTTTTATTGCTCTTATCGTTTATGTTTCTGTTTTGGATCAATCTTCTGCTAGATGTCTCATGGACTGGGGTTGAGACAAAGGTCAAATCCTATGATTGAATGAGGGTTAGAAGATGAGACTGTCATTCAAAGACTCATCTCCAGCTCTTCAAGGTCTTACCATGATCAGAAAACAAGAACTTGTAAGAGAAGAACATGAAAAATAGTAAATGACTGTCCAGATGGCTTAAGTTTGTGTACTTACAGTTCCTGACCAGCTACTTTGACCTTTCTCTTTTCTTTTCTTTGAATAGGAAAAAAAAACATCTTGAGATTAGACTCTCTTAACAGGAGAATTCCTGTTGTAAAGCCCTAAACTAATTGAAGACCTAGAATATTCCCTCAGCAGTGTTACTCCAAAGGTTAAAGAGGATAGAATTGTCTTATATGTATTACCAACTGAAGCCCCATGAAGGCATGAAATAAAATTTTCACTTTGTCATCACTTGTGTTTGAGAACCTCAGTAGTAGTGTTTGGAGACGCTTAGACCCGTAGCATAGTTAAGTTTTATTTTTGAGATTTCCTATATTTAACTTCAAGTAAGAGTTAGATTGAACTTGACTTGACATCAGAATCCAAGGTTTAGTCCATTCTCTATGAGTCCAGCGCATCAGACGAGCCCTTGACCACAAGTTATATAGGTAAATTGAAAGATCATAGATTTAGAGTCAGAAGGAATGTCAGAAGCTATCTAAGCCCAATCTCTGATTTTATAAAATATAAAACCAATGCCTGAAGAGACTACATTACTTGCTTGAGATCACCCTAGTGAGAAATTGTAGAACTGGAATTTGAAACAAGGTCTCTCTTGATTCTAAAACCAATATTCTTTCCACTATATCATATTTCCTCGAAACAGCAGCAGCAACATCCTCAACTGAAGGAAAGTACATATGTAGAGATGACTAATGGGAGACTGAGTGTTTGTGAGAATACTTCAAAAGTAATTTAAGCAACCCTTGTGTTTAGTCTTATCAATGTGGTCAACTCAATATAGTTGGCATCGTAACAGTTCCGAGGTTTCTATGTCTTGTTCAGTATATAGTCACACAGATCCACATCTAGGTGGCCAACTGGTTGTGTTGCTATCATGGGACCATCCTGGGTTGGCAATCTTGCACAGTTTTGTTTTCAGTCTCATTTCCCTTAAAACCTAGAGTATCCATGAAAGCAGATGCCCCCCAATCCTACCTTCTTAGACCTTCTTTGTTGAGTGAATACATTTGTGTGGTCCACATCGTATTAAAATTATCTACTGGGTTATATAGCTTAGCATGAGGTAATATCAATTACATATCTTAGTGTTTTGTGCTTGATTACTTATCTTAGTAGAGCAGCAGACTGGAGCCACATGGATAAAGCACCAGACCTGGAATCAAGAAGACCTAAGCTTAAATCCAGACTCAGAGATTTACTATCTGTGTGACCCTGGGCAAGTCACTTAACCTTTTTTGCCTCAGTTTAATCATATGTTAAATGAGCTAGAGAAGCAAATGGCAAATCACTCCACTATCTTTGCCAAGAAAAACACCAATGGGATCATGAAGAATCGAACATGACTAAAAGACAACTGACCTTGACTGAAAAACAACCGAACACTAGTAACCTCTCAGCTTATATGAGGGAAAATAAACAAAACGAACCATGAAACAAACAAATGAACAACAGCAACAAAACAACTTTTCAGATTTCCTAGCAGAAGAATCTTGATACAATTCAGGTCAATTTTGATTTGATTAAATTAAATTAAAAATATTAAAAGCTTATTATGAGCAAAGCACTGATTTAAACTCTAGAAATATAAAGGTAAAACCAATGAGTCCCTGACAAGAACTTTACTTTCTCCTTGAGGGCTGCAGCATATACACAAGTAAATAAAAACTATGTGCGATCAAATACTTGTTACTCAAAGGTATCTGTGATCTTATTGACTGGGACGGTCCCTTTCTCAATGGCTATCAGATCATATTCAATGTTGTCTACCACCTTTAAATTGTAAAGTCCTTTCAAATAAGTGTTATTTCATCAACTGCATTTGCATTGCCAGCACCTAACAGAGGGGTGCTCCACACAAAGTAGGAATTTCATAAATATGTGTTGATTGATTACTTTCTAGACTCATGAATATTCTTCCATAAGTTTTTTACACTGTTCCAATTTGATGTCCGGGAATCCTTATTCAATTTCTCCTGATTTGAGTGTCTGATTGGAATATCTAATCTACCAACCTGTCATCCTTCACATTTGCTTTTTCCTTGGTCATGTGGTTATCCCATAGTTCATTCCTATGAGGCATTTCCTTGATGTCATCTTTTTATCTTAGTCTTCATTGAAGTTTATATGATTTGTCAACTGGACAGAACCAGCCTCTCACCTGTGGATGGTTGAAGATGAACAGAGCAGCCCAGAGAAAGAAGAGTTGGGAATCAAATAGAAGTTTAATTTCAAAGTGAGGGAAATAGCTTACAAGTAAGAACATATGTGCCTGAGCTCTGTCCCTAGTGGGGGTACCTGCTTTAGTGTGGCCAAATCTCAATAATTATATCAATGGATTCATGATGAGTTGTGTCCCTGACCAGAAGGGGATAACAGCAATGATGTGACAAGTTGGATTCATAGCAGGTCTACATGAGCAGAACATGGACACAGCAGGTGCTTGTCTGAGCTCAGCGAGCACCTGGTGCTGGTCAAAGCAATAGAATAATTATATGAAACAATTCTGGGATTTTGCTGTGGCTGAGATCATCCAGAGGGTGAGTCAGAAGGATTGTTGTGCCAATCTCAAGTAACAGCTTGCTTGCTGGGTCTTTGCTGTGTAAAAGAGGGTGTCTCTTAATACCTTGACAGACTGAAAAATTTTGAGTTGTAATTATGTTAGTACTTATCAAGTACCTCCTCTACATTAACAGATGAGGAAACTGAGGCTCAGAGAAGTTATGACTTGTCCTGATTAAGAAAAGTTTGAGGAAACATTCAAATGTAGGTGCTCTTTACTCCAAATTGAACATTTTATTGACTACGTAAAGCTTCTTTTAAGTTCCTCATTAATTATATATTGCAATCTACTCACCCCAATATTGTGACTTTCCATGGATACTGTTTGATTTTACTGTGTGTGTGTGTGTGTGTGTATTGTTCTTCATTCTTGAAGAGGACCATGACATCAAGGTGATGACATGACTTGCAGTTGATTTTCATTTAAGTGACGAAGGGCTGTGCAAGATCACCAACCTCACTTTCTTCTCCTGTGCCTACTCATCAAGAAGAGTAGAGATGGCCCAGGATGCAATGTGAGACAATCTCACTTTGAGTGAGATATACCCATTCAATGAATAGGCTTCTTTAAATTACTCAAAGGATGGTCCTTTTAATAAAAAAAAAAAACCTGAAAAGCATTTTCCATAATCATTACATAAATACTTGTAAGGAATGAAGAAAGAGGGTTTTTTAATTATTATTTTAAAAAGAAGTTCTAGAGGAAAAAAATAGGAGAATTAAAAACAAGATAGTGAAATAAGGTAGGAATGTGATTTTTTTAAACAAAGTATGAAGGGAAAGGGATAGAGACTGTTGATGTGATTTCACTGTTGCAGAAATCTCTTACATAAGGAAACTTCCTCTACCAATTGACACTTTCTCTGAAATAAGTCTTGGCACAATAAGATGGACTTGTCCATGATCACTTATTTGGTATGTCACCTATCATTACTTGAACTCACTTCAAACTCTTTAATGTACCATGAGCTTATGCAATATATATTATATAATGCTATATTACATATATGTATATATATATATATATATGTGTGTGTGTGTGTGAGTACGTATTGTACACTCATGCATACATACACACATATGTCAACCGAAAGCTAATGGGGGGATTAGGAAAAGGTTCAAACAAGATAGGACAACTGAGTTATGCATTAACATAAACTAGGAATTCTATGAGACATAAATCAGAAGGAATGTCTTCAGGCACAGTAGTCTACCTGTTGAAGTGCATAGAAATGCGAGATTAGATCCCTGGTACTGGAAAGCAACTAATTGGGCTACAGACAACAGTTTCCAACTGTGCTTGCTTACTTTGGAAATACTGTCACATTGATTACTGCTTCAACTGAATTATTTTCATAAGCCCCTTTCCTCTTAATTGGTTATCTTCCAGGCTCAATGTAAGCAAAGGACTCCACTCTGTGTGGGGCTGATTAGCTGTTGATTTTTTAATCAAGATGCAAGCAGTACCTTTGACCATCCCTTCACTCAGCTGAAATAGCAGTCCCCTTCTTCCAACCAAGCATCTCTTGCTACTTGTCTTTTCCCTACATCCACCAGGCAACAAAAACTCAGGATGGATGTTTCTTATTGTCCTGTTTTCACTTTCCTTGCATTAGCAAAATATATGTCCCATAGTATGCTGCACTATTGTTGCCTCCTCATTTATTAATAGAATTATTGTAGTGTATCTGTTGGCTTTGCTCCTAATGTGCTTTCCTGCTCTGGACTGAGGAATAGGACAGTGTAATGAAAGATTCTTGACTGAGTTCTGTTTCTGGTTCTGCTATTAACTATAAGAATGATTTTGGATAAGTCGTTTTTTTCTGTGCCTTTTCTGCACAATACATGTGAGATGAAACTCTGGCAAACTGATGCTTTTTTAAGGGCGAATTAGGAGTAGCAAAACAACGCAGGAACAAATAGACAAGAACCCCATTGTCTTCTTTGCTGGTTGGAGAATGATGCTCAATTCTGGATATCACATTTTAGTGTAGCCGTAAAAGCAATAGCTCTGAAGGTAGAGTACCTTGGATGAAATCACCTGTCATGCTTACTTCTGCATGCCTTGTGCAAAATCCTTTACTTATAGTGACTCAGTTCCCTCATTAATAAAATGTAAGAAGCTGATCACTTCATAGGTCCATTCCAACTTTAATTCTATAATTCTGTAATCTTAAATGTTGCAAGTGCCTCGAAGAGGGGAGCCAGTATGGTGTAGGGCCTCAATTCCATGTCATTTGAGTACTGAATGAAGGAACCAGAGATATTTGCCCTGTTTAAGATAATAGGATTAAAGATTTAGAGCTATTAAGGATATCAAAGCTTATCTAGTGCAGCATTCCCATTTAATGAAAAAAAAAACTGAGGGAATTGAAGCTGAGAAGATAAATGATTTAATCCAAGCCACATGAGTATTAAGTGAAAGAGAGCAGACTTGAACCAAGGTGATGTGGCAGCAACTTTAATTCTCTTTCTATAACATTATACTGCCCATCTTCAGGTGTTTGAAAAGTTATCATATTGAAAACATATTAGATTTTTTTCACTTGGTTGTCATGCATAGAATTAATAACAACAGGTAGATGTGGTAAAATGGCAAATTCAATATGGGTAAAGAAAAAAAACTTCTTTCCAATTAATATTGTCTCATAGTAGGATGGGCTGCCTCAGGATTTGGTGAGTTGCTTATTACTGGAAGTCTTCAAGTAGAGCGTGACTGCATGCTTGTTCGATTGCTATAGGGTCTTTCATTTCACTATGGCTTAATTGAGATGGGAGTTGAGACTGCTAATAAATGTAGAAATTCTGTAATTCTTGAATATGGAGAAGGAATTGGAAGAAATTACTTTTCTAGGTTCTGTCTCATAATTTTTAATCCACCACTTTGCCACAATCCCTATTCTGCAAAATAAAGATGTCCTACACACATACATTCACATGTGCATACCTCTCACATAGAGAATGCAATTTCTTATTCCTAATTACATTGTCCCAAATATAGGTGTTCATTTGCAAATCATCAGTCAGTGATCTTGTGTTTTGTGTCTGGTCTTATATGCAGAAAAGAAAGGTGCGATTTCCAGCAAACCATCTATATGACTTCAGCGGTTTTACATCCTGCTTCTGGACTTGTCACTTTTTGCTCCTTTCCTGACATTTTTACTTAACTGCAATTCAAGCAGAGGGCTAGAGTCAACAGCCTGATATGAAATGTGCTTTCTTGGTCATATTTTCATTGCCAAATGCCAATGTGTTCCTTAATAGTAACTTCCTGAGAAACACAGATGCACAAAGTAGGGAAATGGCCAAAGTTAAATTAAGATATTTAGACACTCTTGTTTCACACAAAGTTATTATTCACCTTTTATCCTGTGGTGATGGCAAAAAAACTGCCATAGGGCCTGGTGAGTGTTTTGAATACAACTGGAAACAGAGAAATGAACTCCACTGAAAAGGAAATAGCAACAAACCAGCACATGGTGATAGAGTTTCTTTCTCATCAAAAGTGTATGTGTTCATATTACTTTGACGATATGCATGATGAGAGATGAATCCAGGGATCACCACATATACTTAAGCAAAATGTTTACCAATGAGAAACTAGGAAAAAGAAGACTACGTATACTACCATGTCAGGATCATTTTGAAATAGCTGGTGATACTTAGCCCAGGGAAGTAGAATATGAAAAAGCAGGCTACCAAACGCTGAAAGTCTTCAAGAAAAATTTGGAATATCCATTGTTGGCTCATTTGTAGAGGGGATTCTTAGACCTGGTTTGGACCTAGATGACCTCTAGGGTCTTTAAGCTCTAACTCTAAAATTCTATGACTCTAGCATAGATAAATCTTTGACTTTGTAAAATTTAAAGATTACTTAAAAATCCTTTCCGTCCTGCAAATACCTTCCCTACTTGATGCTAAAATGTACCCAACCTACAGACAAGTCTTTTTTTTTTTAATTTTTAGTTCTCAACATTCATTTCCACAAGATTTTGAGTTCTAAATTTTCTCCCCATCTCTCCCCTCCTGCACCCCAAGATATCATGCATTCTAATTACTCCTTTCTCCAATCTGCTGTCCTTTATATCACACCCCTCCCTTCCATTATCCCCATCTCCTCTATTTTCTTGTAGGGCAAAATAGATTAATATACACTGCTACCTGTATTTCTTATTTCCAAGCTGTATGTACAAACAATTTTTAACATTCATTTTTAAAACTTTGAGTTCCAACTTCTCTCCCTTCCTCCCTCCCCAACCATCCTCACTGACAAGGCAAGCAATTTAATATAGGTTATACATGCATACTTATGAAAAAGACTTCAATACTAGCCTTGTTGTGAAAGACTAACTATATTTTCCTCCATCCTATCCTGTCCCCTATTTATTACATTCTCTCTTTTGACTCTGTCCTTCCCCAAAAGTGTTTACTTCTAATTAACTCATCTTTCTATTTGTCCTCTCTTCTATAATACCCCTCACACCCCACTCACCCCCTTATCCCCTACTTTTCTGTAGTGTAATATAAATTTTCATACAAAATTGAGTATGCATATTATTCCCTACTTAAGCCAAATGTGATGAGCATAAGCTTCACTTTTTCCCTCTCACCTCTCCCCTTTTATCCTCCATTAAAAAGATTTTTCTTGTCTCTTTTATGAGAGATAACTTGCCCAATTTCATTTATCCCTTTCTCCTCCCAATAGATTCCTCTCTCACCCCTTAATTTTATTTTTTTAGATATCTTCCCTTCCTATTCAACTCACCCTGGGTCCTCTGTATATATGTATATAATCCCTCCAAGCACCCAAATCCTGAGAAAAATCTCAAGAGTAACAAATATTTTCTTTCCCTGTAGGAATGTAAACAGTTCAACTTTAGAAAGTCCCTTATGATTTCTCTTCCCTGTTTACCTCTTCATGCCACTCTTGATTCCTGTGTTTGAAAATCATATTTTCTATTCAGCTCTGGTCTTTTTATCAAGAATGCTTGAAAGTCTTCTATTTCACTAAATGACCATTTTATCCCCTTAAGTATTATACTCAGTTTTTCTGAATAGGTGATTCCTGGTTTTAATCCTAGCTCCTTTCACCTCTGCATTCCAAGATCTTTAATCCTTTATTGTAGAAGCTGCTAGACCTTGTGTTATCCTGATTGTATTTCTACAATATTTGAGTTGTTTCTCTCTGGCTGCTTGCAACATTTTGTCCTTGATCTGGGAACTCTGGAATTTGGCTACAATATTCCTAGAAGTTTTCATTTGGTTATCTCTTTCAGGAGGTGATATGGGAATTCTTTCAACATTTATTTTACCCTTTGGTTCTAGAATATAGGGCAGTTTTCTTTAATAATTTCATAAAAGATGATCCCTGGGGGTGCGGAGTCAAGATGGCGGAGTAGAAAGACTTACGTATGTGAGCTCCGAACCCACAGCACATAGATTTAATGTAAGAAGAGCTCCCCACAAGTTCTGGATCACTGCAGGGTGTGCAGAAACACAATGGAAGAGATTTCCATTCCAGAGAGCCCTGGAGAGCCATCCCCAGGGTCCCTCGTGCCCTGGAAAGTGGAGTCCACCCCAGCGCTGCCCTGGCCACATGGTCAAGAGGAGCAGACCAGAACAGGCTTCAGGGATGGAACCTCCGGCAGCCTGGAAGGTCCCTCTGCCCACAGACTCTACAGGTGGGTGAGAGACACGTCTTGGCTGGCTGAGAGGGGAGCGGGCTGTCTCCGCGGCTCGGGCCCTCTCAGGAGGAAGCAGCAGAGGCAGAGGCAGGGGCAGGAAGCAGCGGAGGGAGACTCGGCGACCCCCGGGACTCCCCTAGCAGCAGGCAGGATCTTCATTACTGAAGGTCTCTGCATAAACCGCTTGAAGAAGCGGAGACTGGGAGGGGGCCCTGCCCCAACCCGCTCCATGACTGAAGGTCTCTGCATAAAGCCCCTGAGGGAACTGAGCCTGGGAGATGGCCCTGCCCCACCCGCTCCATGACTGAAGGTCTCTGAATAAAGCCCCTGAGGGAACTGAGCCTGGGAGGTGGCCCTGCCCCCACCCCAGCACCAGAACTAAAGCTCACGTTGATTACCAGCCGCGCCTGCCGTGGAAAGCCTATTTGAATCTCAGACCCCAAGCACTAGCTGGGCGGATCTAGGTAGCTGTGGACAGGAATCTCAGAAGTCAAGTAACTGGCTGGGAAAATGCCCAGAAAAGGGAAGAAAAATAAGACTATAGAGAGGTTTTTTTGAGCAAATGCAAATGATCCCACCTTTAGGATCTGATGACGAGGAGATATTCTTGCCATCAGGGAAAGACGTGGAGGGCGGGGCCTCTGTATCCCAGACATCCTAGGGGTATGTCCAGCGGGCTCAGGCCTTGGAAGAGCTCAAAAAGGATTTTGAAAAACAAGGTCGACAGGTGGAGGAAAAACTGGGAAGAGAAATGAGAGAGATGCAAGAAAAGCATGAAAAACGGGTCAATACCTTGCTAAAAGAGACCCCAAAAAATGCTGAAGAAAATACCACCTTGAAAAATAGGCTCACTCAATTGGCAAAAGAGGTTCAAAAAGCCAATGAGGAGAAGAATGCTTTCAAAAGCAGAATTAGCCAAATGGAAAAAGAGGTTCAAAAGCTCACTAAAGAAAATAGTTCTCTCAAAATTAGAATGGAACAGATGGAGTCTAATGACGTTCTGAGAAACCAAGAAATCACCAAACAAAACCAAAAGAATGAAAAAATGGAAGAGAATGTGAAATATCTCATGGGAAAAACAACTGACATGGAAAATAGATCCAGGAGAGACAATTTAAAAATTATGGGACTACCTGAAAGTCATGATCAAAAAAAGAGCCTAGATGTCATCTTCCATAAAATTATCAAGGAAAACTGCCCTGACATTCTAGAACCAGAGGGCAAAATAAGTATTGAAAGAATCCATTGATCACCACCTGAAAGAGATCCAAAAAGAGAAACTCCTAGGAACATTGTGGCCAAATTCCAGAACTCCCAGGTCAAGGAGAAAATCTTGCAAGCAGCTAGAAAGAAACAATTCCAGTATTGTGGAAATACAATCAGGATAACACAAGATTTAGCAGCTTCTACATTAAGGGATCAAAGGGTGTGGAATAGGATATTCCAGAAGTCAAAGGAACTAGGACTCAAACCAAGAATCACCTACCCAGCAAAACTGAGTATAATACTTCAGGGGAAAATATGGTCTTCCAATGAAACAGAGGACTTTCAAACATTTTTGATGAAAAGACCAGAGCTGAAAAGAAAATTTGACTTTCAAACACAAGAATGAGAAGAAGCATGGAAAAGTAAACAGCAAAGAGAAGTCATAAGGGACTTACCATAAGTGAACTGTTTACATTCCTACATGGAAAGACAATATTTGTAACTCTTAAAACTTTTCAATATCTGGGTAGTTGGTGGGACCACACACACACATGTACACGCATGCATGCACACACACATACAGAGACAGAGAGCACAGAGTGAATTGAATAGGATGGGACAATATCTTCAAAGAAATTAAGGTAAATTGTGAGAGAGAAAGGTAGGGGTAAGAAAGAGGGTGAAATGGAATGGGGTAAATTATATCTCTTTCAAGAGGCAAGTAGGAGACTTTTTAGTGGAGGGAAAAAGAGGAGAGCTGACAAAAAAAAACCAAGAAGTTTACCCTCATCACATTTGACTAAAGGAAGGAATAAAATGCACACTCATTTTGGCATGAAAACCTATCTTACAGAATAGGAAAGTGGGGGAGAAGGAGATAAGCAAGGGGGGATGATGGAAGGGAGGGTAATGGGAGGAGGGAGAAATTTGAAATCAACACTCGGGGAGGGACAGGATCAAAAGACAGAATAGAAACAATGAGGGGCAGGATAGGATGGAGGGTAATTCAGTTAGTCTTACACAACACGACTATCATGGAAGTCATTTGCAAAACTACACAGATATGGCCTATATTGAATTGCCTGCCTTCCCAAAGGGAATGGGTGGGGAGGGAGGGATGGGGAGAATTTGGAACTCAAAGTTTTAGGAACAACTGTTTAGTATTGTTGTTGCTACTAGGAAAGAAGACATACAGTTAATGAGGAATAGAAAGTCATCTGGCCCTACAGGACAAAAGAGAAGATGGGGACAAGGGAAGGAGGGATGATAGAAGAGAGGGCAGATTGGAGATAGGAAAAATTAGATTGCTCAGTGTATTGGGGTGGGAGGAGGGGAGAAAAGGGGAGAAAATTTGGAACCCAAAATTTTGTGAAAATGAATGTAAAAAGTTAAATAAATAAATAAATATTAAAAAAAAAAAAAAAGATGATGCCTAGGCTCTTCTTTTTGTTCATTTCTTTCAGATAGTCCCATAATTTTTAAATTGTCTCTCCTGGATCTATTTTACAGGTCAGTTATTTTTCCAATGAGGTATTTCACATTGTCTACTATTTTTTCATTCCTTTGTTTTTGTTTTAGAATTTCTTGATTTTTCATAAAGTCATAAGCTTCCATCTGTTTCACTCTAATCTTTAAGGGATTATTTCTTCATTGATTTTTGGATATCCTTTTCCATCTGGCCAATGCTTCTTTCTAGGGCACCCCTGTCCTCATTGGTTTATGAATCTCTTTTGCCATTTGGGTTAGTCTATTTTTTTAAATAGACAACATTTTGGGGGCATCCTTTAGCAAGCAGTTGACTTGTTTTTCACGATTTTCTTGCATCACTCTCATTTCTCTTCCCAATTTTTGCTCTACCTTTTTTAATTGATTTTCAAAATCCTTTTTGAGCTCTTCCACAGCCTGAGAGCATTTCATATTTTTCTTAGAGGGTTTGGATGAAGGAGCTTTGACTTCCTTTTCTTCTGTTTGCATACTTTGGTCTTCCTTATCACCAAAATAAGACCCTATAGTCTGATTCTTTTCTGGGTTTTGTTCATTACCCCAGCTATTTATTTGGCTTTTGAGTTCTTTGTCAAGGTAGTTCTCTGCTTCCAGTGGGCATGGGGTTTTACTATCAGCCACTCAATTCCCCCATAATTTGTTGGTCTAGAGCTCCAGAAACAGTGACTGAAGCTGCCTCTACTTCTGCCATGAGTGCAGTAAGTTTCTCCACTTCCCTCCCTGCTTAGCCACCCTGGGGCTGGGGTTGGACCATTCCACTCTCCAGCACTGGTACCACAGGCTTTTCTCACTGAACATCCAATTTTTCCTCAACGTTTTGGGATCATGAACTCTGAAAACCACAAGTGTGAGATATTCGGTATCCCCAAGGCCTGCTCAGGTCCCCTCTGTGCTCACACTGGACTGTGCCCTGCCTCCATTGTAGCACAATAGACACTTCCTGGTAAACTTCCTGGCTGTCTTGGGCTAGAGATTTGCTTCATCTGTCATTCTGTGAGTTCTTCACCTCCCTGATTTTTTTAGAGCCATTTTTTCAGGTATTTGGCTGGACTTGGCAGGAGTACTCTAGGAAATCTGGACTGTTACTCTGCCATCTTGGCTCTGCCCCCAAAACAGGCCTTTCTTACCACTGTGGGTTCCATTCCTTGTATTAGAGAGAGCGTGGTGACATACTGACTGAGATTTAGTGATGGATTTCATATCCTTCCCAAGAATTGATTTTATTTTTGCTTTGTCTAAGATGAGAGATCATAAAAATGGGAAAGGGTTCCACATGTACAAAAATATTTGTGGTGGCCAAAAACTTGAAATCAAGGAGATACCTATCAATTGGGGAATGCCTGAATAAGTTGTGGTTTATGATTGTAATGGAATACTAAGATGCTATAAGAAATGATGAACAGGAAGACTTCAGAGAAGCCTGGAAAGACTTATATGAACTGATTCTGAGTGAAAGGAACAGAACCAGGAGAACTTTGTACACAGCAACAACCACAGTGTGTGAGGAATTTTTTCTGGTACATTTAGTACTTCATTGCAATGCAAGGACTTAAAAATTCCCCAATGGGCTCTTGAGGCAAAATGCCTTCCACATCTAAGAAAGAGCTATGGAACTTGATCACAGAATGAAGTGATCATTTTCTTTTGTGTTATGTTTTGGTTTGTTTTGTGATTTCTCCCATTCATTTTAATTCTTCTATGCAATATGATTAAGGTGAAAATGTATTTAATAGGAATGTATGTATAGAACCCATATAAAATTTTATGCCTTCTCAGAGAGGGAGTGGGGAGGTAGGGGGAAAGGAGGAGGGAGTGAAAAATATCTAAGATATATAGAAGTGATTGTAGGATACTGAAGACAAATAAAAAATATAAATAAAGCATTTTATTAAGGAGGAGATCACAGGATATTGAGTGAGCTTCAAGTAGTATCCACAAATGCCTTGAAAAAAGAGTCTAGATACTATCTGATTTTGATGCAATTTAAACAGGGGCTTTGGGAGTAGGATGAAAAGAATTCACTGTGACCCTTTCCCCATTACTTATTCTGCTAGATGTAAGCATCTTGAGCCTGGAATGGAGTCTCAGGCCTCACAATTTGACAAAATTGAGATAACATCCTTTAATAAATATCTTTTTTCATATCACAAGTGAAAGAGAAAATGGACCAATGAGTGAAATCATTCATGAGTCCTTGGTCCATGGTAGAAGTAAACAAGAAAAAAAGAGCTGTTGTGTTTGGAGAAGTGAGTGGCAGAAAGAATGAAACGCTGACCTGGGAGTTACAAGACCCTTGCTAGTTGAATTACCCTTAGCAAATCATTTAATCTCTTATAGCCTTAGTTTTCTCATATATAGAATAGTATTTTTGTGAAGAAGAGCATAATAATATATGTAAAATGATTTGTGAACTTTTAAATGCTAGATAGATGTTACTTCTTATGTTAAATATTTTAAACGGTAGTATTATAATTATTATTTTTACAAAAGAGAGAGCAAAGGACATGTAAACCATGGCTACAGGAAGAGAAAACTATTTTTTTCCCTGACTGGGTGTATTAATGATGCATTTTTGCTTATTATTAATGTAATTTGGTTCTTAATGGGAAGATCTTTCTCATCCATTAATAGGCCCATGTAACCTCCTTAAGTCACATGGAAACCTGAGTCACACGAGTCAAGTCACTTGGAAAAGAAAGGGGAGGAGCAGAAATAATGGAACAAGAAGAGACAGAACTAGAGCAGAGCAGAGAGGAAATTGATCAGAGCAGTCAACTGACGGAGAGAGAAAGCAGGCAGTTGGCTAGCCAGAGGGAAAGTTCATTTGTGATTTCTTTAAGGGAGCATGCTTGTGAGAAAACCCTAGTGAGTGGAAGGTTTGGGGCTGGTGTTGCCCTCTGCATTGTTATTGTGTATAGATTTCCTTTTTATTATGATGGATTTGGCTTTCTGATGTTAGAACTTGTTTGTGTGGTGTTTGAATAAATATTTTGGTTCTGTCTTCCATGTGGAGAATCTGTTATATTTTGCAATTCAGAATTTGGTGCATATTAATGGCTCCATTTAGTGCTGTGAATGTCATGTTGGTCTTACACAAGGTCAGATAGAAAGAACTAGGAACTTGTTCTCAAGAGATTTTATTGATAGGATCACAAAATTGTACGTTTTGAGGGAGTCTTTGAGGTCTTTCAGTTCAACACATACCTGAAGGAGAATGTTCTCTCCAAGACTCCATGCTGATGTCCCTTACTTAATGCTTTCTGTTGAAATTGTACAACGTTCACTATTTGTTTTTAAGGGAAGGGCAAAGAGCCAATGGAGAGTCCCCATAAAATGTGTTAAAAACAATAACCAGATATCCAGTGATCAGCTTTGGGTGGGGTGTGTATGTGTATGTGTATTTGTGTCTTTAAACAGTGCTGTGACTTTCCTGATATAGTGAATTACACATTTATAACATAATATTTAAAAGCATTGACTAGGGCAGTGAGAGCTTAAGTGATTTAGCCAAAGTCATGTATTGATATGTAAGAGCCAAGAAATGAAATCAAATTATGTGGATTCAACATCCTATTGCATATTCATTATCCATATTGTCTCTCAGAGAAGCCACTAATATTTTAGAATCTGTTGTGTCTAACAGAGGTTCATTGGATGATATAAAAGTATTGAAACGGAATGTTTTCTGCCCTTGAAACATTTTCGGTGAAATATCAAAGACAAGATACAAACATAAAATGATGGGAGAACATGACATTTCTATAAGACACATAAAAGCTATGGTTGTAGCTCCCAGGTACCTGGCTCTTAGTGACCTCTCATGCTTCTACGCTCAAACTCTTATCTATCTAAACCAGACACAGGAGAAACAGCCCTGCCTTGGGTTATTTTTGACTGAATCTAAGCATGAGTTTGAGATATGTGAAAGTGTGTATATGTATAGAAGAAACTGGCAAATGTGCTGCTAAGTCCAATTCACTCTGGGTGCACATGAAAGGTGGTTTATAATATTATAACCCCAAAGTATCAAACATAATAAAGAGCCAAAAGTGAGTTGGACGAAAAGAAAGACGGTTAGAAAAGAGAGGAGAAACAAAAGTAAAATCAAGAAATGGAAAAGGAGGGAAAGCAAATGGAAAAAGAGAAAGGAACAAAGACAATAAAGAAAAAATCATAATGCTCCTTATCATCATCATTAGTAATAATTCATATATTATAATATAAATATACAAATTATATAAAATGATAGAAATCAATAATGATACTATTCAATTGGATTTACAACAAACTCCCTGTGCATCTTCATATATACTTTCTGTGATATTTTGGAGATGTGCAAACAAGATATTCAAATGTAAATTTATTAACCTGTAGATACTCACTTGTTTTTGGTATAGTTCCTTCATGATTACAGGTACAATGGGGAGAACAAGATCCAAGGAAAAAATTTTGCTTTAATGAAAACTGAATAAATTAAAACGTATTATTTAGTATTATGCACCAAGCATTGCGGTAAGAACTGGATGTAATAATTACAAAATAAAGACTATTTGTGCCTTCACAAAATTTCTAATAGAGGAAGTTGTAGGCAAGGAGAGGGTTCTAGAAAGTTCTAGGCATAGTGTCCTCTCAAAGGCTACTCCTCCACTAGAAGGAGTTTGTATGTGCACTGGAAATTCAACATCTCTGAAAGAGAACGTGAGACTAATGAATTTGCACAACTCTGTCTTATTTAAAACTAATTCACTTAAAGTCAATACCCTGAATGTCACTGGTCACTCTTTGAAAATGAAAAATGTACAAAATGAACTGCTATATCTATTAGTACTATAACTACTTCTTACAAAAGCTAATAATGGAGGACTGGTTTCCATTTACTGCTGGTCAAAAGTCCCCATTAGTGTGCTTCCTATTTTAACTTACCCAGTGAGAAATATTTAGCTTTTTGAAATAGCATTTATTTAGAAGGATTCTGAAGACCAGTAGTTAAAAGAATACCCCACACACACCCTGAAGGAGGCCAACAAAATAAAAGAAACTGGGGGAAAATCTTCTGCTTCAACAGACAAGTTCCTTGGGACAAGGGAACTCAAACTTAACATACAAGGGTAGCAAAACACATGTACAGAGAATATATGTAACAAACACCCAGAGGTTACTGAAAGATATCTCTCCCTTCATAGAACACTCATGAAGTTTGTCTTTGATATAGCTCTAGGGGGAGCTCTGGAGTTTTGTTGGCAGGCTAATCTTGAGTTGGGATGCTCCTTAAATCTTTTAAAGTTGTTTCCTTTTTTTGTGACTATTATTTATCTGTCTCTGCACATGTGTGTTCATATTTATTGTAGATGTTTTTAATTATGTTCTTATGTATAGCCACTTTTTGGGGGTGACCACTAGATTGCCTTCAGAATGTCTTTTTCCTCTTGTCTTGATGTCTCATCTCCTGCTGGCCTCTCTTATCCAGTGATTTGGCCAATAGGGCGGAAGAAGGAATGAACAGGGGAAACTTAATCCTCTCCTACTCTTTTACAGTAAAGCCCTTTCAGAGTTTTTTTTTTTTTTTTTATATCTAGAAACCTTCAAACCAGAGGTCTTCCATCACTCTACTGGTTCATCACTTTTTGTACAACTGTTGAGATATTTGTCATTATATAAAGGTCTCGGTATGTAGATAACTTGTTTAGTTAAGCCAGTAAATTCCACCCCACTCCCTGCCCCTTCTTGATCCAATAGAAGGAGTTTAAACCTGATAAATGAATCTAAGTGTCTGGACAATGTTATTTATAGAGGAAAAATCCTTATCGTGTCTATTGAATGAATAAGGTGATGTCATGGAACCTTTTCCTTTCACTAAGTTGAGTAGAATTGGGCCATAGGGTCATAGATTTATACATTTATAGCAGCGCTGAAAGAATTGATATGCTTATGGTTCCACCACTGGAGTGGAGCACATGACAGAGGAAGATCCCTCTTGCCACGACAAATCGTGTGTAGAGAAAATGGCAGCGAAATAGGGATTAAATGAAATACGGATAGTGTCAAAAAGGACATGCACCAATCAGGGAAGGCAGACCTGAGAGTATTTTTTTAGAAAGGAAAGAATGCTTGATTAAAGTGGCATTGCCTAAGATAATATAACGGGAATGCCATTCACAGGGTGCATAGACTATTGTGTTTCCATCTCTATATTTGTGCAGGATTGTAAGCCTCTAATTGAAATTAAAAGAGTAATGTGTCAGTTGATAAACTAATAAATTTTAGTCTCCAGGATGTAATTGAATCGACAAGACCCTAAAACTTTTAGGTAGAAATAAAGAAGCGGGAGATCGCCACTGTCTTGTAGGAAACTAATGTGGTAAACTCATCAATGCTGAGGTGTTAATGGATGATAATCGTAGGCTGTGATAATAGCAGGCTTCCTGTCACTTATCTTTTGACACTCACTATTCCCAAAGGAATAACTTTGATTGCTGAAAGTTTCCACACTTTTGCAGTCTGTGAGAAGGTTAGAGGGGATATTTGGTGGAGAAAAAATGAGTAGGTGAATATGCCTAATCTGTAAAAGCATTCCATGCAAGAAAAAAATATATATTTAGTAGAATTTGCATGGTACTTTCATATGGCATCTCATTGATTTTCCCCTTGAGGACAAATTGACTATTATACTGGTGAAGGGTATCAGGTTCTTTTGTCTTGATAAGGGCAAACTTGCAAATCTAGCGTCCACATTTAGTAGCCAAAAGCTGACAGTAAATGAAAAATATAAACTGAGAGAACTAGTCTTCAGTAGGAGGGAGCAAGGTTGGCACAATGAAAATTTCTCTTAGAGTTTTCTTTGCTTTTTGTTGTTACTATTTTGTTGTGTCCAATTCTTCATGACCACATTTGGTTGTTTTCTTGTTTTTTTTTTTTTTTTATTTGTTTCAGTTTGTTTTCTTAGCAAGGATACTAGAGTGGTTGGCTATTTCTTCTTCCAGCTTATTTTACAGATGAGGAAACTGAGGCATAAAGGTTAAATGACTTAGCTAAGGTTACATAGCAAGTAAGTCACTGATGTCAAATTTGTACATGGGTCCTCCTGATTCCAGGCCTGGCACTGAATCCATTATGTCACCTGACTTCATCTTTAGTGTTCTCTAGGCGGAACATCAAGGCTAAGAGGTTGATAAGAGAATTGCTCTAGTAAGACCTGCCCTTCAACATACTTTTACATGCCTTTTTTTTTTATTTGAGATGGCAAGAAGGGTACTTGTGGGCCACAAGAATTTTAGGTAGGCACAATGAGCATTATGTCCATTCGATGAAGAAACTGTAATTCAGAAAATCAAAATGACTTATGGATCCCTTCCATCTGAAAGGAATGTTGATTGAGTGCTGTGCTGATCTAGGAGTAGAGAAACAGAAAAATATTTTGCAGGAATGCCCTCAAAGAGCTTGTACTCAACTGGGGGAGGACATATACACGTAAATGCCAAGTAAATATTCATTGTCTTCACAAGTATTTATTAGGGGCTAATTGTATGTTAGGAAGTACATTAGATACTGCATTGCCTCAAGGAGTATATATTCCATTGGAGGTAAACTACATAGAGATCAACAAATTAATATACCATATAAACACACATGTTTATGTACATATATCATAAATACGTGCATGATATATGCAACTATAGGTCACATGCATGATGTTTAACATGTTTATGTTTATACACCTATGCACAAGTATATATGTTTGTATATTCATACATACACAAGTATATGTATAGGTACATGTGTTGTGTGTGTATATACATATCCAGTCACACATTTAACGCCATCATTTAAGAACTCCTTCACCATGTTGACTCCATCAGAATTCAGGGGTTTGTAGGATGTTCATGGATCTCTAGCCCCTCTGGTGTGAGAGCATGCTGAGTCGTTTTCAGAACTGCTTATCCCTTCTTTGGTGTCTACTTGTCAGCTAACTCTATGGATTCACAAAGTGGTAGCATGTGCACTGGTTACACCTCAGTAAAATCATTTTGGTCAAGCATGTGAAGACTTCCCCGGTGGATTGGGTGGATGAGTACAATTTGTCTCAACAGCTATGAAAGTGGCATATATTTATTGTCTTCCCCCTCATCCATTTTTGGAAGAAAAGAAAACCACAACTCAAATAACAAAAATATAGTAAAGCAAAACAAATATCCATGCTGTCACTTGACCCAGTAATATTATCCCTAAACCTGTATCCCAAAAGGATCAAAGAAATGTAAAAAAGTCCAACTTGTTTTTAAAGATATACATAGAGACAGATAATATATATATGTATATATGTACATATACACATGCAAATGAATGGGTATATATATGTCCATGCATGTATGTTTTATATGTGTACATACATGTACATGTATGTGTATACATACACATACACACATATATGTATATACACATGTTTACATACACACTTAGATACCTGTGTTTCTTTTTAAAGTGGCAAAGAACTGGAAATTAAGAGAGTGCTAATTAATTGTGAAATAGTTGAAAAGTTGTAAATATTACTTATTTTTAATAGTCATTTAAAAATGATTTACAAATTCTCTCCCTCCAAACTCTCCCCACTCTTGAAAAAGGGAAGAAATGTGATATCAATTATACATTATGTATAGAATTTATAAAGAAAATAATTTCAGCTGCCATATAAGGACAGGTTCTCTAACCTTTTAAGATCTCCAGAGGTGAAGCAAACCGGGTCTTTAGGTCAAAGTCAAGTAAATCCCTGGCTTGGTAGAAATTCTGAGTATAAGAAGTGTGTTCAGATATTTTTCCATTATAAAAATTCTGTGATCTAATCCACGATAGCCCAATCTGTATTTGACATGGAATCATAGTTACAATATCCCCCCAAAATAGTCAACCAAAGGCTACCTCAAATGAGAAGAAATCCACTGCCCATTTTGGATAGCTCTAATTGCTAGGAAGTTTTCCTTTACCTGGAATGGAAGTACATCTGGTTGCATTTAGTAAGTAATCAAATGAGGAAATAGAGAAGGAAAGATGGGGGGAAAAGGAAAGTAAAGGAAGGGAAAGGAAAGTTCATTAGAATTCTGATGGAGGCATCATCGGGAAAGACTTCTTAAATGATGGTGTTCACAGAATAACTTAATTAATTTGACCAAGATTGTCTCCCAAACTACCCTAATGCATCAACAAATGGAGACCTTTTTAATTCTTGGATCCTGACAAACTGGAAGTTGTGTATTATGATGGAAAGAGAATTGGCCCTGGAGCTAGAAAAAAAGATAGGTTTTAAATGGCATTTATTTCATAAGTCATGTGAACTCAGATAAGTAACTTTGTGCTTCAGTTTCCTTAGATTAAAAATAAAGGGATTAAATGAGAATGACCATTAAAGTACCTTCTGTTTCTAACATTCTACATTTTTTATTATTATTCATCTGTTATAAATAGAATGACAGAATTTATTTTTATGCACACATACATACACATACATACACATATACAGAGAGAGTTGAAAGAGATTCTAGAAATCTTCTCTTCTGACTCAAATACCAAAGGAATCTTCATCATTACAACATACTCAGCATTGATTCAACTTTCGCTTAAATGTCTTCCAATGATGGGGGAACCCACTGCTTTCCAAAGATGCCTATTCTGCTCTTGGATAGTCATAAATATTAGGGATATTCTGACATCAAGCCTAAATTTGCCTCTGGAATTTCTACTTATCTCATTTGTTTCTACTTTTTGGAGCCAATGTGAATAAGTCTCTGTGCTTCTGATGAAAGTTCTTCAACTAAATGTTTAATTATCTCACCACTCTGAAGTCTTATCATCTCCAGGGTAAGCATATGCCTTCTTTCAACAGATCCTCATATAGCGTAGATTCGAGGCCCTTCACCATTTTGGTTGTCTCTGGTTACTTTGTCTTCAGGTTACTCATATCATTCCTAAACCATATTGCCCAGAACTGGACATAGCATTGTGGATGTGACAAGAACCTGGTACAATGGGATTATCACCTTCTTAATTCTAGAATCCATGACTTAATGTAACCTAGATAACATGAACTGTTTTGGTTGCTACATTATAGTGCTTAGTAATACTGAGCTTGAAGTCTGGAGGTGAATCATTTGAGCTGGAATCAAGGTTGTCCATTGCAGGTTTTAGGAATATGTATTCCAGTGCCATGAGGGAAACATTGGAAAACAAGGGACTAAATAAGGTCGCTAAATATTCCATTGTTAAAGGTTCTGTGTGTGAAGTCCTGGATAGTAAACATCTTCCATTTAAGAGAAAATACAAAATATTCACAAGCCTGACATACTATTTGAGTTTTATGTCCCTTGTTCATGCCATTTGGCATAGGATTTTGCTTGCTAAACTTGACTTTCAACCTTTCTATCTCTGATAGGCATCACAACCTATTTAAAACTATGCAGAATGTATAGGGTAAGAGAGACATGATATCAACTCTTATATTATTCTGGTAACGCCACATCTGGAGAATGAGTCCTATATACAGACAATGACTAAAAGCCTACAAATTACTCAACTACATCATGATTCTAAAAGTTATATTCATACTAAATGCTGGATTTTGGAATATGCAAAAACTTACCCCAAAGTAATTCTTTCTCAGTTCAATGAATTTCTTCAGAATATTGTATAGAGGCAGCTATTTGTCTGCTTCTATACTGTTTTTATACTGGGTTGACTGTATAGGACTGTTTCCATTCTGTTTAAGACTCCCAAAGGAAAGAAACCTATATTCTCATTTTCTTTGTTTTGGTACACATTTTCCAAGATTGTTTGAACAAGATTGGTGGAGGAGGTGGTGGAAAAGGATGTTTGTCTATTTTCTGCTTGTTTTGTTTTCAGGTGGTGAACTTCCCTTTCTCCATTCTGTTTTTTATGGGATGATGGGATTTACTGCTATGTTGGAAGTTGAGTCTAGGTAGGGGGAGATATCCCATCAATTATATCTAATTGCAACTGAAATGTTCCTCCTTTAGTAGAAAGGGGAGGGGGAATTATTTAGGTTGAAAAATGTGTATCTTTGTTAAATGAAAGAAATGCAATCAGTGTATTTCACTGAATTTGAGAGTTGAAAGGGACCTTGACTGTCATCTAGTACAACCCCTGCATAATTCTGATCATGGGGAGGGAAGAAGGAAATGCTATGCAACAATAACTCTTAAAATTATTTAGAAATTATTTAAATTGACACAGAAGATAGCAGCAAAAAACACTGAACTATTCTTGAATGATTGCAATTTCCAACTGCTCTTTGGTAATAAATTTAGGTAACATGAGAATTAGTTCTCACATTCAAGTAAGTTCCCTTATCTTTAAAATAGAGAGATATATACTTACACTGCTTGCTTCATGGCATTATTTTGAAGGATGCATTTTTAAGGCTTCAAATTCTATAACATATGAGTTAAAATAATGACCAACGAATCAATTCACAAGTACTTATTTACATCTTACTATGTGCCAAGCATTGCGCAACAAAATGGCAAAAATTGAGTCTACAAAGACAAAAATGTCAAAACAATATATTCATGAAAGAACTTACATTCTATCAGGAAAGATAACACATTCGAAAATGCACATATGTACTAACAATACACATTAATTTTTGAAGAGGACAGCCCTGGAAAGTGAAAGTACCAAGAAAACCTTCATATTGAAGTCACTTGAGCAGAAATTTGAAGATAATCAGTCACTCTAAAAGGAGATGGAGATGAGGTGGGAGTATATTCCAGCTGTGGAGAACAGTTAGTGAAAGGTGAGGAGGTGAATATTTGACAAAAGCAGAGAGAGGACAAATATGTAAGAAAAGCCAATTGAGTCCAGGCTGGGAAAGACATTGAAAATTAAACAGAAATATTGAAATGTGATCCTACAGACTTTAGGGAGACTTTTGAATGTATTGGGCAGGACAGTGACATTATTTGAACTATTCTTTAAGGAAATAAATGGTTATCCTGTTGAGGATAGATTTAAATGGGGAGAGACCAGAGGCCATTACAATAAATTACAAGAGAGGTGTTAAGGGCTTGGATTAAGGAGATGACCATGTAAATGAAGAGGAATTCATGGAAGAGATAGATTTTGAGGAAGTAGAACTGATTATAAATTATATCCATGCTCAGTGGGGAGAAGATTAAGATGGATTCTGTATCATTTTCTTATTGATCATATTTATAATTAATTGATTTTGTCTAGTAACTACTTTTGTCTTATAATTACTTAAAGCATGGTTCTTTTCTGATTTAAGTACAGAATTCAGCTCGTCTGTAATGGGTTAATTTTACAACTCCAGTGCTTCTGCCAGTAATTGATCTCTTCTTGCCTTATCTTTCAGGGGATACCTGTGAACACAAGGGAGTCAGGTCTAGTGTCTTACACCACTAAGCCTTCCCCCAAGGATGTCTCACTTGCTGTCCAATAAGAACTATTATGCTATATTTTGAACTTGAACCTGGATTCAATGAAGACTTCTTAAGTTCCAGGGGAGTGGGGAAAGGGGGGGTGTTGCTAGCCCCCACTGCCACATTACCAACTACCATGTTGTTTCCTATACACTAAATTCATTATATTCAATTCTAATTGAGTCCTTACGGCAGCATGAAAGTCTTCTTACACTTTCTTATTTGATTTACTCACTCTCTAGCAAAGCTATTCCATATTCTCTAATCACTTCAAACCTTCAATTGTCTTCTGTCACTGTACTCTCTCAGTGTATTACATCTTCTCTCAATTCCTTTATTTCAAACCCCCTTTAGACTAGTTCTCATTTTTCTTCATAACCTTTTCTACCCTTACTCTCTGATACTGAGGTGACCCTCTTCTTTTCCAAGACCAAGCACTCTAACTGTACCCTCAATGTTATCCCTTCCAGTATTCTCCAACAAATTGCCCCCTTAAACTTCTTTCCTTCACTATAATCTTCAACATATCCTTACGTCCTTCATTTAGGAATACCACAGTTTCTCCCACCCTCAAAAAAGAAGAGAAACTCTAATTTTACCCTAACAGTCATCTCAAGTTATAACCCCAAATTTCCCTTCCTTTCTCAGCCATTTAAAAAAAATGATCTATCTACAGACACTGCCTTCAATTCTTTTTCTCTTGCTCACTGTCCAGCCTTTTGAAATGTGGCATCCGACTTTATCCTTGAAAAGAAACTGCTCATTTCAAATTTACCAGTCATTCAATAGTCAATAAGCATGTGTTAAGTACTTGCTATGTAAGAGTTATTGTGCTAAACAATGAGGATGCAAAGAAAGGAAAATATAGTCTGTGCTCTAAAGGAGCTAGGATTGTGAGACAATACAAAAATAACCATGTATAAGATAGCTGTACATAAGATATAAGCAGTTTGGAACTGAGATTTGTTGGTTGGGTACTGTCCTTCATTCTTGAAGATGACTAAGATGCCATCAGCATGTTAGAGTCAAGTTACAGGGTGTCCAAATCTGGCTGATCAGACCAATATGAGCTCAGAATGTTCTACCACTGGTCAGGCAAAAATAGTCCATGTGAAATTTTCAGATGAATTCTCTAGATTTGTGAACCTTGTTTTTTCTTTTTAGCTACTTCAATTCCAATTTGCTCATAGAGAACAGCATTTTCTCAGTTGTGGGCACTCTATGCTGAGTGGTCCTGTGCCAGTATCCCCCATGTCACCCAATCAATTCCAAAATTGAGAGACTTTGAGAATGTTCTTGTATCATTTGTCCTGTGTAAGTTCCCTATAAAGTAGTGTTTTAGGCAAGGGTACATTTGATGTTCAAACTATGGCCAGCCCATTCGGGTTGTGCTCTCTGAAGGAGTGTGGATGGTTGGCAGCTTAGTTTGAGAAAGGACTTCAATGTCTGAAATCCTATCCTGCCAGGTCATTATTCATTTCTCTGGTATGGCACTGGTATACTGAACAGGTTTCACAGGCGGGCATAAATGAGGTTAGCACAATGGCTTTGTAGATTGTCAGTTTGGTAGTCAGTCTAATACTTTTTCTCTTCCATGTTTTCCATCAGAGCCTCCCATACACTGAGCAAGCTCTGGAAATATGTCTTTCAACCTCATTATCAATGTGTACATTCCTTTAAAGTACACTGTAAAGGTAAATGCAGTACTAAAAACTTCTCCATTTGTTGGAACTGATAGTTCCATGTATGGATGGTGTGGTGGTGGCTGACGGAGCACCTGTTTTTTCTTGGTGATAGTTATTAGGCCAAAATTAGCGCAGACAGCAGAGAATTGATCCGTATTTTGTTGCATCTCAGCTTCAGAGACTTCACTGAGTACACAGTCATCTTCAAAGAGCAAATCATAGACCATCACACTCACTTTGATCTTGGCTTGTAACGTATTCAAGACAACTTATTATTGTAACTTATTGAAGAATTTACAATCAGTATAGCAGCTGACCTTCATGTCATGTTTGTCCTCATTGAAGGCATTTGACAACATGGCTGAAAACATCATGCTCAAAAGCATGGGAGCAAGCACACAGTCTTGTTTGACTCCATTGAAGACTCCATTGAAGAAAGTATGAGAGCATTGCCCATTATCCAAAATATGGGCAAGCATGCTCTCATGAAGTTGATGTACAATACTGATGAGCTTCTCCAGGCAACTAGGTTTTGACACAATTTTGCACAAACCTTGGTGACTGACAGTATCGAAGGCTTTGGTTAAAACTTCAAATATTATCTACATACCTCTGTTCTGGTCTTGGCATTTCTCTTGGAGAACATCATATAGATGGTTCCTTGGACCTTTCTAAAAGGTCATACTGGCTTTCAGGTAGATAACCATCCTCTAGGTGAAGGATCAGCCTATTCAAGAGGACTGTGGCAAGTATCTTGCCAACAATGATTAAGAAAGAGACCTCCTTGTGATTGACACAGAAAACTTTATTTCTTTTACCTTTATAGAGATAAACAATGCTTTGTCACTTGCCTGTTGCTCCAGGACTTTGAGACAGGTGAAAATGGTAAAATGGTATGGGTGATGTCTTTTGATTCGTGTACAAATTGAATTTAAGTGAGACAGAGTTGCACAGAGTCATCAGTCTTATTCTCTCTTCCAGAGTCGTTATAGTCCAATAGCAGGACACAGTTATGATGACTCATGATGGCTTGAGATGCAGAGGATGATCTTGGCATCTTCAATGTCTAACCAAGCTCTAAGTGCTCCTTAGTGCCTGATTCAGCTGATTTCATGGTTGTTGGAACAAATTGTTCTTATCTATCCATTACAACAGGAGCAGTCTTCCCATGATTGGGGTAGATACCTCCCCCAACTTTCTGACTGGTTTGAGACCCCTTGGCTACCTTCAAACTGGTTTAGCCCATCTGCTAAAATAGTTTACCAGGATGAGGGCACTGTGTATGCTACAGCTTCTTGGAGCTCAGTGAATATTAGGTGTATCAGGTGGATGCCAAAGTTGAAAAACAATCCTGAAAAGTGCTTGACAGCCCTCACACCAGTCATACTAGACTTCCCTGAACACACCCTGCAACCTGAAACTGAGATAGTATCACAAGGAAGGCACTAACAGTGTTTAGATAGGAGGAGACCATGACATTGAGTTGTCTTCAATTCAGTTAACTCGATTGATTTGAATCTGCAAGGTATCCACTAAAGTAGGCTGCAGAGGTGAGAGGGAGAGTATTTTAGACATTGTGACAACCAGTACAAATCTCAGTTGGAAAATGGAGCATCACAGTTAATAAGTCAGTAGAGATGAATCATGGAATGAGTGTTGGAACATTGGAAAGCTAGAAAGAGACAAATCTGTGAAATGTTTTAAGTGCCCAAAATGATCTTATAGATTTAATCCTGGAGGTAACAGGGAGCTTTTGCACTTCATTGGGTAGTGAATTGTGAAGTTCATAACCATGTCTTAGGAAACTTATTTTGACAACAATGTGGGGAATAGATCAAAGTGAGAATATACGCTGTTCAAATACTAATTAGAGTGATAGCCCAGGTGAGAAATGATGGAAGACTTATATCACTAATCTGATCATTCTTCTACTTTTATATTTCTTGACAACTGTGCAGCACTTGATACTGTTTATCTCCATATAGATTCTTTCCTCTTTGAGTTTTCATAGCATTAATCTCTCATGTCACTCCTCCTACCTGTCTGCTCCTCAGTTATGTTTGAAGAATGATCATTCATATCCTGACCTCTAACTACAGAAGTGTGCAAAAGGCTCTCTCCTGAGCCTGTCTTCTCACGAGTATAAACACCTCCATGCCCTGTCGGTCTAACTTCACTCTCAATAGCACCAATTGTCTGTTGAACATTCCAAACTAGAAGGCTCGTACACATTTCAAACTCAGCATGTACAAGCTACAAAATATAATATCCCCCCTCAGAACTAACCATTTTCTAAATTTCCCCTGTGCCTGTCCAAAGTCAGTCAGTCTTCTGTTTGACCAAGCTGGCATAATCCTGGACTCCCTACTGTCACAGATACAGTCATTTTCTTAATTTTTTCTTTCCTGCATTTATCTTATCTTTTATATCTGATCCCTCCTCTCTTTTCACACTGCTGTAACTTTAGTTCTTGACACCATAACATCGAAATTAGAGTAGTGAAATGTTCTACTAATTGATTTCCAAGCCTTAATACTCCCCTCCCTCCAGTTTGTCCTGCACACAAATTCCGAAATGTCTGTTTCCCCTTACTATGTTTTGTCTTACCCAATCAATTTCAGTGGCTCTTTACACTTGGAATATAGACAATAATGATTCATGTATTTCAGAAATGCAAATATCATATGCAATCAAGTCACTGCACAATCCTCCCTACTTTTCTCATATGTTCAATATGCATGTATGCGTGTACACATATACACACATGCATATGTGTATATATGTATACATGTTTGTATAGATATATGGGTGTATATTCCTACATATATATGCATATACAAATCAGTATTTACCTATATATGTGTATATGTACATGTGTGTATCTATCTGTATCTATTTATTTCTCTATATCTATCTACCTTTCAGTTGTTCATACTTCAAACATAATCACTTTGTTTGATAACTAATAGGAACAACAAATAGCTAGATGGTGTAGTATGCCCCTGGTATTCACTATAATGAATGCTGGACTTGGAATCATGAATACCTCAGTTCAAATGCAGGATTAGACACTTATTGGCTGTACAATTCTTGGAAGGTTACTAAACCTCTCCCTCTTTGTGTCTCAACTTTCACATCAATAAAACTTTTGAGTATATGCCTTTAGATCATGATTCAATAGAGATTGAGCTACAGACATTGGTTTATTACCTCTTAATCCTGTAAAACCTTTAGTCACTTAAACTTTTCTGACATATGTCATACCCCCTTCAGGCTGACATCAATTGATTATCTGTTCTACCAAAATCACCCACAAACCAATCCATTCTATTGATTTACTTTTCACTTGTTTTTTTTAAGCATAGCATTGCTTACACACTTTGCCTTGTCTTACCTTCTATCTTTCTCCTTTCCTTCTCGAATCTTCATATTGTGATACCTAATTCTCTTTGATCCTCCTTAATTATGTCCTCTTTAATTTCCCTTGCTACTTCTGCTCCTATTCTATCAATCATATAGTACAATATGGACCAGTATCTGGGCCTGTAGTTTATTTTCCTTAATATGTCCAAAGTTTCACCAAATTCAATTGTTGGCTTACTTCATCAGTCAAAGCCCTTCCAATCCACACATGAGTGTGCTTAAATATTAGTTATATATGTAAGTTTTCTCCAGTGGAATATGACCTGATTTTCATCAGGAATTCAAGGATGGAGGTAATTTCCAATTTTGTGTTTTAATCCTCAGAATCTAAGACTAAGTCTGGCAACCGGTGATTAGTACATGGTTTTGATTATTAAAATTATTCAGAAGATGATAATAAGCCTTGGAAGCTTCCTAGAGCAAAAAAGTGACATGTCTAGACCTGCACTTTGTTTCTCCAGCAGCATCAGACAGTATTTGTGAGCTCATGCCAGGATCTCAACCAAAAGACTGTCATTCTTACATTGAAATTAGAGTAGTGAAATGTTCTACTAATTGATTTCCAAGCCTTAATACTCCCCTCCCTCCAGTTTGTCCTGCACACAAATTCCAAAATGTCTGTTTCCCCTTACTATGTTTTCTCTTACTCAATCAGTTTCAGTGGCTCATGTTGTCACTCAGTAAGTCCTATCTTAAAATTGCCAATGCTCAGCTGCTGCATCCAGTTCAGTAGACAGCTCTTCACACAATGGTAGAACAGAGATTATTTCAAATCCTTGGAATTTCTTGCCCATCCACTGCTCAGTGTCTTTACCTTGACTAAGTTGGTTGTGCAATTACTGTGCCTGACAGAAGTAGGATGAATCAGTCAGCAGTTGTAGATGTGAAACCTTCAGAGGTGAAAGATGGGAGATTTTAGCAGTGAGGCCACATTGAGTCTTCTGTTTCCAATCAGAAAACTAATAAAACTGTAAATCAGGGAGCTTACCTTGCTTTCCCTTTTACCCTTCAGTGTGAAGTATCACTTTGGGTCATTAGAGATAAAAACAATAGTTGGATGATGGATTTGGTGTATCACTGAAGGTCGTCTGGTAAGTGGTCTTTGGAGGAAACCACCTCAGTAAGTCAAGTAAGACGAATGCTCTGGTGTCAATAATAGCTACAGTATTCCTAGGTTAGGACTGGCTGAATAAATGGAGGAAGGATACATTTTCTTAAAGCTATGAAGGAGAAAAGAGTCAGGGAGCAAAGGATGATTAACATGCTTTTCAGAGTATTTTTTTTCTAGTCATGACTTTTTTTTTCTGTGAATCATGAAATGACATAATATCTACAGCAGCAAAATTTCAAAGCTCTCAAAGAGCAATGGAGAGACATGAAGAGAGTGAAAGTGGACTGCTACTTTTTGACAATGATGGACTCTATGTACAAAATTGCATAATGGATATTATCCAAAATATGTGTGACTTGCAAAATATATGCATTAGCCATGTAGCAGGAGGAAGAAATAGCAATCACATTGTTAACCACATAGTATCAAGAGTTCTAGAAATGTTCCCTAATAATGCAGTAAATAGATGTCCTGTAAAGGACTTATGTCAATTTTTTATATGGAAAGGTCAACTGGCAAAGAGAGCTAAGGATATGCAGGAATCATTTGAAAGAGTATCCACAGCACAGAAGTCAAACCTCCATTGCCCTATTGAAGGTTTTTATTTCTTTCTTTATCTTTCCAGGACTCCTTAAAAGACATTTTGAGGGATAAAATTTTCCAAAATTCAAGTGAAATTTATCAGGTTGATATATAAACTTTACTGTCCAGCTCATGTCCCTCCATGTCTGTAAAGACCCTTAATTATCACAACTCATACTGACTTCCATTTCCTTTCAAATGACAGAACTCTTATAGGCTATCTTGTATTAGCAAGCACTTAAATGTGTATTTGTATATAGTTTATATATGTATATGATGTCATACACATGCATGCATATATATGAGTGTGTACATGTGTAGGAATACATATGTGCATATTGTATATATGAATATAAGTGTTTATATGTGTATACACCCATATTCTAGGTTCAGTAGCTTCTCCTATGACCCTAAAGTTAATAAAATATGCATATTCTTTCTACATAGAAACACATCTATTATGCCCATAAACCAACAAAATATAAAAATGACATATACATACACTTATATATAGAGAGAATGTATATATGTATGCAATATGTTCACATATATGTATATAGGTATATGTATGTGTGTATCTATATTTGTATATGTGTATATATGTAATAGCTCTTCATAGTAGCAAAGAAAACAAAGTAAGGGCATGTCCAACTATTGGAGGATGGTTAAGGAGATTGCAGTATATGAATGTAACAGAATATTATTGTGTCACATAAAAGGATAAAATGGTCATTTTCAGAAGAAATTGGGATGATCTCTATAAAATGATGCAGAATGGATTTAGTGGAAGTAAAGGGACAATTTATACAATGCTAACAACATGTTAGCGAAAAAAGACTTTGAAAGATGTAAAAGTAAAAGAATGAAAATGGAACAAAATTCCGATATCCTGCTAGAAAGATGATGAGGTTCAATATAGAAAGTTCACTTTTTTTGGAACATAGTCATTACAGGTATTTGTTTGTTTTATTTTGTAGCTATGTATTGCAAGTTTTATTTTTCAGGTTTCATTTTTATTTGCTTAGAGGGTGGAGGTAGTTGGAACAAATTTTTAAAAAAGATAAAGTGCAACAAATAATATTCATGCTATGTCATATTTATGTAAACATACTCTATTGTTGTCTGCTTACTGTGTTACTCTGGAGTCAAACTCAGACTCTAAGCTACATTGTCAAAAGTTGATGGTGGTGGAAAGTTACATTCATCCATGTACATATATGAATTCACATGTATGCCCGTGCACATACACATTGCCCTAACTTAAAGGAATGCTGCTGATATTGTTTGCTACTGAGAATTAATGAGGAGTATTTATTGAAAAAAATCATGTGACAGTAAACACATTAAAATTTTTGAATCACTATATAGAAAAGATACTATACACTAATGTATTCACATATATACATATAAATACATGCATACACACATATGCATACATATGGTTATATGTGTATATGCATAGAGTTATATAGATATATTTATCTGTAGTGACAGATGCTTTCATTTTAGGCATTAATAAAGAAATATCAAAATATACCCTTTAAACAACTTAGGGATCAGACTTAAATAAAATAATTTTAGTCTTATGCAAAAAGTGAAGTAATCACTTCACCTAGACTTCATGTCAATGTAATCTATCCTAAATATCAATGTATACATATATAAATAACATACAAGTAATATATATCTACTATACATATATATTTATTTATTCATATATGTATACAGTGCTAAACATTAGTGATGCTTTAAATTATCAAATATATAACATTTCCACACCCATATATTTATGTGTTTGCCTTTGGTCTTCATGTGATTATCTTGCCTTACATGGGCTCTAAATAGAAAAGATTCCTATAGGTCCTGAGGGACGAGATGCTTGTGATTGTGACTAATGATATGTTTATATCAAGCCCCTCTTACAGGATGTTCATGATTGATAAAATGAGCTCATCCTAATAAATGAAAGAAAAAAATGTGAATAGATGAACAACACATCTATTATGGCTTGCATATTGATGAGAAGATCAATGAATTACTCTAATGGTATCTATTTTTAAGACTGGTACAACTAGGTGTGCCCAAATTTCAATCACAACAGAACAAAGCTAGATTACATTGTACATTGATTTTAGGGATCCTATGCCCATCCCAAGATTGAGTTTCTGATTTAATTATTACCTTCCCACTCTGAAACTTGACCCTGTGCCCATGATCTCCCACTGGCACATCCCTCCAAACCACCAGGCTCTTTCTCCTGTGGGAGAGCTTCTTATTAGGGCCTTTATCTGGGGGAAGGGTCTAGACAGGACATGTTCATTCCCCTTCTTGGCTTTTTAACACTCTGGATATTCTACTTTCCCACATGAGTATCTCCACCCTTACCACACCTCCAAATTTCATCTCCCTTTTCTGTTTTATCTTTCTCCTTTAGAATTTTGTAATTTCCTTGAAGGCAGGGACTGTCATTGTTTTTGTTTTTACAAAGATCTCTGTAACTTAGCACACTTCCTGACACATAGTAAACATTTTATAAATGCTTTAGTGTTTTCCTCTCTCTCTCTCTCTCTCTCTCTCTCTCTCTCTCTCTCTCTCTCTCTCTCTCTCTCTCTCTCTCTCTCTCTCTGTCTTATAATGGAGAATATGCATTATCACAAAAAGAAGCTGGTTATTTATTTATTTAGAGAGTGCTATAGCATAGGACAGCCTACAAATAAAAGAAAAAGTTTTAATGTTCTGCATGTTGTTGTGTGGGTCCTTTGTCACTTATGTATAGAAGAAAATTGGTAAGAATGTTTAACGAGTAGACAGCAATGTCTGACAATCCCTTCTGATAAAAGCAATGCTTACATCTTATCAAATCACAGATCCAATGATAAATAGACTATTTTATGCATAAATTCACCCTCCAGTAAAGCCCCTCTGTGCTTTATCATAATGTTCTTCAAGGCAATACAGAGAAAAGAAAATCCTGGCAGGTCCTATTAAGCTGGAAAGGCTTTGAATGCAACTCCTGGGATGGAAAAATGCATGTCTTTGTACAAGGACAAAGCTAGTGAAACTGATCAGGGCTCATCACTAGATTGTCCACAAGATAATTATTTGGATGGGTTGGGGCAGAGTTGGAAAAGACCATGGTCCCTTAGGAACACCATTTGCTAAAACACAGAAGGACTACTCTCCGCATTGATGAAGACCGACTCTTCTTGAAATATTGAACAATCCCCACAACTACATTAGAATTTACTTTAGAACTGTTATGATTCCTTCTTCTTCTTGAGTTCCCCATAATATTGAAATCAGGAATGGGACTTGTCCCATAAATATAGACTGAATTCCTCTTAACAATAAAAATAGTCATGCATGTATATGCATGTGTATACATACATATATACATACATAAATACATATATACACCCCCGTGTATGTATGTATGTGTGTGTGTGTGTGTGTGTAGAGAGAGGGAAAGAATTGTTATAAGATAATAAAACTAATCTATTATCTATAATCACATGTGTCCTAATATTCCTTTAGACTGAGTAGATTTAAATAATGAACAAAAAGCTGGCTTAAGAACTTGAAGACTTGAGTTCAAATCTTGCTTCTGACCCAGGCTATGTGAGCAGAAGGAACTTAATACTTAAGTGCTTCCAAGCAATTCTCAGTGACTGGAAATTGAAGAATTTAACACCTACAATGACAACAGCAATAATGTTCTGCATTTCTACAAGCACATGCCTTAGCAGGAAGCATCCCATATCAATGAAGTCACAGTTCCAGAATTCTTTTTTTTTTTCTGTTAAGTCACAACCCCCTCTCATTAAACTAACCTATTTTAAATCTTTAAAATTAAGTACTTGGCATTATATAATGGTAAATGGGCATTATATGTATGCAAGCATATGCAATTATACACACAAGTGTATATAGCTGTACACATATATGCACATAAAGATATATGTTATATAGGTAGGATGGAGCATATCTAAATACCCTTAAAACCTAAAAAGGCATATCTTTTGTAAAGTAAAATTTCCATTAGTAGAATGGGAAACCTTTGTAGGGAAAAAAGGGAAGAAGTCATTGAAAGCTTCATGGAAAAGCTCTTAAATTTTGGATTGGGAGAAAGGTACAAGAAAATGTGGGCCAAGAAGGAATATAAGAAAAAGACCTTGAGGGTGTCTGAATTTGTGTATGTTCTAGTTATCCCACAGTCTAGAAAAAGGGAGGGGAACCTGCTACCACAAGGTCACTTGTGTCCATCCAGATCCTCGGGTGTGGCTTTGGACTTAGTCCAAGTTTTACAGAACAAATCCTTTTGTTAAGGGGATTGTTCTGCCAGGTTTGCACTCAGTCAAAGAGCTGCATTTGAGGACATGTGACCTTATGGCAGCAGGTTCCCCATCACTTGTCTAGAAAGTAGAATATGGTGAATTTAGGGCTGCATGTAGACACAAGTTATTTGTCCATGCTATTCATGTTGGCAGGAAATTATAAAACATTCTCCCTTTCTCTTTTTATCAGTCTATCATTCAGGTAACAGTCATTTAAGTGCCTACTATGGGCCAGGTACTTCACTAGGTGCTAAGGATATAAAGGAAAGGGGAAAAAAAGAATCCCTGCTCTCAAGTCAAGAGACTTATAGTTTAATGGGAAAGAAAGTATGGAAACAATTATGTAAACCTATGATATGTAGAGGAGAAATTGGAAATAATCAAGAGATGAAAGGAACTATGGGGGACTCGGGACTAAGGGGAATTGAAAAGGTTTTCGATAAAATAAAATTCTGATAGTCTCCCATGGTCAAGCTTTCATCATAGGCAATGAAGGAGACGCATTGTGAAGGAATGGAGAAAAGGTGGATATAAGTGAGGAGACCAACATCTCTCCCACAAAGTCCACAACTTGAATAACTCATGTCAATGCTGTGTATTGTTGAGCTTTGTGGCTACAGCTGATTTTCCTGCTCATACTGAATTCAATCCAATTCATAAAATTGATAAGACTGTACCTTGTTCAGGAAATGAAAGTTACTTTCATATATTTCATAAAATGCCCAGTTTGTGCCCATTTCCTACCTTGTTTACCTATTTTACTAGCTCAGGAAATCATAAGCAGCTGGTTTGGGGAATCACACACAATTTTGCTATGTGATTCTTCTATGTGCATTTTCTATCAGAGCACTGACAATCCCATCAAAATGAAAATATGGAACCCATTCAAATAATCAGCTAATTTCCAGAAACACATAAATCAATGCATTTTTAGATGTGACGTACTATCATACCATCATTTTAATGTCAACTGTTACATAGTGTATAGAGTATTGGTCTGGGATACAATAAAATCTATGTGCAGCTCCCATATCTGACACTGATTGGCTGTATGACCTTGAGGAGGTCAATTTGCTTCTATGTACATTACTTTATTCATCTATAAAATGGGGATAATCATGCGAGTACAGTTAAGCACCAGTTCATGAAAATAATGAATCCCCTGAAGTGGTTGCATGTATTTAGATTTGCACTGAAGTGATAATTATGTAAATGTAGTAATTTTAAATAAGAAATGTGAATTTAAATAATATGACCACTTTAGGGGATTCTTTATTCTCACTAATTACAACCCAGGTGAACTGCCAGTTTAACAGGGTTGTTTTGAGATTCAAATAACATAATGCATGCAAAGGACTTTGTTTAATTTAAGGAGGAAATATTACCATGTAAATAGTAAGTAGTAGCAGTAAGTGTCACCATCCACATTTTCTTTATGTCAGATGTCGAAAATAATGGGCTATATATTTCCTCTGTGTGTGTGTGTGTTTGTGTATGTGCTTGTTAATATGAATACTCCAAAGTTCTAAGATTTAATCAGTATCATCATTCTTATGGAAACTCCTTAAATTAACACATTCCTCAGTTAATTTAGGATTTAGGAATTATGTCTTAGGGAAACTGACCCTAAGACACATCGATGTTGAGTGATTTACCTAGTCACATGCTGATGTTAAGTTGCAAATGAGGCAATGAAGTGACACAGTGAACACCAGCCTTGAGTCAGGAGAACCTGAATTCAAATCCCACCTCACACACTTACTAGCTTTGTGACTCTGAAGAAGTCATTTGACCTTGATCCCCTCCACATACATATGCACACACACACACACACACACACACACACACAAATACATACAGAGTTTCAGAGTCAGGATCTGAATCCATTTCTCCCTGATGAGACAGCATAGTGCGGTGAAATGAGATTCTAATTTTCCCACTTATGCCTTTGTGACCCTAAATTAATCACCTCAGTTCTCTAGACCTCAGTTCTGTCTTTTGTAAGATAAAGAGAATAGACCAGATAAGCTCTAATATCCTTTCCTGACCTAAATCTATGATGCTGTGATTCCAAGTACAGGGCTGTATCCTTTATATTATATTGGTCTGTGTGTGTGTGTGTGTGTGTGTGTGTGTGTCTGTGTGTGCGCATTTATGTGAATATCTATATATCTATCTCTATCTCTTTCTATCTCTATCTCTATCTCATTTTGAAGAAGAGATGTTTTTTAATTGGCTACTAAGATAAAACTGAAACCACATTCAAAGTTACTAAGAATCTTAAGTACTTTCTCTTTTCTACCTAATTGCACTCCAGTAAGGTGGCAAGGATGGTTCGAAGACCTTAACAAAGATGTAAACCCTTAACACTCCACTCATGTCCCCATCATATGATCAACAAAGGTCCTCCCCCTCTCGCTAGTGTGTCCTTTCTTTCCTTAACTGAAGGAGTATAAAAGATAGAGCGCACTAGGCTATGATCCTATAAGTCTGATCAGGTCAGGAGAGTGTTGCCAAAGTCTGGGCTCTGTAGTTCAAGCTGAAATTTTTGGTCTACTTGCTCAGCCCAAAGGGATGACCTCTTCATTTGGTCCTTGAAATGAGAAGCCAGAAGGAAATTGCAGATAAATGGAAATATATATTTAGCATGTGACTTCTCATCATGGCAGATAAAGAAATTTATTTTATTAAAAATCAAAAAACAATAAAGAACATTTTTTTAAGTATGTGCAAAAACACCGTGATGAAAGTCGTTAAAGCTTATTTCCCAGCATCTATTGTATAGGATGATGAGAGTTAGAAAAATCTTAAAACAACTCGACATGGCCCAACAATTTAAATCAAGATATAATGGGTAGTAAGAGGTGAGGCTGCTGAAAAATACTTTTGAACATATGGTTTAACAGTAAGGAATGACAGCCATCAGAGACTTAGAGAACAGATAAAAGAATAAAACATATTCACCACTAATACATTCTTCAAAAAAAGTATCGGATGGTGCTATACATTGAATTTTAGAGAACAGAATTCACATTTTACAGATAGGAATTACTTATTACAGTGTGATGATCATTTCTTAATCACGTTTCCATTATCGGATGGCAAAATTGTCAGGACAAAGATAAAAATTAATGTGGATCTAGAGGAAAGAAAAAAATATGACACACAATTAAAACAGCTTAAAACAGGCCTACCAAGTTATAAATTCCGAACAAGAAAACAATGTGACAAAAATAATGAAGAATGTATGTCAGAATCAAGAAAACCTGTGTTCAAGCCCAGCTTCTTCCAAATACTGGTTATGTGACCTTGTACAAAGCACAACCTCTTGGAATCCCTAGACAACTTCCTAGAATGCAACATCCCAGATTTTCTAATTTTCATTGTTAGAAGTTTTTCCATAAGGAGTTCACTATACTTATATCTAGTAGGTCTGGACTCTCCAAAAAATTATGCTGAAATATTGATGGTCAAAAGTAAGAGTAATATTGATTATTTCATGGGAAAAAAGTTTGTTTAACATAAATCAATAAAACAAAATAGGATTCAAAGTGATAAAATACTGCATTGATAAAAAATATTTGCTTTTCTTGCCAAGTGAATTGAAATCAAGATAGATAGAAATGAAAAGCAACACTGGTTTATAATGAAAACTTGACTGTAAATGTCATATTTTGATATAATATTAACAATTTTTAACAGTATTACTTCATATATTACAGAAAAAAAGGAATGTGAAACTAGATGAAAGAAAACTACACAAGGAATTACTGTGACAAGTCTTTCCAAGGTCATTTAAAAGAAAATTGGAAGGATCAACAATTAAAAACCCCCACATATGCACACACACGCACATTAGAAAAGATCAGATTTTTAAAAATAAATTCCTTTCATCTTCAAAAACATTTTATTCTAAATTAACAGTTTTTCATAAATGTCTGGTGTAAAGGAAAATTTAACTAAAATGAACAGTAGGAAAAGTATCTGGGTGAGACAGGTGTAAGTTTAAAAGCTCATCCATGCAGGAAGAAAATATGGTAAAGATAATTAATTGCCAGTTTTTTAAGATATCAAAAAAAGAGGAAGGTAGAAAATACGTAAAACAAATTTGAACATTATCACTACCCAGAAAAGGCAACCAGGGAACACCATTAATTATTAGCCTATGTGCTTACTTTACCGAGTATAATAAAATTTTATTAGAAACATTTACATATGAATCAAGGGTATTCTTGGTGAGAGTCTTAGAAAAAAATAAATAGATTTACACAAGATATATCTCATACAAAAATGAAAATGACATTGCATAGTAGACCATATCACTTAAAACTGAACATTTGATTGAAAGATGTAGAGACTACAAGATCCCACTGGGCTTATTGCTTGTAGACTATTTTTTTTAAAACATTTGACTTAAGAGAGATAAAGGGAAAAAAGTAAGGTGTTACAGGTTCATCTTCACATGTTTTTGAAGGAATTATAAAAGATTCTTAGAATAATTAATAGCACAGAAAATCCAAGAGACTAGTACTTTGTAAATTGTGTATGTATTTCTTGGAACACTTTGGCATTCTAATGAAGAGTATGGACTCAGTTAAAAAAATATATTAAAAAATAGTTCAAGTAAATTCTGGATTTCAGTTACATTTTAGTGAGAACATGTATGTTTTCTAATTTGATTCAACACTTGAAATTTGTCCATGGATTCAGGTATGAACCTCTGATCTAGAGCAACTCTCAGTAAAGAGAGTTGACATTGGCATTGAACAGGTATACCACAAAGTCTAAGAGAAATTCCCTAAAGATGGAGAGATGCTATGTATTCTCTTATCTGAAGATGTTGGGTGTTGTCCTAACTGCAGCAAAATGTTCAAATTCCAGATGGTAATGTATCTGTGGCTGCCTATCACTTTGATAAGTAGTTCACAGGAGGTCCTTCCAGTGTTCTAGGGGCCTCCTTCAATTTTGTATGAATACATATTAATAATGTAGCTTGGTAGATAGATAGACACATGATGTACGACACATCTATGCTATAGGATATACATATGCGTAATAAATATCACATGCACGTATATATGCATATAAGTATACATGTTTTGCTCACAAATGTGTAGAGTGTTTACTCTCATGAGCTATTCTAAGTAAATACTGGATGTGATTTCATTAGTTGATCATTTTTTCTAATGACTAATAAATAATTAATAATTACAACCACCATAACCACAATCATTTATTAAATGGCTTGTATGTTCCAAGCACACAGGAACTGAATATAAGACCCTAGCTTTGAAATCATAGAATTAGAGGCAGAATGGTTTTAGAGGTCTAAACTTTTCTCCTCATTCTACAAATGCGAAAATTAAGGCCCAGAGATCTGAAGTGATAGATTGATCTAGAATTCCCAAGCTGTAAGTGGCAAGGTCAGAATTCCCATAAGTAAATCCATCACTATTTTCACTTTCCATTCAAAAAATGGCTCTTGATCATCGCTCCACCATAGCTGTAACATTCTATGTAGCGAATCTATCTCTCTTTATCTTAGTTGAAAGCTTGATTAAAAGTTATTCCACATGACTACTGCATTTTGGATCTCAACCTTTGGCAGCTCAAAACTGCTCAGACACTATTTCTCTTCATCTCTCACTATGCAGTTCCTCTTTGTTTCCTCTATTCCTTTCTATCCCCTTTGCTCCCCCTATTCCCAAAAAACCAAATAAACAGGGTTCTTGTCTTTTCTAAGTAATAAAATGTCTCCCGTGTCAACAGATCAGTCTCCTGGGAAAAGAATTCCTGGTAAAACATTCTTCTGCCTGCTCTAGGTTAGAAATTATATATTATTATCCAATCCTCTTTCATTAACTTTGATGAATCTGCATGAATTCATTCATCCATGTAGGTATTCAGTTGGGGAAAAATATTGATTTTTTTAAATGCAATATCCAAAAACCTACTTCTGTTTTTGTTTTATAAAATGTTTCTCTTAATATAAATAGTTTTAAACTGAAAACTTAGCAAGTTTTAAGACCAGATAATGAAAGAGGAATTTTACCGTTCAGATCTTGACAAGTTATAAGTCTCTGTCTGCTATCTGTGAGCAACATATCTCTAGAAACAAAACTATCAACACTATTTTTCAAGTCATTTGGGAGAAGAGATTGCAAAATCTCCCATGACAAATCTTGTGTTTAAGGGGGAAAAAATCCTTCAAACTTTAAAAAAAAATCATTCCTGAGGTACTAAGTAGAAGAAAGAGATAGATCAGCTTGCACATTATGTGTGGATATCCTCTTTGATGATTGTTTGTTTTTCTGTGTCATTTCACAGTATCATTTTTAAGTTGGAAAAGAGATACTGAACAAAGTGGTTTAACTCAGAAGGGATGCAATTGCATTTTTGAGCAATTTCTTCTGTTTATTTAAAATTCCTTAAAAGTAGGGCAACATTCTCCTTCTCCAACTCTTTTTTCTTTCCTTTTTGTCTTTCTTCTACTCCTCCCCATCCCCATCCTTCCCCTTTCCTTCCTCCTTCCTCCCTTCCTATCCTAGATAATGTAATGGTGGAGACAGCTGAGGAAGCCACAGAGCCGTCCAAGGCAGACATCATGGGGCTGCGACAGGACATGTTCTCCAAAATGGCCAAGTATTTAACAGGCGATTTGACAGCCATGAGTGATGACTATAAACTTCTGAAAAAAATATGAACCAATGAGTACCCTGAAGTATCTAGAAATGAAAGATATAGCAGCAAACGTAAGCAGATGCCTAAAGGACTTAAACCAGTTATCTGCAGCACTTCCATTTTATATAGATCAGATCACTTTAATTGAGGAGTAAGTAGTAGCTCTGGAGTAGGCAGCTTACAAGTTGGATGCACTTTCAAAGAACCTAGAAGTAAAGGATAAGAACTTAGAAAGGCGATGAAAGACTTCTTTAGCACAAAGACTTTAACTACAAGAATGTTTTCTAAGAACTGAAGTAAGTGGGATGCAACTTATCACTAGGCTTCAATTCCATAAAAGGAAGCAGAATTACTCATCCAAGGAGAATCCCACCTCCTAACTTTGGTTGGATGTGTGACTTTGGACATGCCCTCATGTGTTCCTAAACCTGTACCTCCTGGAATCTCATCTTATCGGGTCCTTCATTGTGTGCCCTGGACCGAGGTTCAGAAATTAGAATCAACCCCATGTAGAGCATACATAGATGAGAGGCTCTGACCTTCCTATCTCTTCCTTCTTTACTTTTCCCTAAGACTCTTCCCACCACCTTCATAAATTGTTCTTCAATTTTAATAATAAATACTGACTCGTGACCCTCAAAAAAAAAAGGCAACATAAAGTCCCTTAGAGTAGTTGAGGGGTGTGCATATTTTGGTGATGGGGGAGGGGTTGGGTAATATTAGAACGTAAGAATCTTTACTTTTAGAAACATTTTCACATTTTTATCATTCACTGTCACTTGTTTACTCTTTAACTGCTCCTTTTGGGCTACTATAAATAGTCTTTCCAAATCTCAGAGCCTATACTTCTGATTAAATGAGCATTCCTCACAGAACTCATTAACAAGGAGGATTATGGAAAGTGTTCTTTCTAGTCAGATTTTAAGAGAGAGGAGAGTCGATGATAGAGATATAGAGACACAGATTCAAAGAGACACAGACTGAAAGGACGTTTATGGAGATAGATTTTCTTAGATGGTTGAAGAACTGCTTTAAATTAAATGCAGGAGTACAGATCAAATAATCTTTTAATTCATTCATCATTGCTCTCAGCCACTATATCTTAGGTACCATCTAGTCCTGGGATAGTAGTATTCTACAGCCAATTATCACAGATTAGCCCAAAAGTTACCAAAAGAAGTCTTCCCTCATTGTTGTTGTAATTGTAGCAACTCTGTAACACTCCAAATTGCAAAACTGTGACCAGTTGGCATTGGAGAGGAAGTTCCCATACACAGAGCTCCTTACAATAATCAAATTAACAGTCCAGATTTTTTTAGTTTAACATTATTCGCATACTTCAAATAAAATATGAATAGAAGGAATATATACTTTCCAGACTTGCCATTTTATAAATCTCCTTGAAAGAACAGTAGTTGGTGGCATGAGCACTGAATTCAAAATGGAAGAACGGAGTTACAAATCCCTGCTTTGTCATTTACTGCCTTAGGACACTGAGCAAATCATTGAACCTCTGGGTCTCAGCTTCACCCTCTAGAAAATTAGGGGTGCCCCAGATAATCACTAAGAATTTTTCTTGTCCTAGATCCATGGAATAGTGATTCCATGACCATGAGACTTATAATTATAAAGATATATTATGTCTGTGCAAAGGAAGGACACTGGATGATGTGGGATTCCATGTTGATATAGTGGGAAGAGATGAGTTGAAGAGCCTAGGAAGTGTCAGTTAATTCTCTATCAATAGTAGCCTCACCCACTTACATTTAAAGAGATTAACCTGTTTTTGTTATCTAGGAAATTCCACCTGCTTCTTTCCCTTATCCATCATATTTACAGTAGAAATTATTTTTTTCTTTCCTTCCTTCTCACATTCTTTCTTTTCTTCTTCCTTCCCTTGTCCTTCCTCCCTTGCTTCCTTCTTGCCTTCCATACTTCCTTCTCACCCTCCTTGTGACATTGGACATGCTATATTTTTTTGATATCCCAATATATTGGATGTGCAAGTATCCTTTAGAGATAGGGATAATTACAATAAAACACATATCACAACAAATCTAGTAATACATTTTTTTTTGTTTTCCCAGTCAATGCAAAAGTTTACACTATACTGTCATCCATTAAGTGTGTAATAGCATTATATCTAAAAAGATATATATTTTTTAATTGAAAGGTTCATTAATGCTAAAAATACTAATCATCATCTGATCTTTCAATTAGTCACAGTTTTTTTTCTTTTCTTTCTGGTGGAGGGCCTTCCTGCAATGTGAATGGCTGCTGACTACTTAGATGGTTGCTACTGAAGGTTTGGCAATTTCTAAAATAACACAACAATGAAGTTTGCTGCATTGATTAACGTTTCCTTTCACTTGAACCCTTCAAGGCTATTGTAGGGTTATTAATCTGGCCTAATTTCACTTTTATTGTAAAACTAGGAATAGGGGAAATCTTAGGAGAGGGAGAGAGATGGGGAAGAGTAGATTGGTGGAGCAGTCAGAACACAAAACATTTGTCGATTAAGTTCTCTTATATAGGCATGAACCATGGTGCCCCAAAACAATAGTAACATCGAAGATCATGAGTCATAGATCACACATTATATTGACAAACATAAAAATAATAATGAAAACATTTGAAATATTCTGAGAAAAACGAAAATGTGACACAGAAACACGATGTCAGCAGGTGTTGTTGGAAAAAGTGGTGCTGATAGAGTTGCTTGATGGGATGGGGGGAACGGGAGGTTGACATAAACCTTCAATTTGTACCAAAAAACACCGTATCCATGAAGCACAATAAAGCAAAATGCAATGAAGCGAGGTATGTCCTCCACTTTCCCAGGGGGCAGTATTTCAAGGAGTTAAAAAAATAAAATAAAATAAAATTTATAAATAAATGAATAATATATATGTATATAATGTATATAATATGTAAATAATAATAAATTTATAAAGTAAAATAAAAATGTATATAATTAACTACCAAATTTACATTCCATAGGATATTTATTGTTAATTATAAAATATATGTAGTTTCATAATGAATGAAATACAAGTGCACTTAAGTGATTTTTTTAATAAAGCAACCATTTAACAAGATGATAAAGTACTTATTAAGTATAGAGTTTTTTGGTAGGAAATAGAGATATAAAGGGAAAAAATCCACACTTTAAAGAAGCTTCTTATATTTATTTTTTTTCTTATTTTTCAAAGTAATGATCAACTTTCTGGCATGTCTTATTTAGATTCTATTTTCAATTCACAAAAAAGAACTTTCTCTCCTTCCCTCCCACCCCCGTGCAAAAAAAATAAAATAAAACAAACAGGAACTCAAAAACAAACATAGATATAGTATAACAAATTACAGTATTATCCATTACTGGAAAATATGTCACATTCTATATATTTTCTCCATCACTACATCATTATCTTCTCTCTCTCTCTCTCTCTCTCTCTCTCTCTCTCTCTCTCTCTCTCTCTCTCTCTTTCTCTTTCTCTTTCTTGTCTATCTCTTTCTTGTTACTTCATAATCAATCCTCTAGAATAAGTGTTGATTATAGTGTTGATCAGTCTTTCTTAGTTAATTTTTGTAATGCTATTATTAATGTGTATATTAGTCCCTTGGTTCTGCTTTTCATTTTAATAAGAAGAGTAAAACTCACATGTGTATGTCAATAGGTTCAGAAAAGGTTTCTAACCAAATGTGACACCCAGGGGGTGGAGTCATGATGGCAGAGTAGAAAGATGTATATACTCTAGCTCTTCCCTCATGGCCCATAAAATACCTGTAAAGAAAGACTCTCAACAAATTCTAGAGCAGCAGAAGCCACAGAACAAAGGAGTGGAGAAGATTTCCAGCCCAGGGTGACCTTGAAGGCCAATGGGAAACGTCTGTCACAACACACGCAGAGCAGAGCACAGCTCAGTCTTAGCCATGTGGCACTAGGTGCAGCAGGACTGGAGCAGGCTTTGGGAACAGAATCCCTGGCAGCAGCAGCAGTTCCAAAATCCCCTAATCCACAGGCACCAAATATCAGCGAGAGGGCTTTTTCAATCAGAGTGAGAAGGGAACAGGATCCTCCCCAAGTCCTGGCCCCAGATGATGATGCTGGCAGAAGCAGCATCAGGTGGCAGTACACTCTGGAGGCCACAGCAGCATCCAGGGTCCATTGTTGGTGGGACTCAGCTTAAAGGCCTTGGGGGAATTGAGCAGCTGGCCTGAACCTCAGTGCTGAGCATTATCCTGGGACGTGGTGGAGCTGGAGATCCCTAAGGAGTCAACTTCTCTCCTTTGATTGCGCCACCTTGGAGGAACTGAGAGCTTACAGGTCCCCAGAGTATATCCTACTCTTGATAAGGACCCAAAAGTCAAGTAATTGGTTTGGAAAATGCCCAGAAAAGTGAAAAAAAATAATAGTATAGAAAGTTCCTTGGTGAACAAGTATTCTCTCCCATCCTGTCTGATAGGGAAGAACAATGTTTACTATCAGGGGAAGACATAAAAGTCAAGGCTTCTGCTGCTCTAGAATTTGTTGAGAGTCTGTCTTTACAGGTATTTTATGGGCTGTGGGGGAAGAGCTAGAGTATATGCATCTTTCTACTCTGCCATCTTGACTCCATCTCCTGGGTGTTACATTTTGTTAGAAGCCTATTCTGAATCTATTGATACATGCATATGAGATTTACTCTTCTTATTAAAATGAAAAGCAGAACCAAGGGACTAATATACACATTAATAATAGCACTACAAAAATTAACTAAGAAAGAATGATCAACACTATAATCAACAATTATTCTAGAGGATTGATTATGAAGTAACGAGAGAAAGATGAGAGAGAGAGAGAGAGAGAGAGAGAGAGAGAGAGAGAGAGAGAGAGAGAGAGAGATAACGTAATGATGGAGAAAATATATAGAATGTGACATATTTTCCAGTTATGGATAATACTGTAATTTGTTATACTATATCAATGTTAGTTTTAGAGTTCCTGTTTGTTTTATTTTATTTTTTGCATGGGGGTGGGAGGGAAAGAGAGAAAGTTCTTCCTTGTGGATTGAAAATAAAATCTAAATAAAAAATGCTGAAGAAGATAATACTTTTAAAAATGGGCAAACTCAATTGGCAAAAGAGGTCCAAAAAGCCAATAAGGAGAAGAATGCTTTAAAAGCAGAATTAGTCAAATGAAAAAGGAGGTGCAGAAGCTCACTGAAGAAAATAGCTCTTTAAAATTTAGAATGGAAGAGATGGAAGCTAATGACTTTATGAGAAACCAAGAAATTACAAAACAAAAGCAAAAGAATGAAAGAACTGGAAGATAATGAAAAATATCTCATTGGAAAAACAACTAAACTGGAAAATTGCTCCAGGAGACAATTTATAAATTATGGGCTGAAAACCATGATCACAAAAAGAACCCAGACATCACCTTTCATGAAATTATGAAGGAAAACTGCCCCGATGTTCTTGAACCAGAAGGCAGAATAAATATTGAAAGAATCCACTGATGGCCTCCTGAAAGATATCCAAAAAGAGAAACTCCTAGGAATTTGTAGCCAACTTCCAGAGTTCCCAGGTCAAGGAGAAAATATCACAAGTACTTAGAAAAAAACAATTCTAGTATTGTGGAAATATAATCAGGATAATAGAAGATCAAGCAGTATCCGCATTAAGGGATTGAAGGGCTTGGAATATGATATTCCAGAAGTCAAAAAACTAGAATGAAAACCAAGAATCACCTACCTAGCAAAACTGAATATAATGCTTCAGAGGAAAAAATGGTCATTCAATGAAATAGAGGACTTTCAAGCATTCTTGATAAAAAGACCAGAGGTGAAAAGAAAATTTGACTTTCAAACACAAGAATGAAGAGAAGCATGAAAAAGTAAACAAGAAAGAGAAATCACAATGGACTTACTAGAGTTGAATTGTTTATATTTCCTAAATGGAACGATAATATTTGTAACTTTTAAAATTTTTCTCAGTATCTGGGAAGTTGGATGGATTACACACACACACACACACACACACACACACACACACACACGCATGCATGCATGCACACATGCACATACACACATGTATGGAGACAGAGAGACAAAGAGACAGAGAGACAGAGACAGAGAGAGGCAGAGAGACAGAGAGCACTAGGTGAGTTGAATAGGAAGGGATCATATCTAAAAAAATAAAATTAAGAAGTGAGAGAAAAATGTATTGGGAGGAGAAAGGGAGTAAAGGAATGGGGCAAATTATCTCTCATAGAAGAGGCAAGAAAAAGTTTTCTCAATGTAAGGGAAAAGGGGGAGATGAGAGGGAAAAATTGAAGCTTACTCTCATCACATTTGACTCAAGGAAGGAGTAGCATGTACACTCAATTTGGAATGAAAATCTGTCTTACACTACAGGAAGGTAGGAAAGAAGGTGATAAATGGGGTGTGGAGGATAATGAAAGGGAGGGTGAATGTGATGAGGGAGCAATGAGAAGTAAACACTCTTGGGGAGGAACAAGGTCAAAAGAGAGAATAGAAGAAATGGAGGGCAGGATAGGATGGAGGGAAATGTAGTTAGTTTTACACAACATGACTGTAGGAAGTCATTTGCAAAACTTCACATATATAGCCTACGCTGAATTTCTTGCCTCTCAGTGGGGATGGATGGGGAGGGAGGAAGGAAGAGAAGTTGAAACTCAAAGGTTTAGGAACAAATGTTGAAAATTATTTTTGGGTGCAACTGAAAAGTAGGAAATACGGGTAATGGGGTATAGAAATTTATCTTGCCCTATAGGACAATAGAGAAGACGGGGATAAGGGAATGAGGAGTATGATAGAAGGGAAGGTACAATCAGTGGTGGGAAGAGGGGAAAAATGGGGAGAAAATTTGGAACTCAAAATTTTGTGGAAATGAATATTGAAAACTTAAAAAATGTACTGCATAAAAATTGGGGGGGGGGGGACAAACCAATAGGTAGAATTATCTAGACATTTCCTAACTCTTTTGAGTATTTTCTAACAAAAACCAGAAAGCAACCCTCTCTATAATGAAAATAAGCTAGAAGCCTGTCCAATAAGAGCAAGAGTAAAACAAAGATATCCATCATCATCAATACTACTTAGTTTAGTTATAAATATTATTTGAAAAATATAAGGAAAGAAGCAAAGAGTATTGTTTTGCACATTAAATAACAATTTACATACAGTGCCCTAGAGAGAAAATAAAATTATTCGAATGAAAATTTGAACAAACTTTTTGGTGTTCAGTTTTATCCAATTCTTTGCTACCCCATTGGGGGTTTTCTTGGCAAACATCCTGACTTGTTTTGTCATTTCCTTCTCTAGCTCATTTAATAGATGAAGAACTGAGGTAAACAGGGTTAAAAGCCTTGCCTGGGGATATAAATCTAGTAAGTGTCTAAGTTTATATTTGAACTCAGGAAGAACATTCTTTCCAACTCCAGGCTCCACACTCTGTCCACTCCACCACCTAGCTTTCCCCTAGGAAAATAGCATATATAGAATAAGTTCACACACATCACAAACATTTCAATATCATATTCTCAGTGAATATATATATTCCAATATTATTATTCCTACCATGTGAGGGTCTTATTATTATTTTAGTGGAGGCATAATTCACCAAAAGTTTGTGAAATATTAGAGTAGATTTGATCTCTATGTTCTTTTCCATTTTTCAAACTTCGTGATTGTCTATTTAATCATGATATCGATTTTTTTTTTTGGATTTAGAGTGAGGTACAGTATAAGGAGCCAGTTTGTAAGAACTGTCATAGTTCTGAGTCTGATTCATCAAGTGATATTGAGCTGGTTACTTCTCTGTCTGGCCTCAGTCTCCTCATCTGCCCAATGTGAGATTTGGATTGCAAAAACTCTGACGTTTTCTACAACCCAGAAAACTTATGATTCAAAATAATATTAATTGCCTATTAGTTTATCACCAATTGCATAGTAAACCTCAGGTTTTCTTAAGTATTAAACTTTTTGCTAATCTGTGGAAACATAAAGCTTACTTATTTACATGGTAATTATAATAAAGTCTTCATGCAACTTAAAGTTGTGTTTCTCTCTTTCTTTGCTACCTTATGAAGTTGGGCAAGGACAGGGTCATATGAAATTAATGCATAAGAATATTATTTCTTTACTCACTATTACTTTTGTATTCCCTCTAAAATAATGCCCTTTCTACTTTCATTTTAATTATTAAATCCACAAGTATAAGAAAAAATTTTTATGAGATGAAGTCAGTCCAATAGTTTACAAGACATTCTGTAGGAAGGGTCTCCTACAGATACTGAGAGTGAGTATGAATGTTCTATTGTCAATTTTCTGGCACTGGGGTGGATCATTCTTATTATTCAGAGTTTAAGGACCTTTTAGTGCTACTGTCACATCTGCTACTATAGTTATTATGTGTATTCCTCTGTTGATTCCCCTTCTCTTACTATGAATTTATTCATAAATGTCTTCTCATGTTTTTTAGCATTCCTCATGTTCATCACTTTTTATGTTGCTATAACACCTCAATCCACCCTATGGTTTGTTCTGTTATTACTTCAAAACCATTTTAATTTTCAAAAGTTCAATGTTGTTGTCTCCTTTGGTGTAATTTTCCATAAGAAATTGTTCTAGATCATTTTCAGTTTCACTGGAATCGCTATGTACTTGCTTTTGAATAATTTCTTATATTTCATTTTTAATCTTTGCCTTGAATATTTCTAGAGTGTGTTTTTTTCAGCAAGTAAGATATTCCAGATGTTATTGCTAAGGTTAGAAATGACTAAGGGTCTAGAAAGACTTGAGAAAGATAAGAATTCACTTTTTTTAAAATTTTATTTTTCATATCACATAAAACAATTCCAACTTTTGGTCAGATGATACCTCTTTTAAAGCAATTACAATACAGACCACAAATGAAATTTTTTTTAAAATATTAATCAACTGAGACACAAATAATAATTCTGTATTCTAACTTCATAGCCCTTGACCTAATTGTCTCCACACTATTACTAAGAATTTAAGCACCCTAACATTGTTGTTGGTCTAAAGTCCTAAGCCTAATAGCTTAATTTTAGACTTAACTGTAGATGTTCCCCTACCAACAATCTATTATTTAATAGATCTGGTATTAAGCTTATAAACCTTTCACTATAGAAAATTGCCAGGAAGAGCAGGGACATTGCAGGGAAACAGTATCTCCCCAACTTCATGGCAGTTCCAGGTAGGAGTAGCTTGTCAACTTGCATTCAGTCAGGTTTAAAATCTGCCAGGTACCAGTGGGGAAATTGAGTCAGGAGAATCCTTCCTCAGCCCAGGCTGAACAGCTGCTCACCCACCTTTCCCATGAGACCACCTTTTTCAGTTCATACCAGCATCTCACAGGCTTACTGGCATCATGGATTGGAGGCTCAGATTGCCTTTCTTGCTATCCATACCTAGAGTTAGACTCAGAAGAACAGTCACTTAACAGTCTCATAGCATCTTAAAATAGCAAGTTCCAATAGGCAGGTTTCAGATATGAGTATAAATTCACATTGGCTAAGGAACATCTTTTGAGGCAAGTCTTAAGTGGCTTACATGACTTTCTATACCTGTTCTAGTTTCTGCTTTAAATAACAATCATAAAATCAAATTTACCATTAAAACTTTAACTTTTCCATCAGTGCCAAATTTTACCTGAAATTACCTGCCTCTAGGAAACTTAGATGAAAATTCTTTTCCCCAAACTAAAAATGTCTCTGATTTAGTTCAATTGTTTTCAAACTAATTGCTTTTACATCACCTTGTAACATGTCCATTTTTCTCCCAATCTCTCCCCTCCCCCACCCCCTAATAACTTGCATTCTGATTACCCCTACCCTCGATGAGCCCTCCCTTCTATCACACCCCACCCTTTCTTTATCCCCATCTTCTTTCTTTTCTCATAGGGCAAGATAAATTCCTATACCCCATTACCTGTGTTTCTTATTTCCCAGTTATATGCAATAATAATTCTCAACATTCGTTTCTAATACTTTGAATTCCAACTTCTCTCCCTCCCTCCCTCCCTCCCTCACTAACCATCCCCACTGAGAAGGCAAGCAATAAAATGCAGACTAAATATATAGAGTTTTGCAAAAGATTTCCATAATAATCATGTTGTGTAATACTAAGTATATTACTCACTATCCTACTCTATTCCTCCTTATTTTTTATTCGCTTGTTGACCTTGTTCCTTCCCAAAAGTGTTTATTTCTAGTTACTCCCTTCTCCCATTTGCCCTCCCTTCTATCATCCCTCTCACCCCACTTGTTGCCTCCTCCAATACTTAGCTATAGGATAAGATAGATTTTCATACGAAATTTAGTGAGCATGTTATTCCCTCCTTAAGCTATATGTGGAGACATTAGTTTCACTTTTCCCCTCTCCTCTTCTCCCTTTTCTCCTCCATTGAACAAGATTTTTCTTTATCTCTTTTTTGAGTTATAGCCTGCCCCATTCCATTTCTCTCTTTCTTCTCCCTGTACTTTCTTCCCTCACCCCTTAATTTTTATTTTATATTTTTTGGTGGATGTCATCTCTTCTGATTCAACACAGCATGTACTCTGTGTGTGTGTGTGTGTGTGTGTGTGTGTGCAATACCTCAACCTACCCAAATACTGAGAAAAGTCTCAAGAGTTCTAAATATTTTCTTTTCATGTTGGAATGTAAACAGTTCAGCTTTAGAAAGGCTTTTATGATTTCTCCATTCTGTTTACCTTTTCATGCTTCTCTTGATTCTTGTCTTTGAAAGTTAAATTTCCTCTTCAGTTTTAGTCTTTTTGTGATGAATGCTTGAAAGTCCTCTATATCATTGAATGACTATTTATTCCCTTGAAATATTATAGTCAGTTTTGCTGGGTAGGTTATTCTTGGTTTTAATCCTAGTTCCTTTACTTCTATAATTTCCTATTCCAAGTCCTTTAATCTCTTAATGTAGAAGCTGCCAGATCCTGTGTTATCCTGATTGTATTTCCACAATACTCAAATTATTTCTTTCTACATGCTTGCAGTATGTTCTCCTTGAAGTGGGAATTCTGAAATTTGGTCACAATATTCCTAAGAGTTTTCTTTTTGGGTCTCTTTCAGGAGGTGATTGGTGGATTCTTTCAATGTTTATTTTGCCCTCTGATTCTAGAATATCAGGACAGTTTTCCATGATAATTTCATGAAACATAATATGTAGGGTTTTTTTTGGTCATGGCTTTCAGGTATTCCCATAATTTTTAAATTGTCTCTCCTGGATCAATTTCCAGGTCAGTTGTTTCTCCATTAAAATGTTTCACATTATTTTCTATTTTTTTCAAACTTTTGTTGTTGTTGTTGTTTTTTAACTGCTTGGTTTATCTCACATTCATTTCCTGGAATTCAATTCTCTCTTTCAGAGAACTATTTTGTCCAGTGAGCTTTAGAACCTTCTCCTCCTTCTGGTTAATTATGATTTTTAATACCTCCTTCTCCTCATTGGTTTCTCGTACCTCTTTTTCTAATTGCTTTAGCCTCTTTTTAAAGGTATTATTTTTCTCATTTTTTTGATTCTCCTTCAACAAGCTGCTAACTCACTTTTCAAGGTCTTTCATTGTCTGAGCCCAATTTAAGTTCACTTTGGAGGCCTTGGAGGCAGTAATCTTAACTTCCTGTGACAGTATGCCTTGGTCTTCCTCATCTGGTAGGATGCGAAGACATACCTGTTCACCAAGAAAGTAACCTTCTATGGTCTTATTTTTTTTCCCTTTTTTGGGCATTTGCCAGGTCAGTTACTTGACTTCTGAATCCTTTGTCAAGAGATGCAACTCAGCTGCTCAGTTCCCCTGGGCTTTGGGTGGTGGTAGGCAGACACTCAGGGCTGGTGTTTAGATTGGTTACTCCCTACTGCCAGAGGCTTTAATCTGAGCTGCCTGGGCAATGGACCTGGATCGCCTGGGCATTGTAGCTGCCTCCACTCTTCTGCTGCCACCTCTGCTATTGCCTGGGGCTATTGCTAGAGGAATCCTTTCCCCCTCTTACCCTCCCACACTGATCTTTGGAGCTTTCTTTGTTGCTTGTAAGTTGAGAAATTCAAGATCCTCCCTGCTGAGGATTCTGCCCTGGAGTCCTGTTCCGGTCCTGTTCCTCCCCATGCAGCATGACCAGGGCAGTGCTCTGCTCTGATCAGTGTCCTGTGAAATAGACATTTCCTTTCAGCCTTCCAGGTTATCTTTGGCTGGAAACCTCTATCACTCTGTTGTTCTATGGCTTCTGCTGCTCTAGATTTTGTTGAGAGTCATTTTTACAGGTATTTTATGGGCTGTGGGGGAAGCACTATAGTATATGCATCTTTCTACTCGGCCATCTTGACTCTGACCACCAATAAGAATTCACTTAATCAACTTGACATTATGCAGTGGTCAAATGTGTCAATGAGTATACGATATCATTGCTTTGGCCATTCACAACAATTTGTACCTTTCCGTCATGTGGGATTTGCTTATATTCTTACATACTTTCATTACAGAGGGTATAACTAACATATGGGTAGCTTCCTTGAGCTCTCTTGATATCACATAAAATTTATGCTGAATACCTATTAGTAATCACTCAGTCTCTGCATATAAGCAATGACCTTTATTTTTGCTAAAATTTGGTGTATTGGATCATAAGCTTAGAATTGGAAGGTTCCTTGGAAAAGATGTTATTCAATTCATTTTATAGTTTAAAAGGTGAGAATTAGAGAGTTTAAGTGATTTAACCAAGTATAAATGGGTTGTAAATGTTAGGTCCAAGAGCAAAATTCAGGACTTCTATGTCCAGGAAATTTTTCTAGGAATAGATATAATTCCATTCCTCCTGGATGATTCTTTGTTTTCAGTATGGTTGCCTGCATGCACAAACCATTCAATTCTCCAATGCCTTCTTTGTCCATTAAGAGACAGAAAATATTCTATCAAATTTCTTCTCACACAAAAGATTATTCATAGAATATTATTGGTAATTGCTTTTGATTTTTAGATTAAACTTAAATTAACTCCCATTGTGTTTGGGTGAAGGAAATAGCTTAATGACTTTTAATAAGTCTTATCTTGTATGAAATTTTACAAACATAAAATACAGGCATGTAACAATTAGTATTACTGTTGTAGAGAGATAAGTGATTTGACTCAAAAAGCAACCATTTACTCAATTCATCACTGACATCTTCAAAGAAACCAAATCCTAGTTCTCCAATTTGTATATGTGATGGTAGAACCACCAATATTCTGGAATTTGAACCACTGCCGTTATGTAAAAATTCATCATAGGAAATTATCTTTTGACTAATAATAAGACCCCACAAGGAAAAAAATTAACCAGTAGCCAAGTTGTCAAGTTCTCTTTTCTGTAACCTACCTTCTCTCTCTCTCTCTCTCTCTCTCTCTCTCTCTCTCTCTCTCTCTCTCTCTCTCTCTCTCGTTCTTTGTATTTTATGTTCTCCTAAAACCTCTTAAGTTCATTCACAGCCTACCTTTTCCTCCCCTCAAAATCCAGATGCTCAATTTATTTATCCCATTAAAACGATATGCCAAAGCAGATGAAAGAGAAATTTGGTTTGATTCAATGTCCCTAAGGATATTGCATTCTTTGTCAGAAAGATACAAAATAGTCAGAATATAACTATAATTCTATAGGTAATGCATAACTATAGTTATAGCTATAACTTTGGTCTATAGATAACCAGACTGCAGATCTCCCTAATTTTACTTTTATTAAAGAGTGAAAAAGAAAGGCTTTTTCTGCTCTAGACCTATGAATTTATGATCCTAAGTACAATAGAAATCTGATGTAACATTGATATTGTAGCCACAGATTTACTCCATTACTGAAGAAATAATTTCAATTTTTAAACTGCCTTCCCAGAAAGACAGGTCCTGTGAATTCCTCCAGTCACCACTGAGGCGATTGATCATTTACTTCAGGTTGAAGCCTATCCCTCCTTAGCTGAACTTCCAACTGAAGAAGAGGTCTTGAGGGTCATTAGGCTCTTTTCATGTGGCAAAGCACCTGGTGGTGATTCTGTTGCAACTGAGATTTACAAGGTAGGGGGACCATTGCTCATACAAAGAGGAAGTTATCACCCAGGAGCTCAAGGATGCCTCCATTGTTCACCTCTAAAGGCAAAGGGAATAGATTGCCCTATGACAATCACACCAGTGTCTCTCTCTTAGTCATTGGTGGCAAAATTCCTGCTAGAGTCCTCCTTAACAGGCTGATCCTTCACCTGGAAGATGGTCATATACGTGAGAGCCAGTATGGCTTCAGAAGGGGTTGAGGAACAGTCAATATGGTGTTTGCTGCCTGACAACACCAGGAGAAATGCCAGGGGCAGAACAGAAGTCTGTACACAACATTTTCAGATCTGACCAAGGCCTTTGACACTTTTAGTTATGAAGGTTCATGGAAAATTATGTCAAAATTTGACTGCCCAGAGAAATTCATCAATATCGCAGGTCAATTTTATGATGACTTATTTACCTGGGTTCCGGAGAGTGAACAATGCCCTTATGCCATCCCAGTCATTAATGGAGTGAAACAGGGCTACATGCTTGCTCCCATGTTTTTTAGCATGATGTTTTCAGCCATGTTGTCAAATGTTTTCAATGAGGATTAACATGGCACCAAGGTCAACTACTATACTGATGGTAAGTTCTTCCATTTGCAAAGGCTGCAAACCAAGATTTTCTGTTTGCAGATGATTGTGCACTCAACATAGCCTTTGAAACTGAGATGCAACAAAGTATGGATCAATTCTCTGCTGCCTATGCTAATTTCGGCCTAATAATTTAACTCCAAGAAAACACAAAGCTACCACCACATCATCCATATGTGGAGCCACCAATTACAACAAATGGAGAAATTTTAAATGATACGGATAAGTTCACTTACCTTGATAGTGTACTTTCCAGGGAGGTACACATTGACAATGAGGCTGATACATGCATTGCCAGAGTTAGCTCAGTGTTTAGGAGGCTCTTAAGAAAAGTTTGGGAAAGAAGAGGTATTAAACTGACTACCAAACTGAAGGTCTACAGAGCCTTTCTGTTGATCTCATTGTTGTATGCCTGGGAAACATGCCTGGGAAACAATCTACCAGTGCCATGCCAGGAAACTGAATTGCTTCCATTTGAACTGTCTTAGGAAGATTCTGAAGATCACCTGGCAGGATAAGGTACTAGACACTGAGGTACTTGTTGGAGTTGAACTGGTAAGCATTCAAACTATGTTTCAGAGAGTGCAACTCAGATTGGCTGGCCATGTTGTTCAAATGCAAAACAAATGCTTGCCAAAGACTCTTTTATGGTGAACTCACATGGGGCAGGTGATCACATGGTGGCCAGAAGAAGAGATACAAAGACACTCCCAAGGTCTGTCTCAAGAACTTTGTATTTGACTGTGCAACATGGGAGACACTGGAACAGGATCACTCAGCATGGCATGCCCACATCAGAAAGGGTGCTGTGCTCTATGAGCAAAGCCGAATTGAGACAGCACAAAGTAAATGTAGAATGTGCAAATTTGGAATATCCACCCCAAAAATTCACATGGACTATCTGTGCACAACCTGTGCATAGCATTGTGAGCTCTTATTGGTCTGATCAGTCACAGTTGGACACAGTAAAACTTCACTTTATCATAATGATGTCATTTTGGTTATCCTTGAAAATGAAGGACAACAACCAACCAATGGATTTACTCCATTACTGAAGAAATAATTTCAATTTTTAAACTGCCTTCCCAGACAGACAGGTCCTGTGAATTACTTAGCTGATAAAATACTGAGAATGAACTTAATTCCCACAACAGATACATCATACTATACTAATAGAAGACACCAAGGGTATTTATTACTAAGTCATAAAAGTCAACTGGTTAAGGTTATGGACTAATAATCCGCTGTGCTCTGTATGCATCAATTCAAATCCCATCTTCATTAGTATCATTTTTCATGTGGTTAGATGAAACAGTTCATAGAATACCAGTCTTGGAATCAGAGAAACCTGAGATGAATTCCAGGTTCAGACACATAATAGTCGTGTGACCCTGGGCAAGTCATTTGATCTGTTTGCTTTTAGTCATCTGTAAAATGAACTGGAGAAGGAAATGACAAACCACTCCAGTATCTTTGTCAAGCAAACTATAGATGGATCACAAACTGTCAGACATGATTTAAAACCGCTAAGTATCAACAAAAAAGTAAATAAATGAAAAATGTATGAAATAAAGTATAATAGTTCATGAATTTGTATAAAATTTAAAAATCCATGAAGCTACCACAGACCTTGACCCTAGATATGAAAATTTTCAAGTTTACATAAGATAAAGCAAATTTTATTGTCTCCTTAGGATCTTCAAAATAGATGGATAACTGTGGTGGAAGGCTGGTAAATATAGAAAGGAAAAGAGAGGACAGGAATGGAAATTTTCTTATTGAAGTCAAACAAGAGAACAAAGGAAGTATTTGCATGAATATGTTCTATCAGGGGTGAGGAACCTGTGGTCTCAAGTCTACATGTGACTCTCTAGGTCATTGGATGTGGTCTTTTAACTAAGTCTAAGGTTTGCGCAACAAATTTTTTTTTTAATAGTTATTTATTTTCAGTTTTCAACACTGACTTCCACAAAATTTTGAATTTCAAATTTTCTCCTAATCTGCCCCTACCCTCACCTCAGAAAAGCATGTATTCTGCCCTCCCTTCTATCTCACTGCCCGTTTTATTCCTTTCCCATCTATATTCCTGTAGGGTAGAATAGATGTCTACACTCCGTTGCCTATATATCTTATTTAATAGTTGCACGTAAAAACATTCTCTAACATTCATTTCTAAAGATTTAAGTTCCACATTCCCTATCTTTCTCTCTCTACAACCAACCTCACTGCAAATGCAAGGAATTCACTATAAGCTATAAGTGTGTGGTCAATCAAAAGAACTCCATAACAGTCATGTTGCTAAAAACTAACTATATTCCCCTCTATTTTGTCCTGCCCTCCATTTATTCAATTCTCTCAAGGTAAGTATCAAGTATGCGGGGATGAATTTAAACTCAGGTCCTCCTGACTCCAGGGCCAGTGCTCTATTCACTGGATCACCGAGCTGCCCTTCCCACTGACCATTGAAGCTGTCAGTGTTTGTGGGTTGAGAAGTATGGAATCCACAGCAGATGCTCAAGATTCACTGCCCGAAGACCTGTTCCTGCTTTTTCTGCTGGTACAACCCATGCCAAACTATTCTCTGCTTCCAGCCAGGCATGATAAAACTTTCCCATCAATCTTCAAGATTGTCTTGGGCTGTCTATTTGTTCCATTCTGTCATTTTGTTGATTCTTTTGCTCTAGAGTTTCTTTAGAGTGGGTTTTTAAGGTTTTTTGAGGGGTTTGGGTTGAGAGCTCTATTTTGCCATCTTGGCTCTACCAGCAAATCTTTTATTAGAAGTAATGAAGTTTGGATTCATTCAAAGGGTCAAACTTGAGGGCTCAGAAGGCCACATGTGGCATCGAGGTTGCAGGTGCCCCACCCCTGCTATATTCTCCATACTGCATCTATTCTACTCACAGGAAATTCCAGCAAATGTTTGATCCACCTTTGTGAGTTGCCTCTTACATGTTCCTATTTCTGGTAGAACCAGACGTAATTGTAACCAACTATCATTATGAAAAACATTGCATAGATAAACGAAATTAAAGAAGGATCAGCCTCATATTTGAACAGGCAGACATTGCCCTAAACTTAACTGCCTCCACATCCAGGAAGCTTGTCATGAATAGTAATCCTTTCTGCCTGTCGGTAACCTTACTTATGCTTATCATAGGCCTTTGCCTGCATTTCTCCTTAATATTTATTCTACTCTGCCCTACAACATGTTTATATGGTTAAACACATTTACTCCACTGGATTGCAACCCTCTTGAGATAAGGTCCTATGCATTATATAACTTCGTCTGCTTCAATGTCTTTGGGGCAGCTGGGTGGTGCAATGGTGCAGAGTACCAATGCAAGAGTCAGAAGGACCTGAGTTCAAATGTCACCTCAGACACTTGAGACTTACTAGCTGTGTGACCTTGTGCAAGTCACAACTCCAACTGCCTCATCCTGGGTCATCTCCAGTCATCCTGATGACTATCTAGTTACTGGATTCAGATGGCACTGGAGTAAAAGTGAGGCTGGTGACCTGCACAGCCCTCCCTCACTCAAAACAAAGTCAAATGCAAGTCATGTCATCATTTCTCTGATGGCATGGTCTTGTTCAGCAACAAAGGATGAACATACACACTTCAATGTCTTATGTATTTGACTGAGATTAGAATTATGACTGAACCTTTATTTTCACACATATGTAAAACTCCCAATGGCAAAAACCCTTCTTCACAGTAAATTAACACCCTTTTAGAAATGTATTGTTTTACAAAATTGTCTAGGACACTGAGAGTTTTAACCAATCATACAAGTAATATAACTCAGAAGTCAAACTTGAATTCAGGTTTTCCTGACTCTAAAGCCAACTTCCAAGATAATAAATAAAATTGCCTCTTGTCTTGTACAAAAATGATACTCAATAAACGATACTCAGTAATATTCTAGAGAATTGATACCTGCATGAATGAAACATTATTAATCACCATGTATAGCAAGTCCCTTCCAAATAAGAGCATTTGGCTAAAAGTTGAATTGGAACTGGAGAAAAAAATGGAGATATAGTTTTGCCCACCTTAAAAAAAAGCTAAAACGTAACAAGGTGTTCTTTTTTCAAAATATTGTCAGTGATATCTAAGCAAGCAGCTAGATAATACATGTTGCATGTGCTTATAAACACACAAACACACATACACACAGAGGCACACATAATTGAATGGGGCTCTCCAACATAATCCATGTATGCTTACATATCTATAGAATATATTGTCTCCTACCTGTCTCCCCGCTTTTAAGATGGCCGCAAATAGAAAATGCTGCTAAAATTCTAAGATGATTTAAATATTTTCACTCCATTAGCAATGATGATTATAATCAGCAATGATGGAATAATAAAGAAGAAATTAATATCAATAGATTAGAAACTACTTAAAAGAAAGGGTTATACCTTATGCTTCATTCCCATATTTCTTTTCCCAAATGCTAGGCGTAATGTAGAAATCCAACAAATATTTGACTTGTCATTTGACATGTCAAATAAAAAGGTTTCTATCAGTTTAACTGATGAAGCAATGAACCAGTAATCAAAGATTTAGAGAAGTGAATGACTCTTGTGATCATCTAGTTCAGCTTGCTCATTTGAAAAATGAAGACCCAAGGCCCAGTGTGGTTAAGTGAATTATCCAATGTCTCACAAATATTGTATAGTACAGTCAGTCTATGTCTTCTGACTAGAAATTGAGAAACCTTTCCACTTAACAGGCATCTCTCAAGAATGAAATTCAAAATACCCAGAGGGTAAGCAAGCACAAGGAAGAAGAAACAGGAAACTTGTCTAAAGACCAATGTGCATCCCTATTAAAGCACAGGGAGTTCACTGACCAACTTGAGACTTTTTTACGTAGTGTTTTAATTATTTTTTTTCAGATGAAAATCCACCTTCTCCATTCTCCATCTCCCTTGAGAAAAGCAATAAAGCTTTGAGAAAGCATTGAGAAAGCAATTGAGAAAAGCAACCTTACCATATTATAAATTAGATAATACTTCTCCATCATCTCTACAGGGATATTTTGAGAATATTTGTCAAATGTCTCACTTGCTAACCCACTAAATCTTTGGAATATTTCTGATCCAGTAGCTTAATAATATTTTTATCTGGTGAAATGAAATCAGTAGGACACTATCTATACTTTATGAAACTGCATTGAGACAGCAATTTAAAAAACACATTACAAATATGTATAGTCAATCAGAATAAATTCCCATTTTTACCATTACTACCATCATCACCATTATCAATAGCAGAACATCATAGTCTCTATCTGCACTCTGATTCATGATGGATAGCATGTTTTATCACAGATCCTATGAAATAATGTTTATCCTAACATTGGCCAGTGTTCCTAAGTCTGTTCAATTTGTCTCTAAAATGTTGATATTATATAAATAATTCTCTTGGTCTTGCTCCCTTCACTCTACATCATTTCATGCAAGACTTTCCAGATTTCAATGAAATCATTCCCTTGTCTTTTCTCACAACACAATAGTACTTGATAACTCTTACATATTGTACTTGTTCAGCCATTCCCAAACTGATGGGCATCTACTCAGCTTTCCATTCTTTGCCACTACCAAAATAAGTGCTATAAAATTGTTGTATATTTGGATCCTTTTCTTTTCTTTTGATATATTTAGGACATAAATCTTATAATGTATGATTGGGTCATGTCCATACCACAGTTTAAAATATTTTCAATCATATTTCCAAAATGCTTTCCAGAATGACTAAAATAGTTCACAATTCCAATAACAGTGCATTAATGTACTGATTTTCCAATAGCCCCATCAGCATGTATTCTTTCCTCTTTTTTTACAACTTTGCCAATCTAATAAGTGTGAGATGCAAAGTTAGATTTGCTACATTTTGCATTAATCTAACTATAACTGATTTAGAATATATTTATGTATATGTATATGTGTGTATTGGTAGATTGGATTTCTTCATTGGAAAACTATTCATGTCTTTTGACTATTAACTGGATAAGATAAATGCATATGCATGTGTATGTGTGTATATATACACACATAATGCATATGTGCTTCAACACATGGAGAAAGAAATAAGGGCAGATGATAAAGAGTTGAAAAAATCTAATAAGGGTTCTCTAAAAATGTTAGAGATGAGCTGAAGCTCAAAAATAAACTAAGACAAACAATGCTAAAGATAAAGCAGAGTACGAAATTTTAAAAAGGGAATAAATTTAATTTCTATTCAACTGATCTATATGGTATGTTAATAGAAGATTATGGCGATTGTGATGAGAATGATCTTCAGTCTGGGAAATGTCAGGTAAAAATAACTAACTGTGAGTTAGTACCCCCCAGAAAAGGAGGAGACAAAAAGAGACTATCAATGTATCTACAAAGAATCTAAATTAATAGATATATGGTGAAATCTGGGGATGAATGGATAACTCTATCCCAATATACTTGAAGTGTTTTCTGATGTAATCACTGAACTAGGATCGGTGTTATTTACCAAACCAAAGAGAAAGAGAGTGATGCCATAAAACTGAAGCAAGTTAAGTTTCCTGATTTTCAAATTAAGAGAAGGAACTTTATTCAAACTGTATATAGGTCAGTGAAATTGACTTAGATTTTTGACAGAATTCAAGAACACATTATTTTAAAGGATGTTTTGTGAGTATTTAGAAAAGGAAGTAATGAACACATAAGAATAGGAGTTTCATAAAGTATAGATAGTGTCCTACTGATTTCATTTCACCAGATAAAAATATTATTAAGCTACTGGGTCAGAAGTATTCCATAGACTTAGTGGGTTAGCAAGTGAGACATTTGACAAGTATTCTCATGATATCCCTGTGGAAATGATGGAGAAGTATTGTTCAATTTATAATATGGCAAGGTTTCTTAAGGAAATTCTTGAAAGCTTATGTCCCCCAAAATATTGAGAATAATTTTTTTAATTTTATTTTATTTTTCATTTTTAACCCAGTTCATATCACATAAAACAATTCCAACTTTTGGTCACGTGATACTTCTTTTAAAAGCATTTACAATATAGACCACAAAAGAGTATTTTTTAAACATTAACCAACTGAGACACAATAACATTCATGTATGTTAACTTCACAAGCCCTTGACCTAATTGTCTTCACAGTATTACTAAGAATTAAAGAACTCTACCTTATTATTGTTGGACTAAAGTCCTAAGCCTAATAGCTTAATTTTAGACTTAACCTCGGATATTCCCCTGCCAACAATCTATAATTTAATAGATCTGATATTAAGCTTATAAACCTTTTGACTATAGGAAATTGCCACTAAGAGTAGGGATATTGCAGGGAACCAATATCTTCTCAACTTCATGTCAGTTCTAGGCAGGAGTAGATTGTCAACTTGCATTCATTCAGACTTAAAGTCTGCCAGGTGTCAGTGGGGAAACTGAGTCAGGAGAATCCTTCCTCAGCCCAGGCTGAACAGCTGTTCTCCCACCCTTCGCATGAGATCGCCTTTTTCAATTCATACCAGTATCTCACAGGCTTACTGGCATCATGGATTGGAGGCTCAGACCACCTTTCTTGCTATCCATACCTGGAGTTAGACTCAGAACAGCAGTCACTTAATTTTAAAATAGCAAGTTCCAATAACCACGTTTGAAATATGACTATAATTTCACTTTGGCTAAGGAACATCTTTTGAGGCCAGTCTTAAGTGGTTTACATGACTTTCTATGCATGTTCTGGTTCCTGATTAAATGGCAATTATAAAATCAAATTTATCATTAAAACTTTAACTTTTCCATCAATGCCACATTTTACCCGAGGTTACCTGGTTGTAGGAAATTTGGACTAAAATTCTCTTCCCCATACTAAAGATGTCATTGATTTATTCTCAGTAATTAATTCAGTCACTTGTTTTAATACTAATTGCTATTATATCACTTTGTAACATGTCCCATTTTTCTCCCCATCACTCCCCTTCCTCCACTTCCTAATACTTTGCATTCTAATTACTCTTTCACCCAATGTACCCTCCCCTCCATCACACCCTACCCTTCCCTTATCCCCATTTTCTCCCTTTTCCTGTAGGGCAAGATAAATTTCTATATCCCATTACCTGTGTTTCTTATTTACCCATTATATGCAATAAAAATCTTAACATTCGTTACTAATACTTTGAATTCCAACTTCTCTCCCTCCCTACCTATCCCCACTGAGAAGGCAAGCAATGCAATACAGACTAAATATGTCATTTTGCAAAAGACTTCCAAAATAATCATGTAGTGTAATACTAACTATATTGCCCTCTATCCCACTCTATCCCCCTATTTTTTTATTTACTTTATTCCCTTATTTGACCTTGTCCTTTCCCAAAAGTATTTATTCTAGTTACTCCCTTCTCCCATTTGCCCTCCCTTCTATCATTCCCGTCACCCCACTTATCGCCTCTTCTCCTACTTTCCTATGGCATAAGACAGATTTTCATATCAAATTTAGTGAGCATGTTATTCCCTCCTTAAGCCATATGTGGAGAGAGCAGCTTCACTTTTCCCCTCTCCCCTTCTCCCTTTTCTCCTCCACTGAACAAGATTTTTCTTATCTCTCTTATGAATTATAGCCTGCCCCATTCCATTTCTCTCCTTCTCCCAGTATTTTACTCCTTCACCCTTTAATTTTTATTTAATTTTGTGTGAATATCATCTCTTCTGATTCAACGCAATCTGTATTCTGTGTGTGTGTGTGTGTGTGTGTGTGTGTGTGTGTGTGTACATATAATCCTTCCACTTACCCAAATACTGAGAAAAGATTCGAGAGTTAAAAATGTTTTCTTCCCATCTAGGCATGTAAGCAGTTCAGCTTTAGAAAGTTGTATTATGATTTCTCCTTCCTGTTTACCTTTTCATACTTCTCTTGATTCTTGTGTTGGAAAGTCAAATTTTCTATACAGTTCTGATCTTTTCCTCAACATGAATGTTTCATAGTCTTCTATATCATTGAATGACCTTCTATTCCCTTGAAATATTATACTCAGTTTTGCTGGGTAGGTGATTCTTGGTTTCAATGTCAGTTCCTTTTACTTCTGGAATATCTGATTCCAAGCCCTTTAATACTCAGTGTTGAAACTGCCAGATCCTGTGTTATCCTGATTGTATTTCTACAGTACTCAAAATATTTCTTTCTATGTGCCTGCAGTATTTTCTCCTGCTCCCTTCTCGGCCATCTGAATAAACCTTCTCACTGACCTTTAACACCTGTGGGTTGAAGGATCTGCACTGCCTCTGGAGATTCTGAACCTGAAGCCTGCTTGGTCCTGTTCCTCCCAGTGCTGCATGTCCAAGGCTAAGCTGGACTGTGCCCTGCATTCAGTGCCACAGACCTTTTCCATAGGTATTTCAGGTCACTCTGGTCTAGAAATCTCCTCAACTCCATTGTTCTGTGGCTTCTGCTGATCTAGAATTTGTGAAGAGTCCTTCTTTACACGTATTTTATGGACTGTAGGGGAAGAGCTAGTTATGTGCGTCTTTCTACTCCACCACCTTGGCTTCGCCCACTTGCTCCCCAAAATATTAAACCCAATAGAGAATTGTTAATAATGAATACCAAAGATGGATCATTGAAAATTTTCTTGGATTTTCATTTATCAATTTATTGAAAAAAAGTTAAATAGTGATGCCCTTATCAATATAAAAATAACCCAAGGAAGAGAAAGAAAACTCATGTGTAAAAATTATACCACCTCAGAAAACTCTGTGCTAGAATGAAAGAGTGTGATATATATACATACATATACATATATACACATACACACACATATATATACACATATACACACACATATGTATGTTTATATTACATACATATGTTTTTCATATATACAGATATGTGTATATGTATGTGAATATATACATATGTTAGAATCTTCTATTTATTATTTGAATATGTACATGTATATGTATATGTGTGTATATATAATTCTGGAGTATATGCAGTATTCAGGGAGGATTAACACAACAGGTATAAGGGTTTGCCAAGACCTTTTCAGGGCAGCTCATCCACCTTTGGTTTCCATCTCTCACCTAACTCTCACCTATTGCTCCAGGAAGCTATAGCATGCAAAGTGGCCACACCTATAATGGTAATTTAAATGGGGAGATCTTTCCCATTCATTAATAGGTCCATGTGACCTGCCTGGGTCACATGGAGTCTGTGGGGTGAGGGGTTTGCTGAATGGGTTGAACAGCAAGAGGCAGAGCTAGAGCAGAGCTGAGAGGAAATTGTTCAGAGTCTAGTCAGAGCTAAGCAGGATGCAGGCAAACAGGCGACTGGCTAGCATGAGGGATTTTGTGAATGTGATTTGGTTTGAGGGGGCCTGCTTGTGATTTCTTTAATGAAACTAGTTTGTGGGAAGCCCAGTAGGGGAAATGCTTGGGGATGGTGTTTTTTTTTTTCCTGCATTGTTGTTGTGTGTAGAATTGTGATACTGTGATGGACTTGGCATTCTCGTCTCTGAGTAAATGTTTTGGTTCTGCCTTCCATGTGAAGAGTCTGTTGTATTTCGCTATTCAGAATTGTGCAGGGATATCCATGGTGACTGTGGGCACTGTGAATATTGTGTTGTGCTACAACACTCCGGTAAACTGTCTGGGCAATCAGGCTAAACCCAAATGACAGTAATCATCAAGTCTCAAACCCATTAATGAGCTAGGGGAATATCTGCTCCAAGTGTGCGAAGACTTCTCCCGGTGGAATAAGTACGTGAGAACAATTTGTTCCAACAGTCATAAAGATGGCTGAAATACGTGCTGTGGAATGCTTAGAGCTTGGTCAGATATGAAAGACACCAAGGTCGTCCACTCCATTTCAGTCCATCATCAGCCGTCTTGATTTTTTTTTCTTGCCACTGCACTTTGCTCAGGAAGAGAGAGTAAGGTCGATGACTTTGTGCAACTCATTTCATTCAGAAGGTAAGATAACTCCCTCTGAAGTCATTATCATCTTCAAAAGCAGAAGACAACAACAGCAACACATAATTCTAATGTTTTACATACACGCACACGCACATATACATATATATTATATATGTGTTTGTGTATGTGTATACATGTATGTGTGCACATATGTGTATATATATATACACACACACGTATATTTTAGGATATATAAATATACAAATTGTTCAATCATTTTCAGTTGTGTCAGATTCTTCGTGATCCTATTTATGGCTTCATGGCAAAGATAATGGATATTTTGCCATTTCCTTCTCCAACACATTTTGTCCTTTCTTTGTTCAACTGTTTTTAAGTCTTACTTAAAAGTCTTACTCTTCCTGACCCCATATGGAGTTTCCTTGGCAAAGATACTTGAATGTTTTACCATTTTCTTTTCCAGTTCATTATATGTATAAAAAACTGAGATAAACAAGGTTAAGTGACTTCCCATGACCACATAACTAGTAAGTGTCTGAGGTCAGATGTGAACTCAGAAAGATGAGTCTTCCTGACTCTAGGCATGGCACTCTATCCACTTCACCACCTAGCTTCTCAATATACAAATATATGTATATATTAGAATATACATGCATATATGTATACATGTGTGTATAAATCAAATATATAATTTAATCACAGCTATATTAATGTATGTGTATGTAGAAATACATGAGTATATGTGCATATATGTATATACATGTATATAGGCCCTTTTCTCTAGCCTGGGAATTTTTGTTTAGATAACATTCTGTTTTCTATGATATATGTACATATGTGTCAGTATTTGATATGTGTAAACTTTTATACTTGGGTTCAAAGAATCAACTATACCAGAATAGGATATGTAAAACAACAGTAGAAAATAGTTAATGTAAAAAAAAGGTCTGTCTTATAATATACAATGATGTCAATATGATGAAACAGTGTGACGTTAATTCTTAGGATTTAGTAAAAGCATTATATACTACGAAGCCACCATGAGGATAGACTGCTGACGTCAGAGCAACCAAAACCTTGGTTGAATGCCTGTCTCTGTTGTATATAAGTTGTATGTCCCTATGAACTCTAAATTGAATTTTTTAACATAAGTATTCAAGATCTCAAGTCTGTGAGTTGCAGAGAAGTTTGAGAAACATATCCAAGAGTTCCATGCCAGTACCATCTTGTCAAAATAAATATATAGTATTAAAAAATGGAAGGTATTATCCTATTTTACTACTGCCCTAGTCAGATAAAATCTGGAGCTTTCTATCCAGCTGTAGGAGCCACATTCAAGAAAGAGGAGATTAAACTTGTCTAGAAAATATGCTACTGAAGGGACTGGTGATATTTACCCTAAAAATGGGAAAACATAGCAGGTACATGATAGCTATATTTAAATATGGAAATCGTTAAAGTCTTGTAGTGGGATTAAATTTTCTGTTTTTAGCTCCAGAGGGCAGAACTAGAATTAGTGCTTATATGTTGTTGAGAATTAGCTCTCAGGTGGACAGAAGTAAGAAAAAAATCACTAACAATTTGAGCTTGTTTGGGAAATAATGAGCTCCCCATCATCATGAGCACTATAGTAGAAACATATCTACCAAAGAAAATTGGAGAGGGAATTCCTTTTAATGTATATGTTGGTAGTGGAACTGATTGGGTCCATAAGCAAAGAATGACAGTATTCTGGAATTTAATAATCTGAAATTTCTCATTTATTGAGGTGAGAATTCAGTATTTAACAAGAAGCTTCTGGGAAAACTGGAAAGTAGTCTGGTAAAAACAAGTTATACAAGAATGTCTCACACCATATGCTAAAATAAAAATAATGGGCATGTGATGTAGACGTAAAAAGTGATGTCAAAAGAAAATTAGAGGAGCATAGAAGAAATTACTCATCAGATCTATGAGTAAGAGAGAAGTTTGAGATCACACAATGGAGGAAAGGTGCAAAAGAGAAAAAAAAGGATAATTTTGATTACATAAACTTCACAAGATTTTACACAAAAACTCCAACACACTAAAATAAGAAAAAGCAGGAAACTTGGAAAAAAACCTATGTAGTGAGTTTCTCCTATAAAGGTTAATAAATATGGGGACAACTGAGTCAAGTTTATGACAATAATGGTCATTTCCCAATTGATAAATGGTCAAAAGACATGAAGAGACAAGTTTGGAGAAAGAAATCAAACCATCAATAACCTTATGAGAAACAAAAATTCTTTAAATCCATAATAATTGTTTAGTTTTGCTCATTTCCCCAGACATTTACTTGACTTTTGAGCTCTCTGTCAAGGTTCTTCTCAGCTTCCAATTGGGGTGGAGAGTGTACTATCAGCCACTTGTTCTCCCCCCACAATTTGTGGGGCTTGAGCTCCAGAAACAGTGTCTGCAGCTGCCCCTGCTGCTGCTGTGGCTGCAGTGGGTTCCTGTGCCACCTCCCCCCTCTGCCACTCTGAGGCTTGGTCCAGCCACTCTACCTTCTCACCCTGGTCCCCCAGGTTTTTTCCACTGACCTTCCAATTGGTCTCCAGCATTCTGGGGTTGTGAAGTCTGGGAACTGCCACAGGTGTGAGAGAGTCAGTCCCCCAAGAAGTGCTCAGGTACCCTCTGTGCTGACCTCAGTCCACACTGGACTGTGCTATTCTCCCTACCTGGTGCAAAAGACCCTTGCTGTCACTTTCTCAGGTTGTCTTCAATTGGGGATTTGTTTCAATCTCTTATTTTGTGGCTTCTGTAACTGTACAATTTAGGGTCATTTTTCACAGGTATTTGGAAGACTGAGGAGACTTCAGGGAAGTCCCTGCTTCTACTCCATCATCTTAGCTCTGTCCCTGAAATTCTTAAAATGGAAAAGGACCCACATTCTTAAAAAAAACTAAGAGGATGTCTATCAATTGTGGAATAACTGAACAATTATAGTATATGGGTACAGTGAAATTCTGTTGCAATGTAAGACATTATGAAGACAATGCATTCAGGAAAAACAAAAAAAAAACCTTGGCAGTATTGCAAACTGAAGTACGCACAACCAAAATAATACAAAAATACAACAACACAAAATGATGTACACAATAGCAATTAATTAGATTATTGGTATTAATAATGCTAATTATAAGGATGATCAATTTTGAAAGACTTAGAAGCTGACAAACATGACCCACAAAAATTACAGAAGACTCAGGATGAGACATGCTCATTACCTCCAACTAGAGAACTAATGCATTTGGAGTATAAACTGAAACATATTTTCTTCATTTTTGTTGCTTTCTTTGTGGGAACATAGCTTATATATTTTATAATAGTATATACTTTCAATAGGCTTAATTTTTCTTTCAAACTCTGTAGGTGAAAACGGGGTCAGGAGAGAGCAAAGGAGTTGGAAATAATTTTACACTAAAATTTTTAAAGTATGGCTCCTATCATCTCTGAGAATCCACTTCTGTCAATCTGGACCCATCATAAATTACCATGTCCTCAGATCACCATCCCCATTGCTCTAAGCTGTATCATTCTTAGCCTAAAGTGATATGTTAACAGAATATATCTACATAACTTAGACATGTTAAATTAGCTTTGTACACTAAGTTATGCTTTATATACCATGAAGTAACAGCCACATGAGTTTCAATAGCCCATTCATGAATCTGATGGAAAGAAACGAATTCTATTTAAGAAAATCCTCCATACATAAAAGGGAAGAGTGTTTTTATTTGATTTTGAATCACCCTATTATAGAATAGATTTTCCTCCAAATTTGATATACTCTCTCTATTCTACTTTCACCAGCCCTAGTCTCCTATGGCACTTTAATTTTCTTAGGTTTACTATATGGTTATAGAGAAAAGGACTTCATTTCTTTTCTCATCCAAGAAAAAGTCACAGAAACAATTATAATAGCAAATAATATGTATATATAACACATAACATGTGCTAAGTATCATGTTAACTATTTTACAAATATTATCACATTATATACTCACAAAACCCCTGGAAGATAGATGCTGTTAATATCCCCATTTTACAGTCAAAGAAATTGAGGCAAAATAAATTATCTTAAGTCACATAGCTAGGAAGTATCTGCAGCTGGATTTAAACTCAGTTTATGGCATTATGGTGCTGCACTATTTACAAAATGCTTTTCATGTATTTTATTGAAGCCACAGATATAATGAAAGAAGTAAGTGCTACAGAGAGAGTTATTTAATCTTTCTGAGTTCCCTTATTTCTAAAATAGTGTTAAAAATACTGATACTACTATTTTCACTCGATCATTGAGTGGCAAATATTTTATAAATCATAATATATTGTTTTAATTCATATGATTCTCATATGTTTATGGAATTCAAACAGAAACAGTCCTAGCACAAGTCAATACCCTGAATTAAAAGTAGCTGGTCTCTGATTACTTAAGAAATGAAATAGTGATTTGGTAAAATCCAAGTAGCAATAAGAATAACCATGAAAGAAATAAAATGAAGGGCATTTCAGTCTCATGAAGAAAGGATGACAAACTATAGGAGAAAATTATGTACAGTATTTTTGCTAGTGTCCTTGCAAAGAATGGATTTCTTACCACCAGTGTACAAAGTAAAGGAAAATTTACTGAAGACCAACATTCGCACTTCTTTGCCTGGTCCTTAGTTTCAATGATTGGTGATGAGATTTCAAGCACATTGTAACAAGTTAACTAGTTAGCCCCCAGTGCTTACTAGGTTCGTGACTGTGAACTTATAACTGTTATTCTTTCATTTGAAACTGTCCACATCCTAACTTTGACAATTTGGTCACAAGGTGGGTTAAATGAGTGTTTTCATAGTTTAAGGTGATCTATGTGACTGCTGAGAAAATGATCTCCAGGAAATATTGAAAAAAATTCGATTATGTGAAAGATCACTTAATATTAATGAATATGTTCTTTTAGAACATTAGAGTACTCCATATTCATACACAATGCCCCCTGGCAAGGTGTCCTATGGTTCTGCATCCACTAAAAACCTAGAGCCAATGAGCCCTCCCTCATGTATATGTTCTTACTAGTCATGCAGAGGAAGTGATTATTTCAGAGGAAGGAGATTTAATGATGTACAATCAAATAAAAAGTCATGATGTGTCATTTATATAGATGTCACAAACCACAGTCTTTTAGAAATACATATTTCATCAGTAAAAGAGATGGAGGCAAGTAGGAAATATGATTGTTGAGGCACAGATTTAAAGAACATATTTCATCAGGATCAAAACATGGAGGACAACATGCATCTCTAGTAGACTAGAGAGATATCATTGTTTCTTTGTCTCTGCACACACTTTTCACTTATCTCACATGAGGTAATAGTCATCTATGAGTGTAATGTCTGAAGGCAAGAAGATGTTGTACATAGTTTCTGTTTTATGTGATCGTTGATATTATGGGCTTTGTTTCATGAAATTAGAATAAATAAATCACATTCTTATGCTGTCATTGCTAGATAGGGTCCCACAAGTCCACGTTCTTGGGTGGTCACTACTTACTTCACAGTTTCGCTAGGAATAGAGTTTGAAAGATTCTTGATTCCAGTTTCTTATGTCAGTCAGAATTCTTAGCTGCGTTACAACCTCTTCCCCAGAAGGAAAAAATTTCCTCTTCCATATCACTTTCCATATACAAAGCAGAGATTTCAGGTAAAAATTTTCAGTTAAAAAATTGAATGCATTAGAATACTTTGCCTTAGATCACACAAAGGGTTCAGTCAAAGTCGTGTTAGATATTGTCTATAGAATCGCATGTCACTCCCCTTTCTTCTTCAATGACTTCCGTGTCATTTACAATTTTTTCTCCCATGAGCTACTCTTCTACCCCGACCTGAGTCACACGCAGGGATGATCACACCCTTGACCCTTTTATAACCTAAATACAGAGCAAGGATTCTTAACTTCCATTATCTTATCATAATTTATTGGCTTTTCATCTTTTCCCCTGTCTTCCCTTATATAACTCTGCTCTTCATGTGAATGATGACCTCCATTCTCTGGACCCTTCATTCTCCCCCAGGCCATCTCCCCTGCATTAAGCATTCTCTCCTCTTTTCCCTATCTTGTTGATGAATAAGCCCAATTCTACACAGTCCTCCTGTCTTAAATCCCTAGGCTCATTATTATACCAACAATTAGACTCAGCCAGACCTCAGTCACAGATTGATCCCACTGTATACTTTCTCTGTGCTTGCACACATGTTGCTGAATGAAAGCAGGAAAAAAAATCACATAATGCTTTTAATTAAGTCACAACAAATTCATGTTACAAAACCTCAGCTGGGCCTTCCCTGCTATTAGGCAATACAACATTACCTCCATTATCAATTCACTATCCAACTCTCCAGAACAACTCTTTTAAAGCTCTTTACCCCTGCTCAAACCTCCCATGGCTACCCCTCTCCTTAGTCTCACATGAGTACCTTGCCTCATATTTTATAGCAAAAATGAGACCATTGACCATGAACTACCTCTTCCCCACCTCTTTCTCATTTCTTATCATTCCAATGATTTCTTTTATTTTCTCCTCCTTCACATTTCTTTCACAACATGAAAGAGTCTTACTCCATACCAAGGCAAACTCCTCTATTTGGTCAAGGAATCCTATTCTGTCATTTATCATCTAACAGCTTACTTCCTCTGTCATTCCCACTCTTTCACTCATTTTCAATCATCCTTTCTGTACTGGCTTATTTGCTATAACCTACAGAAAAGACCACACATCTCCCACCTGGAGGAAAAACAGAAATAAACACAACTCACTTGATCTTTCCATCTATGTTGACTCTCATCTTACAATTCTTCTTTCTGTTGTTCCTAAACTCAAAAAAACCATCTACAACAAATGATTATATTTTCTCTCCTTAACCCCTTATAAACTTGTTTGTGACCTTAACATTCCACCAAAACTTCTTTCTTCAAAGTTAAGAATGATCTCATAGTTGGCAAATTCAATGGCATTTTCTCAAACCTCATTGCTCTTGACTCCTTTGCAGTCTTTGACACTATGGATCACTCTCTTATTTTTTCTCTAAGTTTCTGGGACACCATTCATATAGTATATGTTATATATCTAGATAGATAGATAGATAGATAGATAGATAGATAGATAGATAGATAGATAAATAGATAGATTGATTCACACACAGGCAGCTAGGTGGCTTAGTGAACAGAGTACAGGGCCTGGAGTCAAGAAAACCCAAGTTCAAATCTAGTATCAGATACTTATCAACTGTGTGACCTGAGAAATTCTCAGTCTCTGTTTCATTAATCTACTGGATAAGGAAATGCCATACCAGTTCATAATCTTAGCAAAGAAAATCACGTGTCCAATATTGGCATGCTATGGTCCACAGGGTCTTCCTATGGTCCTCCTATCTGACTGCTTCTTCTTTGTCTCCTTTTCTGGATCCTCTTCCATTTCATTTCCTCTAGTAGTGCCTGTTCCTCAGCATTATGTCCTGGGTCATTCTCCCTTCTCCTTCTATATTTCTTCACTGGGTGATCCTATCAGTTCCCATGGATTTAGTTACCATCTAAATGCTGATGATGTTCAAAGCTCCCTAGCTTGCTTCAATCCCTCTGCTTACCTTCAATCTTATATCTTCATCCACCTTTCAGACATCTCAGGTTGGATGTTCAGTAGTCATCTTGAACTCAGTATGTCCAAAATAGAACTCAACATCTCCAAAACCCTCCCCTTTCCTACTCATCTTTTTACTGTAAAAGGCAATAGTCTTCCCAGTCCCTTGGTTCACAACCAAGAGGTCATCCTGAATTCCTCAATATCTCTCCCATCCTTATATCCAAGCTATTTCCAGGGCCTGTTGATTTTACTTTTGCAACATTCCTTGAATATTTAAAGTTTTGACTCTAATACCACTCAAATGGAGACTCTCATTAACTCATGCTTGTTTTATGGCAATAACCTGTTAATAGGTCTACCAGTGTCTCCCTACTCCAACACATCTTCTATTCAGTCACTAAAGTGATTTTCTAAAACTGTAGTTTTGATCATGTCACCCCCTAAATAATAAACCAATTCATTACAGATTTTGTTTCATACTTTGAAAAGATGTTTAAGATATAACTTCAAAAGTATATTCTTCAAAATACATATGTAGTTAGGATGAGTGATAACAAATGCACTATTTATTTTCTCCTCTATAAGCCTCACAATCTGACATTCTCAATATAATGGAAAGAAGGCCATTCACAATATATATTAATTTCCTAACCCACCACCCGCACCACTACAACTTGTCCTCGTGGTGAATTTTGGAAAAACATGGACAAGAGTTATGCAGCTTGACAAGCATGAATGTATATTTATAAATAAGCTTATTGACAAGAGCCAAAATCAGGAGAGGAGCCAAAATTGTGGAGTAGAAAGACAGACCTATAGAAGTTCCCCCACATAGCCCATAAAATACCTGTAAAAATAACTCTAAACAAATTCTAGAGCAGAAGAAGCCACAAAACGACAGAGTTAAAGTGATTTCCAATTCAAGACAGCCTGGAAGACTGACAGGAAAGGTCTATCACACCAGATGTGGAGCAGAGTGCAGTCTAGCATGGACCATGCAGTGTGGCAGGGACAGGACATGGAACAGACATCAGGGAGCCACCAGCAGCAGCAGTTCACAGATTGGTCAACCCACAAATGCCAAAAGTAGCTTCAAAGGTCAGTGAGAGAGCTCCTTCACCCAGGAGAAGGGAATGCAATTTGAACTACCAGTAGCAGCCACTGCAGCAGGAGTGTGCATTTTTGGAGCCCTCTACCTAAAGCCCCTGGGGCAATTGAGTCCCTGATCCGAATCTCAGCCCTGAGTGTGACCCTGGGGTGAGTAGAAACACTGGCATGGTGGAGCTGGAGGTGGTTATGGAGAGGGAATTCTAGTCCCAGATTCTGGGCAGAAAAGATTTTGGTTGCTCCCAGACCAATGCCCAGGCCAAGAGAGGAGTAAACTCCTCTGCTTTGATTGTGCCACCTTGGAGGAACTGAGAACTTACAGGTCCCCAGAATATACTCTCCTCTAGACAAAGGACTCAAAAGTCAAATAACTGGATAGGAAAATGCCCCAAAAAGATAAAAAAAAATAAGACTATAAAAGGTTACTTTCTTGGTGAATAGGTATTTTCCTCCATCCTTTAGGATGAGGAAGAAAAATGAATAACATCAGAGGACGTCAAGGCTTCTGTATTCAAAACCTCCAAAATAAATATGCAGTAGTCTCAGGCCATGGAAGAGCTCAATAAGGATTTTAAACATCAAGTAAGAGGTGGAGGAAAAATTGAGAAGAGAAATGAGAGTGATGCAAGAAAATCATGAAAAGCACATCAACAACTTACTAATAAAGACCCAAAAAAGTGCTGAAGAAAGTAACATCTTTAAAAATAGACTAACTCAATTTGCAAAAGAAGTCCAAAAAATTAATGAGTAGAAAAATGCTTTAAAAAGCAGAATTAGCCAAAAAGTTCACTGAAGAAAATAGTTCTTTAAAAATTAGAATGGAGCAAATGGAAGCTAATGACTTTATGAGAAATCAAGAAATTACAAACAAAGCAAAAAGAAAGAAAAAATAGAAGAAAATGTGAAATATTTCCTTGAAAAAAACAACTTACCTGGAAAATACATCTAGGAGAGACAATTTAAAAGTTATTGGACTACCTGAAAGCATGATCAGCAAAAGAGCCTAGACATCATCTTTCATGAAATTATCAAGAAAAACTGCCCTGGTATTCTAGAGCCAGAGGGTAAAATAAATATTGAAAGAATCCACTGATCTCCTCCTGAAAGAGATGCAAAAAGAGAAATTCCTAGAAACATTGTAGCAAAATTCCAGAGTTCCCAGATCAAGGAGAAAATATGGCAAGCAGCTAGGAAGAAACAATATGAATATTGTGGAAATATAATCAGGATGACACAAGATCTAGCAGGTTCTACTTTAATGAATTGAAGGACTTGCAATATCATATTCCAGAAGTCAAAGGTACTAGAATTAAAACCAAGAATCATCTACACAGCAAAACTGAGTATAATACTTCAGGGGGAAAAATTTGGTCATTCAGTGAAATCAATTCTTGATGAATACACCAGAACTGAATAGTAAATCTGATTTTCAAACACAAGAATCAAGAGAAGTATGAAAAGGTAAACAGGAAGGAGAAATCATAAGGGACTTTCTAAAGTTGAACTGTTTACATTCCTATATGGAAAGATTTCTGTAACTTTTGATACTTTTCTCAGTATTTGAGTATTTGGAGAGATTATACTCATACACATACAAACACATGCATGAACACACACACACATACAGACAGAGAGCACAGAGTGAGTTGAATAAGAAGGGATGATATCTAAAAAATAAAATTAAGGGGTGAGAAAGGAATCTATTGAGAGGAGAAAGGGAGAAATGGAATGAGGAAAATTATCTCTCATAAAAGAGGCAAGAAAAAGTTTTATCCATGGAGAAGAAAAAGGAGGAGGTGAGAGGGAAAAAGTAAAGCTTACTCTCTTCACATTTGGCTCAAGGAGAGAATAAGACGTTCACTCAATTTGGTATGAAAATCTATCTTACACTATAGGAAAGTAGGGGAGAAGGGGACAAATGGGGTGGAGGGATGATGGAAGGGAGGATAAATGGGAGGAGGGAATAATTAGAAATAAACACTTTTGGGGAGGGATGAGGTCAAAAGAGAGAATAGAATAAATGGTGGGCAGGATAGGATGGAGGGAAATATAGTTAGTTTTACACACCATGACTATTATGGAAGTCTTTTTCATAGCTACACATGTATATCTTATATGGAGTCACTTGCCTTCTCAGTAGGGATGGGTAGGCAGGGAGGAAGGCAGAGAAGTTGGTACTCAAAGTTTTAAGAACAAATGTTGAGAATTGTTTTTGCCTAGGAGTGGAAAATAAGAAATACAGGTAATGGGATATAGAAATCTATCTTGCTGTACAATAGAGAAGATGGGGATAAGGGAAGGGAGGGGTGTGGTACAAGGGAGGGCATATTGAAGGAAGGAGTAATCAAAATGTAAGATGTTATGGGGAAGGGGGAAGAGAGTGATGGGGAGGAAAATTGGAACTAAAAATTTTTGTAGAAATGAATGTTGAAAACTAAAAATAAATAAATAATCATTAAAAAATATAAATAAAACATAATGAAAGAGGAAAAAAATAAACTTATCATGCCCCCCACAAAAAAAATAGCCATAATTCAAACAAAGAATCCAGAAGTAAAAATGCTACAAACTTACAAAAATATCATTTGAAAATTTATTCATATATTTGCACATATTTTGTTATTTAAAAAAAAAATAATACATTTATATTAACTTGAATGAGAAAGGCATCCCTGTCCTGCATTCAATGTGCTGCAGTCTCTCCTTCAGTTCATCAGTAAAGGTCTACTTAATTAGTATTCTTTACATTACAAGCCATTCGCATTACCTGATCTATCTCCATTAGACTTTTTCTTGTTGGGAAGGGGCATATCAAAACTGTTCTGTATACATCAGAACCTTGTTCTTTGGAAGATTTAAAAAAAAATTATTAAAGTTTTGAGCTCCAGATTCTATCCCTCTCTCCCCATCTTGAGGCAGTAAGCAGTCAGATATAGCTTATACATGTACAGTTATGTAAAACATTTCCTTTTTAGTTATTTTGTACAAGAAGCCTTGAATAAAAGGAAAAAGAAGAATGAAAGAAAATTTTAAAACAAGGAAAAATTCAAAGGAGAACAATGTGCCCTTATGAACCTAAAAATCATTTTCCTGTTCACTTTGTATCTGATACCAACTAGCATCCCAAAACAATAGTAAAGGAAATGGGGAAATATTCTTGATAGTTCTTTTAGGGGAAATCAGAGTCCTAGAATGAGAGCACATGTTCCTTGTTGCACATAAAAATATAATTCAATCTATCAATAAGATTTTCGAATTTATAACATATTTATAAGCCATAGCACATTAAATGAGATATCTGTTAAAACACTTGTCACAATGCCTGTCACACATTAAGTACTTAATAAATATTCTTTCCTCTTTCTCATGCTGCCTCTTACTAGCATGTGAAAATCCTGCAGCTTCCTTAACTTTCAGATTCATTTCTGTATATAACAGCTATAATAACTATACTATAGGTACAGCTGAAATAGAATAAAAAAAGATAATTTATTCAAAGTGCTTTGAAAATGATGTGATATATAACTATTTATGGCATGGCTAGTTTTAATTTATTATTTTCAAAACCAATAAAATTATGGAATCTCAGAGTGTTATGAACTTTATAGCACTTTACTTCATCCTTACATTAAACTAAACTTCTCCTGTTTGGTTTTGAAATATCCCCCAATAATGATGAAGAATTTTAACACAAAAGATGCTTTAGGACAAAATGAATCAGTTATCTCTGAAGATCATTCTCTCTCTCTTACCGTTTTTAAGTCAGAACTTTCTTTTTTTTAAATTTATTTATTTATTTAACTTTTTACATTCATTTTCACAAAATTTTGGGTTCCAAATTTTCTCCCCCTATATCCCCTCCAACCACCCCAATACCCCAAACAATCTAATTTTCCCTATCTCCAATCTGCCCTCTCTTCTGTCATCCCTCCCTTCTCTTGTCTCCATCTACTCTTTTCTCCTGTAGGGCCAGATGACTTTCTATTCCTCCTTAACTGTATGTCTTCTTTCCTAGTAGCAACAGCAATACTAGACAGTTGTTCCTAAAACTTTGAGTTCCAAATTCTCCCCATCCCTCCCTCCCCACCCATTTCCTTTGGGAAGGCAGGCAATTCAATATAGGCCATATCTGTGTAATTTTGCAAATGACTTCCCTGATAGTCGTGTTGTGTAAGACTAACTGAATTACCCTCCATCCTATTCTGTCCCTCATTGTTTCTCTTCTATCTTTTGATCCTGTCCCTCCCCAAGTGTTGACTTCAAATTGCTCCCTCCTCCCTTTGCCCTCCCTTCCATCATCCCCCCCCCCTTGCTTATCTCCTTCACCCCACTTTCCTATACTGTAAGATAGGTTTTCATACCAAAATGAGTGTGCATTTTATTCCTTCCTTTAGTCAAATGTGATGAGGGTAAACTTCTTGTTTTTTTTTTTCTCAGCTCTCCTCTTTATCCCTCCAGTAAAAAGTCTCCTACTTGCCTCTTAAATGACATATAATTACCCCATTCCATTTCACCCTCTTTCCTCCCACTACATTTCTCTCTCACCATTTACTTTAATTTCTTTTAAGCTATGGTCCCATCCTATTCAATTCACTCTGTGCTCTCTGTCTTTGTGTGTGCGTGCATGCGTGTACATGTGTGTATGTGGTCTCACCAACTACCCAGATACTGGAAAGTTTTAAGAGTTACAAATATTGTCTTTCCATGTAGAAATGTAAACAGTTCACTTCTGGTAAGTCCCTTAAGACTTCTCTTTGCTGTTTACTTTTTCATGCTTCTTCTCATTCTTGTGTTTGGAAGTCAAATTTTCTTTTCAGCTCTGGTCTTTTCATCAAGAATGATTGAAAGTCCTCTGTTTCATTGAAAGACCATATTTTCCCCTGAAGTATTATACTCAGTTTAGCTGGGTAGATGATTCTTGGTTTAAGTCCTAGTTCCTTTGACTTCTGGAATATCCTATTCCACACCCTTCGATCTCTTAATGTAGAAGCTGCTAGATCTTGAGTTATCCTGATTGTATTTCCACAGTACTGAAATTGTTTCTTTCTAGCTGCTTGCAAGATTTTCTCCTTGAGCTGGGAGTTCTGGAATATGGCCACAATGTTCCTAGGAGTTTCTCTTTTTGGATCTCTTTCAGGTGGTGATCGATGGATTCTTTCAATACTTATTTTGCCCTCTGGTTCTAGAATGTCAGGGCAGTTTTCCTTGATAATTTCATGGAAGATGATGTCTAGGCTCTTTTTTTGATCATGACTTTCAGGTAGTCCCATAATTTTTAAATTGTCTCTCCTGGATCTATTTTCCAGGTCAGTTGTTTTTCCCATGAGATATTTCACATTCTCTTCCATTTTTTCATTCTTTTGGTTTTGTTTGGTGATTTCTTGGTTTCTCAGAATGTCATTAGACTCCATCTGTTCCATTCTAATTTTGAGAGAACTATTAAATTCAGTGAGCTTTTGAACCTCTTTTTCCATTTGGCTAATTCTGCTTTTGAAAGCATTTTTCTCCTCATTGGCTTTTTGAACCTCTTTTGCCAATTGAGTGAGCCTAGTCTTCAAGGTGTTATTTTCTTCAGCATTTTTTTGGGTCTCCTTAACCAAGGTATTGACCCTTTTTTCATACTTTTCTTGCATCTCTCTCATTTCCCTTCCCAGCTTTTCCTCCACCTGTCTAACTTGCTTTTCAAAATCCTTTTTGAGCTCTTCCAAGGCCTGAGCCCACCTGACATCCCCCTGGGGTGTCTGGGGTACTGAGGCCCCGCCCTCCACATCTTTCCCCGATGGCGAGAATACATCCTCGTCCTCGTCATCAGATCTGAATGTTGGGATCATTTGCATTTGTTGGAAAAAACTCTCTATAGTCTTATTTTTCTTCCCTTTTCTAGGCATTTTCCCTGCCAGTTACTTGACTTCTGAGATTCCTGTCCACCCCTGCCTAGATCCGCCCAGCTAGCGCTTGGGGTCTGAGGTTCAAATGGGCTTTCTGCAGTAAGCTTTAGTTCTGGTGCTGGGGTGGAGGCAGGGCCACCTCCCAGGCTCAGCTCCCTCAGGGGCTTTATGCAGAGGCCTTGAGTAATAGAGCAGAGCGGGGCAGGGCCGTCTCGCAGGCTCAGCTCCCTCAGGTTGTTTATGCAGAGACCTTCCGTAATGAGGATCCTGCCTGCTGCTGAGGGAGTCCGGGCGGCCACCGCCGCTGCTGCCTCTGCTGCTGCCCATGCCTCTGCCTCCGCCGCTTCTTCCTGCCCCCATCTCTGCTGCCGCCGCTTCCTCCCAAGGGGGCCTGAGTCACGGATACACTCCGCCCCCCTCCTCCAGCCCAGCCTCTCTCACTGACCTGTAGCTTCTGTGGGTGGAGGGATTTTCCCGGCTGCCAGAGCTTCCATCCCTGAAGCCTGCTCGCCAGGGCAGCGTTGGGGTTGGGGTCTGCTTTCCAGGGTGTGACGGACCCTGGGGATGGGTCTCCAGGGCTCTCTGGCACAGAAATCTCTTCCACTCCATTTCTGTACCCCTTTCAGTGGTCCAGAATTTATGCGGATCTCTTTTTACATTAATTCTATGTGCTGTGGCTTGGAGCTCGTAAACTTGTGTCCTTCTACTCCGCCATCTTGGCTTTGCTCCCCTTAAGTCAGAATTTTCACTAATTCTGATTAGATGGCAGTTCCTTCCATGAGAATATAAGCTGTTTCAGAGAAGGAATAGCTTTCCCCAGTTCTTAGTACAGTGCCTCCACATTATAAATATGCTTACTAAAAAGACTTTAATAAATGTTTGTTTATTCACTGATGTAGTACCAATGAGCTACATCATGGCCCATGGTGGCCATGAATATCATGACACAATTCTGAATCATGAAATACCACAATTCTTCACATGGAAGACAGAAGCAAAACATCTATTCAGACACCACACAGCCAAATCCAACATAGTAAAAAAAAATCTATATAAAATAACAATGCAGAGAACAACACCAGCCCCAAGCCTTCCCCCCTGCTAGACTTCCCTAAAACCAAGTCCCTTAAAGAAAACACCCTTCTCACATTCACAGCCTGCTGCAGATTTTCTTGTATCCTTTAGTTCTGCTTTCTCCCTAATTACCTCTCACCTTTGCTCTAGTTCCACCTTTTCCTGTTCCATCCTTCAGGTACTACCCATTCAGCAATCTCCTCCCACCACAGGCTCCATGTAACTCTGACTTATGTGATTCAGGCTTCCATGTGACCCAGGCAGGTCAAATAGGCCTATTAATAAAGGAGAATGATCTTCCCATTTTAAATGAAAATTATGATTGATTAGTTGACACTCTTTCAGTAGTTGAAATTAATGAGGTCTTACTGCAGTATTAGGCATATAAAGATTGATATATCTGAATCCATAAAGAAAAATGGCTGGTCATGGTATAGTCTGAGACCAGCTGAATTCCCTGGATGTATTTATTTATGGCAGAATCAAAAGTAAGAGTTAACTTGTGATATGAAGTATAGGAGAAAGGTAGGGTGGCCAAACTTTCTCTAGTATAGAAAGACAACTCTCCAGTATTGTAGAGAGTCTATCAAAATGTTAATTCATGGAAATACCTCTTTCTGCTCCCTATTGATTGTGGTTTTTGCCCTATAGGCTATTTTTTGCCTTGATACATCTAAGTCTACTTACGTGCTTACAGGAATGATATTAGATGGCTACACCATTTGTGACTTAACTCTGATCCTTCAATAACATTGCTTCCTCTGACCAAATACCCTTTTAGCTTTCTTCTCGACCTTAGAGATCAAACCCTCCAAAAATGGTTTGGTTGTTATCCTATGTTCTCGAAGAGGACCAAAATAACATCACTATGTTAAAGTTAAGTTACAGTGTATCTAACTATGGATGAACAGACCAATATGATGTGGAAATGCTCTACTATAGGTTGGGTACAAATAGTTCATGTGAACATTTGGGGTAGATTCTCTAAATCTGTGCATCTCTTATTTCTTTTGAGCTATTTCAATTATGCTTTGCTCATAGAGCATAGTGTCTTCTCTGATGTGGATATACCAGACTGGGCAGTCCAAAATAAAGCCTAACTAATTAGTCACCTCAAAGGTATCCCCAAAATCCACTACCACTATCCCTTTTTCAACATATCACTACTCTGTATAGTAAGAGTTATAACTAGAAGGAATCTTAAAATATTGAGTAATTCAATCCCTACCCCTATCCCCAGTCTTTTAGAAGATAAAGGGACAAAGGGATATTTAGAGTAATTTTTGATGGTTCACACAACTGATAAATATCAGAATTAGGACTTGAATTCAGTTGTGCTTCTTCAAAAAGTAGTCAGAGGAAGGAGAGATATTCAGGAAATACATGACTTAAGGAAGACTTTCATGGGGGCAGTGAAATGAGATTATTATTCAGTGATGACTGAAAATTATGGGGGAGGAAGTTAAAACTAGCACTAGCACTTTTTTGTCCTTAGAACAAAACAGCACAACACAGAAGCATGTCCTTAACTAAAATTCAGTTGTGGAGAAATATGGGCATTTGACTATATCCCTCTCTCCAGTTCTAGTTACCCATTTTGTCTGTGGGCAGTAAGTTGGTAGCTAGGTGACATAGTGGGTAGAATGCAAGGCTTGGCATCAAGAAAGCTTATCTTTCTGAGTCCAAATCTGACCTCAGACAATTACTATCTGTGTGACCCTGGGAAAGTCACTTAACCCTATTTACCTTAGTTTTCTCATTTGTAGCATGATCTGGAAAAAGGAAATGGAAAAGCTGTTCAGTATCTTTGCCAAGAAAACTCTAAATGGGGTATCAAAGAGTTGGACACAAATGAAAACCCAACAATGACAACAACAGTAAGTGGCACTCTCTTGTTCCCAAAGATCTTTTCTAAGGATGTTGCAGTGGGGAAAGGAGGTATGTAGAAGACTAAGGGAGGATGTCAACAACAGGGGTACGTTCACCAAGTGATTTGAAGAGTCTTCCTACTTCCTACTTTCCTACTTGAACTTCCTATTTTCACTAGCTATTCCTGTTAAATACATGCGAAGTTAGTTATTTTTAGCCTTTCAAAAGATTCTAAGTTTTCAATGCATTCTAAGTTTGGCTACCCAAAAGGAAAACCATAGTTGCCCTCACTTTTTTAAAGCTATGATGGTATGATCAGATAAGATATTTTATGTAGAAGGAATAGCAGAAACAAATGTTTGATACCAAAATTATCTTGGAATTTTAGAGGGAAAATGAGTTTATGATTCTGAGTGGAGTAGAATAATGGGAGAGGCAGCTTGACAGGTGGATTGTACCAAGTTTTTAGAGAACATCTAACATCAAGGTGAGAGCTTTTCTGTGGATAAAAGTTGTTCAGAATCAATGGCTCACAGGAACTCAAACCTCTTTCCCAATTTATTTCTCCCTCTCCTGCCTTGTAATCAAATCTCCAGCTCATTCAAAAAGCACCCACATAAACAAACAGACATCCATTTGTTGAAGTTCAATATAGCCTTCAAAAATTTTACTTATACTTTCACATTCCATAAAGGTTACAGCAAATTGCTAATTAAATGGATTCATATTCTGGCTGCTGGAAACCTCAGTTGACAAGGGTCAGGGCTTTACCATTCTGAAGCAATACCTGAGAGAGATTCATCACAGCAAGAAGTCAGATTTGGGTTGCGATTTGGATGTATTTGAGGGTTATTTATAGAGAATCACTTTAACAAGTACTGACAAATTATGGACCCAACCCATTAAAAAATCCTACCTCTTTGCCTCTGAAGGAATTATATCAAATGTAAGTATCTAGTAAGCTCAGAAACATAACCCTATCACCTTCAGGCAGCAGCTTTCATTCAGAAACTACACAGAAACTGCAGTCCTTATTTTCAGAAAAAAAACATGCAATGATTAACATTTCCAAAATTATTTGAAAGAAGGTTTTGCAGATGTACATTTTGAAACCAGCGAAAGAGTTCCATCACTCCCAAGTCATTCGCTTTTCCAGGACTGTTGCCAATTAGAAAATTTTGCATTATTAAATTTTACCAACCATGAACCAAGGTTTTCCATGTAGACTGGCAACAACTAGTCTTTATTTGAACATGTTTAAAGGACTGGACCCTAATTGACTAGACCCTCCCCGTTATACCTATCTATGAATTAAACTGCAAATGTCAAGAAAAGAACTCATTACCTTTTTTCTCCATATCTCTGCCCTTCCCAAATTTCCCAGCATTAATTAGAATATGACATCCTCCCAGTCACCCAGAATCAAAACCTTGGCTTCCTCCCCAACAACTCAAATCACACTCAGTTGACATATCTAACCTTTTGCCAATCATTTATTTTCCTTCATATCATCTCTTCTATTCATCATTTCAGTGTACTCGCTAGCACTCACCATAGTGTAGGACCTAATCCACCTACAAGTATTATAGAAATACCTTTCTGGTTAATTCCCCTGCCTCCATCCACTGCCCACTCCAGACCACCTTTTAGTTTGCTGCCAAAGATTTTACTATTTCTGACCATGCCACCCTCATAGTTGATAAACTGAAGTTCCTCTCTATTACCTCCCAGATCAAATGTAAAACCTCCTACTTAGTATTTAAAAACCTTCAGCACCTGGCTTCCTACCTTTGTAGCCTTCTTCCTCTCTACTCTCCCCAATGAAGTCTCTGATTCAGACAAAATGACTTCATTGCTGTTTCACCCCCAACCTAGTGCCTTTTCACTGACAGAAGGTTCTCTCTCCTAACCTCAGCCTTTGTTTAAAAATACTTCTCAAATCTTATCATTCGCAAATATCATTTCTCACTCTTCAAAACTGCTACTGCCTCTCCTCTGAGATCCTTCCCTTTACCTTGAATATATCTTCTATGAACACAGATATTTACATGTTGCTTTATATGGTAGAGTTTGAGTTACTTCACAGTAGGTAATGGGTTTTTGTCTTTCTTTTTTTCTCAGGTGTTTAGCAAAGTGTTTGGGACATAATAGTTGGTTAATGAGGTTTTTTTTTACTAACAATATTGGCAAAGCCACAAGACCAAAGAGAAAAAAATCTCTTCAATTGTTTAATTACTTGTTGAATTATTTTAGCAGCTATTAAACAAATGTTTGTTGGAAACCTACTGTGCTCCTAACACCATACCAGAAGCAGTTGGGAAAAATAAAAAGGGAAATTTCCGACTCCAAGCAGGCAAAGTGTTTATGATTGCATTGGAGGATAAAAGATTTTCTCCAAAAAATGAAGTGATTTTTAAAATCTACTCCCATTTCATGGGTGAAGAGAATGAAACTCTTACTAGTGATACAAGTCAACAATATGTCTGTTATTATAATATTAGAGAGATCCCTTGGGGAACTGAGAGGTTAAGTGAGTTTGCTTTTTGTTTGTGGGTGTATTTTGTGTGTATGTGATTGTATATGTATGTATGTATGTATGTATGTATGTATGTATATACACACATTCACACTACACCCGTATGCGCACACACACACATACACACACACACACACATATATATATATATATATATATATATATATATATATATATATATATATATACATATGCACACATCTATCTGTCTATCTATCTACAATGTGAATAATGTCAATATTGTTTCTTTCTATAGAATGTCATCTCCTACAGGATACAGGCTGCTTCATTTTTGTCTTTGCAGCCCCAATGTCCAGCACAGAATGGTTGACTAATGTCTTTGTTGATTGATTGCTTGATTTGCTCATAGTTGTTACCTTTTATAAAATATATGTTTCTATTGATTTCTTGGGTTTTGATGTTCCTCTTTTTGTCTCAGTTCAGGCCTTTGTTTCCCTCAGAGGAAGGACCTCCCAGTACAGGAACTACATTCATCTATGCAGACTACGATTTCCTCTGTGTTAGTTTGGTTATTTTTTTTCAGTCATGTCTGACTCTTCCTGACCCTGTTTGTGGCTTTCTTGGCAAAACTACTGCAGTGGTTTTCCATTTGCTTCTCTAGGACATTTTACCGATGAGGAAATTGATCATAGTTTGAATACTTGGCAGATCAGCTCGATCAAGGACTTCAGTGTCTGGCACCTTATCATGCCAGGTGATCCTCAGAATCTTCCTAAGACATTTCAAGTGGAAACGATTCAGTTTCCTCACATGGCACTGGTAGACTTCATGTTTCACAAGCATGTAACAATGAGGTCAGCACAATGACTGCATGTATGTAATGGTTTTAGGCATCCACATACATCTGTCTGTCTGTATGTGTGAATGCATATGTATACACAAATATGTATATACACACATACATATATGCACACATATCCATACATAAGGATATGTGTATGTATTTATGTAGACCTTCAATTTGGTAGTCAGTCTAATACCTCTTCTCTCCCAAACCTTTCTTTGGAGCCTCCCAAACACCTAGCTAGCTCTGGCAATGAGTGCATCAACCTCATTATCAGTCTGTACATCCCTGGAAAGTACACTACCAAGGTAAGTGAACTTATCCACAGCATTCAAAACTTCTCCATTTGTTGTAACCAACGTGGTGGTGGCTGAAGGAGCACCTGTGATTTTTGGTGTTATTAGGCTAAAATTAGCACAGGCAGCAGAGAACTGATCCATACTTTTTGCATCTCAGCTTCAGAGGCTGCATTGAGTGCGCAATCATCTGCAAACAGAAATTCATGCACCAACACTCCCTCCACTTTGGTTCTGGCTTGTAACCTTTTCAAATTGAAGAACTAGCATCAGTGCAATAGTTGACCTTGATGTTGTGTTCACTCTCACTGGAGCATTTGTCAACATGACTGAAGACATCATGCTAAAAAGCATGGGAGCCAAGCACACAGCCCTGTTTCGCTCCATTGGTGACTGGGAAGGCACGAGAGCTTTGTCCACTATCCAAAACCCGGACAAACATGCCATCATGAAATTGATGTACAATAGTGATGAACTTCTCTGAGCAATCAAATTTTGACATAATTTTCCATAAGCCTTCAAGTCAAAGTGTCAAAGGCTTTGGTCAGATTCACAAACGTGTACAGACCTCTGATCTGCTCTTGGCATTTTTTCTGGAGTTGTTGGGAAGCAAACACCATATCAACTGCTCCTTGGCACTTTCTGAAGCTACACTGGCTCTCAGGTATAGTCCCATCTTCCAGGTGAAAGATCAGCCTATTAAGGAGGACTCTAGAAAGAATTTTCCAAGCACTGACTAAGAAAGAGATCCCCCTGTGATTGTCACAGAACAATCTATTCCCTTTACCACTATAGAGATGAACAATGGAGGCATCCTTGAACTCCTGGGGGACAACCTCCTCTTGCTCTATAACCTGGAAAATTTCAGTCAGTTTCTGTATAAGCAATGGTCTCCTTACCTTTCAAATCAGTTGGAATAGAATCAGCACCAGTTGCTTTGCTATAAGAAAGGAGTCTAATGGCCCTCAAAACCTCTCCTTCAACTGGAAGTTCAGCTAAGATGCGATTGACTTCAACTTGAGGTAAAAGGTCAGTGGCCTAAGCGTTGATTGATGATGGTCTGTTGAGAACACTATGGAAGTGTTCAGCCCATCTCTCTAGGATCATGTCCTTATCACTAATCAATGTGGCTCCATCAGTACTGAGTAGCTGTGATGCCCCATAAGTTTTTGGTCCACAAATAGCTTTCAGGAAATCATAAAAGCACTTTGGATTTTTACTATCAGCATAAAACTGAATTTCATCTGCCTTCTTACTGAGCCAGGAATCCTGCACCTCTCTAAGTTTTGCTTGTACTTTGTTTTTGTATCTATCTTCTTATAGGTGGATGAACTATCCTGCTGAACTGTAGAGTTCACGTTTTTCATTTACCAGCTTCTGAATTTCCCCATCATTTTCATCTGACCCCAGATGAGCAAATGAAGTGCTGTACACCAAATCTCTGAGAGGTGCCCACTCCTTTTCTGCTCCACTGTTGCCAACTGTATGACTCAATTTTTCATCCCAGTCACCAGCAAACTGTTCACACTCAGAGAAGAGCTCTAATTTTTGATATTAATTCTTCTGGTAGTCATTTTGCCTTGGGGATGGTGCTTTTGATGAATGTGAATATTTACCTTGGAAAGGATAAATCTATGATTAGTCCAGCACTCTGCATCACACATTGCCTTTGTCATTCTGATATCTTGTCTGTCTCTTCTCCTTAAACTCACATAATCTGTTAGATGCCAGTCTTTGCTGCGAGGGTGCATCCATGAAGTTTTATTGCTTTTAGGTAAGCAGAAGACAGTGTTGATGATGAGGTCATGTGATACACAAATCTTCAGCAGTAAATGACCATTGCTGTTGCTATTTTCAACTCCATTTCTCCCTAGGACTTCCTGCCAAGTCTGGAAGTCTGAGCCTACTCTAGCATTCTGCTGACACATTGATGATAAGGGTCTCAAGGTCTTCATAAAATTTTTCTTTGACTTTATCAGGGTTTGTCATGGTAGGAGCATTGGCACTGATGATGGTGGCAGGGCATTTTCCTGTGAGTGGCAATCACATTGACATGAACCTGTCATTCACTCCTTTTGGCAGACATACCAGTTTGCTGATTAGATTAGTTTCGATTGTAAAACCCACATCAGCATCATGGAGCTCCCCTTCACTGTGCCCACTCCAGAGAAAGGTGTATCTAGCTCCAACTTCAGTGAGCTGGCCTTCATTTGCCAATCTTGTTTCATTCAGGGCTGCTATTTGGATGTGATACCTGTTGAGTTCTCTTGCAATAAGAGCAGTTCTTCTTTCAGGTCTACTGGATTTTGTGTTGCCTACTAGTGTGCACATGTTCCATGTGCCAATGGTAAGTGGAATCATCTTTGCAGATGTTTTTGTACATTTTTTTGTGTTTTGATGGTATAGTGGGATTCCCCACCTGCTTCAGTAATCAGGTCAGGGTTGGGTAAGCAGGGAATGTCTACAACACCTTTTCTAGCTCCCTTCCTCACACTAGGAGATGAGCAGTGTGATCTATAAAAGACTGTTCAGACACCCAGGGGGCTGCCGAGTCCCACTGCTGCTTCCAGTGAGAAATGACCCTATGGCCTGTGCTGCCTGTGTGCAAGGCTGTGATTACATCTCCCAGTGTATCCACATCAGCTACTTCATCACTTGCCTGTGACTTTGAGGCATAATAGTGAAATGGTATGGGGGATGTTTTTTGACTCATGTGTAAATTGGATTTAAGTGTGGCAAAGATGCACAAAGTAGTCAGACTCACTTTCTCCTCCTGAGTCATTATAGTCCAGTGGCAGGACAGAGTCAAGAGGGCTGGTGATGGCTCAGGATGCAGTGGATGACCTTGGCATCTTCAGTGTCTAACCAAGCTCCAAGCGCTCCATATCTCCTGCTTCATCTGCCTTCATGACTGTTGGAGCAAATTGTTCTCATCCTCCCATTCCACCAGATGAAGTCTTCACATGCTTGAGGTAGACATCCCTCTAACTCACATGGGTTTGAGAACTCTTGGTTACCCTCAACCTTGTTTGACCCATCTGCAGAAACAATTTACTGGGGTCTGACCTCTGTGCATGCTTCAGCTTCTTGGAGCCACAGGTGAGAGTTAGGGGGAGCAGGTGGACATCAAAGGTAGAAAGAGCCCTGAAAAGGGCTCAGCAGTCATCACACCAAATGTACTTGTCCTCCCTGAACACATCCTACACCCTAAACATGTGTGCATGTGTGTGTGTGTATATATATATATATATATATATATATATATATATATATATATATATATATATATATATAGAGAGAGAGAGAGAGAGAGAGAGAGAGAGAGAGAGAGAGAGAGAGAGAGAGAGCACTATAATTGTTCATGCTGGGGCTTAGATCTGTAATGTAAAAAAATAAAAAAGCTCCCTCTCTCAATACAATTTTGGCAATAATTTGAGATTTATAGTCTTAGAGACTTGCCTTGGAAGGAACAGAGAGGTTGACTTACCTATAGTCCCATCGCCAATATTTGTAAGAGAAAAGATGTGAACCTAGATCTTTCTACCTCAAGAACTAGCTCTTTATCTCCCAGGACCCACTAACATTCCAAATATCTGGGACAAAACAATAAATGTTAGTGATGACAAATTTATGAAACACTTTCATAAGCTAAAAGTTTTTTTCTGAAAACTGATTCTGAAACTCTAGTAAACCTATCTTCTCCAGAACTATACCCCTGTATACAAGAGTGTCAGGCTCATTCTGCACTACAAAAGAGAACTCTTGGATAACAATTCTTATTTCTGATTATCTGTCTACCCTCAGCTAGCATAGCTAAATGTACAGAGACTAATCACAGAAAAGTCAATCACCAAGGGTTGATGTCTTTTTGGCTATTGCAAGGGACCAAAGGTTGCTGATCTATGTTGATTGGAGGCGTTACCCACTTTTATCAAACGGCTGATTTTTCAAAGCATCAGTGTTCACAGCACTTTTCTGTTGCAAAATGCAACTGCCTAATCTCATTTGATAGATTGTCTTCATTACCCTGAAAGGTGGTTGAGGCTCCACATTGAATGAAATCAGGGTGAGTTTAGACAGATTCATGGTGGATAGTTCCTTAATGGATTATTAAGGAAAATAGATGTTTCTGCAAGGCAACTTTGTATAATGAAAAGACTGTCAGATTAAAAGTCTTAGGTCCTGGATTTGATTCCCAAATCTCCTAATTACTACCCTTGAGATTTTGAGGAATTCACTATTGCTACGTCTTTTCTCACTTGTAAAAGTAAGTTGGACTAGATGATCTCTAGGGTTCTTTCAGGTTCAAAACCTACCAATTAAGAACTATAGTTAGCTCTTAAATAACCTCACTTTCCTTACTTCTAAAGGGTGGAAAATGAACAAGATGTTCTCTAAATCTCTATGTTAAATCCATGATCTGAAAATTCCATTCCTGACCCACTTAGATTCATATAATAGTGGCTTTCCATCAATCCACTATTGGACAACAAATTCTAGGTTAGATCCACCAAAACTGTTAATGTCATTTTTTTACTTAGTCATGTGACCTCAAGACTAAATATCATCGAATCATTCAGATTCAGAAAGATCATGACAGAGGTAAGATCAAGAAATAGTATATCATAGACTTGAAGTCAGAGAGACCTACCTTTGATTCATACCCCAGACAATTTACAAACTTTGTGACTATGGGCAAATAATTTTCTTCTATGAGCTTCAGTTTCTTCATCTGTAAAATGACATAATTAAAATGGAAGACCATAAAACTTGCTTCTAACTCTGTAAATCAATGTCCTTACAATACTGGACCTTCTTTATGAGCTATGACCAAGTCTTCTGTTTGTTTTCTTATGTTTCATAAATAATACACACTTTGGACAATCATGGACGGAAGAAGGGTTGCATATTTAAAGCATGTTGTTGTTTTGAAGGGGTAATGGAAAAATCATGAGGACCTGGATTAAATCCTGAGCTGGTCATTTTCCTTTATTAAGCTTAACTTTCCTCATCTGGGAAGTGGTAAGTATAATAGTAAGTGATGCTCTATATCAAGGAAATTGTAAAACTTTTTAGTACAAAAGTTTCAACTCTCTTTTTCGTTATGGTATTTGGGTCATGAAAATCTGTGCAATTACCTGACAACAGCCTATCAGAGGCTCCCACTTGCACTGTGCCTGAAAACAGCCTATTGAGAGGTGGGAATTTATTTTAATGAAATTTGCTCTGAGTTTAAGAAGGCTTTGTCTAAAGGACTACAAGAGATTTGGGTGGTTTGTTTTGCTACATTTGCCTTAAGCTCTAACATAGTTATAGATCTGATTACCCCAGATAAGGAAATTTGATAAGTGAGCTTTTTATTTCAGAATCATTTTCAGAAATTCAGGTGATGTTTCTCTTGATGGAAAAGGCTGTATATTAATATTGGGGCTCTGCTGGAATGTTTGTCAATATGAATTCATGAATGTGATAAGTTGTGCTTGGGTGACTTCTCTGCTGAACAAAGAAATTTTCCAGAGAAAGAGACAAAGACAAAATGGATTATTTACTGAAAGCAAATGGTAGAAATACAAGGAATTGTCTTTTGGGAAAACAAAAAACAGCAAAAATAGTATGAACCATATGTCACCATCTTTCAGACTTCCTTGTAAGAATCTAGGTGGGTAGGCAGCTTTATTGATGATACTTATTTTCTTGATGAAATATGTTTATAGGATGCATCAGGGTCTACTTAATCTATGTTACCTTGGTACAGTGGATCCTTGGGTTTGGAATGAGAACATCTGGGTTCAAATTTTACTCTCTTATTTTGTTGTTTTTTTTCTTCCCCTGCTCCTGCTGCTGGTAGTAGTTCTAGTAATACTATTATTGCTATCATTTCTCCTTCTCTTCCTCCTCCTCCTTCTACTGCTACCATCAACACCACCACTACCAACACTAACACTTCTATTACTACTACTACTACTACCACTACTACTACTACTTTTACTGCTACTATACTACTACAGCCACTACTAGTACTACTGCAGTTACTACTACTACTACTACTACTACTACTACTACTACTACTACTACTACTACATTTTACTTTTTTTGAGACTATGCTTTTCTAACTTGCCTAGGTTAGAAGTGCAGCGACCACTCATCAGCCCCATCCCAGTATTATTTGGAATGATACTTTAGCCTTCTCTATTTCCCACCTGGTCTGATTTGCCTTTCCTTAGACAGCCAGGTGGCCCTTCAATGCAGGGTTTCATCACAGTAGTACTAAACTGAGTAGAGTCACCCAATCTAGTGCTCAGAATTCCCAGTCTCAGATGAGCCACCAACCCCTCAAACTCTCCCAACTTCAAGGAATACAAACCTGTATCACCAAGCCTAACTAAAACACTTATGTAAAGCATTGTGTTTTCATGTTCTTGTTTCATTGTTGCTTTTCACGATAGTCATGTGAAATAGGTGGTATTATTGTTTCTTTTTTCTAGGTGAGGAATGTGAAGTTAAATGACTTGCCAAGGGTTACATTGCCAGTGTCTGCATCAAGATTCAAATTCAGGTCTTTGGGGCATTTATTTCAACACTGTCACTGCCAGACCACTCTTCTGACACTGTTACATATTACCAACATAACAGTAGGCAATTCACTTCTAATCCCTGGACCTCATTATTTTTTTCATTTTTACAACACATCTTTGGGCTGGATGAAGTAAGATCCTTTCCGGGTCAAATATATGAAAATGTGATTCTCTGAGCTCTGGGACCTCTGACTTCCAGGATTGTCTCAGAAAATGATGTTAAGGATGTAACAGTCACTGGTCTTGAAACTCAAGACTATCACTTCATAATTCTTCATTGTTCTCTGTACCAAGATATTGATTATCATGTTTCAGCAAAATTTCTCCAGGCCCACCTAAGGGAATGCCAACACCAAGTTACCTTAAAAGGAAAAGTTACTAAGACTTTAGTGAAACTGACCATAAAACACTACACCATGAATCCATATTGCCTGGATCTGTTTCTTCCTCTAACCTTCAAGGACAAGTCTGAGTAAAATGGACCAACCTCTGGGTGTCAGGAAAGAAATCAGACTTCTCGGTGCTTCTGCATTTGGGCTGCAGTAACTCCAGCTTGGTAGAGAGGCAGGTGCCATCATCAGGGATAAAAGAAATGCAGCATACACTTTTCCCCCTCCATAGCCCTACTTCATTTTCTTCCAAATTAAGAATCTCAGAAACTTGATTGGTCTCCTATCATCCCTCTTTTTCAACATATTCAAAACTTTTATAACTCTCTCAACTGCACAGGTCATGAACACCTGGTAATTATGTCACATTATGAATTTATTTAATTTCCAAACATATACATACAAGCTGACAATTATATTGTAGTTGGAGGTTTACAAAGAGTTTTATAGCCATCTTTTTCATGGTATCTTCATGGCAATATAGTATATACTATAGTAATAAATGAATGTTTAAATACTTCCTGTGTGCCAGGTGCTGTGCTAAGTGTTTTAGATATAAACACAGAAAAGAGTTTCCATTCTAATAAGGGAAAGAACTATATCTAGAAGAGTAGTAGCCACGAAGAGGTATTTTGCTCTAAGAAGACAGAGAGTTTTTGAGTGGGGTCTTAGAGTCATAAACTGACAAATACTTTTCTTGGAATAGTAATGCTACTGTGATTATTATTCCAATAGGAAGAGATGTAGGGTCAAGAGAGAGTAAATGTGTTGTAACAAGGCAGGAAAATGACTACATTACAATGTGGTAAGTCTGGCACTAGCTAGACATGGTAAACTTTTTACCAATCAGGAGAGCAGAGCCCGAGGATGAGAGGTAAAACACGTAGTAATAGGAAGTGGAAGATGTATAACGGTGGCATTAGTATGGCAACAATATGGTCCAGTGTATTATGACAAGGAAGGAAGTTGAGAATCAAACAAGTTTTCTCTCATATGATCAGATAAATATTAAACTTAGAGGGGATATTTTAGCCCAGTTCATTCTTGATCTTCTGTTCCAATACTCTTTCGGCTATATCCAATATAAAATATAAATACATATGTAAATATAAAATAAAACATGATGAAATATAATGCAATGTAATATAATGCTATATGATGCAATGTATTATAATGCAATATAATATGGTATAATATGGTATAATATAATATAGCATAATGTAATACAATATAATGTGATGTAATGTGATATAATACAATACATTTACAATATAAAATGAAAATGCATTTTGGGCTTCAAAGTCCTTGAAATTCTTTGCAAATCCGAGAATCTGTGATAAACATCTTTGTATTATTCTTTTTTTGTTTGTTTATCTTTATAAATGGTTCTACATATGACTCTGTGATGGGGACAGTGATGCACATCATCATTCCCCAAATCAGAAATTCAACACCATATATAGAACCTGGATTCTCAAATGCAATTGATAGTGACGATACATTTTTTTGCCACTTTATTCCAAACCTTGAGGATCTGGCCAAATGTTTACATGAAAGAGGGAGTGAAATAGACATATTTAATTCTACTTAATAAGCATTTAATAAGAACTTACTATTTATGTAGAATTCATTGAAATAAGTAATTTTCCAAAAATTCTAGTTAGGGCACCAGCCTTCCAATGTTTTTAATCTTTTTGGATGTCATTTCTCAGTTATTGTCTGTTTAAATTTGACCACATCAGGACTTTCAATTCTGAGCACAACATATTAGGAAGGTTATTGAAAATCTGGAGGCTATCCACAGAAGGGCAGCCAAGATGAGGAAGGTATTTAAGGTCATAAATATCAAGATCCGGTGAAGCATATAGTATGTTCAACTTGATAAAGGGAGAAAAAAAGTTTTGAATGATTGCCTCATGGAAGAGGGATCTGACTTGTGAGAATTTGTTCAAAGATCAGAAGTAGAAGTAATGAGTGGATGTCGGAAAGAAAAAAATTAGAAATGGCAAAAATAAATCTCCTGCTGATAATTATATTTTCCTAAACAGAGAATGTACTTCTTTAAGACACAGTGGGACCTCTATTACTTGGAAGAATTCAAGTGAAAGCAGACCATTGGTCAAGTATGCTGAGGAAAGGAATTGTTTAGTTCCAGATCCCTTCACCGTGATTCTGACATTTTTAGTCTGGGCTAAGTAAGTATCCACTTTAAAACAAACTCTTAATGTAGTTAATAACTTAAAAAGGCAAAGACTTGTTACAAAAATCTGTGTCATCTCTACTGGGAGCTTCCAATCATATTCATATTTGGAGTATATGAGATGTTTGGGAGGCTTAACACCTCTAGAAAAGGGTTTGTCAAGGACTTTTCAGGGCTGCTTATTTACATTTGGTATCCACCTGTCACTCAACTCTCCTCTTTGGCTCTAAAAAACTGTAGCATGTGCAGGAGGCACATCCTGGCAAACCATTTCAACAGATTTGCTAAATCAGGTTGAAGGTAACCAACAGACCTCAGACCTTTCTTTGAGTTAGGAGGATTTACTGAAAAGATTTTCTTTCTTTCTTCTTTTTTTTTTGAATACTTCATGAAACAGAAAGACACCTTTCCGCCTTGACTTCTCTAAGACTCTGGGTTTTCACGAAGGGAGAGGTCTTTACATCCATGAATAGAAAATAAAGATGAGATAGAAACCTGTGGATTTGGGAATGGTCTGTAGTTCATCCCTGTTCCACCTCTGGATAATGTTTCCACCACCCTCTGAACAGTCTGCTCGCTCTCTGTCTCTGTCTCTGTCTCTGTCTCTGTCTCTGTCTCTGTCTCTGTCTCTGTCTCTCTCTCTCTCTCTCTCTCTCTCTCTCTCTCTCTCTCTCTCTCTCTCTCTCTCTCTCTCTCTTTCTCTCTCTCTCCCTCTCTCAGTACATTCAGTGACATAAACAGTGTAACTGAGGTAATTGTCAATGCCATTGACACAATCAACTGCTAGTCTATTTCTCCTGTTTTCCCCTTTTAATATTGTTACATTATCTGGCAATGTGGGAAATATAAAAAGTACAGAAAAGAATTATTTCTATCCTTGGAAACTTTAAATCTAGTTTCAGAAGGAAAAAATAAGACTGACTCATAGAGAAGAAGAAAATACTAACAGAACAATGGAATGTTTTAAATGAATGCTCTCCAAGGTACTTTCAAGTCCTTCATTTATGTTTTATAATTGAATGATCATGAGATCATAGATTTAGATTTGGAAAGGACCTTGGTGTTCATAAATTCTATACCTCAATTAACAGAAGAATTAAGTGAGATCCACAGAAATGAAATGTATTGCCCAGAGTCACCTAGATAATAATCCAGGAATTTAACCCAGGATTACTATTCATTCCAATATCCTGCCTCTCCATATAAAATAAAATAAATAATTGAGTTCTTGCAATGTGCCAAGGAACTATGCTAAGCCATGGTGATACAAATAATAATGTGATGATTCCCTGCCTTCAAGGATCTTAAATTGCCATTTGTTAAAACTACCCAAAAAGGGAGCATTGGTAGCCAGAAGGGGGTATTTAGGTTTGGGGAATTATAGAGATGGTAACCAGAGACATGAGTAACACACACTTTCTTGTAGCACTGGAAATATTTTTGCTTACTTTCTAAAAAATTCCTTCCTGTACAGAATGACTTAACAGTATAAAGACCCCTATAGTGAATGACCTGCATAAAACTCAAGAAGAAAGCTTAAAAGAGAAGGGGAAAATGATTTAGAGAATGCACAAGAAAACTGAAAGTATAGAATGTAAAATCAAAGAATATGACACCAAAGAGAAGAAATCTTTTACCATTAATCTTAACAACAGGTATAAGAATGTTTTCAGAGAGTGTGAATTCCATAAATAGCATCCAATGCTCCACAGTATGTTAAGGACAGCCCACAGGTGTCATTAGGTAGAATGGTACCTAGCAATGGACTGACAAAGCAGAAAAACATCATGGTTACCAGGGTCTTCTTGCATTATTTAGACCTCTCACTCATGATTTGGAAGTTTGCTCACTTTCAGGACAATGTAAATGATAGATACTCTAAATATGTAAACATGTTAACCATCCCCTTTTCCACTGATTCATGTAGGAATTCATGTATATGTCACAATCAAAAGAAACACAGAATGTTTCTCTAAGTGATTTTGATTATTTGGAGTAGGAAGTAAAGAACTTCAGAAACAGGTGGTGTTTTCATCATTTTTTCCACTGGAAGGTCATGATTTTGGAAGAAGAAAGAAGAGTATGAAAAGTGAGCAGATGGCTAAGTAGATGGAATGAAAGAAGAGAATTTGGTTCTGTGGAGCATGGCTTATGATCTCTGCAGTGAGCTCCCAAGGAACGGTATGGCGAATCTCAAGAGAACCATAAAGAACACGCAGGGGATTTGTTGCATTTGATGAAGAAGATTTTCAACAGATGTTACCAAAAAAGATGAGGGGAGGAAAAAGGTGAAGGACACTTTTTACCTGGGCATTTGAGAAATGCTAGACATGACTTAGACTGAAGAATAAGAGTATGGAAGGTGTCTAGTTATTGTCAGGAGAAAATGCTACAAAGGAGGATAGTGAGAAAATACTTTTTACACTTAGAAGGCTATACACAAACGAAGTATGAGAAATAAACAAAATGAACTTGAAATAAAAGGAAGCTAGATGACCTCATAAGTCACTCTGAAAGTAAGGGGAGAGAATGTCAAGATACAAATAAATCAATGAAAGAACCAAATCTAAGAAAAGTATAACAGGAGATGTAGCTGATTTCAATGTCAGTTTGGAAAGGAATATCCATTACATATTTGTTCCATGCTAGCTAGCATATTTATAAATGTCTTCAATAAATATATAGATGGAATTCTTATCTAATTTTTAGATGATAAAGGATGACAAGTGAATGGTATTCTGGAAGGACTGTTGTGTGATAGATTTGTGATGCTTGGCCCCAAAGGGCAGACTTAAGAAAAATGAATAGAATACATAAAGAAGCAAATTCAGGCTTGATATCAGGGTAACTTTCCTAAAAATTAGAGGTTTTCAAAAGTAGATTAAACTTCCTCAGAAAAATGTTGCCTTTTCCTTCCTTTGATGACTAAAAGTAAAGGATATATAACTACATTTTGTTTAGATGAGCACCTTTGAAGTATTCAGTATCTAGGATAATGCCTAATGTAAAGCCATAATTTATTAAGCACCAAATATGATCCAGGAACTATCATAAGAAAGGAGGGATAGGATCATAAAGAATAGTAAAAGCACAATCCCTCTTCTTAAGATAAAATTCTAAAGGGGAAATTATGTAAATAGCTAGGTATATATAAAATGCACACAGAAACACACACACACACATGCCTAAACACAGAGTAAATGAAGATAATATGAAAAGAGAAGTCACTTTTATGCAGAGGAAAAAGCAAGGGCTTCTTGTAGAGTATGGGCTCTTTAAAAAGAATAAATTTATTTGTTTATTTTTCTATTTATTTGTTTATTATTCATTCATTCATTTACATATTTATTGACTTGGTTATTTATTTGTTCATTCATTGATTCTTTTTCATTTATTTGTTCGTTCATTCATTCGTTCATTGATTTATTTATTTACTTATTTATTCATTTATCTGTTTGTTTATCTGTCTGTCTGCCTGTTTATTTATTTAAGATTAGTTGTCCACATTGTTTTTCATAAAATATTGAATTCCAAATTTCCCTCCATTCCCTCCTCTTTCTCCCCTCTCCAAAATGTCATGCAATCTAATATAGGCTATTTACAACCATATTAAATATATTTCCACATCAGTTACATCGTGAAAAAGGAATCAGACCAAAAAGGAAAAAACATGCTAAAGAAAAATATGAGAAAATAATATGTTTAATCTATATTCAGACTCCATTTTTCTTTCTCTGGATGTGGATGGCATTTTCCATTATGAATCTTTTATAACTGACTAAGATCATTGCATTGTTGAGAAGAGGTAAGGCTAACAAGGTCAGTTGTCACACAATGCTGGTGTTACTGTGTACAATGTTCTGGTTCTGATTACTTCATTCAACAACAATTTCTGTAAATCTTTCCAGGTTTTTCTGAAATCCACCTGCTCAGCCATTTTTATAGAATGATAAGCATCTCCTCAATTCCCATTTCGTGACTGCTATAAAAAAGAGTTGCTATATATATTTATGTACATGTGGATCATTTACTTTTCTTAATCATCTCTTTGAGATGTAGCCCTAGTAGCGGTATTGCTAGATCACAGGGTACGCATAGCTTTTTAGTCTTTTGCCCTCTGATATGGTTGCATCAATTCCCAACTTCACCATCTATGTTCCAATTTCCCACATCTCCATCCATATTGTTTTCCTATTTTGTCATATTAACCAATCTTATCGGTGTGATGTGATACCTCAGGTTTGTTTTAATTTGCATTTCTCTAATCAATAATGATTTCGAGCATTTTTTCAAATGACTGTAGATAACTTAAAGAAGGTGGACTTTGAAGTAAGCCTTAAAATGAGTCAGGGAAACAAATAGATGGAAGTGGGGGAGGGGAGGTGGAGAATGAAAAAGATAAAAAGGGGTAGTCTAGAAACGGCTTTAAATATGAAACAAAAATGTTTCCTTTGATCTTGGATGTAAAAGGAAGACACTAGAATTTGCGGTATTGGAGGTGGTGGTAATAGAGTTGGACCTCCATTTTGGCTGCTCTGTGAAGTATGGATTGAAATGGGGAAACAGCAGAGATAAGGAAAGGAGACAGAAAACCATTGCTATAATCCAGGTGAGTGATGATGAAAGCCAAAAGTAGGTTTATGATTGCAGGAGTACATTAAAGCATATGAATACAAGACATACTGGATAAACCAGAATCATTTTGGCAATGGCTTGGGTACATAGAGTTAGTGAGCATATAGTCAAGGATGACACTGACATCGCAGGCTTGGGTGACTAAGATGATGGTTGTACCAATAATAGTGTTAGAGAAGTTCAAAAGAGGAAAGGGATTGTTGGATGGTAATGATTTCTGGTCTAGACGTGTTGAGTTTGAGATAGAAAATGCTCAAAGGATTGATATTTTGTAGTAGTAGTTACTTTTACATAATGAGTTTGACTACAAGGTCATTGGGGTTGCTTCCAGTTCTGTGATTCTGTGTTGTGGTCTATTTGTACCCCCAGAAAATATTATTTTATGTGAAACTCACATATTTTCCCGTGCTTCTCTCATACATAATAAATAGTTCTCACGGTTAATGACTACCTAAGAGAATTGGAGGTGGTTCAGATGGATTTTCAGTCTACTCTATGAGCAGCCACAGGAATGTATTAATATGCAAGCTCCTTACCCCTCCTGGTCAATGGAACTCTTTCACATAGCGGTCAGGTCTCACTACAGTGTAATGTCTGCACCACAAATCCTTCCAGAAAACTAGTAACCAGAGGCATTAGACACTCCAGTATCACTCAGGGAATGAACTGTGTAGCGTACTAACTGAAATCTCTTTCCTCACTCTAAATCTAATATTTGCCCTGATAGTTACTTTATACCTAGGTCCTAAAAATGCATTTAAATCAATGTCTACCCTCAGCTACCTTACAGTCTAAAAGGGGAAAATAATATATATTGGAGAGTGATAGCAAGCATCTTGGATAGGGAAATCAGAGAGAATGGTGATTGTCGTCATTAATGTACCCTTATCAGAAGTAGACATTTTAATCTGATTATAATGATCATGTCTAGAATTACAACTCTGAAGGCAGGTTATATACCAGAAGGAATAGAATAGAAATGGTCAGAAAATGGGTGTGGTAGTCCAGAGACTTGGGAAAGATAAAGTGAAATCTCCCTATCACAGCCCATGGTCACAACAATGAGACCTTCCACACAGAGATATGTAAAGAACAAAAAAAAAACAAAGAGAGATTCCCTTCTACTGCTAGTTAGGAAAGGTATAATTATGTCTTACCTTCTACCTAATATCATTTGCTCTATTTCACCAGCAGAGGTTAAGTTCAATTTCCTATAAAACTCAAGTCTCTGTGTGTCATGTTTGCTGTCTACTGTCTCCTTCATTTCAGTTGCTGAACTCTACTGCTATCCCTAAATACAGATATATAAATACACAACTGTCCTGGCTCTTACAACTCGTGCTTTAACCCCCCAAATATGGGCTTTAAAACAGCAGTTACTGCCTTGAAAGTGGAAGACAGCAAGGATTTGTGAAGCATTTATCATGTGCCCTGTACTGTGTTTAGGGGTAGGGATAAGTGAGGCAGAACTAGGATAACATTGTACACATTATATGATGACTAATTTTGATGTACTTGGCTCTTTTTTTTCAAATTTATTTGTTTATTTGTTTTCAATTTTCTTTTTTTCCCCATTTTTAAAGATTTATTTTTAGTTTTCAACATTTATTTTCATAAGTTTTTGAGTTCCAAATTTTCTACCCATCTCTCTTCTTCCCCTCCCTTAAACACCATACATTCTGATTACCCCTTCCCCCAATCTGCTCTCCCTTCTATCACACCCCTCCTTTCCTTTATCCCAATCTTCTCTCTTTACTTGTAGCACAAGACAGATTTCTATATCCCATTACCTATATTTCTTATTTTCAAGTTGCTTGCAAAATTTGCTTTCAATTTTCAACAACCACTTCTGTAAGTTTTAAATTTTCTCCCTCTCCTTTCCTCTTTACTCCCCAAGATGGCATTCAATCTTATATGGGCTCTACACATAGCTTCTTATTAAATACATTTTCACATTAGTCATGTTGTACAGAAGAATTAAAATGAATGAGAGAAAGCATGAGTAAAACTAAAGAAAAGCAAACATAACTAAAGAGAAATTAGTCTATTTCATTCATAAATAATTCTTTCTTGGGATGTGGATGGCATTTTGCTTCATGAGTCCTTTTGAAATGTTTTAAGTCCTTGCCTTGCTACCGAGGACTAAGTCTATCAAAAACAGTCTTCGCATATTGTGCATAATGTCCTCCTGCTTCTCCTCACTTCACTCAGCATCAAGTCATATAAGTCTATCCAGGAATTTCTGAGGTATACCTATTTGCCATTTCTTATAGCACAACAGTATTCCATTACATTCATATAGAACAACTTGTCCAGTCATTTCCCAATTGATTGGCATTTCCTCAATTTCCACTTCTTGAACACCACAAAAAGAGCTGCTATAAATATTTTTGTACATGTGGGTCCTTTCCCCATTCTGGTAATCTCTTTGGGATACAACCTTAAAAGTGATATTGCTGGGTCAAAGGGTATGCACATTTTTATAGCCTTTTGGACATAGTTTCAAATTGCTCTCCAGAATGGTTGGATCAGCTTACAACTCCACCAACAATGAACTACTATTCTAACTCTCCCACATCTTCTCCAACATTTCCCTGTTTTGTCATGTTAGCCAGTCTGATAGCTGTGATGTGGTACCTCAGAGTCGTTTTGATTTGCCTCTCACTAATCAATAGTGATTTAGAGCATTTTTCATATTACTAGAGATAACTTTAATTTCTTCCTCTGAAAATTGCCTGTTCATATCCTTTGACCATTTATCAGTTAGGGAATGACTTGCATTCTTGTACATTTGACTCAGTTCTCTACATATTTTTTAAAAATTAAGCATTTTTCACAGATATTAGTTGTAAAAATTATTTCCTAGTTTTTGACTTCCCTCCTAATCTTGGTTGCATTGACTTTGTTTCTATAAAAACTTTTCAACTGAGTAACCAAAATTATCCATTTAGTGTTTAACAATGCTCTCTGTTTCTTGTTTGGTCATAAATTTCTCCATTCTCCATAAATCTGACAAATAAACTATTCATTGCTCCCCTAATTTGTTTATAGTATCAATGTTTATACCTCGATTGTGTACTCATTTGGACTTTATTCTGGTATATGGTATCAGGCATTGGTCTATGCTTACCTTCCGCCACACTATTTTCTAGTTTTTCCAGTAGCTTTTGTCAAACTGTGACTTCTTATTCCAGAAGCTGGGCTCCCTGGGTTTTTCAAAAAGGAGACTGCTATAGTTTTTGACTGCTGTGTCATCTGTAAACAACTTATTCCTCTGATCTACACCTCTATTTCTTATCCATTACCAAGGGGTTTTGATGATTACTGCTTTATAATATAATTGAATATCTGGTATGGCTAGGCCAACTTACCTAGCATTACTTTGAATTAATTCCCTTGATATTCTGGACCTTTTGTTCTTCCAGATGAATTCTGATATTAATTTTTTTCTAGCTCTATGAAATAGTTTTTCGGTAATTTGATTGTTATCACACTGAATAAATTAATTTAGTAGATTTGTCATTTTTATTATATTGGCTTGGCCTACTCATGAGCATTTGATGATTTTCCAATTACTCAGAATTGACTTTATTTGTGCAAAAATTGTTTTGCAATTGTGTTCACATAGTTCTTGGGGTTTTTTTTGACAGCTAGACTCCCAAATATTTTATAGAGTCTACCATAACTTCAGACGAGATTTCTCTTTCTATCCCCCCTTTTTTTAAGTGACTAAAGAGACTTTATTAACTTCCTGACTCAGTCTGGGTCTTCAGTTTATGGCCCTAACACCACAGGACTTTGGTATCATTGGTCTCTGCCACCACTTTGCCACCTACTGTCCTCCTCATCCTCCTCTTACGTAAGGAACTTCTGCCCATGTCCAAGGCATGAAGAAGATTGAAGTCCTCCCCATTCTCCAGCAGGTTTGAATCTCTGCTTCCAGTTTGTCCTTAATGTTGAGCAGCGTCTTGTATTTCTGGGCCTGGCACTGGCCCTCTGTTCCTGTTTGCCCTAGCTCTGCTTCCTGGTGCAGCAGGGGCGTATTAATCTGCTCCATATGTATGGCATATCGAGTCGCTACCTCCCTCAGGATGTCCTCCAAGCCGGTTTTTACATTAGGAAGGGAATCCCGGTCAATCTCTAAGGACTGGACTGTACGTTTCAGCTCAGTGACAGTGTTTCAGGATGCTCCCACCTCCTCAGATCTTGTGTTAATTGTCATGGTGCTCTCCTCAATCTGCTGGGACCAGTATTTATCAAGCTTCTCTCTGCTCTTCTGAGCCACAGCATCGGACTGGGCTCAGATATCAGCCATAACCTTGTTCAAGTCCTGCGATTTGGGAGAATCATCTCCATGGTCAACCCAGAGCCTGTGATTTGGCCTTGTAGAGATCTCACCACCTTCTTAATGGTTCTTCCTCATAAAAAAAATAGCTCTTCCTTCAGGGTTCCAATCTCTGTCTCTAGTTGCAGCCTGGTCATCGATGACCTTCTGGAGGCCATGAATGTTACTTTCTACAGACAGCCTCATGGCCAACACTGCTTCATACTTGATTCTGATGTCATTAGCCACCAGACCGATATTATCGATCTGTAAGGGAATTGCCAACCCCCAGCCTCTTGGATGGCATTCACTAGTCACGACTCAATTAAACTGAGGGAAGACTGCTAAGGCGTGAACAAGATGGCACTGGGAGAAAGGGTCCCACCCCTGTTTGCTCAAGGCTATTTCCTGGAATTTGGGAGAACAAAGAAGGCTCAAGATGTTTTGCTAACTAGGGGCTACGTGGCAGTCCTGGTACAAAGTATAAGGATTTCCTTATTAGGGCAAACTATTAGCTGATAGGTCCACTAAGGGCTCTAGTGTAGGGAAACAGATAAAAGCACTGCTTGCTGTTACAATAAACGGAGTTGCTCACTATCTTGTCTCCCGCCTCAGTCATTACTTAACAGCTCACTCCACCAAGGCCAACAGGCACTGCTGGTCAGATAAGGCCTGTTGGTCTGAGGGATTGGCCTGGACACCCTAACAGATCTGTAGAATGATTCTGGCATTGTCCATCAAGCTTGTATAAATCTGCTCCCGCAGATCCTCAATCATCTTGAAATAGTGTCCCCATTCTCTGTTCTGAGATCCCTTCATCTCACATGCTCCCTGATTTTCCCTTTCAGTTTGTGATTCTCAGTCTCCAAGCTTTGCATGCACTCCAGATAAGAGATAAGGTGGTGGTTAGTGTCTTGCATGGTCTCCTTCTCCCCCCTGGATCCCCTCGATTCTGACCAGCTCCACCCTCAGATTCCTGGCCCCCAAGCCCCAGTGGATGTTTGGGAGCCAGAGTCACCAGCACCCACATAGACACTGGCAGCGCTGCTGACCAGCTGACCTGGTGGCTGGATGCCTGGACTGAAGCCAGGGAGAGGGAGTTGGCAGAGAAGGTGGTGGAGCCGGTAGTAAATCGCATGAAGTTGGTAGAGAAGAGCTGGACTCAATCAGAATAGTCCTCTCTCTATCTCTTGCAGTTGGGATTTCTAAATAATATATAGAAATACAGATGATTTATGTGAGTTTATTTTGTATCCTGATACTTTGACAAAGTTCTTTATTATTTCAAGTTTTATTTTTTGCATGATTCTCTATGTATATCATCATATCATCTGCAAAGAGTGAAAACTTAGTTTCTTCTTTGCCTATTCTAATTCCTTCCATTTCTTTTTCATCTTTTATTGCTAAAGCCAGAATTTCTAGTACCATATTGAACAACAGAAGTGATAATGGCCATCCTTGTTTCACTGCCAATCTTATTGGAAATGCACCTAGCTTATCTCAGTTACATAAAATGCTTGCTGATGACTTTAGGTAAATGCTAGTTATTGTTTTAAGGAAGACTCCATTTATTCCTATGCTCTTCATATGGCTTCTGTTAGTTTTGTTGCTGAAATGATTAATTATACTGATAGTTACCCTAATATTGAACCACCCTGCATTCTTGGTATAAATCCTAGCTGATAAAAGTGTATTATTCTTGTGATAAGTTGTTACATTCTTTTTGCTGATAACTTATTTAACATTTTTGCATCTATATTCATTAGGAAAATTGTTCTATAATTTTCTTTGTCTCTTTTGGCTTATCTTATTTTAGTTATTGGCATCATATTTGTATTATAAAATTAATTTGGTAGGACTCCCTCACCAATTTTCCTAACTAGTCTTATATAGTATTGCAATTAACTGTTCTTTGAGGGTTTGATAGAATGCTCTTGTAAATCCATCTGGCCCTGGAAATTCTTCCTAGAGCATTCATTGATGGCTTGTTCAATTTCTTTTTCTGAGATAGGGCTATTTAAATATTTTACTTCCTCTTCTGTTAATATGGGCAATTCATAATTTTGTAAATATTCATCCATTTCACTAAGACTGTCAAATTTATGGGCATATTAATTAATTAATTTTCTTAATTTCAATTTTATTATTATCTCCTTTGGTCTTCAGTATGTCTAATTTGGTATTTAATTGGGGGTTTTCAATTTGTTCTTTTTCTAGATTTTTCATTTGCATGCCCCATTCATTGATCTCCTCTTTCTCTATTTTATTCATGTAAGCATTTAGAGATATAAAACTTCGCTAACAGATGTTTTCACTGCAGCTCCTAAGTTTTGGTAGGTTGTTTCATTATTGTCATTCTCTTGAATGAATTTCTTAATTATTTCTATGATTTGCTGTTTGACCCACTGATTCTTTAGAATTAGATTATTTAATTTCCAATTAGTTTTTGGTATATCTATCCATGGCCCTTTATGACATATAATATTTATTTCATCATTATCTGAAAAAGGATTCATTGGCTATTTCTGCTTTTATGCACTGGATTGTGAGGTTTTCATATCATCATGCATGGTTAATTTTTGTGTGTGTCCTATTTACTGCTCAGAAAAAGGTATATTTCATTCTATCCTATCATATCTACCTTTCCCAAAATTCTATTCACCTCTTTATCTTCCTTCTTGTTTATTTTGAGGATAAATTTATCAAATTCAGAGAGAGGGACGTTGAGATTCCCCCACTTATATAGTTCAGCTATTTCTTCCTATAATTCCCTTAACTTCTCCTCTAAGAATTTGGATGCTATACCATTTGGTGTATATATGTTTAGTAACGATATTACTTCCCTGTCTATGATGCCTTTTAGTAGGATATAAATTTCTTTCCTTACCTCTTTTGTTAGATTGATTTTTGCTTTTGCTTTGTCTGACATTAGGATTGCTACTCCTGCTTTTTTTAACTTTAGCAAAAACATAATATATTCTGCTCCAGCTTTTTACCTTTGCCTGTGTGCATCCCCCCTTTGCAAATGTGTTTCTTGTAAACAATATTTTTGTAGGATTATGACTTTTAATACATTCTGCTTCTTGCTTCCATTTTATGAGATGGTTTGTCCCAATAATATTCACAGTTGTGATTATTATCTGTGCCTTTTTCTCCAGCCTGTCACCCCCACACCCCCATTTGTGGTTTTATTTCTCCCTTCTCCCTTTCCCCCCTCAAAAGTGTTTTACTTTTGCCCACAAGCTCTCCCAGTCTTCCCTCCCTTCTATCAACCCCCAAGCTTTTCTTTCCTTTTTCCCTTACCACTTCTCTCCCATCCAACCACTACTTCCCTTTTCTTTCCCCTTTCTTCTCCTACTGCCTGCAAGGCAAGTTAGATTTCTACACTTAACTGAGAGTTATGGCCCTGTCTATGCTGGTGCCTCTGTGTTCTCTACACTCCCTCAGCCCAGAGTAGCAGATCATTTCCATCCATCTTTAAGGCTGTCTTGGGCTGGATATTTCCCATACTTTTTCTCCCACTGGATTCTGCCACTCTAAAATTTGTTCAGATTCACTTCGTAGAGATACCTGAGGGAATTTGTGGATGAGCACAGGTGGGTCCTTGCTTTCACTCTTTCATCTAGACTTGGCTCCCCTCAACATTGCAAGGTAATAATACAACTCAAAAAGATTCATGGTTGAAAATACTATGCACATCCAGAGAAAGAATTATGGAGTCTAAATGATGATTGAAACATACTATTTGCTCTCCTTCTTTGGTTTGTTTCTCCTCTCTCATAGTTCATTTCATTGGTTATAGTTCTTCATTGCAACATAACTAAAGTGAAAATATGTTTCATGTGAATGTATATGTAGAGCCTGAATCAGATTGCAATCTGTCTTGGGAAGTAGGGGGTAGGAGGAGGCAGCAAAAGAAGGAGGTTTAGAAAATTTGGAATTCAAAAGCTTGTGGAACTGAATGTTGCAAACTAAAAATAAATAAATGAATATTTAAAAAGGAGTTAGGGATACAAATATAATCAAAAAAGCAATGGGATGTTTGTACCAGATGACTAGGGTGAAGTCCAGAGAATCGGAGGCAGAGTGGGAAGGAAACGAAAATTAGCTGTCTTGGAAGCCAAAATGGAAGTTCAGGGAGGAATTTACCAGTAGGAGAAGGGGGTTGGCATGGTGGAGGGATGTTTCAAGGCCAGAAGGCGCTAATCACTGAGAGAAGTCTCAGGATGAGAATGCATAGTGCCTAGCTCAAGGATATTAGATGCTTAATGAATGCTTATTGATTAGTTAAAGTCTCAGTGTCTGGAGAGTCAGAATCAAGGCCAAAAAAGTAAAAGAACAGCCAACCTGGGGCCCTTTCTTTCATAGCTACTACTTTTTCTACATCCAAAGCTATTGGCTTCTGACCATCATGGCTTTGATACCATGAAGTCCCTTCTTTCTCCTCCATTTCATGAGCTGATCAGGTGTCTTTAAGTTCAAGACCCATAGCATCATTGGGAAGAATGATTGAGCTTCTTAAAGAGCTATTATGTAGTTTCAGTGTAGAAGAAAGAAATTCTCCCTTATGCTCATGAGAAACATTATTAAAGAAAAAAATCAGAAACTTGTGGTCCAAAAACATTGTTTCTTCCTGACAATGATGACTATAATGAACTAGGCAGCTCTTAGTATAAACAAACAAGTAATTATTCTTGACAGTAGAAGTGTGAAATTTACCCTAATTAATAAGTATGCTTGTAGTTTTTACCTGTTTGCAGAGGTTTCCTCCAGATCTTCTTGTTTATTAAGATTAAACTTTAACAAGTGCAAGCAACCTTTATTGAGAGCCTGTTATGCAGAAGGACAATGTTCTAGTTTGGGGAAAACATATAAGTTGAGAAGGCAGAGCGATTTCCCTCAGATAGCCAGCAATCCAAAGAGGAGAAAGTAACCCAAGAAAAATTTAAGAAAATAACTGTAATACAAAGTAAAATATTCTAATAGCTGTAGGACAATGTGGTTTTCACAGTGCTTGACACAGCCATGAATACTCCAGAGCAATTCTAAGTCATGAAATACCACAGTCTGTCCACATGGAGGGCAGAACCAAAACATTTATTCAGACACCAGAAAGCCAAATCCATCATAGCAACAAAAATCTATACACAACAGCAATGCAGAGGACAACACCAGCCCCAAGCCTTCCCCTTGCTAGGCTTCACATAAATCAGGCCCACTAAACAAATCACAAACAAGTACTTTCACTCACACTAACTAGCTGCCTGCATCCTTCTTGGTTCTGGTAGCTCTCAAGACTAACTTCCTCTGAGTTCTACTCTAGCTCTGCCTCTTCCTGTTCTACCCTTCCTGTTCTATCCATTCAGGAAACTCCTCCCACTATAGGCTCCATATGTCTCACACTCATGTGACTCAGGCTTCCATGTGACCCAGGCAGGCCATAGGGGCCTATTAATGAACATGAAAGATCTCCCCATTTAAATTACCACTACAATAGCTGAAGCAAGATGTGGAAGAGAAGCCAATGTGATAGACAGAGGGTGAACCTTACATTCAAAGAGGAACGACTTGATTCATTCACTTCCTCTGACAAAGATCAGATAAGAACTTGTCATGAATCCACACAACATCCCTTGGCATGTATAAATGCAAAGACATTGCTGATCTAAATCAACAGAACCCCCAAGCATTCAATTAAATAGTGAAGAAACAATTAGTCTGAAAATATAGGCTGGAGGCAGTTTTCAAAGGGATTGAAATAAAAGCTGAAGACTGTTTTATTCTATAGGCAATAGGAAGACACCAAACTATGGGATTGACCTCGACAGATATATTTTAGGAATATTATTTTCATTGCTGTAAAGACAAAGGATAGGGCAAACAAGAGACTTAAAACATTTAGTCTAGTGAGGTAGATATTTCAATAGAGTAGGTGAGAGCAGATGAGAATCAGACTAAGGTGGTTGCTAAGTGAGTGAAGGTATTGATACAGATTTTTAAGATGTTGTGAAGGTAGAATCAGGAAAATATGGCAATAGATTAATTATGTGGTGGAATGGATTGAGGTGGTTAGAAAAATGATGGTATTATAAAGAGAATCTGGAGAAAATATTACCAAATAACTCATTATGAGCACATTCACCCCTCACTAGGAAAAGAGGAAGCCTACATTTTAAGCCATGACATAGATCCCACTCTCACTTTCTTTTTTTATGTTTATTTATTTATTTTTAGTTGTTGATATTCATTTCTACAAAATTTCGAGTGTCAAATTTTCTCCCTATCTCTCCCCTCCCCCACCTCATAGCACATTACATTCTGATTACCCCTTCTCTCAAATGCCCTCCCTTCTATCACACCCCAAACTTTCCTTATTCCCATCTTCTCTTTTTTCTTGTAGGGCAAGATAGATTTCTATACCCCATTCTTATTTCCCATTTGTATGCAAAAACAATTCTCAAAATTCATTTCTAATACTTTGAATTCCAACTTCTCTCCCTTCCTCCCTCCCCAACTATCCCCACTGGGAAGGCAAGCAATTCAATATAGCCTGTATATGTGTAGTTGTGCAAAAGACTTCCATAGTAGTCATGTTATATAAGACTAAATATATTTCCCTCCACGCTATCCTGCCCCTCATTTATTCTATTCTCTCATTTGACTTTGTCTCTCCCCAAAAGTGTCAACTTCTAATTACTCCCTTCTCCCATTTGCCCTCCCTTTTATCCTCCCCCTCACCCTGCTTGTCTCCTTCTCCCCTACTTTCCTGTAGTGTAAGATAGATTTTCATACCAAATTGAGAGAGCATCTTATTCCCTCCTTAAACCAAATGTGAAGAGAGCAAGCTTCACTTTTTCTTTTTCACCTCCTCCCTTTTCTCCTCCATTGAAGAAGCTTTATTTTGCCTCTTTTATGAGTGACAATTTTCCACATTCCATTTCTCCCCTTCTCCTCCCAATATGTTCTTCTTTCACCACTTAATTTTATTTTTTAGATAACATCCTTTTTTATTCAATACAATCTGTGCTCTCTGTCTGTGTGTGTCTGTATGTGTGTGTGTGTGTGTATATAATCCCTCAAACAACCCAAATGCTGAGAAAAATATCAATAGTTACAAATACTATCTTATCATGTAGGAATGTAAACAGTTCAACTTTAGAAACTCATTTATGATTTCTCTTTCCTGTTTATCTTTTCATGCTTCTCTTGACTCCTGTGTTTGAAAGTCAGATTCTCTCTTCATCTCTCATCTTTTCATCAAGAATGCTTGAAAGTCCTCCATATCATTGAATGACCAATTTTTCCCCTGAAGTATTATACTCAGTTTTGCTGGATAGTGATTTTTGGTTTTAATCCCAACTCCTTTGATTTCTGACATATAATATTCCAGGCCCTTCAATCCCTTAATGTAGAAGTTGTCAGATCCTGTGTTATCCTGATTGTATTTCCATAGTACTCTTTTCAAGTCTCTTTCAGGAGGTGATCAGTGAACTCTTTCAATATTTATGTTGCCCTCTGGTTCTAGAATATCAGGGTACTTTTCCCTGATAATTTCATGAAAGGTGATATCTAGGCTCTATTTTTGATCATGACTTTCAGGTAGTCCCTTAATTTTTAAATTGTCTCTCCTGGATCTGTTTTCCAGGTCAGTTGTTTTTCCAATGAGATATTTCACATTATCTTTTACTTTTTCATTTTTTGGGTTTTTTTTTTTTGTAATTTTTTGATTTCTCATAAAGTCATTAGCTTACATCTGCTCCATTCTCACTTTTATTTTTTCTTAAATATAAATTTATTTATTTAACTTTTTACATTCATTTTCACAAAATTTTGGGTTCCAAATTTTCTCCCCATTAATTCCCTCCCCCCACCCCAATACACTGAGCATTCTAATTTTCCTTATCACCAATCTGCCCTCTCTTCTATCATCCCTCCCTTATCTTGTCCTCATCTTCTCTTTTGTCCTGTAGGGCCAGATGACTTTCTATTCCCCATTACCTGTATTTCTTATTTCCTAGTAGCAACAACAATACTCAACAGTTGTTTCTAAAACTTTGAGTTCCAAATTCTCCCCATCCCTCCCTCCCCACCCATTCCCTTTGGGAAGGCAGGCAATTCAATATAGGCCATATCTGTGTAGTTTTGAAAATGACTACGATAACAGTCGTGTTCTGTAAGACTAACTGTATTTCCCTCCATCCTATTCTGCCCCCCATTGTTTCTATTCTGTCTTTTGATCCTGTCCCTCCCCGAGTGTTGACTTCAAATTGCTCCCTCCTCCCATTGCTCTCCCTTCCATCATCCCTTCCTCTCTGCTTATCTCCTTCTCCTCCACTTTCCTGTACTGTAAGATAGGTTTTCATACAAAAATGAGTGTGCATTTCACTCCTTCCTTTAGTCGAATTGAGGAGGGTAAACTTCATGTTTTTTTCTCACCTCTCCTCTTTTTCCTTCCACTAAAAAGTCTGCTGCTTGCCTCTTGAAAGAGATATAATTTACCCCATTCCATTTCAACCTCTCTCCTCCCACTACATTTCTCTCTCACCATTTACCTTAATTTCTTTTAAGATATGTCCCATCCTATTCAATTCACTCTGTGCTCTCCGTTTCTGTATGTGCGTACATGTGTGTATGTGTGTGTGCACGCGTGTACGTGTGTGTGTGTGTGTGTGTGTGTGTGTGTGTGTGTACCCACCAACTACCCAGATACTGAAGTGTTTTAAGAGTTACAAATATTGTCTTTCCATGTAGGAATGTAAACAGTTCACCTTTGGTAAGTCCCTTATGACTTCTCTTTGCTGTTTACTTTTTCATGCTTCTTCTCATTCTTCTGTTTGAAAGTCAAATTTTCTTTTCAGCTCTGGTCTTTTCATCAAGAATGTTTGAAAGTCCTCTGTTTCCTTGAAAGACTGTATTTTCCCCTGAAGTATTATACTCAGTTTTGCTGGGTAGGTGATCCTTGGTTTGAGTCCTAGTTCCTTTGACTTCTGGAATATCCTATTCCATGCCCTTCGATCCCTTAATGTAGAAGCTGCTAGATCTTGTGTTATCCTGATTGTATTCTACAACACTTGAATTGTTTCTTTCTAGCTGCTTGCAATATTTTCTCCTTTACCTGGAAACTCTGGAATTTGGCCACAATGTTCCTAGGAGTTTCTCTTTTTGGATCTCTTTCAGGCAGTGATTGATGGATTCCTTCAATACTTATATTGCCCTCTGATTGTAGAATATCAGGGCAGTTTTCCTTGATAATTTCATGAAAAATGATGTCTAGGCTCTTTTTTTGATCATGGCTGTCAGGTAGTTCCATAATTTTTAAATTGTCTCTCCTGGATCTGTTTTCCAGGTCAGTTGTTTTCCCCAATGAGATAGTTCACATTCTCTTCCATTTTTTTCATTCTTTTGGTTTTGTTTGGTGATTTCTTGGTTTCTCAGAAAGTCATCTGTTCCATTCTAATCTTGAGAAAACTATTTTCTTCAGTGAGCTTTTGAACCTCTTTTTCCATTTGGCTAATTCTGCCTTTGAAAGCATTCTTCTCCTCATTGGCTTTTTGAACCTCTTTTGCCAATTGAGTGAGCCCATTTTTCAAGGTGTCATTTTCTTCAGCATTTTTTTGGGTTTCCTTTACCAAGGTATTGACCCGTTTTTCATACTTTTCTTGCATCTCTCTCATTTCTCTTCCCAGTTTTTCCTCCATCTGTCTAACTTGATTTTCAAAATCCTTTTTGAGCTCTTCCATGGTCTGAGCCCACCGGATATCCACCTTGGATGTCTGGGATAGAGAGGCCCTGACCTCCACATCTTTCCCTGATGGCAAGCATTGTACTTCTTCATCAGAAATGAAAGGAGGAAGGAACATCTCTTCCCCAAGAAAGTAGCTCTCTATGGTCTTATTTTCCTACCTTTTTCTGGGCATTTTCCCAGCCAGTTACTTGACTTCTGAGATTCCTCTCCATCCCTGCCTAGATCTGCCTAGCTAGTGCTTGGGGTCTGAGATTCAAATGCTGCTTCCCAGCCTCAGGGCTTTCTGCAGCGGGAGTGGCTGCTATTCAATGTGAGCTTAAGTTCTGGTGCTGGGGTGGGGGTAGGGCCGCCTCCCAGGCTCAGTTCCCTCAGGGGGTTTATGTGGAGACATTTGGTAATGGAGCGGGTGGGGGCAGGGCCGCCTCCGAAGCTCAGTTCCCTCAGGGGGTTTATGCAGAGACCTTCGGTAATGGAGCTCCTGCCTGCTCGGGGAGGCCCAGGCCACCGCTGCCCCTGCTGCTGCCTCTGCTACTCCCTCCACTACTGCCTCCTGAGGGTTTCTGAGCCACAGAGACACCCCACTCCTCTCTCAGCCAGCCCAGAAGTCTCTCTCACTGACCTGTAGCACCTGTGGGCAGAGGGACCATCCCAGCCACCGGAGATTCCATCCCTGAAGCCTGCTTGGATATGCTCCTCTGGGGCCGTGTGGCCAGGGCAGCTGCGGGGTGGGTTCCGCTGTCCCGGAGCACGACAGACCCCTGTGGACGGCTTTCCAGGGCTCTCTGGAATGGAAATCTCTTCCACTACATTGGTGCGCAGCTTGCAGTACTCCAGAATTTGTGGGGAGTTCTTTTCACAGGAAATTTATGGGCTGTGGATTCAGAGCTAGCATACTTGAGTCTTTCTACTCCGCCATCTTGTCTCCTCTCCCCCTCCATTCTCACTTTTAAAGAACTATTATCTTGCTTGAACTTTTGAACCTCCTTTTCTTTTTAGCTAATTCTTCTTTTTAAGAATTCTTCTCCTCATTGGCTTTTTGGACTACCTTTGCAAATTGAGTTAGTCTATTTTTTAAAATGTTATTTTCTTCATCATTTTTTTAGGTCTCCTTTAGTAAGCCATTGCCTCACTTTTTATGATTTTTATGTATCACTCTCATTTCTCTTCTCAATTGTTCCTCCACCTCTCTTACTTGATTTTCAAAATTCTTTTAGAGCTCTTTCATGGTCTGATACCATTGCATATTTTTTTGGGGGGCCTCTGATGGTAAGCAATGTCCTTCCTCATCTGAAAGGATGGAAGGAAATACCTGTTCACCAAGGAAGTAACCTCCTATAGTCTTATTTTTTCCCCTTTTTTTGGACATTTTCCCAGTCAGTTATTAATTTTTCAGTCCTTTTTCAAGAGGAGGGTATACTCTGGGGACGTGTAAGTTCTCTGTTCCTCCAAAGTGGCACAATCTGCCTGTGCACTGGTCTGGGAGAAAGTAAAAACTTTTCTGCTCAGAATCTGCAAGTAGTAGAATTCCCTCCGAACTGCTGCCTCCAGCTCAGGCAAACCCCAGGATCATGCTCAGAACTGAGATTCAGATCAGCTGTTCAATTCCCCCAGAGGCTTTAGGTAGAGGGCAAGGCTGTTGCTGATGACTGAGGTTCAGATCACCTGCTCAGTTCTCCCAGGAGCTTTAAGTGGAGGGCAAGGCTGCCTTTGGGGCTGAGATTCAGATCAGCTGCTCAATTCCCCAGGGGCTTTAGGTGAAAGGCAGAGCTGCCACTGAGGTCTGAGGTTCATATCAGCTGCTCAGTTCCACGAGGGTATTTAGGCTGAGGGCTTTACAAATGGATACTGCTTCTGCCCTGCTGGCCCTATCTGGGGCCAGGGTTAAGGGAGGACCCTGCTCCCTTCTTGCCCAGTTGAAAATGCCCTCCCACTGACCTATGAAGTTGTCTTTAGCATTTGTGGGTTAAAGGATCTGAGAACTTCTGCTGCTTCTGGGGATTCTGCCCCTTAGGCCTGTTCCAGTCCTGTTTATCCAGTCCATATGTCCAAGGCTGGGCTGTACTCTGCTCCACACTCAGTGCAATAGACCTTTCCTGTGGGTCTTTCAGATTTGACTGGAAATCTCTTTCACTCTGCCATTCTATGGGTTCTCCTGCTCTAGAATTTGTTGACAGTCATTTTTTACAGGTATTTTGTGAGCTGTGGGGGCAGAGCTAGAGTATGTTCATCTTTCTACTCTGCCATCTTATCCACCCCTGATATTCCCAACTCTCACTTTCAAATACTATCTGCATAACTATCTATTTACTTTTTATTCCAATCAACAACAATGCACTTCATGTCTATATAGATATGAACTTTATAACATAGCAGTGAAGTTATCACTACAAGTAGCATGACCTGCATCTTCCAAATTGGGAAACTGAAGTTGAGATTGGGGGAATGATTTCCTCATGGTCAAACAGCTAATAAAATTTATTGATGAGATTCAAGCCCTTTTTTTCCTTGACATCAAATGTAGTATGTATTTATGTGTCATACTCTTTTAAGGAATGAGACTACCTGTTTGCCAAAGCCCTTCTCCACTTTTGTTCTTGATTCCTTTCCTTTTCTTGTTCTCCAGGATCCTGTTGCCTAAATCTTTCCATTTCACCTCTATATTCTTCACCAACCAATTCATCACTATTTCCTTTCTCTCTGGGCACACATATACCAAGGCTTCATGTAGATTTCCCCAATCAGATGACATATGAATTGTATTCAATTATTGCAACCACATATTAGACAGGATATATTGTGACACTGAAACACACCTTGATTAAGGATGGTGAAGAGGCTAAAGACATTGCCATGTGTTCTAGATTCATGAGACTAACTCAAAGGTAAAATACGAACAAGATTTTCCTGCTCATTGCCCAATATCTAGCAGCTGACTATCTAAATGAATTGTAGGAAAATTAAAAAGGAACACCTCCTCATATGATCTCATTAAGAAAATGCAAAATATTAGAAAACATGTCTTGAGTGAAACAATTTTGGTTTAGGCATAAGTGAAGCATGAAATCTTGAAGTTTATGAAATAGAATAGATAAGAATTTAGTGGGAAGAAAGAGAAACAAATGGATAAAGACATAGAAGAGAGGAATATGGAAAGGAGGAAAGAGTAATATAGAGAATGGAAAATAAATTATGGTTGAGCACAACACAGCAAAAAATACAAGAAGTAAAAAAATTACAAGAAGTAAGAGATGGAGGATGAAGGGAGGGAGAGAGAGACAGAAAGGCAGAGAGGGAGTGGGAGGGAGAGGGAGAGGGAGAGAGGGAGAGGGAGAGGGAGAGAGGGAGAGGGAGAGGGAGAGGGAGAGGGAGAGAGAGAGAGAGAGAGAGAGAGAGAGAGAGAGAGAGAGAGAGAGAGAGAGAGAGAGAGAGAGAGAGAGGAGAGACAATGCTTTCATTTTGTGAGAGGAGTCTAGAAAATGAGAAAAGAGAAAATAGCATATTACAGTGGAATGAATGCTGCCTTTGGAGATGGAGGACCTAAGAAAAATCCCATCTGAGTCATTAACAAAGATGTCACTCTCATTGACCCGTTGACTATACTCATTGTGTAGTCTTGGGCAAGTTGTTTAACCTACATGGGCAGTCTCTTATTTGTAAAACAGAGAGTTTAAATTAAATGACTATTTAAGCTCTTCTCTACTACTTCTATAAAACCATAATCTTTTCTTTAAAAAAAATTCCTAAACAAAGGTTTAGGACTCCTTGTTTCCTGGTGGCTATTTGTTGGTGTCCCTTATACTCAGTTAATGCAGATGTCATGGAACTATTGACCTGAGGTCATTAAAAGGATTTATTATGTAGCTGGACAAATGCCAGGGTTTTTTGTTTGTTTGTTTGTTTTTTTCTCTATGATTCACACATTAGACAGAAGCCATTGACTTCCTGGAATTTTTAATAAAATCGTCCAAATTTCTCAGCATTGATTTTTTAAAATCATAATTTTCACTAACAAGGAAGAAAGTACCATTCATTCACTTCTCCTGAACATTCTTTGACTTCAGTCATTTCAAAATGCCAAAACAGGATGCCAAATTGTTGCTGTCTTGTCAGGACAATTTTTCATAAGGAATAATTTTAGGGAGGGAAAAAAAAATGATTGAGACTGCTTAAGTCAATAAATTAGAATTTGGCCTGATTTGGAAAATTTCACACTAAAGCTAAGAGAACTCACTGAGGAGTGGTCAAAATGTTCAAGTTAAATAATCCTCCTGAGTACTGAAGATATTGAGATTAACATGCTCCTCCCTCTAATCTATTTTCCATTATTAATTATGCAGAGCCATAGCACCTCTGGAGTTGTGGTGAACACATGTTTCACTTAAAGAATCTGAGAAAAAATGATTTAAAAATATTGTCAAGGGGGAAGGGGAAATTCTGCATTTAGTCATCCAATTAAATTAGAGGGGGAATGTTCCATAATAGGAAAAGTGAAGGAAGGAGCAATACAACAAGACACCCCTGTGATCTAGAGTTTTATGTCACATTTCTTATACCTAATGGTATAATTAGCAAGTGGCCACCAGGGATTTGAGCTGGGTAAAAATGTTATAGGACTGAAACACTTGATCCAAGTATTTTACTCCTCAGCAATCTCCCTTCTAATTGTCTTGCCATTAGGTCTAGAAACCAAACCCTGGGGGACTTCACTCTTGAGCAACTATCTCAGGTGCCCCTTGTGTTGACTGATGTGACTTGTTACATATAGGTAAATATCAACATTATTTTACTTTGTGATTAATTATTGTATTATTGCCAGCTGTTTCACTACTGATACCACCACCCCATAAGCAACTATATAACATCTTACGCTTGCTTCCAAGTTGTACATGCTTCTTAAATTATTTTCACATTTTGAATCACAAAGTGCCGTGTGTGTGTGTGTGTGTGTGTGTGTGTGTGTTTTGCCTGCCTTAGCTCTACTTGCTGTGGGCAGCCATTGCCCTAGGTACTAGACTTTTGCCTCATGTATGCTTGGACAGGAATCTAAAGATGTCAGTAAAGTTAACTTTGAACTTTGGTTCAATTCAATTAAGTTTTATAAATATCTCAGACACTGTGCTAGATGCTGGAGACAGAGACAAAAACAAACCATATTTCATTCCCAGGGAGCTTACCTTCTATTTGAAAAGGATTTGAGTTAATGGACTAGGGACTCACTTTTCTGCCAACAGCTTGAGCTTGTGTGGACATAGTTACTGAAAGTTGAGCATCAGAATGCTTCCCTGAGCTCTATTTGCATTTATAGAAGTTCTCCTCCTATTCCTCCTCCTCCTCCTCCTCCTCCTCCTCATCATCATCATCATCACCATCATCATCATCATCACCATCATCATCATCACCATCATCATCATCATCATCACCACCACCACTACAATCACTACCAGTACACAAGCATATACGTAATTTATTGACCCTGGCATCCTGAGCTTCAAAGGATCTGTAAATTTATCTCTGTAGTACTGAATAAACTCCAAGAATTCTAAATGTCTCTTTCTCTTTCACCCACACACATATACACACTCCCTCTTTCTGTTTCCCTTTTTTTCTCCTCTCTGTCTCTTTCTCTTTACTACCTCACTCCTCTTTCAATAGATAGAAAAATATAAATTATATAGAGTAGATGTGATACGGCATAGTATATTTAGATAATATTAATATATCTTTTACCATATTAATACGATATGTGATATTTTATAAAATAGAATAATATTTAATTACATTAATATAATATTTAATTGTTATAATATTATATAATATAATATTTTATGCTATCTACATATATTTATATCATATAGGCAATATGTAAAGATTTATAGATGTTATATATCAGTAATATATAATCTATCAATCTACATATAGAAATGTGTATATAAGCATACATATGTGTATATATGTATGTGTATATATATAGTAGATTTACATATACACACATGTATTCATATGAACACCCTGATATACGTTGTAGTGTTTACGTGGGTATGTATTTGTCTGTTTGCACACACACATGCACATTACCAACATGTTAAAGTTTATAAAGTTTTCTTTTTCAGCTTCTTTTTCTTTTTTGCTTGTCTATTCCCTTAAACAATACCTTTATGGTGTCATCCCCTCTCTTTTATCTACAGTTACAATACTCAGTACTCTATACAAATGAATTCCTAACTACAAATATCTTTACTTCAATTAGGACAAATTAGGCCCATTTTAAAGGTATGACATATCAAGCTTTGTAATCAGGGGTTTGGGCTAGATCAGATTTGTCTGATTTGAGTTCAGTTTAAATAGATTAATATGAATTGAATTGAGTTAATATGACTTGACCCAAACTGACCTGAACTGAAGTGGATAGGTGATCCTGGGAAATTTAACTGTATGGTAGGCTTGTGACAGAGTTTTGTTTTAACCACTAAGAACCTGTAGGATATCTCTAATTATTCCTTGCAGGCTGCTGCCTAATTTCTTTATATTAAGGTTTAGCTCTGTTGTCAGACTTACTAAATAAATTTGGATACAATGCTTTATCTTTTTAGGACAAAATAATACTGGCTCCTCCAAAAATAGAATAATTGCTAGCACTTAAATAGAGCTTACTATCTGAAAGGCACTATGCTAAGAGATTTATAAATATTATTTCACTTTTTTCTCATGAGAATCCTTTGAAATAGGGAATACTATTACCCCCATTTCATAGATGAGAAAATTGAGACAATTGGAAACTAAGTGAATTTTCCAAGGTCACACAGTTAATAAGTGTCTGAAACCAGGTATGATTTTAAGTCTTCCAGACTCCAGGCCTGGCACTCTATCTCTTCAGTCACTAGATGCCTGAATTTTCACTTCTAAAACTCAACTTTTTTTCATACATCCAGAAAACACTCCCTCACAATGCTGAAGGGAAAGGAAACTTAAATGGTTTCTCATGGGTATTTATCCTATATGAGTTTTACTTCAAGTCTTGTTAACAATATTTTATCATGTTAACCCATCTCTACCATATGTTCTTCATATCTTGCCAACATCCACTTTCAACAGAATATCTGAACTGTCTGATTTGGAATGTTTTATATTAGAATTACACCTTTACCCAAAAGGAGTTTGGAAGTCCTTGAAAGTCACTGCCTGGGATCTTCGCATAATCTGTTTTCCAGAAAACATGCTAGAAATAAGTCACAACATTTGAGCTTACTGAAATCAGACAAGAAGGAACCAATTTATGCCAAACATTTTCTTGTTTCAGGGAATTTCACAGTGAAGCACTAACCAGCAGTCTCTTTTCCCAGAGCTCATATGGGCTCTGTGGCCAGCTCTGTGTAGTTCATTGACCTCTGACTTTTGTCCTATAAATTAACCACACAGGGAAAAACTGTTCCAGATGAGCCTCTAGCTATTCAGACATGCACTTCATTTTGCATCCATTCGTTCAACAGGCATTTATTAAATATCTGCTATGGATCAGGACTAAAGGCCACTACTAATTGCATCTGGGCAACCCAGTCCTACCAGAGAAACTATGCTTATGCAAAAGAAAACAAGAATCATAAAAAAAAAATCCTGATTGGCAATGTTTCAAGATGAAAATAGAGGCTATCAAAGGCTTCCACCTTCTTTGAGCCAAAAAGAGACAGGTTGCTGCTTCATCTTTGCATGTGAATTTCCAATACCAGGAAGAATGCCTTGACATTGTAGGTCTCTCGTTAATGCTTCTTGAATAGAAACACATTGAATTGGATTTGATTGAGGTGGAATGCATTAGTCAGTTTGAATGAGAGATAACAGAAATTCTCTGACGTAATGAAACAGTGACTATTATACTGTAACTTAGAATTGACCGCTAAGTTTCAACCGCATATATGTTCCAGCCATCTCTACTTCTACCCTACAATCTAAATAAACTATATCATACTTGCATCTCAATAGAATTACCATTGCTATCTCATGTGGTCTGCTTCTGTGGTAATTGATGGTGGTATGTTATAGTGAAATTCTGCCACAAAGCATTTAGGAGACTCATGAGTTATAATCTCACTTTTAGTAGTTTTTTTAAAAATATTATAAGTGATTTATTACCAAGCACCTATGTTAATTCATCGATAGCTGGTACTTACATAAGAATTTAATGTCTCTGAAGCACACTAGAAAAAATTACTCCTCTGGTCATCAGAGCAACCCATATACTCTATGATCTCAATTATTAGCCATAAGTGAATGCTTCATCCATCTGAGACATAATTTTGTCCTCTGTGAAAGGAAGGAAATAATGCTTGTGGTAACCACCTCAGTCAGTGGTCTATCAACATACACTTATTGAGTGCATCCTATGGACCAAGCACTATGCTATGTCTTGGAGATACAAAGAAAGGCAAAAAGTCAAAACTTATTCTCAAGACAGTCAAACTATAATGGGGGAGATAATACAATCACAAGCAAAATTCTCTGCAGGATAAACTGTAGATATCTGAGAAAAGGAACTAGAATTAATGGGAATCAGAAAAGACTTGTAGAATTCAAATTTTAGCTGGGATTTGCAGAAAGCCAAGGAAGTCAGGAGGCAGAGATGAGGCGGAACAGAGTTCTAGATATGGAAAACAGACAGATAAAAATGTATAGTCAGGGTATAGAATGTCTTGTTTAAGAAAGAACAGGTAGGGAAATATTTCCACATCAGAGAGTACATGAGTTCCTTTGAAAATCAGAAGAAATAAAGTATATAGTGTGCTTCACAAACATTAAACTTCTGTGTCAATGCCTGTTATCCATTGGTTGACATCTAGGTTTTGGACTACATTATATATATATATATATGTGTGTGTGTGTGTGTGTGTGTATGTATATATACACACACATTATATATAATGTATATATAATCATTATATATACACATACATACATATATGTATGTATATACATATACATATGTTTATATGGGTGTATACATACATACATATGCAGTTGCCCTTGAGTTTCCAAAACATAAGATGAGATGAAGGCAAGGAAAAATTAAAGAATTACTGTTATCTCTTTTTGTTGACTCAGAATTAGCAAAAGAGTCTATTGCTAAAATATTGATCATTTTCCTATAGGTTGAGATCTAACATTTAAGCTTCCATCCCTAAGGCTAACATAATTTTTTTGTTTTTTAAAAAAGCATTAGCCTTGAGGGCTGGGGCAATATCATGAAAGGGAAATGCTTCTAGGTAAATCCCTCAGATGTCCAGGGCAGAGTGACTGGGGCTTTTTCTCATCCCAGCATGGAGATGATGAAGGAATAGAATTCCTTCCTCTTCATAGTTGTGAAAGTCTTCTCTCCCCTCCATTTTGTAATCCTCTATCTATCTGAGATGTTTGTAAAGGATGAGAGCTGAATTCCATAGAGAATCAGAGAGAGAGAGAGAGAGAGACAGAGACTGAAAGGCAGAAAGAGAAGACTGATATAGTCAGAGACAGAGACAATGACAGAAAGAAGGGTTGAAAAAGAAAGAAAGAAAGAAGGAAGGAAGGAAGGAAGGAAGGAAGGAAGAAAGGAAGGAAGGAAGGAAGGAAGGAAGGAAGGAAGGAAGGAAGGAAGGAAGGAAAGAAAGAAAGAAAGAAAGAAAGAAAGAAAGAAAGAAAGAAAGAAAGAAAGAAAGAAAGAAGGAAAGAAGGAAAGAAAGAAGGAAAGAAAGAAGGAAAGAAAGAAGGAAAGAAAGAAGGAAAGAAAGAAGGAAAGAAAGAAAGGAAGGAAGGAAGGAAGGAAGGAAGAAGAAAGAAAGAAAGAAAGAAAGAAAGAAAGAAAGAAAGAAAGAAAGGAAGAAAGGAAGGAAGGAAGAAAGAAAGAAAGAAAGAAAGAAAGAAAGAAAGAAAGAAAGAAAGGAAAGAAGTTCAGTTTGAGATTGCCAAAAGGTAGTTGGTGTCTTGAGACCAGAATTAAGAAAGCAAAGGATGGATAAATAGATCTCAGAGTCATAGATAATAGCTGAAACTATGGCATTATATGAAATTTTCAAATCAAGTCATATGGAAAGAGAAGACAGTCTTGTTCAGACTCTAGGCCAACACCTTTACTGAGTGAGTGAGAACTGGTGGAAGATCCAGGGCAAAAAAAAAAAAAATTAATAATAATCAAACAGGCTTGCCAGATGAGAGAAATGTCATGAAAGTTCAGAGTCAATAGTGTCTGAGAGAAGAGGATGATCAAGAGTGTTAACTGAAGAAAGATCAAGGAGAATAAAGACTGACAAAACAACATTAGATTTGACAATAAAGAGATCATTGATGACATTGGAGAGAGAAATTTTAGCTAAGTTATGTGATAAATGCTAGACAGAAAAGGGTTTAAAATCAAGTCAGATGATTGGAAGAAGGAGTGCTGATTGTAGATGGCTTTCCATGAAAAAAAAATAGCCACAAACATAAGGTGGGATAAAGGCCAAGTGTCTGTGGGGCTGGTTGAATTAACTGAGTAGTTTCTGTTTGTTTGTTTTCTTTTTGACTAGAGGAATCATGGGCATTATTAAATGCTTTGGGGAAACTGGCAGTGAGAGTGAGTGAGAGAGAGAGAGAGAGAGAGAGAGAGAGAGAGAGAGAGAGAGAGAGAGAGAGAGAGAGAGAGATAGACAGGAGACAATTCAGTCAAGGGTACGTATAGAGTGGTTTACTTCGGCAATTGAGATGAACATCTCCTTGTGAGATAGGAGTGAAGGAGGAAATAGCAAGGAAAAACTTTTGAGTTACTAAAATTAAGAGGAGAAAAGAGAGAGATCATTCAGTAAATGGTCTCATTCATAGTTTCTTTGACCACTTGTTTTTTAAGGAAATAATGTCATTTCTAATTAATTATTCATTTCTCTTTCCATTTTCTATTAATACATAGAATTTTCATTATATTATAATCTCAAGAGGATGAATTTACTATCTCGGCTTTTCTGTATTTGGTTGTGAGATTTTTATGTTTTAATTAATAGTCAATTTTTGTATAAGTACCATATACTACTGATAAAAAGGTTTATTCTTTTCTATTCCCATTCAACTTTCTCCAGAGAGCTATCATATCTAACTTTAAAAGAATTTTATTTACCTCTTTAACGTTTTTTTCACAATTTCCTTAGATTAAACTGGCTTTCAGAGGGGAGAGTTGAGGTACCTCAAAAATACAGCTTTATTATCTATTTCTTCCTATAACTCAATTCAACTTCTTCAAAAAATGTAGATTGTATACCATTTGGTGCAGACATGTTTAGTGTTGATATGATTTCATTGTCTATGGTACCTTTCAGCAAGATATACTTACTTTCATTATCACTTTTAACTATATTCATTTTTGTTTTTGCTTTGTCTGAGATCATAATTGCTACTTTCTTTCCTTCAGCTGAAGAATAATAAATTCTTCTCCAGTCCCTTACTTTTCCCTTGTCTGTATCTCTCTGTTTCAAATGTGTTTATTGTAAGCAACATATTGTAGGATTCTGGTTTTTAGTCTATTCTGTTATCTGCTTCCACTTTATAGGTGAGTTCATCCTTTCAGAGTTATAGTTGTAATAACCGACAATGTATCTTTTCCCCTCCCTATAATTTTTTGCTTTTTAATCCCTCATCTTCAAAAGTGTTTTGATTGATCCCACCTTCCCCAATATACCCTTCCTTTTATCAGTCACTCATGCCTTCATTGTTCCCATTCCTTTTTTACTTCGTTACAGGGTAAGATAGATTTCTCTATCCAAATGAATGAGTATGCTTTTTCCTCTTTCAAATAATTTTGATGAGAGGATGGGTTAAGCTTTGCTTGCCAAAACCCCCATTTTCCCATCCATTATAATAGCTCTTTTATGTGAGACAATTTATTCCATTCAATCTCCCTCCTCGTTTTTCTTCCAGTGCAATTTTCTTTCCCACCCCTTAATTTTTTTGGGGGGGAGTTAACATTGCATCAAAGTCACCTTACACACATGCTCTTTGTCTAAGTGCATTAGTTCTAATTGCTCTAATAGTAATAACGTTGTTAGTTATTGAGTTACAAAAATGTTCTTTCCATATAGAATTGTGAATATTTTAACCTTAGTGGATTTCTTGTTATCTTTTTCTTTCTCCTTTCCTTTTTTTTTTATTTTTCATGTTTCCCTTGAGTCTTGCATTTGAAGGTCATTTGTTTTTTCAGCTCTGGTATTTTAGTTAGAAATGCTTGAATGGCCTCTATTTTATTAAATATCCATACCCATTTTTCCCCTGAAAGATTATATTCCATTATGCTGGTAGGTCATTCTCCTGATCATAGCTCTACAATATTAGAATTATTTCTTTTTGTTGCTCACAATATTTTAATTTTGATCTGTGAACTTTGGAATCTTACCATCATATTCCTGAGTTTTCCTTTTGAGATCTCTTTCTGGTGGTGATCTATAGAGACTTTCAGTTTCTATTATGTCCTCTGGTTCCAATATATCAGTGTTCTTTGATAATTCCTTAAAGAATATTTTCCAGGCTTTTAGTTTTTCTTTTTCTTTTTTTTTTTTAAATCATTGCTTTCAGATAGTCCAGTTAGCCTTATATTATCTGTCATGGATCTATTTTTTAGATCATTTGTTTTTTGAATGAGAAATTTCATAGTATCTTTTATGTTTCTTAATTTTATTTTATTTTATCATATATTGATATTTCATAGAGTGATTAGTTTTCCACTTATTCAGTTAAAAATTTTAAGGGATTAATTTCTTCAGTGAGCTTTTATACAACCTATTCCATCTGGACAATTTTAATTTCTTTTAGGGAGTTATTTTCCTTTGTAAATTTTTCATCTATTCAATGATCTTGACTCTTTTTCATGATTCTCTTGCATTATTCTCATTTTTTCCCTAGTTTTTCTTCTACTTCTTTAACTTCCCTTTAAAAATGCTTTTTAAACTTTTCTAAGAATTTTTTTTTTTGAGTCTGAGACCAAATGACATTTTTCTTTGAGGCTTTACATGTAGCCATGTTGACACTGTCATCTTATAAATGTATTTCTTGATCCTCTTTATTACCATAGTATCTGTCTATAGTTAAGCCTTTTCTGTACATTATTTGTTGTTGCTATTTTCCTAATTTTTCACCTTTTTTTGTGAGAGTTTGGCTCTGGTCCTTCACTGCCCCAAGATTTTTGGTGTGGGGCTCAGGGTTGCTGGCTTTTGCTGGATATCAGGACTTAGCTACTTTTATTTTTCCTCTTAGGGGCTAGGCATTCCTTCATGCTTGTACTGGGGTGAGGGCTGTGTGTGGGTATCAGATTTGAATGCTGGCCTACTCCAGGGGTGGGCCCTTGCTGTTGGGTTGCTGTAGTAACAAAGTCTTTTTAGTGGCTGCCCCAGAGGAGTAATTATTTTTTTCTGGTCTTTTACAGGGTGGGGCCCTTCTTCTGGGTTGCTATGGAAACAAATTTTCTCTACTGTTAGGCTCCAGCAGCAGATTTGCACTGTTGGTCAGCCCCAGGGTGGGACCTCACTACTGCTTAGCAATGAGTTCAAGTCAAGGCTGGTGGCTTGTGCTAGGGCTGGTTTGATGGAGTAGAATCACACTATGCTGCATAGACTACTTACTCACCTGGGGCTTCTGGCTTGCACAATGGTAGATCATTTCTGGTGGATTGCCTCTTTCAGGCAGCCTTCCTGTAGACTCCATCCTGTGAAGTTGACTTCTGCAGCTTCTCTTGGACCTGACTCCATTCCCAATCCAGTGAGATGGACCTTTTGTGCTAGGCTAGTAAGCTGCTTCTCTGCTCCTAGATCAATTCTGAGGCAGTTTCTCAGTTGTTTGGGGGGGAATTTGGGAGAGCTTCAAAGGGATCCTTCCTCACTCCACCATCTTGGCACTGAAAATTATGTCATAACTATTCAAAATTTTATGTAATCAAAGCTATCCACTCTGTCTTCTTTCAACCATGCCCATCTCAGAAATTTTCTCCATCCATAGATCTGAGAGGTGTTTTCCTTTCATTTTTAAATATATATACACATATATATATACATGATTTATGTATTTTTTCAGTTTTCAAAATTCACTTCCATAAGAATTTGAATTCAAAGTTCTCTCCCCATCTCACCCCACCCCCACCCCAGAACAGTGTACAACCCATCGACTCCTTCCTCCAGTATATCCTTCCTTCTGTCACCACCCCCCTTTCTTCCATGAGTAGATTTCTATACCCCATTGCCTGTGCATCTTATTTCCCAGTTTTATGCAAAAACAATTTTTTAACTTTCATTTTTAAAGCTCTGGGTTCCATATTCTTTTCTTTTGTTCCTCTGGACAAACTCTCATTGAGAAAGTAGGCAATTCAATGTAGGTCATGCATGTGTAGCCATTCAAAACACTTTCATAACAGTTATGTTGCAAAAGACTAACCACATTTCCCTCTGTTCATTCTCTCCCTTGACCTGTCCCCCCAAAATAGTGTTTACTTCTGATTATCCCTCTCCCCATTTTGTTGTCCTTTCTATTATCATCCTTCTTTTATCCCCTTCCCCCCTGCCTTTCTGCAGGGTAAAATAGATTTCCATAGCCAGTTGAGTGTTCCCTCTTTAAGCCACATCCCATGAAAATAAGACTCACTGCCTTTCCTCTCCCCCCTCTTCCCCTCCCTTGCAAAAGCTCTTTCTTGCCTCTTTTATGTGAGATGATTTGTTACATTCTCCTTCTCTGAGAGATATTTTTCCCATGCTCCATTTTTCTGCTTAAGATACAATCACTTTTTTCTAAAAAAAACAAAACAAAAAAAAGACATTAACATGGGTTCTCAAAGTGAGTGAAAATATCCCCTAAACAGTGATGGAATGATCCAAGAAAGTGGTAATATCCTAGTGGGATATTCAACCCATGGGGGGAGTGGTTATTGAATAAAAATAAAGTGCAGTGGAAGTATAAGAAGAAAAGTTGAGAAAATTAAAAAAAAATTTGTATTTGTTTCATCTGTTGTGTAACAGAGTTAAAGTCATCGTAATTACATTATTTTCAAATAAACAAAATATAAGTTATAAACAATCAGTAGTTCAGTTCCCCAATAGGTCTTAATAAAAAAAGTGTTGGCGGGTGATTGTGTCCTTTATTGTTGGGAAGTTCAATATGCATCAGCAGGAATATGTGCATGTACAATTATAATATGACACTATATGGTGACATGATCCAATATTGCATCATCAAAATTGCAATGCAGGAAAAAATCCACAAATTTACAATAAGTTATTAAATTTAAGATGCACCACATGCATACATATATGTATATATATGTATATATATATACTGATATCTATATATATATGTGTGTATACGTAAAATTTGAAATGACAAATTTTAAAAAAAAAGTGAAAAGTTTAAAGAAAGTAGAGATCCAGGGGATGCTCAGTATTTACTTAAAAGGGGTTTTAGGCCAAATCATTTTGGAAACTTTGGTCTAAATAATACCCTTTTAGAGTTTATCCTAATCTATGCTGTGAGATGCTGGTCTTTTTTTTTTTGGCAGATTATTTTCCAATTTTCCTAGGAGTTTAGTCAAAAATTGACCTCTCCACAATAATTGGGATTTTAAACTCTATCAAACAAAAGGTTAATGTAGTTATTTATATATTTATATAAAATTCTTTCCTTGCACACACACACACACACCCATATATGTGTATATATACATGTACGCATATATATACATATATATATATATATATGTTTAATTTCCATTTTAAAGCATCAACATTAAAGGTGCATGAACTTTTAGAGAAACTCTGTGTCCTTGTCTTGACCATTGACAATCCATATTATTTACTTGGAGAACCTGTCTGAATTTTGTAGAATTCAAAACCAAAACAAAACAAAATGAAATCAGGGGCTTAAAGATATATGGAACCATGAGAGAAAAATCAAAAGTATTGATAAGTGAGTTAAAACATCTGTTGGATAATGAAGAAATGTTACCTAGAATGATATTGACATTGATACAAACATGAAGAGCTTAAGAAAACAAAATAATCAAACAAGAAAACTCCAGGGTAATTTATTTTATCCTTATAAATGAGTAATGTTGCAAACTTATTGCATTTTTTCTCTCGTCTCCCCATACCTATACTGTCCTATTTTTAGTTGTTCAAACACATTAATCCCCATACCCTCATCCTTGATATACCTTATCCTACAATCCTTCAACAGCTCAGATTTTCTCCTCTTTCACCTTGGCTCCTAAGTTTCCGCAGCTTCCTTCAAAAGTCAGCTGAAATTTATGCAAGTTGTCTTTTTCAGGCTGCACATTTTCTAACACTTTCCCTTCTCAGGTTGCTTCACATCCACTTTGTATATGTCTTCAGTGTGTCTAGTTATTTACATGCTGTTTCCTTTATTAGAATATAGGATTATTGAGACCAGGGATTTTTTTCCTGATTTTTTGTATCCCTGTTTCTTAGGACAGTGCCAGGCACATAGAAAGTACTCAGGAAATCCTTACTAATGGACTTTATGAAATTCAGTTCAGGATATTCAAATGAGACATAGTGATATGAGATTCAATTTTAGAAAAGAGATTAGGGCAGATATTTAACCCTTAGAATCAGCCACCTACTAAAGGTGATTTATACCCTCAATATTGTTGCAGTTACTAAGCAAAATAATAGAGAAGAAAAAGGGAAGAGGGCCCAGGACAGATATTTGAAAGCAATCCATGGCTACTGAGAAAGGATTAGACGAAGATTCAGAAAAGGAAACCAGACGCAGGAGTCAGAAAATAGAAAGAGAACTAAGAGAGGGCAGTGTAAAAAAAGCTTGAAAGGAGATAGCATCTAGGAAGAAACAGTCATTTAGAAAGAGAGAGTGCTGGTCCTGGAATCAGGAAAACATGAGTTCAAATCAAGCCTTACTATGCGACCCTGAGCAAGTAACTTAATCTCTCAGTCTCTCAGTTTAATCATCTATAAAATGGGTTAAATAATTTTATTGACTTCCCAAGACTGATGTGAGGATTTAACAGTGTCTAGCACATTGTAAGTGTCATTGACATATTTTTACTTACTCTTGTTGTTAACAGCATCAAAGGGTGATGAGAGACCAAGAAAGGAGAGGACTGAGAAATTAGATGATTATGAACACAACAGTTTCAATTGAATGATGAGGTCAGGAACGTTTCAGAAAGTCTAGAATCAAGTGAAATAGTGAAATCTTCAAAAGTTGGTGGCTTTTTAAAGCATTTTTGATAAGAAAGAAAGAATATGATAGAAAGAGGAACATGTTGTAAAAAAATAAGATGGGACAAGAAGTGATCAAGAATGCATGTAGAAGTATTTGCCAAGGCAAGCCATCAGATACAGGTTAGGCGTTTGCAATTAAGTAAAACATTCCCATATTCGTCACATTTGTACCAGAAGAGAGAGTGAATATCTATTAAGGGAGTGTAAAAGCATTGTCTTATTGCAGTGATTGCATAAGTTATTTTAATAGCAAAATTCCTCAGTGTGGTTTTGTGACTTTCTCCATCTCCAGTCTATCTAATATAATTAAGAGAAAAGAAAAAGTAAGGAATATTCTAAGGTTAGGCTTTGGTAAAGTCTGAAAAGGTAAGAAATTATTTGAGTGCAGTTTTATAGACAACTGATTCACCAATTTGTAGACTAGGGAAGGGAAGAGAGTCCATTAAGTAAAAGGTTGGTAACCTAAGGAAAAATAGGAGGTAGTGGAAATGGAGGTTGGGGTTAGGATAAAAAAACTGGATTAGAGACTATAAGTCAGAGGGAAAAATGGAATGATGAAATATTTTAATTACATAAGATAATTCAAGAATTCATGAATACAGAAAGAAATAGACTATAATTTTGAAAACAATGTATGGATTTTTAGAGATTAAAAAAGAAGCATGAAGCAATAATTCATTGCTTCATATTCAGTCCTTTTACTGTGTTCTGCTTTGGATATGGAAATGTTCTCTTTTTTGGTGTCTTAAGTTCAAAAATATCAATAAAAGTTTACTAAAAGAATTGATAAATATAAAGGTGGAATACATATATATATATAATGGTGAAGACACTTTATTTCTTTACAAAACACTGTATTAAGGTGAATTTCAGCATTTCAACTGAAATAAACTATAATGGTGGCATAAAGCTATGGAAAGTCCTTTTCATTAGGTCATTCATGAAGCTTCATTTCGAGAGAAAAAAAGAGGGGACCCTATCTCTTGGTACAAAATTTACTATTCCATCAGAAGGAGAAAAAAAAACTCAGTGAAAAAGGTGGTGAAATGCACTGATTGTTCTGATACCAATTAGCAGAAAAATTTAAAAGGGTCAAAATGACTTGTAAACCTCCCAACAGAAAGGAATATGTGGGGAAGGCATATATTTGCTTAAAGGTAGGATATTCTAATTGGTATGACAATCTTTGTAGCTACAGTAGAGTGGGGGAGTTAGCCATGGAAATTTAATAGATGGAGGAACAGGGAAGTTAAAGTATCAGAGAATATACCAAATATGCATGTTAAATATCCCTATTATGATGTGAGGAGTTAGGATAGAGAAAAAAATGTGAGCCAGGCACAGAATTCATTGAGGAATGAGGGAGAACATTCAGGGAGTTTGATATATAATAGCCACCAGAATGTCAACTGGATGATAAATTTAAATGGCATGATGCTCAAAGGAGGAGACATTACTGAGTGATCATAGTAGAAAGAGGTAATAGAAATGGCAATAGGGAGGTAGGAGTATTTCCAATTCCCCTCCCTTAACAGGGAGGTAGGGGCAACATGTGAATAAAAATACAAATAGCATTGGAAAATGTGGGCATGGATGCCATATCATAGGGAAGAAAAAAGGTCTAGCTCAATATTGTAAAATGAAGTAAGGGAGAAAGAAAGGAAAATAAGCATATTTATTATGGGAGAAATGGTATTCCAAGATATCACAATGAAATAAATGGCTCTTTTCATAATGGAAATGTAGGGCTCTTTGCATATTGGTTGTCAGACTGAATGGAATTGAGAGTGGGCATGGAGGATTTTGAACAGGGTTTGTATTTCAATATTTGGTGCTCTAAAATCATTGAAATAATAAGAGTTTGATGTGGTGGAAATATGCTAACCACTGGAAAATGTTTCCAGGCAGAGTATCAGTAGTTGATGAGAAGTCTATGGAAGGAGGTAAGTGATAGGACTATTAAAGGTCCTCCCTCAGGGTCCAACCTATTGGAAAGTGGCAATGTTTTATCTTGTGATGCCTTAGGAGACTTGCCTAAACATAAAGAACAAGTAAAGGTGTGGCCCACACGAATCTGCTTAGCAGGTGTGATATGGCAGAAACCAAAGGGTTTAATCTAACAATAGTCTCTGGAACTCTATCAAAGTTTCTAGAGCACAGAAAAAAGAGATGGATTACCTGGATCTGAGTTGTTTCAGGGCTCTCTGAAAAAACATCTGGAACTGATTAAGAGCCGATATAAGGTTCTATGGAAACAAAAGGGAGGAATTGCATTGTTCTCTCTCATGGCACAGTAGGTGACATGGGCTAGCCATTTCACCATAGTCCTCACCCCACCACTCTGTGTGCTATTAGGAAAATCACTTAACATTGCTGAGTCAAGTTTACTCATCTATAAATTCCTGATAACTTTTCCAGACATAATTCTCTGATCTTATGTTTCTGCAGCCATCTCCTAAATTGAATTTGGCCTTGAATCCAAGCATGGGGATTCTTAAATAAAGCTCTGGGTATGGACCATATTATGGGATGGGAAGAGGGGAGCATTTTCATCAAAAAGCTTCATCAATGCATTTGAATCCCAAGTTACTTACCAAGACAGTGTACTGAGATGAATTTTAGCATTTCATCTGGAATGAATTATAATGGTGGTATAAGTCTACAGAAGTCTTTTTTGGGTGGTGGAGCCAAGATGGAGAATAAAAGGTTGGGACTTATCTAAGCTATCCCCAAAACTACTCCAAATGCTTGTATAAATAACTCTGAACAAATTTTAGAACAGCAGAACTCACAAAAGTACAGAGTGAAACAAATTTCAAGATTTGCAGGAAGTTCAAGACCAGCAGGAAGGTGAGCATTAAAAGTATGTAGACTAAGAGAAGAGTGCAGTCCAAAGCCAGCTGACTAGCATAGACCTGGCCCCAGTAAGTAAGGAGCAGTCCTTGAAAGTGACTGAATTATCAGCAGCAGTGGCTGTGGTAGCAGCAACAGCAGCATCAATGGCTACTTCTGAAACTCTCAGCCCACACATGGCAAGATAATTTAAAAAAAAAAAAAAACTTGTCAGAAGATCACAGGGTTCTCTTTGCTGTCTGTGTGCTTGCCCCAATCACAGATCTGCTTCGCAGTCCTGGATGGTAATCCTGGGGTTAGAAGGAGCATCAGCATGGCAGAGAGTGTGGTAGCAGTGGAGAGGGCACCTTTTTCATAGTTCCAAGGCACAAAAGAGAACTTGCCATCACTCAGATATCAGAGTATAGTCTGGGAGAGGTGTAAACACAGCATCTTAGATTGTACCACCTTGGAAGAACTGGAAAAAGCTGCACCAAAACCCTGAAGCTTGGGACAGTTCTCCCTGCACACTGAAGCAGAGCCCTACCTTAAAAAGACTTAAAAAGTCAAGTAATAGGATAGGGAAATGTGCAAAAATGGGGGGAAAAACCCTCTGACTATATACCACTTTGGTGATAAGAAAGATCAAAGCATACACTCAGAAAAAGACAATAAACTTAAAGTTCTTACATCTAAAGCCTCCAAGAAAGATACAAATTGATCTCTGGCCATGGAAGAGCTCAAAAAGGATTTTGAAAAACAAGTAAGAGAAACAGAGGAAAAATTGGGAAGATAAATGAGAGGGATGCAAAAAAAATCATGAAAAAAGAATAAATAATTTGGTAAAGAAAATCTCAAAAAAATACTGAAGAATATAACATTTAAAAAGTACACTAGACAAAATAGAAAAAAAGTCCAAAAAGCCAATGAAAAGAAGAGTGCCATAAAAAATCAGAATTGGTCAGTTGGAAATGAAGGGCAAAAGCTCACTGAAGAAAATAATTCCTTAAAAATTAGATTGGAGCAAATTGAAGCCAATGACTCTGTGAGAAATCAAGAGATTATAAAACAAAACCAAAAGGATGCTAGACATTGAAAGCCATGGAATATCTCATTGGAAAAACAATTGACCAGGAAAATAAATCTAGGAGACATAATTTAAAAATTATTGGACTACCTGAAATCCATGATCAAAGACAAAGAGCCTAAACATCATCTTTCAAGATATTAACAAGTAATACTGCCCTGATAATCTAGAACCAGAGGGCAAAATAGAAACTGAAAGAATCTTCAAATAACCTCCTAAAAGAGATCCCAAAATTAAAACTTCTGGGAATATTGAAAGCAAATGTCAGAATTCCCAGATCAAGGAGAAAATATTGCAAGCAGTCAGAAACAATTCAAGTATTGTGGAACCACAAACAGGATAACAAAAGGTTTAGCAGCTTCTACTTTAAGTGATTGAATGACTTGGAATATGATATTCTGGAGGTCTGAGGAGCTAGAATTAAAACCAAGAATCACCCACTCAGCAAAACTATATAATCCATGAGGGTGAACAATTGACATTCAATGAGATAGAGGAATTACATACATTCTTGAGAAAAGATCAGAGCTAAATAGAAAATTTGACATTCAAATACAAATTCAAATACAAATCAAGACAGGCTTGAAAAGGTAAAAAGGAAAGAGAAATCATATGTGACTATTAAAGTTAAACTGCTTACATTCCTATATGGAAAGATATGTTTTAACTCCTAAGACTTTTCTCATTATTAAGGCAGTTAGAAGGAATATATCTATATTTATATCTATATCTATCTATCTATATACATCTCTGGAAGAAAAAGTTTTTAAAGTTGAGGGGAAGAAGGAGGAGGTGAGATGGAATGGGTGAATCTTGCTCTCAGAATTGGCTTAAAGAGGGAATAACATACACACTCACTTGGGTATAGAAATCTGTTTTAATCTACAGGTTAGTGGGGGGAAGGGGATAAAAGGAGGGGATGATAGAAGGCAGGGCATATTGGGGGAGGGGGTAATCAAAAACAAACACTTTTGAGGAAGAACATGCAAAACGACAGTAGAATAAATGAAGGACAGGATAGGATGGAGGGAAATATAATTAGTCATACAACATGACTATTATTGAAATGTTTTGTATGACTTCACATGTATAGTATATGTCAAATTGCTTGTCTTCTCAAAGGAGGAGTTGGTAGAGAAGAAGGGAGGTAGAGAATTTGGAACGCAAAGTTTTGATAATGAATGTTTTTTTTAGATTAAACTGGGGAAAATGAATTATCAAATAATTTTTTGAAAGTCTTTTTCATTCAAGTCATTCCTTAAGTTTTATTTACAGAAAAAGAAAATGGGTCCTATTTCTTGGTATAGAATTGACAATTTCATCAGAAAGATGAAAAAGAAGAAGCTCAGACAGGTGGTGAAATGGACTGAGTGTTCTGACATCAAGTAACAGAAAAAATTCAAAAGTATTAAACTAACTTGTATAGTTCTCGATACGAAAGAATATATAGAGAAGACATATATTTTCCTAACCATTAGAATACAGAGAATCTATTATAAACATTTTGTCATCTTTGTAGAGAAAACCTAAATATGAGAAAGAGGTATTGAGAATAGTTATTTGGAAAGTTTCCTTTACAGAACTTCACCTCAAGTGGAAGGGAGTGTGAGAGAGGACCAGGGAGATAGGGAGAGGAAGCACATGACAGGGTGATGGAAAAGTAGAAGAGAGGGAGAAGAAACAGGGTAGGAGAGTGAATAGAAGAGAAGGAAATAGAAAGAGAAAAAAAGATAAATGGAGGGAAAGAGAGGAGAGAGATATTTTTATGGAGCTCAGCGAATTGTAACTGCTAATAAATGAAGTGTGATTCCTCTGAAGATGGTGAACTCCTGTGCCATTGAAAGTCTTCATAGGTAGTCTGACCATTTGATGTAACTGACAGGTGGCATTCATGTTGATAAAAAATGAATGAATGAGAGGATGGATGGACAAATGAGTGAATAGAAAAGTACTTGAGAGCCTAATAAGTTCCAGACATAATACCACGTACTTGAGATGTGAATACAAAAAGAATAGATATCAAATACCGAATGATCATCTATTCTACTGAGTGAAAGAGCACACATATAGTAGAGTGAATCCAGGGTGTGATTTCATATAAGGAGTTGCAAGGATGGTGAGTGGAGCCATTGGAAGCAAGACTCATTTACTGAAGCAACAGTAGCAATGATTTGTTTATTTATTTATCATTTATTTGTTTTGTTATTATTTATCGATTTTATTCATTCATTCATTCACTTATTTATCTATTTATTCATTTATTTATTTGTTCATTCATTCATTCATTCATTCATTCATTCATTCATTTTGTTCCTTGGGCAAAAACTGGAAAGAATATAGCCATGCCACCTCTTTAGTCCAAACCTCCATCATCTTTTTCATGAACTATTGTAGTTGTCTTGTAATACATCTTTTTGCTTCTTGTATCTCCCCTTTCTACCCCACTTTTCACACAGAGACCAAAAAACAGGTATAAATAATATCGGCTAATGCTATGTAAACTATAATAATTCTCTTTCCTTATAGAAAAAATACAAAGTCTTCTCTTTGGCTTTTAAAATTGTCAACAACCTGTTTTTCCATCCTGCTTAGGATCCTTTGCTGAATATATTGTCCAAACAAAATGGTATCCTTGCTGATCCCGACCCATGTCACTTCATGTCTGACTTCCTTACTTTTTACTGTATGTCCTTCATGCCCAGAATATTCTTCCTTTTAGCCTTCACCTTTTAGATTTTCTTTAACCTTCCTTTGAATCTCAGTACTAGACTCCTCCAAATATTAGTCTTCTTCCACTCTAAAAATGTTTTGCTATTTTTGCATTTATTCTTATTTTTACATCTATTAAACTCAAATTTGCTTCTTTTCTCACTAGGACATAAACTCTTTGGTAGAAGGGACAGCAGCATTTTTTTTCCATTTCCATCCCAAGTGCCTATTGGGAACATTGTGTGATACATAACTGGCACAGAATAAATGTTCCTTCTGTGATTGAATGCATGCGTGTGGTTAGAGATATATGATTGGCAGGGAGTGGTTCAGAGGTCTTTTGCAGATTATGCACAGAAAGTGTCTCTATACGACCACCTTTCCTTGATGTATGACTAGGTGAGATTACAAGCATGATTTCGGGGATAACTGGATGTATCAGGTTAGATGGATTTGTATTCACTCACCCACAAAGCAGTATAGCTCAGCACCAAAGCAGAGTTAATAATGGAATTGGATTACATTGTGTCTAAAGCTCCTTATAATTCTATAATTTTAGAATATCATAGAGTCAGATAATTCCAAAAAATATCAAGAATATTGGTAAGTTATTACAGATCACAATAGATCAGTGTTCAAAGTCGAAGTCAGTGACAGAATTGTCCTAAGCACCACAAAAACTCAAAATATCATTTGAAAGAGTCGTTCTTTACCTACCATCTATGAATAACATATAAATTTGTCTACACATGCCTATAAATATATAAATGTATAGACACATGTATGATTGTGTATATATGTATATATTTGTTTATGCATGTGTGTTTATATATGTATAATTGGTTGCCTTTGTATTTTATTTTTATGAATTTAAATACCTTATTTAAGAAGTGTTCTATTAGGCTTCATTAGACTGCTGAAGCAGTCCATGATATACCCCCCTCTCACACCACACTTGTGTGTATATACATCAAAAGGTTAAAAACTGCTGCATAATAAGACCTCCTGACAGGAAAAAATATTACGGCATTTATGGGTGTGGAAATCTGTCCCTTCCAACCCATCAGATAAGGCTATTCTCCTTAAAAGTACAGCTCAGGTGCCATCTCCTGTACAAAACCATTTTGTAAGCTACCAGTTTTGAATACTCTTTCCCTCTTGAAATGATGCTTTATTATTTTGTACACAGTTTGTTTACCTCTGTGTTTTTAAATCCTTATTATTCATTCGTTTCCAACTTTTTATTATGTCATGGACAGTGCCATACCAATACCATCCATGCAGTTTTCTTGGCAAAAAATACTGGAATGGTTTGTCATATCCTTCTCCAGTAGATTAAGGCAAATAGAGGTGAAGTGACTTGCTCAGGGTCACACACCTGGTCTCTACGGCCATGTTTGAATTCATCTTCCTGACTTCAGACCTAGTGCTCTATCCACTAAACCAATTAGCTGCCTTTTCATATTCTACCCCTCCTGTAACATAAGATATAAGCCCCTGGTGTGCAGGAACTACTTTATACCAATCAAATTGAAGAATTTGAAAAATTAGAAATAATTCTATTTAGTATATATTTTCTACTCTGAGAAATTTGCATTTTAACATAGATTAAATGTTTAGGGTAAAGGAATGGACCTCTAAGAGTAAAATTTTAAGCATCAGTAGGCAAACAGAGAAAATGTTTTTGGTGGAAACAGACAGAGTTGACCTTTCCTTTCCTGAACATGGAATTCAGAAAAAAGTTGTAAGACCTTTGCTTTGTTACTAGAAGCATTGGCAAATGAGTAAATTATTCTGTTTTCATGACTCCAAAGTAGAAACATGCTTTAAACAGATTGCGAATTCCCTCTGGGGAAAAGAAGGAAATGATTGGATTGAAATGAGAAGGGAAACACTCCTGTATCCTCCTCAACTCTCTCTCCCCCCAAAAAAAGAAAAGAAAAATTATATTATTCATGACCATTTATGCCAATGAATATGTACTGAGGTGCACCAGGAGCTTACAGTGAAGGATGGAGAATTGAGTGGAGTAAATAGAAGATGTAACAGAAAGTTTCCTCACATCCGGGACAGGCAGGTGCAAGGAAAAATGCCCTGCCTACGAAATGTAAATGACAGTTATTCCTGATTAACAGGACAGGTAATTTAAATCTCTTCTTTGGTGATAATTGAAGATAACTCCATACCTAACTTTAAGAAATCTCTGATAACAATTCAATATCATTATTGAATTAAACCAAACTATCTCATTGGCAGCTCCATAGAATAACAAAATTTTAGACTGTGGAGTGATCTAGGTGGCCAATTTATAGCTAGCAATTTTCATTTTTCCAATTTAGCAAACAAACCTTAACTCCAAATAACTATCCTGTGGAGGCAGTATTGCCTAGCGATTATGGCTTTACAGGTATACTCAGAAGTCAAGGAGACCTGAGTTCAAGACCTGTGTCAATGACTAGTTTTTTAACCATGGAGAAATCATTTCAACTCTATCAGTCTCCATTTCCTCACCTGTAAAATGGGAATGATAACAACCATTTCACAGAATCAGATGAAATTATATATGTAAAATACACCTCAAAGTTTTATGTTATTAGCTATTATTGTTAGGTCATATACCTTCAGACGTTACTAGTAACACTTAGGAATAGTTACAGTTTTAAGGAAATGTCCCCACATCAATTGTAAATTTATCTCTTTTCAGCGTGCTGCACATCCATTACTCTTCTGCTCTCTGGGGCCAAGTGAAGTAATTTGAATCTTCCTCTGCATGGTGGCCCTTGAAATTCTTAAAATTAGCTCTCATATCTTCCCTGGTCTCCTGCCCCTTCCGTCTTCTGTCTTCCAGGACTGACATCTCCTGTAACTTTGAACGATCCATAAGTCTTTTGGACTTAAGAGAAATCATCATTCTAGCTAATCTCACTTTGCTCTCCAACCTACTGGGGTCCATAGTTTGTGGCTTCCCAAACTACCGTGGTACTGCAAGTGTACTACCAAGCAAGAGCACTGTGGGATTATCACAACCTTAGCCCTAAACACTGGGCCTTCCTAACTTTGTTTATGTCTTAATTAGCATTTTTGACTGCTAATTTCCCTTATTGATCCATATTGATTTTGTAAACATAATCTCTTTCAGTTTGCAATCTATAATAACTAATAATAGCTAGCATTTATATAACACCTACTGTTTACCAGGCATTGTGCTAAATACTTTCTAAATATTACCTCATTTGTTCTTTATAATAGACCTGGGAAATCAGTGTTCTTTTTATTCCCATTTTATTTATGAGGAAACTGAGATAAAGAGAGGTTAAATGACTAAGTCAGAGTCTCACAGTCCTGGGACAGGACATACAGTCATTAGGTGCCCCAGGCCAGATTTCCACCCAGCTTCATTCTGAGTCCAGGCCCAGTACTCTTATCTATTGCACCATCTCTTTAGACACAACTCACATATCTCATGCTTGAGGAGAGTATTATTCCAACTTATTTGTACGATTTCATATTTGTCTATATTAAATGCATTTTCTTTTATCTAAACAAAAAAATCCTCCTCCAATGTAATAAATATTTTGTATGAACAATGTTCCTTGGTAAGCACTGCTTAAAAATTTAGGTTTACTCTAAGTCTTATTTCTCTCTACAATTGGCTAACAGTCTTTTAGAATCTTCCCATATGACTCAGATATGGGTACTTTCTCCCTATGGATTAGGACATAAGAGACATAGGCTTCCCTAATTCAGTCCCTCTCACTAGACAGTCTTCTGGAATTACAATAGGTGCAACTGGCAAAAAGACTTGATTAATTTTATTTGAATATGAATTTAGTGCCTACAAAATTCAGAGCACAATATTAAGGGACATAAATACTAAGGGACATAAATTGGATAAAGATGTGTGATATTCTTTTTAGCTTGTGGTACTCCTGAAGTGAGAACTCCTTGCACCTATGCAGATCACAGCCTATAAACCCTAAAAAGCCAAGGAAGTTGCCCAAGAAACAGAGTTTACTTTCCAAGGGTCCGGCAGACATTGTATCACATATGGAATTTGAAGCCATCTTCTTGACTTTAATCCCAATACACTATCTCCTACATCTCATACACTTTTAGTATAAAGGATAATAAACAAGTAAATTTTGATTTGACAAGGATATAATGTAGCCACATAGTGAGAATGTGGAAGAGGAGATGGAAAAACTGAGCAACTTCCTTGATCCTCATAGAGTATTAAAGGTATCAAGGGTGGACATATGCTTTGTCTTTCAGATCCATAGAGAGTGAGTAAATTATGCATAAAACACCCTAATCTCCATTGAATTCAAGCAATGCCTCCTGGGCAGAGATAACAAAGGGGAGAGTCATGTTATCTTACAATTACCTTCCTGTCCAACATGGATGGTTCCAATAGAGCTCACATCACTCTGATAAGTGTTTCCTTACCCCACTATTGTGTCATCCCATTTACACATAGGGCTCACTAGGGCCAATGAGAAACCTCAGCTTGGATATTGGAATGGGAAAAGCAATAGTCAACCAAAGGAGATTTACTTGACCATATCAGGGGATGAACTACAATTCAGTTAATCAATCAACAGGTATTATTAAGTGCATGCTATATACTAGGCACTTTGTTTAGGCCAGGTGATACTCAAAAAAAGAAAATGTCTGTGCCTTCTAGAAGTGTATATTTTAATGGGAAAGACAACATGTAAGTAATTAGTTATACAAAAGATTCAAGAAAAGTAGATAGAAGATAATCTAAGAAGAGAAAGAACTGAGATAGGGTTGGAAACTAGAAAAGTCGTCCTCTTTTTGGTGAGACAATTGGGTTTTTTTTTTCCCCAGGGTCACACAGTCAAGTAAGGTGTCTGGTGTCTGAGGCCATATTTAAACTCAGGTCCTCCTGCCTTCATACCTGTTGCTCTAATATACTGCACCACGTAGCTGCTCCATTCTTCTTTTCATATTTATCTTTGAGTTTAGTGGCAAAGTGGATAGAGTGCCAGATCTAGAGTCAGGAATCAAATTTGTTCCCTGACACTTACTTGTTGGGTGACCCTGGATAAGTCACCTAACCTTGTTTGCCTCAGTTTGATCATCTGTAAAATGAACTGGAGAAAGAAATGGCCAAGCAATTCAGTAGCTTTGCCCAGAAAACCCCAAATGTGTCCATGAAGAGTCAGACATGACTAAAAAGTGGACTGAATGAAAGCAAATGTAACTAGTGGCATAAAAGATGCCAACAAAGTAAATGGAAAATAATCCAAGAAGTCACTAGCATGGGGCTTGGAGACTAGGAAAGTCTCCCTCTTTTTCTATTTATCTTTGAGCTCTCATTTTGTTTATAAGAGTAAAAAGTGAACTTCAGGTGATTGATAATATCCATGATGTCAGACTTTCCTCCTATCATTTCCTGGGGTTTATTTTCTCTAAAACCATTTGGTCTATTTGCAATTGCTAAAGTGGGCAGGTAAACAGGATTTCACTCCATATGGTGCAAATCACTTCGTTCCTTTGAACATACTGTAATTATAAACTATTACATATGATTTCTGTTACAGTGCTGAGGGTCCACATTAAAGCGCACACACACACACACACACACACACACACACACACACACACACACACACACACACACACACACACACTCACACATATACATCCCTGGCAGCAACTACTTTTACAAAGAAATGTTCTATATAACAAAGCTTTCTTGATACCCCATGCATTCAATTCTTTTTTTTTAGAATTAAAATCTTTTTTTAATTGAATTATTTTATTTGTTTTCAGTGTTCAACAATCACTTTCACATATCTTCCATTTTCCCCAGGTTTGGAGGAAAGGAGAGAAAGACAGAATCTATTGAACTTCCAGGTGTGAGAGAAAGCACACTCCCCCCTTATTCCCCTGATATTTTCAGATCTGGTGCAAGTAGCACACCTTATTTTGAATTTTTTTTTTCTTTTTTTTCTTTTGGAGAGGGGAAGGCAAGGCAATTGGGGTTAAGTGACTTGCCCAAAGTCACACAGCTATTATGTGTGTTAATATCCGAGGCCAGATTTGAACTTGGGTCCTCCTGACTCCAGAGCCAGTGCTCTACTCACCGTACCACCTAGCTGCCCCCTCATGCATCCAGTTCTTTATTAATCTAGTTATAACATGTTCTATTCAGAAAATAATTCCCTTAAGGTATCTTCCATGGTCACTCAATAATAATACAGTAATAGTAATATTTATATAAAAATATATATGACAGACACTTTGCTCATTATCTTACTAATGTTACCTCATTTGATGCTTACCACATCCCTGTGAGAGAGGTAATGTTATTATTCCCATTTCTCACTTGAGGAAATTGAGGGAAACGGAGATTAAGTACTTCACCTATGGTCACACAGCTAAAAAGCATCTGAGGCAGTATTTGAATTCAGGTTCAGTGTTGCTTCTGTCTGTTTATTTCTTGAACTATTTTTTAATTGTCCAGGCAATTCCCAACAACCCTGGCGAGATAAGCATGATTGTAATCAATTACCTAGATTTTGTTCCTGGTTTTACTGAGGGAGAGTGAGCCAAAATGCCTTGCCTGGACTCACTCAGGTTTTAAGTGTATAGAGGTAGATTTAAGGCTGTATTCTCAAAGCTATAACTAGGGTGAGGCAGGAGGGGCTTTTCTCAGGCAAAAAAATGTATGGTAAGAACACTTTAAGGACAAGAGAAAGAGAGCGAGGGTGGGGGCGGGGAGAGAGAAAGAGAGCCCTTTTGCAGTCTGGTGAACATTATAGATTTTTCAGAATAATGTTTTATTGTGAATAAAATACAATGGATCACAAAATTTTATTCAATAAATGTGATTTTCCCTCATCCAAATTCAAAGATCCCATGAAATCTATCCATGATTCCTCCCATGGATCCCAGATTAAGGACTCATGTTAGAGCTATTAACCTATGACCTTTTTATCCAAGCATGTCTACCTACAGTCAATCCCAGAGATAATGTTGTAATCCCTTTTAGGTGTAACCTAACACTGAGGATCAATCTGTGATCTCCCTAGCAATCCCTTACTACTCTCTCACCAGAATTTTGGATGCTTATTACTCTTTTTCTAGATCTATATCAAGTCAAACCTTCCCCCTCTATTAGTTCTTTAACTTTTCATAGTGATCATCCTCTGAACTCCAATAACTTAGGAGAAGTAGCATGTCTCATTTAACCTGACACTTAACCCGGAATCATTTTGCCTTACTTAGTTCTTTATTTCTGACTTGAGAATCTTTATCTTTTCAATGAGATATTTGGACTAGTTGACCTATGAAATTCTCAAATACCCATAGAGGTCTATGAAGATGTTACTATGAAGGTTCCCTCCAAAGATACAGCTTGCAGCTTATCCATGTTTACCACTCTTCTGTGACCCTTATCCATGCCTTTCCATAATTTCAATATAGAAGGTCAACCAAAAATTCTTGAAGCTTTCCTCATTTTCTCTTGACACTTCACAGATAGTAAGGGAGAATAAGAATATTTGGCATAATTCCTGTATTATAGAATAAGATTTAGATTTACCCAGGGCTTTATAGGTTATCTGTAGAACCCCTTCATTTCACAAATAAGGAAACTGAGACCCAGAGAGGGTAACTGATTTGCACGGACCACACAGCTATTAAATGTTTGAGGTTTTCCTAACTTCAAGTTCAGTTTCCTCTCTACTACAGAATATTACTCTAACAAAAACCATAAGTTCCTTCAATGCTATCCTTTGCCCCTATTTTACCTTGATTTTTATTTTTATTTTTTTTTGGTTGGGATGTATCACAATCTACTTGCACACATGCAATGCACCTTTCATTTGCCCTCTGAGGGATATCCATTCTCATCACCTATCAACATATTCTTTTTCCCTGGAGAGATTGCTAACATCCTGGATATCACATTCTATGTATCTTTTTTTATATTCCCTGTCAACGGCTATCCCAGTGGAAGGCACATAGTGAGTGCATAATAAGCCTATGTGGAGTGATTCAGTCTGTCCCAGATCCTAGCACCACAGAAGATAGGTCTTTGCATCATACCCTCCTGTATTAAGACCCTGAATTATATCTCTTCCTGTTAACTTCTTGCTTCTATTAAAGAAAACCCACCATTTGCCTTTCCTCTTTATTCTCAGAGTGCCAATTAGTGTTGACACTTTTCTTTCTCAGACCACATCTGGAAGTGTTGCTGGAAATAGTTGAAGATGACTGTCATTCCAAGGACTACCACTATTGTACCTGAGAAGGAAGCAAAGCTCCCTGGAAATCCATCATGGATGGTGGGGGGATCACAACATGTGTTGAGCAGCTGTACAAACCTGCTCCTCTGATCTCTCTTTTCAGCTAATTAATTAGAACTCTCCCGGACATATGTTCATATTGAAGACCACATGTTTCCTCTGCTAATGTTCCTAGGGAAGCTTGTCATACAATACTTTCTTCCATTTTCTGCAGCTTCGGAGGTAAGGAGAGAAAGACAGAATCTATTGAGCTTCCAGGTGTGAGAGAAAGGGAGCTAAAATTAGCTGTTCAAATGTAAAGGATTATTAGGGAAAATCAGTAATTGCCAAAGTGAGATAAATTAAGGAGACTTAATTGTTTCCAAACAGGTGCATTTCCATACTCCCAAAACTGAGATTAAAGATATTTCATTTGTACCTGTGAAGTAATAGGTCAATGCTGGGTTTTACACTTAATAGGCAATTAAAAAATATTGATTGAAATGAATGGAACTGAATAATACAAAGTGTCAGCATAGCATTGTGGATAGACAGCCCATCTTGGAGTCAAGATGAGCAGTAACACCTATTACCTGTTGAACTGATGGCAAATCACATAACCACACAATGTCCCAGACACCTTCAGTTATGGAGAAATGTTCCATCTCTTTCGGAAAAATTGGTTTTGCCACAGAAGTTCACTAGACCAATAAAACTATAGGTCAATCAAAAGTTAGACATGAGGAAACATGGTGTTGACTGAGGGCTGATCTTGAAAGTAGGAATACATACAGCAAGGAAACTAATGCTTTGTGTTGGTATAGCAATTTTTCTCATGAGGTGAACCCTCTCTTAATGAGATTATAGGCCCTGACCTATCTAGCTAGCTAGCTATCATCTATCTGTCTGCCTGTCTGTCTGTCTCTGTCTCTCTGTTTCTCTATATCTTTAACTATTGTGTCAAAAACAAGGGAAAGAGTATGTATCCTAAGAAGAGTATGAATCCAAGAAGCTGGGGGTGGCATATAATAGCCAAAAGGAAGCAGAGCGCTTGTGACTAAGTCTCATGCTGTCATAATTCTAGACCAGATAATGTCAATAGAGAGATAGATAGATGGATGAATAGATAGAGAAATGGAAAGATGGGTAGAGATATCTGTACATATATATGTGTGCATATGTATATATACATATATATAAGTGTATGTATATATGTATATGTAAGTATGTGTATGTGTGTGTGTGTGTGTGTAAAATTTCCATTTCTAGTTGTACTACTGCCTAAAGAGAATCATATTCAGAAGGGTGTCCTTGAAACCCTACAAGATCCTCAAATAGCAAAGAAAAAGCCAGGAAAGTTTCCCTGCGTCATAGTAAAGTGGATAGAAGAAAGTTTCCCTGTGTCACGGTAGAGCGGATAGAAGAAAGTTTCCTTGTGTCTTAAGTAGAGAGGATAGAAAGCTAGACTTGGAGCCAAAAAGGAACCAAGGTCATCTCCACTCCCTAACTTATATTAACTATGTGCTTACTGGCAAGTCTTTTGATCCTCAGTTTCCTCATTTCTAAAATGACAAAGTAAAACTCTGTCAGATTGTTGTAAGAATTGTGAAATATTTGAAAGTTTGAAGTACTTTGCAAACCCTGAATACCTATGTAAAGTCAACTATTAGGATTAACTACTAAAATGAACTAAAATGAGAAGAAAGTGGACCCAAATATTTGAGAAGTAGTTTCATACATCAAAGATTGAATGATTCAATCCGCACATGTTTGGTGGTTGATGTTAGCAGTGTGTAGTGGAGCAGATTTAGACATTCTGATCATGAAATTCTATTTGGGAAAAGACAGATCATGCATTAACATTTTAACATAGTTTACATTTAGGTTACTTAACATACTTTATATCAAAGTATTTAATAAAGCTTATAGATTATATTGCTCTTCAATGAACACAGTTATCTTTTCTATTTGTATCTCCAAAATCAATTGTCCTTTGGACAAAGTGAACACCTTTTCATTTCCTTTTCATTGAATATGGGTTGGAAAAGAGAATCTTGAAGGATTCTTCTTCTGTGATTTTCTAGTTTTGTACATATACTCTTTTTTTTTCTTGCTGTAGTTATTTTCCTCCTTTTAGGTCATCAGCATCATAATAGAGCATATATGTCAAGTGGGAAAGGCCATCCAGTCCAAAATTGTGTTTTTACAGATGGGGAAAATAAATCCTAGAGCACTCCTATGACTTAACGAAGTCGGAAAGCTAGTGATTATTTGGATCTGAGATATGAAGTCAATAGTAAAGTGTTGCTATTATTGTTTGATGGTCAATATTGCTAAGTACCGGAAGTTAAAAGACAGAAATGAAACATTCACTGGAGAGTAGAGCAACAGAAATGAATAAGCATTTATATGATACCTACTATGTGCCAGGCACCACGCTAAGAGTTTTTCATAACTATCTCATTTGATCCTCAAACAATCCTGTGATGGAGGTGCTATTAATTTTAAATTGCAATGGAAGAAACTGATGTAAAAAGAAGTTGTGACTTGCCCAGGATCACACAGCTAGTATCTTTTTAAATAATAATTTTAATTTAGATCTTTCTGACTAAGTCCAGTCCTTTATCTACTATGCCACCAGTTTCTCTTGAATAGTTGGGCACTGTGAAAATGACAGTTTCAGAGAGAACAGCCAAGAAAATTGCCTCACTTGACTGGCATATATCACCTGGGAATGCATTTTGATCTATTAGAAAGAGGACTGGACTCCAAGTAGGAAGATCCCTGTTAGGAATTTAACTCAGCCATTTATGAACTGAGTGACTTCATAAACTCTCTGAATTTCAGTCTTTTCCTATATAAAATGGGTTATAATATGAGCAAATGTGTTATTCAATGAACAGTGGATTTGCAGTAAGATCCAGTTAAGTTCTACCATTCATTGCCTGTTTGTGACCTTGGGCGAGTCACTTTAACCCCTTTGTACATAGTCAGCTTGTTTGTGAAAGAGGGCTCTAGATTAAGTAAGTGTTCTCCAAGGTGCTCTCCATGATTAAGAACCACTGAGAAAACTCAAAATTTTTATAAAAATGTAAAATATTAATCTCAGGATTTGGTTCCCTTTCTAGTTCATCAATGATGCTTTGTCTGAGGATATAGAAGACTGCACCTTAGCAGCAAAACTGAATGAGATAGACAATGGTCAAATTTTAACTTATTCTCTTGGTTTATATCCTCTAGAGATCAGATATAAATTTTAGCTATGTGGTGCAATAGTTAGAATTGTGGACCTATGGTCAATAAAACCTGAGTTCAAATCTGAACTCAGAAGCTTACTAGCTCTGTGACCCTGTATAAATCTCTTAACACAATCAGCTTCAGTTTTCTCATCTGTAAAACGAACTGGTGAAGAAAATGGAAAACCACTCTGTTATCTTTGCCAAAATAACCACAAAAAAGGAGTGATGAAGAGTCAGATATGGTGGAAAACAACTCAACAACACAGAATGCAGATGTAAGAGAGAAAGAGAGAGGAGAAGAGGAGAAGGCAGGAATATAAGTTGACTCAGATCAAGACAGTTGAAGTGACTTACCTAAAGTCATAAAGCTAGTAACTGGCACCACCATTATTTAAACTTGTGTCTTGATTCTAAATCCCTTGCTTCTTCCACTGGCATGGTGGATAGAACACTGTATTTGGAATCAAGAATATGGGTTCAAATCTTACTCTTCAGGTACTTCCTATTGTTGGGATCTTGAATAGGTAATTTATACTCTCTGAATCACATTGCCCTCATCTGGAAAATGGGAATCAAAACAGCACCTTTTCCAGGTGATTTTTATGAGACTCTAATGAGATAATATATGATACGTTTTGCAAATCAAATCTACTTAACTACTATTTACTTATCTTTTCAATTTTTAAAATTGTAAAAGCCAAAGTAATGGTCACAAAATAATTGAGGCTTTATCTTGAAGTAGCTGAATTTCCTGACATTGATAAATATTAATAGAATCCACACGTTTGAAAATAATAATTAAATAAAAAGAAATTCTTTTTATTTCTAAGAATTTTCCTCCCTTTTTGAAATGTTGAATAGGTCCTCATTCTAAGAACTCACTTCTTGTTTCCTACCTCAGTCTTACAATAATATACTGTGACACACTATTTAACTCATTATGAGTCCCTGGAACCTTTGCATTATTTCCCTTTTTCTAAGAATTTGCAAATAAACCATTGATTTGGAAAGTTGACCAAGGGTTAAGTTTATAAAGTACTCTTTTCTTGTATGTCTGACTGTACGTAGGCTTACAAAACCTTTGCAGACTTGCAATAAAATTGATGGGGATTGGGCAATGGAGTAGGTAACATTGTGGACAAATGGAAAATATTCACATTGTGACAACCGTTTGCAATAATCATTTTTAGGGCAACTAACTTTGAGAAGTTGAATGCAGAGAGAGAGCTAACTCCAAACTTTAAAACACCTGGACTTAAACTCTTTCATTATTATATAGTCTGGGCAGCTATAGGGAAGTTATTTGACTTCTTAACTCCTAAACAAATACTAAAACTGTGGGTCTTGTGAGAATTCTGGGTCAATGGAGTGAATTTCAATACTGAAAGATATCTATGCTTTCTCACAATGCCTTTTAACAGTCTTCATCAATTGTTTGGATAAATAAAATTATAACAAGACAACAAATTTGCAGAACAATACAAATTTAAAAGGACAATACAACATACTGGATGAGACACTCTGAATCTTAAAAAATAATAGGTTAAGAGAAATGGACTGAAAATAATCAGAATTCCACTAGGGAAAATTGTAAGTTCTTACTTTTTGACTCAAAATGTCAGTGTCTTAAGAATAGTAGAATGAAGGTTTGATTAGATAGTGTTCCTTTGAAAAAAAAAACCAAACAATGGATTTTAGTTTATTACAAGTTTAAAAGGAGTTCTCTGTTTGATATGGTAAAGGATGGCCAAGAAATACCGAATTTCCATGAGAGACCTGTTTCCTGCAACGAAGTGACGATAGTCGCCTGTATTCATATTTCAAGAATCAACTTCAGGTTTTGTACATTCAGCCAAAGAAGGACATTAATTTATAGGAGGGTGTTCAGAGGATAGAAAGTAGGATAGGTAAAAATCAAGTTCACACCGCATAAAGGTTGCTTGAAGGAACTAGGGAGTTTTTAGCTTAGGGAAAAGATAATTGCATATATTGGGAAAATGACAGATATCTTTAGTTATATGGAGGGCTTTTATATGTTAAAAGGGGCTAGACTCCTCCTTTGTCCATCCCCACTGGCTGTTATGCCATAGATTTTCTCCCTCAAAAAAAAAAAATCAAAGAAAACCAAAACAAACAAACAAGCAACAGAAACTAAACTCTTTGAGAAGACTGTCCACAATTGATGTCATCCTTTCCTAGATATTCACCTCCAGGAAGCCTTTCTAGATCTCTCCAGTCATCTGCCTTTTCTTCTAAATTTTACTTTATATTTACATTTATATGGACTCATCTCTGTATTTTTTTTCTTCCTAATAAATTTTAAGTATATCGTAAATATGAAAATTTGGAGGGGTACCTTGTTTCAAAATCTGAGTAGGTTCAAATTGGATGATCACAAATGTCTCTTCTGGATCTAAACATACAATCTGATAATGTATTAAATCTACTGACATTGTTCTGGGCATGCCACAACCTTTTGGCCTCAGTTTACTCATCTCTACAGTGAGGTTATTGAACTGAATAATTTATTCTTATACCAAAAAAATTGGTTGGTGATTCCATGAGACTTTGATTTCCTTTACCACATCCAAACTTAGGCACCTTATATTCCATTTCTTTAGGATATCAGGTATGTCAGGAAGCTTATATTATCCATCATGAAATCATTTGATGTTGTGCAGTTGTTTCAGTTGTATCCAACTCTCCATGACCCTATTTGGTAATGTTTTAGCAAAGATGCTGTAGTAGTTTGCCAATTCCTTTTCCAATTCATTTTACAGATGAGGAAATAAAGCAAACAGGGTTGAGTGATTTGCCCAGGGTCATGTAGCTAAGTGTCTAGGACTAGATTTGAACTCAAGAAGATGAGTCTTCCTTACTCCAGACTCAACACACTATCCACTGTGTCCCCAGTTGTTTAGAAATCATAGGGAATAATGAATGAAACTCTGAACCCTCCCAGACAAAATTTCTGTGGTCTAGAAACATAGTGCCTTATTCAAAGAAATGATGCTAATGTTATTCACTAAAAATTCTATATCTGTCTGGTTCAATGACTAAGTTATAGGTGGGAGCAGGATGTGTGAATAGAGAACAGTTTGTCAGATTAAAAAGAAATCTGAGTGTTTTAGCAATCTGAGAACTTTAAAAAAAAGTCAACAGTGTAATCTGAGAGCCAAGAAAACTGACTGGAATCTTTACTGCATTGAGTCATAGAATTTAAAACTTGAGAAATGTGAAGTCCACTATACTTTGCCCTGGGTAGAGCAAATATACATTTCAAATTTTAATGTTACATGTTAAAACTATATTGAAAGAGAAGGGCATGATGAGGAAGGTTGAACAAGATGGTACAGAGCAGTAAATCATCCTATAAGATGACTAGTGGAGGAACTGAAATTTTTAATTAAGTAGTTATATGCTTATATAATCATCAAAGATTTAGAGGAAGAAGAGACCTCTGATATCATATAGATCAACTGTCTTTGAGACAGCAAGTAAAAATTAAGAACTTTTTTTTAGGAAGCTTACACTTTGTTGATGTGTTTGTGGGATTAGGGTCCAAGTTATAAGCAGCTGAAGATATACATGCATTTCCAAAATAGGATAGAGCATTAAGAATTTGGTTGGGGGAGGTTCCAAAAAGTCTACATGATCATGTGTTGAGACTTGATACAAGCTAGTAATTCTAAGATACCTTAGTGTGAGGAGTGTCTAATTTCCTTGGTGTAAGGGCAGAGGCATTCCATGCAAATGTTACATGGTAGAAGAAAGAACGTTGAGTTTGGAAAACAGTAAGCTGGTCTATTTAGTATATGGATGGATATGCTCAATAGACCTGGAAAAGCATGTTGGAGCTAATCTGGGGAGAGTTTTACATGTCAGTATGAAGGATTTTCAGGTTCTATTCTAGCTATTAACCCATGATGCTCTTCTGATCCAAAAGAGGGTAGCCTTTAAGGTAATAGCACTCATATGTGAGGCAGGGTGACAGAATGGGCAGAAATTTAAAGGAATTTTTAATTCCTTAAAAATAAGAGGAGGTACCACATTTGTCACCAACATTGTGACTCTTTGCAAGTCACTTAAACCTTCAGTCCTTTCAGCAACTCTCCAAGACTATAAATTTTGGAGAAGGTAATGAGCTGCTTAGGTAGAGGGGATGTCCTTACCTAAGATTTCCCTGTACCAAATAAATAAAAGGTCTAGTCCCAATCCCAATCAGCCATTCACACATTATTGTAAAGGAATGCCCTGGGACTCTGTTACGTTAATGGTTAGGAATGAAAGTCAAAAATCACTAAGTGCAGAAGCATGAAGACTAGGGGCGGAGGGAGAGTACAGACAAGATAAGTGTCATGGCATGGAAAACAAATGTCTATTTCACAGAAAGTCCTCCTGGCTTGAAAGCCAAGCCATTGCATTCTACTTTCCAAAGGATGCCACTTCAAACCCCTCAAAGAATTGTCTACAATGAATAATAAATGTCAAGACTATGACAAATTGTGAGCAACTCTGACTCCAAAGCATCCTCAATCCCATTTCTCTGAAATGATTCCTTGCCAAGCTCACCAGAATGTAACAGGTGGCTACTTTCAAGTACAGATGCTAAATGTCATACCTGCAGATGGTTCATCAGTGGAACATGCAAAAAACATCTTAATTATATATTATGAAGCCTTTTCATAAAAAAAATTAAAAGATAGGCATTCATTATGCCTGTTTGAGATATATCTTGGAGTGCAGCTGCTGTTATGAGTGAAGCTGTGTCTTTAATCAAAACAAGCATCAGTGGATCAATTTAATGATAAGAAAGTTCTAACTTCAGGTTAGAAAGTTTCTGGCAAGGCAAACTTCCCTCCTGTTCACTGCTTCATCTATCAAAGTAACATGCTTTCCTCCCCTGGAATTCTTTCTCTGTGTGCCTATTAGCAGAGTGAGAGAAAATCAGCCCACTATCTCAAAGTACAGGAAATATAAATTCATAGCCATGCATTGCCTTCACATTACCCTACATAACCAACTACATCCAGCTCAGATCAAATGAGACTATACTTGCATAATGTTTAGCACAATGTCTGGCACACGGTGTAGTAGGTGTAATAGAAATGCATTATTTCCTCCCCTCTTCCCAGTTACAGAATACTCCTCCTTTTCTTGCAAAAATTATTAATGATGTCTTAATGGCCAAATCTAATGACCTTTTCTAAATTTTCATCCCTTTGACCTCTTTGAAGGTTTTCACACTGTTGGTAACTCTTATTCTTGATACTTTTTTCTCTTGAGGTTTTCATGGCACTACTCTACTGTCTTCTGTTTTTTTTTTTTCCTTCCCCTGCCTTTTCACCTACTCCTATGTCCCCACTAGATCTTTATGTACTTCCTACTTGCTAACAGTGAGTGTGCCCTTGGGGTCTGTCTCTGGGCATTTTTATTCCTCCATACCGTTTCACTTAGGAGTGAATCAGTACATATGATACCAGTTATCATCACAGAAAAATTTAATGTGTTTCACCTGAAGTAAAAAATAAAAGGCGCAAGTATTAGTCATGATCTCAGAGCAAAAAACCTGACCCAATTAAAAGAAATATCAGGGAAATTACATTTTGTTAAAAGATATCATAGACAATGAAGTAGCATAAAATACAGCAAGTTTGTGTGATCAAGGTCTCATTTCTCAAACGTATAGAGAACTGAGTCAAATTTATAAAAAGAATAAGTCATTCTATAATTAATAAATCGTTGGGGGATATGAAGAATTAGTTTTTGGAAGAAGAAATCAAAGCTATCTATAGTCATATGAAAAAAATGTTCTAAATCACTATTGATAAGAGAAGTACAAATTAAAACAACTGTGAGGTGTCATCTCACATCTCTCAAAAAAGACAAATTCTAGAGGTTATGTGAAAAAAAAATAGGTACACTGTTGGTGAAGTTGAGAACTGGTCATTCTAGAGAACAGCTTGGAGCTCTGCCCAAAGGGCTGACAAACTACGCATACCCTTTGACCCAGAAATAGCACTTGTAGGTCTCGAACCTAATGTTTTAAGAAGAAAGGGAAAAGGACATATATTACATAAATATTTATACACGTCAATTTTATGGTGGCAAAGAAGAAGAAATTGAGGGGATGCTCATCAAACAGGGCACGGCTGATCAAAATTTAGTATATGATTGCATTGAAACAATAAGAAATGATGATGGGGATTGTTTCAGGAGAAAAAAAAACTGAGAAGACCTATAGAAACTGATGCAAAATGAAGGGAGCAAAAGCAGGAAATCATTGTACAGGGTAATAAAAATATTATGAGGATGAGCTACTGGAAGAGGCTTAGTTTCTCTAATCAATGCAGTAATCCATCACAATATAGAATGACTCATGATGAAAATTGCCTTCCACATCTAGAGCAAGAACCAATAAACTCTGAGTTCAAATTGAATTATACTTTTCTTACTTTTTTTATTTTTCTTGTTTTTTTAATAAAAATGGTTAATATGGAAGCATATTTTATATTATTTCATATGCATAATATGTATCATATTTCTTGTCTTCCCAGGGGGAGGGAAAGGAATAGAGATAGGGTGAGAATTTGGAACTCAAAATGTGAAAGAAAAAAGTTGCAAATTATTAATTAATTAAAATGAAATTACAAAAGAAGTAAATGTAAGAACCAGAACTTGAAGACAACTAAAACTATAATGACAACAACAACAGAAAAGAACATGGGGGACTACATTTTGCCATGGAATGTGAATGAGGAGGCATTTGGTTTACTCTGGGATTTATTGGTAGGTAGCTGTGTGACTTGAAGTCTATTACTTCTCCTTTCTGGGCCCTAGTCCCTCATCTCAAAAAAGCAGGATTGATCTATGTGTCTATCTATGTATCTATCCATTCATTTATTTACTTAGTTATTTCTAGGGTCATTTCTAGCACTCACTGTTTTCTTAAGTGTCTATTATGTGCTAGACATTATGCTAGTCACTGGAATACAAAGAATAACTGCCGCTGCTTTTCAGAACTGGGACCTTACCCACTCAGGGGATACGGTAAGGGGGATGAAGAGGAGGATATTTACATGTGTTTCCATGTTCATAAACTATATAAAGACAAAACCACTTCAGGCAGAACATCAACATTTTGGAAGATCCATGAAGGCAAAGGTGACTTTTTTTTAGTTTTTTATTTCTCTAGCCTTAGTTCTCATAACAGGCACTAAATACAGACATGTATTGTGTGGCGTTGAAATGCATTGAATAGCTTTAAAAATCTGTAGGCGCAGTCCAAAGACAGACATTCCAATCCAAGGAAACATGCCTGATTTCATATACCTAGTTAATGGAAATGAGGGATAATTACGAACAGACACAGGCAGGAGGGCAATTTGGGGGCAAAGCTTGTGATATTTTGGTCAAGAGTTTCTGCATGCATACTGAGTGCATCTAATGATTTATTCAAGAAACTGGATGGAGAAAACTGATGTTAGTAGGGAGTAGAAAGGACAGCTCCAGAATGGCTTTCCCCCAAACTCATGCACAACCAGGAGTCCAGAATCCCTAAGAGCAGGTAGGGAAGAGAGGCACAGCTTTGTATTGGTAAACATCCCAACATACATGAGGGGTGGGGGGTTTGGAGGGAGCTGCTATCACAGGTTCTTCAGTCTGCATCCATTAAAGGAAAGCAACTTCCAAGGGGTTAACAATCACTTTACTCAAGCACATATATCATTCCTTTAATCAAGGACATATATCATTCACCAATTTCAGGGCAATTAGCAGCCTGAACTTCAAAGAAAATACAGAGAAATCAAAAATCAACAGACATGGCTTCCTCTGCCTGAATTCAACACACAGTCCAACTGCTTGACCATAGTTACTGGAGAGGGAAGTACTGACATCTGGGTTTTCAAAACTGGGGATCTCCTTAAAGTGGCTTCCCAGACTCCTCATCTGGCCAAAAAACAATTCCAGTCAGTAAGGCCCAAAGTAATGAAAGATCAACAGACATGGCTTCCTCTGCCTGAATTCAACACACAGTCCAACTGTCTGACCATAGTTACCAGAGAGGGAAGCACTGATATCTGAGTTTTCAAAGCTTGGCAGCTCCTTAAAGTGGCTTCCCAGAGTCCTAATCTGGCACTCAAATCTTCTTACAAAAACCAAGCCCCAAAGTAAAACTTCACTCTCAGAGTATTTATACACTTTTTAGAGCCAGAAGGCATAACTCTGTGATCCAGTGCCTCAATAGCAAAAAAAACAAACAGTTACTTGATCCTCCTACAAAACAACTCCCCTCATCAAGCTTCCCATAATGATCAGGCCCATCAATGGATGGGAAAGATCTTTAATCTTATTATTCAATCAGAGGCACTTTTAGTAAAACAAACCAGCAAAAGATTCTAATTTGATTGCCATCACAACTTTTATCTTATAGAAAATATCAGAGGACTACTTATCATTGTAGGAGCTTGGAAATAAACATTAATATGCTTCATCTTCTCAAACCCATGATCTATGCAGGGGGCCAGCTACATTTTATATATGATGCCACCTCAGCCCACATACCAGATTGGCTCCCTCTAGAAAAAAATGTAAAAGTAGCCTTTCTCCAGGGTAATCAGAAAGGGAGGAGATAAAAGGCTGTGACTGAGCCCAAAGGCCAAGTCTCCAGAGACCAGGCAGATTCTCGCTATGTGTCTCTATGTCTCTGTGTCTCTGTGTTTCTGCCTCTGTGTCTCTATCTCTGTCTCTGTCTCTCTGTCTCAGTCTTTTTCTCTCTCATTCTCTACCTGTCTCTCTCCTCTCTCTCTCTCTCTCTCTCTCTCTCTCTCTCTCTCTCTCTCTCTCTCTCTCTCTCTCTCTCTCTCTCTCTCTCTCTCTCTCTCTCTCTCTCTCTTCCAAAGAAGATTCTGGTTTCCTTTATAAAACCTCACTTCCACATCTTTGTAGACAAACATACCACTCATTGGGAATCCAAAGGTGTGCAGCACTTTCTGGCTCACAGCCCTGGTCATGTAGAGAGTTTCAGGTGCTGGCCTAGTTTAGACCATATTTAGACTATGCAGCTCATATCACACGCACACCCCTTCACACTGCCCACAGGTTCACACTCTTAACACCTCCAATTCCTCCAACTAATTAATTTAGTCTCTCAAAAGGCAAGAGGCACTGACATCACCTCTAAAAGAATCCTCCTTGGTCATTCAACTGTTATAGTAAAGAGAGAGAGAAGGAAGAAGAGAAATAAGGGTGGTAGAGATTGGGAAGAAAGAAGAGAACACCTGAAGATGGAAAACTTCCTTTTCCTTAAAGTTACAATTGTTCCAAATTATCCTTTTGTGTGTCATCTGCACCATGGACACAATGTTTGTCCAGTCTCTCTGACGTTCTCTCTTACCCTATAATCTATCTGTTCCCATCACAAAACCATGATGACTGAATTCACTTTAAATTATGTTATATAATCTAAACCAGTCCTTATTGAAGCAAAGCATTTTTTTTACAACTCCCTAATCAATTCATTATTCCTCTAACTATAGAGGCTTTTTCAAAACTGATTTCCCTAAGGTAAAAGAATAAATACCATAAGCAAGATTCTAAACTAATCTTCCTATCTCCTAACATCTCCTAAACTCTCATAATATATATATATATATATACATATATATATATATATATATATATATATATATATACATATATAAAATGAAGATATAGTCAGGCATGTCAAGGCTCTTTAGATATAGAGAATTATCAGTGGCTAGAGAATATACTCTGGACAGCTTTCGAGCTCTCTGCCATTGAAGATTTTGAAATAATGTACTTCTTTACAGTGGCCTGCTGTATGTTGAGGCAGACCATTCTCAGTTTCAGGGCCCTTCTTCCTGGGTTCTGAATCTTAGAATCTTTAGATATGTTTAAAACTAAGATCTAGAACTGCCTCCAACATGATATCATTCCTTATTTTCTTTCTCCTACATATTAATACTCTCATCTTCCTTCCCCACATCATGAAATTCTTTCTTATGTATTTTATGTTTTTATATCCCAATATATACAATGTTTTATTACGTATTATTTATTTATTACATTCATTACTTATAATGACTATAATAAATGGAAACTGAATGCTTTAAAATTATCGTGGCCATGCTTTTCCCCAAAGAATAGGTATGAATTACCATTTACCCTCTTTTTTTAGAGGGAGGGGGTAAACTCTCATTGAATAAATATCAAATTTGGTTGATGCTTTTGTTTTGAAGCCTTTTTGTTCACTTATAAATAAGAAAGTTATGTTGGGCAATATTAGTAACAAAAGCAAGAGATATCAATATAAACTTAAAATTAAAGAACAATCGTGTAAAGAAAAAAATGTTAGGAGTTCTCATGGGAAGTGAGAGAGCTGCTAACGGATAAATGTAATGGGATTCTGTTAGTCATCTGCATTAGCACACTCCTGCTACACCACCACATGGTTAATTTCTGCCTCTGACTCTTGCAATTTTTTTCCCGTAACCTGTACCCCATCTGAAATACAAAATCCAAGAACATGGTGTAATAGGGCTATTATAGTTGTGATATATGTCCAGTGATGTGCACCCCTTCCAAAGCAGAAGAGATTGAATTTAATCAATAAAAAGCAGAAACAATCTTAGAAGAAATCTTTAAGATACATTATCCTTGCTGAGAATTCCTCTTCACTGTACTTTGTTTTCTGTCTCTAGGGTAGCACAGAACCTGACTGAAGATTCTCACATAGACAACTAAGAGAACTCAGCAATACAATACAAACCCTTAACAGTCTAACCTTTTCTTTTTTCTTTCAAATTTAACAGTATTTATTATTCGTTATTTGTTTGTAAAAGAAAAGGACTTTCATCTTTCTAAGATTTTGAGCTCCAAATATTTCTCCTCCTTCCCTTCTCTTACTGCAACTGAGATAGAAAGCAAACTGATGCAGCTTATACATGTAAAATCATGTTAAAGATTTGTCCATATTAGTTATGTTGTGAAAGAAGACAAAACAAAAGGGGGGAAATCTTGAGAAACAAAATGAACAATAAAAGGGGAAAACAGTGTGTTTTGAATGGCATTCAGACTTGATAGTATTTTCTTTATGGTTAGAATTTTCCATGAAGAATTCCTCAGAATTTTCTTGGATCATTGAATTGCTGAGAAGAGCTAAGTTTATTACAATTGATTACTGAACAGTGTTGTTGTTACTGTGTACAGTATACTCCTGGATCTGCTCATTTTACTCAGCATTAGTTTGTGAAAGCCTTTTCTTCTCCGCTGGGGCTATAGGCATTCCAGCTGGCCTATTCTACCACTGGTCTGCTGAGCCAAGATCGAGGGGTATTGGCTGCTGATCTGCACTTTGTTGAAGAGTCTCTCACTGGCTTCCCCAGACACCATCTTCACTGGGCTATGCTCCCCTTGAATCAAGTGAGACAGCCCTTGCCTGAATTCCTTCTGAATTATCTTAAGATGGAAAATGGGTTCACTCCATCTTTTTGTGGATTCTGTCATTCCAGAATCCATTTACAGGCTTGATTTAATGTTGTTTCTGAGGGAAACATTCAACTCCTTGGCATGTCTCTGCTGGCTAGGCTCTACCCCATCTCATTTAGCCTTTCTTTATCTCCAATCCTATTGTCTTCCCACACCCACATTAGAATGTAAGCTTCTTAAGGTTAGGAACCGACCTTTTTGCCTGTTGTATGCCCAGGAACTAGCACTATGATTAATATAATGCAAGCAGTTAACATGTGCTAAGTCAATCAACCTACTTTGAAAGGTCTAAGACAAGAAATGTAGAAATGAATAGAGAAGTAGTCTTGAATTCAGGAAGAACAGGTATAAAATGATCAAAGGGAAAAGCAACAAATATTGAAGGGGATAGGGGAAAATTCATTGTTCATGGAATTGAGAACGGAGCCTATTATTTTAGAAAGTAATCTGGAATTATACCCAAAGAGTTATTAAACTGTCTGACCCAGCAATGCCACTGATAGATGAATAGAGGACTTTTAAGTTCTAAAATAATTATAACAATTCTCGTTTGGTGCCAAAAGGTGGGATTTGCAGGGATATTCATCCATTGCAGAATGACTGAACAAGTTGTGGTATATGACTGTAATGGAATACTGCAGTGTTATATGAAATAGTGAACCCAATGTTCTCAGGGAAAAAAAAAACATGGAAAGACTTGCATAAAATAAAGAATGAAAGAAGCAGAATCCAGACATCATTGTATACAGTAACAGTAGCATTGCTTTGAAATGTCTTTGAGTGAATAGTCATTTTGAGTTTTATAAATACCAAAATTAAATATAAAGGACATATCAAGAAAGACTCTATCTATATCCAGAGAAAGTGTTGATAAATAGAAAGTTGCATAGAATAATTTTATAAACACCAACACATATACGTGTACATATACTTTTGGGCATATATATATATATATGTGTGTGTATGTATGTATGTATATACACCCACACCTATTTGTTTCTAATTGTAGCCATGACTGGAATGAGGGAGTGAAGGGAAGGAAATTTACATGCTAACATTTTTGTGGATTTAAAAGAAATAGGAAGTTGTATGTAGTGAATTTTTGTTTTCATGTACAATCATTTTTGCTGTACTCTGTTAGGAAAGGCTTGTTTTATTCCATAAATTAAAAAAAAAATTAAACTGAAAAGTTTACAGAAAAAAAATAAGCCAGTTTAAAGTTCTCTACCTTAAATTAACCTGTATGTACTTCACTTACCCTCTATAATACTGACATTTTGCTCATCTTTAAAATAAGGATACTAACATTTTTTGTGCTTACCTCACAGAGTTGCAGTGAGATTTACATGAGATAACATAAGTACAGTGCCTTGCAAAACTTAACAAGATAAGTGAATGTCAGGAAATGAGGATATTTAAAAGATTCTTGTTCCCTAAAGGAAGAGGTCATATTCTGTTCTAGCCAGAACCCCTCTCTACTCATGCAGAAACAGAGAGAGAAAGAATGAATTATGGTCCAGAAATAGGGGAATAATTTATTTCAAGCAAGTTTACTCCTCAAAATACATTATTTCTCAGTCTCAAAGTAATTAGCAAAAATATATTTTTTCACTTACATTCTGGGTCTTTATTCTGCTGATTTTCTGGTCTAGACAAACTAGGTTTCTTACTATTTCCAAGTGTAAACTTAGTTTATTTTCCAGGGATGTACACATTCATAAAGATGCATTGACAAAGCTAGCTCAGTGTTTGGGAGACTCTGAAGGAAAGTATGGGAACGAGGAGGTATTAAACTGATGACCAGAATGAAGGTCTACAGAGCCTTTTTGCTGACCTCATCGTTGGATGCCTGTGAAACCTGGACTCTGCCAGTGCCATGCTAGGAAACTGAATCTCTTCCATTTAAATTTTCTTAGGCAGTTTCTGAAGATCACTTGGAAGAATAAGGTACTAAACACTGGGGTCCTTACTCAAACTAAACTGCCATGCATTCAAATTCTGCTTCAGAGAGCACAACACCAATGGGTTAGCCATGTTGTTAGAATGCACAATACATGCTTGCCAAAAAGACTGCTTTATGGAGAACTCACACAAGTCAAGTATTTACATGTTGCTCAGAAGAAGTGATATAGGATGCTCTCAATCTCTATTTTTTTAAATTTATTTTTATTTATTTATTTGACTTTTTACATACATTTTCACAAAATTTTGGGTTCCAAATTTTCTCCCCATTTATCCTCTCCCCCCACCCCAATACTCCAAGCATTCTAATTTTCCCTTCACCAGTGTGCCCTCTCTTACATCATCCCTCCCTTCTCCCCATCTTCTCTTTTGTCCTGTAGGGCAAGACGACTTTCTATTCCCCATTAACTGTATTTCTTATTTCCTAGTAGCAAGAATAATACTCAACAGATGATCCTAAAACTTTGAGTTCTAAATTCTCCCCATCCCTCCCTCCCCACCCATTCCCTTTGGGAAGGCAGGCAATTCAATATAGGCCATATCTGTGTAGTTTTGCAAATGACTTCCATAAGAGTTGTGTTGTGTAAGACTAACTATATTTCCCTCCATCCTATCCTGCCCCCCATTGTTTCTATTCTGTCTTTTGATCCTGTCCCTCCCCAAGAGTGCTGGCTCCAAATTGTTCCCTCCTCCCATTGCCCTCCCTTCCATCATCCCCCCACCCTGCTTATCTCCTTCTCCCCCACTTTCCTGTATTGTAAGATAGGTTTTCATACCAAAATGAGTGTGCATTTTATTCCTTCCTTTATTCGAATGTGATGAGGGTAAACTTCATGCTTTTTTTCTCAGCTCTTCTCTTTTTTCCTCCACTAAAAAGTCTCCTACTTGCCTCTTGAATGAGATATAATTAACCCCATTCCATTTCACCCTCTTTCCTCCCATTACATTCTTCTCTCACCAATTACCTTAATTTCTTTTTAAGATATGGTCCCACCCTATTCAATTCACTCTGTGCTCTCTGTGTCTGTGTGTGTGTGCACGCACGCATGTACATACGTGTGTGCATGTGTGTGTGTATGTGTGTGTGTGTGGTCCCACCAACTACCCAGATACTGAAAAATTTTAAGAGTTAAAAATATTGTCTTTCCATGTAGGAATGTAAGCAGTTCACCTTTGGTAAGTCTTTTATGACTTCTCTTTGCTGTTTACTTTTTCATGCTTCTTCTCATTCTTGTGTTTGAAAATCAAATTTTCTTTTCAGCTCTGGTCTTTTCATCAAGAATGCTTGAAAGTCCTCAATTTCATTTAAAAAGCATGTTTTCCCCTGAAGTATTATACTCAGTTTTGCTGGGTAGGCGATTCTTGGTTTGAGTCCTAGTTCCTTTGACTTCTGGAATATCATATTCCACACCCTTGGATCCCTTAATGTAGAAGCTGCTAGATCTTGTGTTATCCTGATTGTATTTCCACAATACTGGAATTGTTTCTTTCTAGCTACTTGCAATATTTTCTCCTTGACCTGGGAATTCTGGAACTTGGCCACAATTTTCCTAGGAGTTTCTCTTTTTGGATCTCTTTCAGGCAGTGATTGATGGATTCCTTCAATACTTATTTTGCCCTCTGGTTCTAGAATCTCAGGGCAGTTTTCCTTGATAATTTCATGAAAGATGATGTTTAGTCTCCTTTTTTTGATCATGGCTTTCAGGTAGAGCCATAATTTTTAAATTGTCTCTCCTGGATCTATTTTCCAGGTCTGTTGTTTTTCCCATGAGATATTTCACATTCTCTTCCATGTTTTCATTCTTTTGGTTTTGTTTTATGATTTCTTGGTTTCTCAGAAAGTCGTTAGCCTCCAACTGTTCCATTCTAGTCTTGAGAGAACTATTTACTTCAGTGAGCTTTTGAACCTCTTTTTCCATTTGGCTAATTCTGCTTTTGAAAGCATTCTTCTCTTCATTGGCTTTTTGAACCTCTTTTGCCAATTGAGTGAGCCTATTTTTCAAGGTGTTATTTTCTTCAGCATTTTTTTGGGTCTCCTTTACCAAGGTATTGACCCATTTTTCATGCTTTTCTTGCATCTCTCTCATTTCTCTTCCCAGTTTTTCCTCCACCTGTCTAACTTGATTTTCAGAATCCTTTTTGAGCTCTTCCATGGCCTGAGCCCACCGGACATCCACCTTGGATGTCTGGGATACAGAGGCCCCGACCTCCATGTCTTTCCCTGATGGTAAGAATTGTTCCTCGTCATCAGAAATGAATGGCGGGAACATCTGTCCCCCAAGAAAGTAGCTTTCTATGGTCTTATTTTCCTTCCCTTTTCTGGGCATTTTCCCAGCCAGTTACTTGACTTCTGAGATTCCTCTCCACCCCTGCCTAGATCTGCCCAGCTAGTGCTTGGGGTCTGATATTCAAATACTGCTCCCCAGCCTTGGGGCTTTCAATGGTGGGCAGGGCTGCTATTCAATGTGAGCTTAAGTTCTGGTGCTCAGGTCGGGGCATGGCCACCTCCCAGGCTCAGTTCACTCAGGGGTTTTATGCAGAGACCTTCAGTAATGGTCCTGAGCTCCTGTCTGCTTCGGGAGCACCTGGCTGCTGCTGCCTCTGCCTCTGCCTCTGCCACTGCCTCAGCCACAGCCTCCCGAGGGGGCCCGAGTTACGGAGACATCCCGCTCCCCTCTCGGCCAGCCCAGATGTCTCTCTCACTGACCTGTAGCGCCTGTGGGCGAAGGGACCTTCGCAACCGCCGGAGGTTCCATCCCTGAAACCTGCTCGGATCTGCTCCTCTGGGGCTGTGCGGCCAGGGCAGTGCAGGGGTGGGCTCCATGTCTGGTGTGTGATGGACCTTTGGGGTCAGTTTTTCAGGGCTCTCTGGAATGGAAATCTCCTTCACTGTGTTCTTGCCTGGGTTCCACTGCTCCAGAATTTGTGGGGAGTTCTTTTTACAGGAAATTTATGAGCTGTGGGTTCCGGAGCTAGCATACGTGAGTCTTTCTACTCCACCATCTTGGCTCCTCCTCCCCTCAATGTCTATTTTAAGAACTTTGGAATTGATTATGTGACTTGGGAGACACTAGCACAGGACCACTCAGTATGATGTGCCCACATCAGAGAAGGTGGTGTTTTATGAGCGAAGAAGAAGAACTGAAACAGCTTAAACAAAGGCAGGATGGACACATTCAGAGTATTGACTCCAAATGTTCACATGAATGACTTGTGCCTGACCTGTGGTAGAGAAGAAGAAAGAGGGGAAATAATAGTATGCAGGAAATATCCGGTTAGTAATCATGACTGTGAAAAACATACAGCAAATTTCTCTGACAAGTGCTTAATTCATAAAATATGTAGAGAACTAAGTCAAATTTATGAGAATACAAATTACTTTCCAATTGATAAATGGTCAGATGATATAAACAGACAGTTTTCAAATGAAGAAACTAAAGCTATCTATAGTCATACAAAAATGCTCTAAATCACTATCAATTAGAGAAATGCAAACTAAAGCACCTTTGCAGTAACATCCCATGCCTATAAGATGGCCTTAGATGATAGAAACAAGAAAATGACAAATGTTGGAAGGGATGTGGGAAAGTTGTGACAATAATGTACTGTTGGTAGAGTTGTGACTTGATCCAACCATTCTGGAGAGCAATTTGGAAATATGCCTAAAAGGCTATCAAACTTTGCATACCATTTTTCTTTAATTTTGACCTAACAGTACCATTATTAGGTCTAAAGAGATTAGAAAAGCAAAAAGATCTTTATTTACAAAAACATTTATTGCAGGTCTTTTTGTGGTGGCAAAGAATTAAAATATCAATTGGGTCACGGGTAAACAATTTGGGGTATATGATTGTGATGGAATTCCATTGTTCCATAAGAAATGACAAGCAGAATGCTTTCAGAAAGAAAGAAATGAGCAAAAAAACTTGGAAATATGTATAGGAATGATACAAAGTGAAGTAAACAGAACCAGGAGAACAGTGTACGCAGTTAACATCAATACTATAGGATGATCAATTGTGAGTGATTTAGCTATTCTCAGTAATACAGTGATCCAACACAATTTGAAAGGACTTAGGCTGAAAAATGTTATCCACTTCCAGAGAGAACTAATTGAGTCTGAATGTGAATTAAAGTATGCTTTGTTTTAATTTTGCCATATTTCTTGTGTATTTGTGTTTTCTTTCAAAATGTGCCTAATATGGAAATATGTCTTACATGATTGCATATTTGCAATCTATTTAAATTGCTTGCCTTGTCAATGGGAGGGGGGTGGCAGGAGAGAGTTCAGAGCTAAAATCTTTAAATACCATGTTAAAAATATGTCTAAGTGTAAGTGGAAAAAATGATAGTAAAAGGACAAAAAAAGATGTAACCTAAACAGTATCTACTTTATATTTTCTTATCCCACTAACTGCTAGTGCCCTTCCTTCCAAATTATCTTATTTTAAACTATTTTGTATACATTCACACTTATTCACATATTTCAACCATATATATGAACCTCTTTGAGTGTATATTGTTGCATTCTTTGTACTTTTGTCCTCATTGCCTAGCATGGTGCTTCTTAAACTGTGAGTCATGACCCCATATGGGTTCGCCAAAAATGGGCAACCATAAAATGTTTCTGAATGTATGCCTAAATATTAATTAAAAATCACATATGTAATGAATCTGAGGTGTTTTTGACAGGGCTTGCCCCTGTTACAATCCACAACTTACTGCAGTCTTGTTTCTGAACACAATGATTGTTCCCTTTGCACTGCACATGGTCCCTGGCCATGCAGCGCCAGTGATACTGCCAAAATGGTTGCATATGGAAAACATTTAAGCATCCCTGGCCTTGTGTAATGTCTGTCACATAATTAACACTCCATAAATGCTTGTTTTCTTCCTTCCTTCATCATTATAGATGAGAATTCTATACCTGAGAAGTTAAGTTGCTTTTCCTGAATCATATAGCAAATAGATATCTGTGACAGCATGTACACTCAGTATATCATGCCTCCTACTATAATGTGATGTCCACTATGGCACAAGTGGCACACAATTTAAATTTCAAATGTTTCTTTTTTTAAAATTAATTACTTAATTTAAGTTTTCAACATTCATTTCCATAAAATTTTGGTTTCCAAATTTTCTTCCCATTTCTCCCCTCTCCTCACCCCAAAATGCCAAACATATTTCAAGAGAAAAATGGAGGCTAGATCTTCACAAGAACAGTGACAGTCACGGCGGCAACAATTTGATATTAGTGGACCACATTAGATGTGCAAAGCATACGTATGTGCATTTCTATATAATTTTGTTTGATACAACCCTGGTAACAATTGTTATGAGTTTTATAAATGAGAACACTGAAGTTGAGAAGGGAAAGGTGACTCACCAACAGTCACTGGGCATTTTTCTAAGTCCCCACCTAGCTTTCCCTTATAAATAGTCCATTTGGGAATTTGCCTAAATAGGTATCAATCTTGTTCTTCTCCCTGGGAGATGTAACCAGACCTGGGCAATAAAAGGACTTTACTACAATGGAAATTTATTTTCTCAATCACCTATATGCTTTCTAAGATATGCTTTCTCCCTATAGTGACTATAATATCTTTATCTTGCCTTATGATCTACTGAGGCTCATGAAAGTAGGCGCTATTATCCTAGAGGAGGGAAAAACCTGGACCCCCATATCTATGGGAGACAAGCCCTAGAAATGAGTCATCATCCCCAAAGACATATGTCCATGAAATCCTTTATCCAAGACCAAGGATATGCTGGAGCCAGTTTAAACCACTAGAAAAGTCACCTGTTTAATTTTCAATGTGAGCATTTAGAAATCAGAAAGAGTAAATGCTAAAAATCAGAGCTTGATTTATTGTTTCATTGATTATGTAAACTTTAGATTGTTTTAATAATGAAGACAAAACTTAAAAATATATTCTCCATAAATGAGAAATGATTGTTAAACATTTACCAGCCCAACCTTTCCCAGAGTCCACCTTTCTTCCCAAGTCAATGAAGGAAAGGGCCAGACTGTGCCTCCTCTCTAGATAATAATAGTAGGATTTGGATCTGGCTTTCCTTTTTGTACCCTTGTTCAATATTTTTCCCCAAGTAAAATAAAAATCAAAGATATGACTGCCCCCCTTAACCACTTGGGGAGGGAAAGAGGAGATAAATTCCCTTTCTTCTACTATTGACATGTTCATTTAGCGTAGATGAATCTTTCCATGTACAATGAGACATAGTAGTTGGCTCATTTCGGTCGTGTCCAACTATTCATGATCCTATTTGGCGTTTTCTTGGCAAATAAATGAATATGATTTGCCATTTCCTTCTCCAACACATTTTCCAGATTAGGAGATTAGGTAAGTGAAACAAACAATGTGAAGTGATTTCTTCAGGGTCGCACATCTAGTACGTGTCCAAGGCTAGATTTGAACTAAAGGAGAGTCTTCTAGACTCCATGCCTAGTGCTCTAGAAACTCAGCTCCTACTGCAAGGCTAGATGACTTGTCACATCTTCCCCTGTGACTATGTGTTGACAAGAGAAGAAAGATCGGACCTAGAAAAGAGGCAACAAACGCCCAGAAAAGTTAAGTGAATGACCCAAGGCCACACAAAATTGAAAATAATGAAGGTGAGATTAGAAACCAGATTGTCTGACTCCAGACAACCCAGATCAATTTTTTTTATCCCTACCACACCTCCTCCACTGCCCAAAGAAACACAATGTTAAGACTGTGACATGACCTAGTTTAAATTTCTAAATCATTCACTTATTAAGTGTGTGATTTGGAACAAGTTACTTAATTTTCCAAGCCTAATTTTCATCCTGAAAAAATGCTCTGAATCACTATTGATTAGAAAAATTTAAATTAAAACACTCTGAGATACCACCTCATATCTATCAGATTGATTATTATGACAGAAATGGAACATGACAAATTCTGGAAAGAATGTGGAAAAATAAGATATTAATGAACTGTTGGTGGCATTGTGAACTGGTTCAGCCATTATGGAGTACAATTTGGAAGTATGTCCAAAGGGCTATGAAATGAGCATGCCCTCTGACCCAGCAATATAACTACTACTTTCATTTCGGGAATTGAAGGGATGTCCACTAAATGGACAGTGGATGACAAAGTTGTGGCATATAATTGTGATGGAATATTATAATCGATAAGAAATGATGAGGGGGATGGTTTTGGAAAAACTTGAGAAGATCTATATGAATTTATTCAAAGTGAAGTGAGCAAGACTAGGAGAACATTATACACAGAAATACTATAAGGATAATCAACTGTGAAAAACTTAGCCACTTTGATCAATACAATGAAGCACTCATGATAAAAAAAATGTTATCCACATGCAGAGAGAGAGAGAGAGAGAGAGAGAGAGAGTACTGGATAACTGATGATCTCTGGAGGCAAATTTAAGTATATATTTTTTCACTTTACTTTTCTTGAGTTTTTAGGCAACATATGTAAATATGTGTTGTATGATTTCACTGATACAATTGGCATATTTCTTACCTTCTTTCAATGGATTAGAGTTGAAATAGAGAGAGAGAATGTGGAAGTCAAATTAAGATATGTCAATAAATAAGTAATTTGAATTAAAAAATAAATTCTTGTTGAATTTACAAAACATAAAGTTAGTCAGCTTTAAATTTACGGACCAATGATCCCAGGGTACAAAAGGAGAGACTTGAGGCACTGAAAATATTCACTGACTTCAGGTTTTCTGAAGACTAGTTTCAGTGAAATGAGCCAAGGTCAGAAGGGCTTGGAATGGCAAGATGCAGAGGGCTCCCTGTAGCTCGTATTCCATTTTTTCTCTTGATAGTAGGGGTTTAAAACAAAGACCTTCAAGACCTTTCCAGGTTGGTGGTATCTTATAGGATAAGCTCACAAGAAAATTCCCCCTTAGTAGTTAAAAAAAAAGTAATCCATGAATGCAATTATCTAGCCTGCCCTTGAGCATGAGCATGTTCTCAAGAAGTTATTCCTCTTAAAAGAAATTCCTTGGTGACCATCATGCTCTTTACAATTTATCAAGTCTTATCAGTATGAACAGCTGTGCGTTGATTTGCTGACAGTTTGTAATAAATTTTTAAAAATCTACAACATGGACTGAAAGGCAGAAAGTCTTCTTTATAACTTCTTGATAGGAAAGAATATAATTTTAAATATTCTGATGAGCTCTTGAGAACCAATCTGCAAAAGCACCAAGTGGGATATTTGTTTCAAGAACAATGGAAAGAGCATGGATTTGGCATAAGAACAACTGACTTCACTTCATGGTTCTACCACTAAGCAAGCTGCATGGCCTTGGGGGAGTGATTTCAAATCACTGAGTTCTAGAATCTTCATCTGTAAATGGTTGATGATAGCGTTGACATGAACAAAGTGCACTCAATTTTTGAGGCTACATTACAACTATCTTGAAGTGAAGTTTAATAATAACATATGCAAATAGAATTTAGCAATGTGGGCATTTGCTCCAATTATTCAGATCTTGACTACCCCTGTCTGGTCATTCTGGATGACCCTTGTTCATATCTTCTCTTTGATTTACAACAGAAGCCTACTCAACATGCTGGAGACTTCCTCCTTTTCTCCTGGAAACCCAAGGATATCACATAAGCTATTGACAAGGTTGTTCCCACTTTCAACACATGAAGAGACCATCTTATATTTGTCCATATGTTTTTGAGGAATTCAAATGTACTAAGTGCCAATTTTAATAAATTCATGAGATAATCATTTTAGACACACAGTATGATAGACACAGAAGACATAAAGACAAAATTGATATGCTTGTCCCTAAAGGGCTTACATTCTATCGAGAGAAGCAGACTTCTTTACTGTCCTCTATATAAATATTACGCAAAATGGTGCATCCATTACTCCCAAAAGTTTAGCTCTCCTTCCTTTACTTACTTGTATGCAGTTGATTTCAGTACACTAATACCCACCATGCATCATTACTCCTATGCGCTAGGAGATATATTCAATTCTAGAAAGACTACCATTAAATGACTTGTTCCTCACAATACTGGTGAGATATTGATTGCTTTTTTAAAACTTAATTTTAAGTGGGAGTACAGGTTCATTAATAAAACTTTGCATTTTCCAAAATCAGTACCGTATGCTTTCCTCATGTTAAATTCTGGGGCCAAGTTATTGTCACTATTCAGTGCCTGACAGATGCAGATGAGAGAGAAAGAGAGAGAGAGAGGGAGAGAGACAGAGACAGAGAGAGACAGAGAGAGATATGATAAATCTAACATACCTACGTGTATGAATCTATCCAAAATGCTGATATGCATATGTGTGTTTATAGTTGATATCCACATATTTTAGAATCAATCACAGAAATACACTGACAAGCTGAATAATTGTAAATAATTATAAAGAATAATAAAATTAGCAGTTCTCACCTGTGTGTGTATGATTTACCTTAAGTTACTTCAATTATTATGAATCTCACTCTTAGATGACAATGCCAATGGATAGAAATAAAATAACTTCATATTTTGCATAATATAAATCAATTGCTAAAATATAGAATTTTTAGAAGTCTAAAGATTTTCATAAACACCAGACTTATTTGCCAAGTGTAGATATATAGCAGTAAATGGCAACATTGGCTTAGAAGATAAATTCATTCATAAAATATTAAGACCAAGGCTGGAGGAATATTATAGGCAGAAAGGGGAAAGTGGAAAGAAATCTTAGTGCAATACCCAAGGAAGCAAGTCTATTGGAGGACATTTATGGATGAAGCTCTAACCTTAGTAGATAATAGAAATGCATGTGCTATAATCACTGTGCCAAGGGAACAGAAGATTTGTCTCCATAGTATGATTTGAAGGCCAGCGGAAATCAAGCCCTACTTCCAACTCTGTGCAAAAATGACACCACAATTTCATTGCTAAGTATTCATTATCATTGAAAAACACTATTTCCCCATTACTTTTTTAAAATGCAATGGGCTGTTATAAGCCATTCTTCCATTAAACTGCAAGTACCATTTATCTATTAGTTTCATTTTCAGGGAAAATGTGGCAGTGAATATAGTTCAAGTCTTCTAATAATATATAAACTCATTGAATGCTTCACAAAGATGTCACATTTAGAGTTTTAGTGACTAAATTTGTATTCAATGGATAGCTAAAAACAGATTTGAGCCTTCCTTAAGCTCCTTTTCATTTGTTTATTTGCCCGATTTACCACTGTATCTTCAAAAGCAAAAAGGAGTCACATGTAAATGAATGAACAAAAATATTTGTTAAGCATTTATAACATTCCAAGCACTATGTTAAGCTCTGAAAATATAAATGCAGAAAGCAGGACAATCTTCTCACTCAAAGAGCCTATATTTTCATAAATGAAGACAACACATTAAAATGGTGGTCAGGGAAGATGATTTTTTGCATGTATGGGGAGCAAATTGATTTATACTAGTCAGGGAAGGGAGTTTTGGTAGAGGAAGTCACAGGGAGGCAAACATGACACATATTGAAATTAATTGACTTGTTTCCAGAAGCAATGGCAATATTGATTTGATAACTATGTCCAGAGGTAGAGGTGGAAGTTGTGGTGGGGTTAGGATGGCACATAATTGGTAGTCGTATGCAAAATATCCTGAGAGGATAGCTGAATAGACTCTGAAGTTGGAAGATGTCTGCGGTTTTCAGTCATTCACAACTGTTGTGTCAAATACACGGTCCATCAGCCACAATACTCTTGAGTGCACCTGAACTACATTAAAATGTAAATGAGAACTATTTAACAAAATAATTAAAAATATTGCAAACATAACTGATATTATCTTTTAAAATTGAGTCAATATGCAGCCTGTAATCATTTATTTGTATAGATTAGTATGTTGATTACAGGCTGCATATTGACTCAATTTTCCATATTCATTTTTCTTTGTCAGCACCAGGAATCAACATGTAATAAATGTTTCTTGATTTATTGATGGTAAGCTATATAAGTAATATTCCTGGCCAGTGAGGAAAAGTGTCTTTAAGGGACTTGGAAAGGAGGAAAAGTAAGATACTTAAGCCTTGTTTCCTCATGAGTATTTCTGTAGGAAAAATATTGAAGGAAAAGATAACTATACCTGAAACCTCAAGACTCCCAATAGAAATAACTGAGTTAACAAGTTAACAGTAACCTATAACCCAATACTTAGATTTATCCTTGACCTTTTCTATCTATTTGAAGCCATGAGATGTCCCTAGGCCACTGACTAATTAGAAACATTTGTTTCCTTGGAATCTATTTTCCAGTTTTTAACTTCGCTTAACTCAGGAGATTACAACTCCTCTCTTAGTTAGATGTGGTCCACATTTCCATGAGTATTTTGGTCAATATTCAGCAAACCCTGAGCTTTAAAGGTTTCCTTATCTTCTAAGTCAAAGCCTTCTTTAAATGGACTCTACTCTCTATTCTGCCTTCCAATATTTTCTGTTACCCTCTCTGCAAGGCACATCTAATGGCTGCTCAAAACCTTTCAGAAAAGACCGTTCTCTAAGCTAATTGTGCTAATTATTTAAATTCCTTATCAACGGCTTCATATCCTCTTATTAAATCCATGTACCTCTTTGTTTTGATGTCAAGCTTTTTCATTGAAGGGCTCTCATCCTTTATGATAGACAACTGACTTTCAATCTTTTATCCTCTGGGTCTTGCTGACATCTACTTGATTAATACATAGGATTTTTGTAAAAGCTGAAATCTTCTTGTGTATATGTGCCTCATTCATAAATACTCTAAAAATCCCCAGAACTTGGGGTCTTTTGCCATGCTAATGGTTTTACTTGATCCATTTCATCTAACACCTCCAAGTCTCACAGGTTTTTCTTTGATAAGAGGAATGTTGCTTTACATAAATCACAAGGAGTCATCAATATAGAGGATATTATAGAGCAAAACTATATATATGCTATGATAGCAAAGAACAGGAAATAAGATGGTTATACCTTGATTGTGGCAAGACTAAGTACAATGTGATACAGGGATATAATGGAATATGATTGCACTATAAGAAATGACAGGTGTGGTGCAGTAGATTTCTAACCTTAGAGTCATAAAGACCTGAGTTCAAATACAGCCTCAGACACTAGATCTACCATCCTGAGAAAGTCATTTACCATCTGATTGGCAGCATTTTCCTCAATTGTAAAATAGGTATAATAACAGTACCTACCTCCCAGATCTGTTGTGAGGGTTACATGAAATAATAATTGCAAAGTGTTTAGCACAAGGTCTAGCATATAATAAATGCCTCATAATGTGAGCTACTATTATTAATATTGTTATTACTACTGGTACTAAAACTCTCATAGCTCTAGGTAATACTCTTAGAAGATGTCACCAAAAATTTTCAGATTTGCTTTGGTAGCAGTCATTTCTACATGATATATTCCCAACATGAATGAAATCATAAGTCTGGTTAAAAAATGAAATATAAAAAGAAAAATCACACATTTTGGAATTCTCTAAACAAATGCAGAACAAAGTGAGTAGAACTGGACCTAGTAAAATATAGAATTATAGCAGTAATTAGAAAGAAAATCAAATTTGAAAAACAAGCTTTAGAAACGAAGTAGCCAATTTTCATTGGTTAGGGGTTTGGCCTCCTCTTATTGTTGTGCAGTAGTTCAGTCATGTCTGACTCTTCATGATCCCAGGTACTACACAACACCTTTGTATCCTCCAAATTCCTGTTAGATAGAAAGAAGGAAAGAGAGAGAGAGAGAGAGAAAAGGAAGGAAGGAAGGAAGGAAGGAAGGAAGGAAGGAAGGAAGGAAGGAAGGAAGGAAGGAAGGAAGGAAGGAAGGAAGGAAGGAAGCAAAGACAGGAAGAAAGAAAGAAAGAAAGAAAGAAAGAAAGAAAGAAAGAAAGAAAGAAAGAAAGAAAGAAAGAAAGAAAGAAAGAAAGAAAGAAAGAAAGAAAGAAAGAAAGAAAGAAAGAAAGAAAGGTAGATGGAAAGAAAGAAAGAAAGAAAGAAAGAAAGGTAGATAGAAAGAAAGGTAGATGGAAAGAAAGAAAAAGAAAGAAAGAAAGAAAGAGAGAGAGAAAGAAAGGTAGATAGAAAGAAAGAAAGAAAGAAAGAAAGAAAGAGAAAGAAAGAAAGGTAGAAAGGTAGGAAGAAAGAAAGAAAGAAAGAAAGAAAGAAAGAAAGAAAGAAAGAAAGAAAGGTAGAAAGGTAGAAAGAAAGAAAGAAAGAAAGAAAGAAAGAAAGAAAGAAAGAAAGAAAGAAAGAAAGAAAGAAAGAAAGAAAGAAAGAAAGAAAGAAAGAAAGGTAGATACATAGATACATAGATACGATATGTCCTTCCCACTCTTCATAGAATCTTTCTTCTTTTGCCTTCAATCTTTCCCAATATCAGGGTATTTCCCAATGAGTCCAGTCTTATTATTTAACCAAAGTATTTAAGCTTCAGCTTCAGTATTTTTTCTTCCAATAAGTAGTCTGAATTAATTTTTATAAATATTGACTGACAATATGTCCTTGTTGTCCAAGAGATTCTCAAAATTCTTCTCCATTACCACAGTTTAAAAGTGTTAATTCTGCAACATTTGGCTTTCCTTAAAGTCCGGCTCTTGTACACTGCTAAGGAAAAAAAATCAAATCAAAACAAAAACAAACAAAGGAAGAACGAAAAACATAGTTTTGACTATATAGACCTTTGTCAGCAGAGTGATATCTGCTTTTTAGTACATTGTGCATATTGTCAAAGCTTTCCTTACAATGACCAAATGACTTCTGGTTTCACGGTTGCAGCCACTGTCTACAATGATCTTGGAACTTGAGAATATAAAAGCTGACACTACTTTTATTTCTGATAGGAAGTGATGGGATCAGTTTCCATGATCTTAGGCTTAGGTTTTTTGTTGTTTTTTTTTCTGTTACCTTTAAGCCAGCTGTAACAGTCTCATCTTTCACCCGTATCACAAATCTTTCTAATTATTCTCCCCTTCCTGCCATCAGGGTGGTTATCATTAGTGTATCTGAGATTTTTGATATTTCTGCTTGCAATGTTAATTCTGTCTTTGGATTCATCCAGCCTGACATTTTACATGATGAAATGAGCAAATAAGTACTACTCCTTTTCCAATCTTAGAGCAAGTTGTTCCATGTTTGGTTTTAACTGTGGCTTCTTGACTTTCATACAGGTTCTTGAGAAAACAAGTAAGATATTCTGGTACTCCGATCACTTTCAGGATTTGACAACATTTATTGTGATCCACATTGTCAAAGGATTTAGCATCATCAAGGAAGCAGAAATAGAAGTTTTCTTTTTTTCTGTTTTTTTTTCTTTTTTCTGGAATGGCCTTGGTGTCTCCACAATGCAGTGAATTTGTTAAATTTTGGCCTCTGCTTCTTCTAACAACAGCCTGCTTTTCTGGTAATTCTCAGTTCTCTATTGCTGAAGTCTAGCTTGCAGAATCTTAAAAATAACCTTTCTGGCATGTGAAATGTGTACTATTGTTCAGTAATTTGGCATTGCCATTCTTTACAATTGGGATATAAAGTTATCTTTTGCAACCCATTGGAGAATGTTGAATTTTTCAAATTTGCTCGCATATTGAGCATAGCACTTTAACAATACCATCTTTTAAGATTTTGAATAACTCAGCTAGAATTCCATCACCTCCACAATCTTTATTGTTATCAACGCTTCCTCAGGTCTACTTGATTTTGTTCTCCAGGAGTTCTGCCTGTAGGTCAGCCAGCACACTATTATGGTTACAGCTGTTAACATCTTTCTTGTAGTTTTTCTATATATTCTTGCCAATTATTCTGAACCTCTTCTGCTTCTGTCAATTTCCTATCATTTTTATCCTTTATCATGCCTATTTTTTGCAGGAAATCTTTTGATTCTTTTCATTTTCTTGAAGATATCTCTTATTTTTAGCATTATATTGTTTTTTTTTCTTTGCAATGCTTATTTACGTAAACCTTCTTTTCTCTCCGTGCTGTTCTCTGTAATTCTGTATTCAGTTGGGTAGTATATTTTTTTCCTTCTTCCTTTACCTTTCACTTTTCTTCTTTCTTGAGCTACTTGTAAAGCCTAGACAAACAGCTATTTTGCCTCCCTCTTTTGTTTTTTGTTTCTGACTCTTGTACAATATTATAAACCTCTATACATAGTTCCCCAGACACTATTTACCAGATCTAATCATGTCTATCAATTCTTTACTTCCACTCCATAGCCATAAGGGATCGTATTTAGGTAATACCTATATTGTCTGATGGTTTTGCCTACTTTCTTCAATTTAAGTTTGAATTTTGTAATAAGAAGCTCATGATCTGAGCCACAATCAACTCTAGTTTTTCTTTTAACTTATTGTTTAGAATTTCTCCACATTTAATTGCAAAATATATAATCAATCTGATTTTTATATTGACCCAACTAGCGATGTCCGTGTGTAGAGTTATCTTTTGGGTTGTTAAGAAACAATGTTTGCTATGACCAGTGAGCTAGCTTGACAAAGTTTCTTCTCTGCCCTGACTCATTTTGTCCTCCAGGGATAAACTTACCTATTACTCTAGTTATCTTTTGCTTTCCCACTTTAGCATTCCATTCCCCAAGAGGAATGTGATGGGTGTATGTGTGTGTATTTCTAGAAAATGCTGTATGTTTTCACTGAACTGATTAATTCTGGCCTCTTTGGCATCAAATGTTTGGAGCCTCGATTGATATTATTGTGATGCTGAATGGTTTGCTTTGGAAAAAAAAAGATATCATCCAGCCATTTTTAGAGATTTTACCAATGGTACTTCTTTTCTCACCTTTTATTGACTATGAAGGCAGCCCCATTTCTGCTACGGAATTTTTTTGCTCACAGTAGTATATGTAATAGCCCCCTGAATTAAATTCACCCATTTCTGTCCATTTAAGCTCATTCACATTTGAGATGTTGATGCTTATCTTTCCATCTCCTGTTTGACCACATCCAGCTTACCTTTTATGACATTGGAGGTACCCATGCATTACTGATGATCACAGCATCAGACATTCGTCTTGTCACCAGAGACAATCACAGCTGGTCTTTCAGTTTTGCTTCATTCATTTCATTAGTTGTGGAGCTCCTTGTAGATGTTCTCTCCTCTCATGTTGGACATCTTCCAAGCTGAGGGGCTCATCTTCCAGTGTGATATCTTTTATCGTTTTATCATTCCTCCTCTTGACAAAATCAAATGAAGTATTGAACTAGAAGTGCGCGATGAAATTTGCGGTTTCAAACTTGACCAGTATGTTTCCTTTATTTTGCATGACTCTACCTCTTTGTTTTAAGGTAATGGTATAAGACAGGGCTTCAGAAAATAATAGCGTTGTAAAACAAAATTCTGTTAAAGAACACAGGTGTTACTGTATTAAACTTGATAAGGTTGGAGACATGATACCTCACAAATAATTAGGTAAATCCCTTTTTGCTGCAAAATGTGACTTGGAAGGAACCTCAGCAGTCCTGTAGTCTACACCCAGACATCAAAAATAATCACCTCTCCACCCTGCCTCAAAAGTGACAGCCTTTAATTAAATATCTACACTGAAGAGAAAATCACTGCTTCCCAAGTAGTTCTTGCTTCTCTTGGACATCTCTGATCACTTCTAACATTAAGCCTATATTTTGTTTTTTTACAACTTCTACTCATTATTCTCAGTTCTGCTCTTGAATAAATATTTGTATTGTGTATTTATATTGAACAGTGCTATGCCAGGAAACTGAATCGCTTCCATTTGAACTCTTAGGAAGATTCTGAGGATCACCTGGCAAGATAAGGTACGAGGCACTGAAGTTCTTGCTCAGACTAACCTGCAAACATTTTAACTGTGCATCAGAGAGAGCAACTCTGATGGGCTGGCCATGTTGTTCGAATGCAAAATGCATGCCTGCTAGAAAGACTATTTTATGGAGAACTTGAATGGTTCAGGTGATCACATGGTGGGCATAACAAGTGATACTAGGACACTCTCAAGGTCTCAAGAACTTTGGATTTGACTGTGGGACATGGGAGACACTGGCACAGGACAACTTAGTATGGTATGCACACATCAGAAAAGGTGCTGTGCTCTATGAGCAAAGGAAAATTGAAACAGCACAAAGGAAACACAGGATGAGCAAATTTGGAGTATCCACCCCAAAAGTTCACATAGATTATCTGTGCCCAGTCTGTGGGAGAGCATTCCTAGATCATATTGATTGGATCAGCCACAGTCATGTACATTGAAACTTCACTTTATAATGGTGATGTCATTTTGGTCCTCTTCGAGAATGAAGGACGACAGCCAGCTAGTAATTTCTAACAGGAAAAGACATGTACCACTATCGAATAAAGGAGACATATTCCCAAAGTGGAGACAACTGAATCAATTAATAAGAAATTACCCAGTGCTGACTATGTGTCATCCACAATACAAAGATAAAAAAAAAAAAACAGTGCCTTCCTTCAAGGAGCTTACATTCAAGTGGGAAAAGCAGCATATGTAAATCAGTGCATATAAGATAAATAGTGCAGATGGACCATAATGTTAAAAAGATATAGCATTAGAATTTGAAGAGAAGCCCTATTGTAAACTTCAGCTGAGAAATAAAATAATAATGATAATAATAACAAGTTTCTACCTTTGATACCTTTACATTATAATCATTTATGTACATGTTTTAACCATATACATAAAAGTTATATATGTAGCATGTATGTTCTGGCATCTCTCCCAGAATCAAGCATAACATATTTACAGAAAGTTTCAGAGAATTATCAAGAGTTTGAGAGTGTCTTTTCATAAGCCCTCAACAGCTATATTTCCCCAACATTTTGGTGTCAGTCTAACATCCCAGTTCCATTTAACCATTAAACATTAATAAGCTTTTACAAACATATCTTTCCTTCAAATATATAGTTTGAACCATTGTAAAAACATTAGTCTGCCCAAGTCTCTTGAAGGCTTGCGCTGCCTCAGTCTTTGGGACAAGTAAGCTCTACTTAGTTGAGTTGTTATAAAGATCTGGTCCCATCTAATTTGGGTCCAAATGTGGTACAACTGCTAGGTAAGTACTTTTCTCATTTTTCACTGGCCTTGGTTAAGGTCATTCCTAAAAGTCATTCTTGACTCTTTGGGATATCAAGGATGCTCTGCCTCTGGAATCTTGACCATAGAACTGTAGCACGCTCACCTTTCATCAGCAAGACGGCAAACTACAATCCACTTCACTTAAAAAAGATAAAAAGTGAGATGAAAGACTAATTTTTTTTGTTTGTTTCACAGAACCATGTGACCTCAGATGGGGAAAGAGGGGCACATAGCCACTTGCCTTGTAGCACTCTCTCTTTCTACGTGTGATACCAACAGAACATAACTGAAGTAAAAATGGAGAAAGAGTCTAGTCCTACTCTAAGTATGAATTGCTTTTTTGAATATCACTTCTGACAATCAAAGGAAATCTTCACTGTATGGTTAGACAATTTGAATCAATTTCACAATTTCTAAAATGCTCCATAGTCTCTTCAAGCATTTCTGTTTTTCATCATCATGACTTTTCAGAAAGTAGTCTTTCAGTGTCCACACATAGAAAGATGCCATCTGAGTCACTTTACAGAGGACACAGACCCCTATTATGTCTTCTTTACACAAAGATTAGAGGGAACATTACTTTAGAGAGAAAGTCACTTACTACTAGAGTGACCACAAAAAGAGTTTCTGCAAAATATAGAACATGAATTGAGTATTAAAGAAATCCACAGAACCCAAGAGTTGGAGGTGAAGATGGAGGGAATTTCAGGGACAAAAAAGAGTATCCTGGAATATAGATGATGGGATGTCATGTGGGAGAAACAACATATGGCTGGATATGGAGTGAGTGGAGTAGATCGTAACAACATTCACAGCATAGGGAGTGAGCAGGTCTAAGCATAAAAAGTTCAGTAGGAAAAAAAAGACAAACATGAAAACACAAAGGTAGAAGACCAAGGCTAGACACTACAGCTATAGTACATGAGTGCTTCCGGGAAGACACAACATAACAAGATAGATCCTTCAGCTAGAGTCCTATTGCCCTGCTTCCTGTGAGGCATGTTGAAACTCCTGATTCTATAGAAAATAATAATGGATAGTGATTTAGATGCTAAACCTTCAAACATAGGAAAGATTTTTGATTTTTAAAAAGGGGGAGGGTCTTCTGAGAATCAGAGAAATAAAAGAAAGGAAAAGGAACACACACACATACACAGCAGAGCACATATGTAAAATCGCCTTTCCCAAAACAAAAAGAAGTAGTAGCAAAGGCAAAGGGAGTGGAAGGAAAGTGTACAGTGTGACATAAATTCACCTTTTTTTCAAATCAGGAAACATCAACAAAGGAATGAAGGTGACCACATATCACTACATCTCTGTTTCTAACAATGGATTACATATTGTCATTCCCTACTTTTTCACAGTGGGGAAAATTAAAGTTTTACCTAGGGAATATTTTCTTCTTCAGCTTTTCTTTACTGACACATATTTGTGACTTTTCATCATATTATACAGCCACAGGGAACAGAGCAATTTATTGATCAAACATTATCAATACTTGAAAATCTATGAAATGCCAGACACTTTACTAGACACTGAGGATCCAAAGTCAAAAATGAAACAACTCTTAACCTGAAAGAACTTACACTCAGTGAGGACAATGTATACTTTACTCTAACTCTATTTCCATTTAGACCTAAAGTATTTTTCTGAGTGATAGCACTGTAACTCTGTGTGTAATATGTACTTAGATGGAGTCATAACTAATGATTTGCCAAGAAACCTCTGAACTGACAATATTATATGTTTGTGTAGGAGTAGAAACTTTGGAAGAAAAGTTTGATGCTGAAGATGTGTTCAACAGAGGTAATAGAAAACTTTTGAATAGCAGACTGGAGATCTCCCCAAAGCACCAAACATAGGAAAGCTAAGCCCCTAAATGTATTTTTTGTCTCATCACCTCCAACCATAGAGATTGATAAGACTAGATTTCTACTGCAATAAATCAATTAATAAAACAAGAGGTTGCTCCAAAAAGTCCTGTCACCCCTTTCGTTGGGCTATGTCTCCAAATCTCCTCACTCTTCCTGTAAAGTGATCCCATCTTCACAACCTCCTGGTGCTAGTGTTTTTTTTTCCCTTTTTACTCCATACATTGAGTATATCTCTTAATGATCATTGTTAATATTTAAGGGACAACTGTGTGCTAGCCACTATGTCTCTTCCAATGAAATCATTCATTCCTTGGATGAGCTGAGGCTTTATCTCATTCAAGTTTCTTTGAGAGAAATGTATTCTCTTTTGTACCTGTTTGTACAGTTAGGCATTGATGGAGGGCATGCTGGCATGTTATTACCCTCCCCTTCAGAGCAATCAGGAACATTGGCTTTTATTCTGATAATCTTATCATACCTAATTCTAGTTCTATAATCCTTGCAGAGACAGATAAGTAAAGAGATAATTATTAGGAACTTTTAGTTATCTTTTGCAGTTACTGTTTACTGCAGGAAGGGAGGCGCTTGTAGGGAGGTAGTTTCCTTCCATTTCTTGGTCTTAGAATTTCAAGAGCCTTGCTGTTGTTTTGAACATACGTTTTTTACAATACTGCTTGAATACTGGGTGAAGATTGATTGCAGAATTTTCAGTTCATGTCACATATCTTCACACTAACCAAGGAGTTACAATAGCCTGACTTGAAGTTAATCATGTGTGTATGTGCTCATACACATGAGAGTAGATGTTTGGGTCTGTGTGTTTATATGTAGATTCACATGTGGGAAAGAGTGGGATTACCGTTTCAAGGGTTTTACAAAATAAGAGGTTATTCAAAAGAGTTCTGCCATCATTTTCATGGGGACATTTCGATCTTCCCCACATTTCCCTCGAGGTCATTCCATCCTTACTGACTCCTGGTGTTAGTGTCTGTTGGTTTGTTTGCTTTTTTAACATCCGTGCATTTAATATATACCTTACTGAACACCTCTAATGTGTAATTATAGTGTAATCCTCACCTAGATTGAAGTTTCTTGAAGGGTTGGGGCCATGCTTTATGTATCTTTCTCAATCATATTTAGTACTATCTTCTAGGGATAGGAGGAATCACTCTGAACTCATAAACATAAATTACCAGAGAGGATAGAAGCCTTTATGCCAGCAATTTATAGGACCAATCCAACAGTGTGATCCTGGCAGATCTTTAAGCCTTATTTTCCTCATCTGCAAAATGAAATAATAGTGTAGTAAATGTAGATTGCTTCAGGTTATGGGATTGATTTTGTCTTTGTATCTCTATTGAAATATTTTTGAGGTGGAAATGGTAGAGGAGCTTGAACTTGGTTTGGTCTCTTTGTCAAATTGCCAATAGATACATCCATGCAGATGAACCACTGTTCAGTATCTCATAGTCTTAGAGACATCTTATCATGGCATTGTAGATGGAGAGGTAGCTGGGGAGTCAGGAAACCCATGGGAAAAGTTATTTCTCTATCACACGGAGGCTGTGTGACCTCATTCAATCCTCTAAATCCTAGCACAAAGTAGGTGCTTATTAGGGGTTTTCCAATGAATTAAAACCATTTATTCCCCATTCTTCCTTTGTCACAAAGAAAGGACTTTTAACCCAAGAGTTCTATAAACTTAAAAATATTATTCTTTTTGTTATTAGAATTAAATGGACTCATATCCCACTTCCAGAAACACCCATGCTCCTGAACAAGTCACATAGATGAATCCTTTGTTTAACTCTGTTGATTCCATAACTTTGATTGATTGCTTTTGTGTTGGGATGTTGTCATGCAAAGAGCACTGCATTTGAAATCTGATTATTTAGATCCATTTCCCACTTGTGTCTGTGTGACACTGAGAAAGCAGTTGAACTTCACTTCAACTCATTTTCTTCCTCAGTAAAATGGGAGGTTTGGACTGCATGACCCTTAATAATAAAGACCCTTCCTACATGAGACACTCTTTCCTCCTCTGAAGGCATAATTGAAAACAATCCTTACTGTTACAAAAATTTTAGAAAGGCTAATATCAATCTCTTCTGCTACTTAAAGCATTAGCTTTCTTTGAAATATATGAAACATTGAGCCTAATCTATGCAACCCAACTTTTTTTTGCATGCCCTGAATATTAGATAGATTCTGAATTTGGAATCAACACACTCTATATCTAGGGGAATTCACACTGAAGGAGTTAAATATTTCCATCAATGAATTCTGAATAGTAACTGGAAAATACTGGGCCTTGATGTCATCCCTGAGACTCTCCCAGATGGTGTCAAGATTTACATTGAAGGGGGCAAAAGATCAACTTGAATTTCAATAAACCAACCTATCATAAAGTTCCACAGAGGACAGAAACCTTCATTAAACACTGTCATTAAATATGTATCTCCTTTAAGATCCAAGTCTTCTGACTTAACAAGTACCCCATTCTGTTCTTAGTATAAGATAAGGCTAACTTAGGCCTTTTTGAACACCTCAATGTCATGAAGAATTAAGTAGCTAGACCAGGCCCAATTGGACGTGGAATTGCAAATAGTGACCATTTTCATTTATAAAAGTGTCCATGTTAAAACACAATTCCTTTTCAAATTCTGCCTAGGCCAATTGAAATACTGGTGTCAATAAAAAGAACAAAGTAAGTTCTTTGTAATGAAAGGAAATAGCATGAAGCAGTGAACTGATGCAAGATCTTGAGTCGGAATATACAAATTGGAGTCCTGGCTCCAAATTTTAGTTTATGTGACCTTGGTAAGTCTCAACCTTTCTAGGTCTCAATGTTACCCACTGGAAAATGAGGAACTTAGACCAGATGATCCTTCTAGCCCTATGTCAGTGCTATGAGTATGCATATATGTTAAGCAGAAAACTCCATATATGAACAATTTTCAGTTGCACTATCTAATTAAAATGATGCATGATTTGAAGTTCATGGCTTTTAATGTTGGAAGCAACCTTGGAGATCATTTTTGTTCTTTCTCTACATTTCTAAGAGGATAAAAAGAAACATTGGGATTTTCCCAAAGTCCCACATCTGGAATTCAAAACCTGTGTCCTATTATGTATTTGGGTCATCTCATCCTATAGAATGGCAGCTCCTTGAAGTCACGGACTGCTTAATTTATGTCTTTGTAGCAACTGGTGATCAGAACATAGAGAAGTCATCCTTGGTGGCCAACTTCCAACTGTTACAACCTTCCTTGCCCAACTCATTTTTTAATTAACTACTTTGTATGTATTTATTTCATGAACTTTATATTTATACTGCAGACATTTTCAATTTATTTTTCCTCCATTTGAATGCAATTTCAAGGCAAGTGGGGATTTTCACAGTCTTTGTGTTTATATCTTCAAAACTTGGCAGGCAGATTAGCACAAAGCAGATGCTTAATGAACAGTCATTTCAGTCATGTCCAACTCTTTGTTATCTCATTTTGGGTTTTCTATTTGAAGTGGTTTGCTATTTCCTTCTCCAGCTCATTTTACAGATGAGAAAACTGAGGCAAAAAGTTAAGTCATTTGCCCAGGGTCACACAGTTAGGAAATATCTAAGGCCAGATTTGAACTCAAGAAGGCAAGTGGTTCTGATTCCAGCACTGACATTCTATCCATCGTTGTCCTCGATGTCACATTTGAAATTCTGTTGATTCCTTGAATGCACAGCTCATGTGTGATCTCATGCTGAAAGTCCTCCCTGAAGGCCACAGCTGTAAGTGTTCCCTCTTTCCTCAAGTCTAACTAAAAGAACTATTTTTTCTCACTCCCTTATGCATATCCAATATATCTATGTGCACATTGCACCTCTCCCAGGAGAATATTAGGTCCCCAAGTCAAGAAACTCTTTCACCAATTGCCTTCATTTCTCTAATACCAAACACTTAGAGGACTTTTAACAAAAGTTTGTGGCAATCAAATGAATTAATGTTATCATTCAGATTGAAATAGGTTGAAATAATGATTTCTTCCACCTGTTAAGATTCTGTGGATTCATGGACTGAACATGGATCTGGAGTCACAAAGACCTGGCTTCAAACCCTACCCTAAACATTTATTTTTCATGTGACACAAGCATTTAACCATTCTGTGCTTCAGTACAGATTTGTCGAAGAAGAATGTTAGACTTAATTGAGTTTTAGCTTCCTTCTAGTTCTAAATCTATGGTTCTATGAATACTTAGAAGAGTGATCAATCAATTAGCAGACATTTAGTAATCACTTACAGCATTCCAGGCATTGTGTTACACCCTAGGTGAAGGGGAAGGGTGGAGATGCAAACAACCAAATGGTCTCTATTCTCAAAGATGTCATGTTTTATTGGGACAGAAGAGTGCATATATAAACACAAACCAAATAAATATTTGAAATCAAATATGAAATATTTAGGAAAGAAGGGTATTAGCAGTTTGAGAATCAAGAAAGGCATAGTCAGGAGGTGATGGTTGAGCTACAACTTGAAGGAAGATAAATTATTTGAGGTAAATGAGCTAACCAAATGCATTATAGGCACAGCGATGATCTATCATAAGGCACAGGGATGGGAAAAGGAAAGAAATAAACATTTATAAAGCACCTACTCTAGGACAAAAATCTAGATGAATTGAAAAATATCCTTATCATGGTCTTTAATGCAGTCTTGGAAATTCAATGCCTTTTAACTCTGTTGGCCTCCTCATCTCTCTGATTAGAAGACTGGAGAGAGGAGCACTAAATTAATTGCTCCCAAAGCTGTCTTCTATAGAGGATATCAAATTGAAGAAGAAAAATTAAATTCTAATGTCCAGTTAGTGAGAAAGTAGAGATGATTAATCTTTTGTGGCCAATGAAGGGCGCACTACTGCACTAGGGACATGTCTTCATTGTCCAGTATGTTTGCCATAGAAATATGAAAAGTGCTAAGCTGGAAAGTCTTTGCAAATGCCAGAGAACCTGCAAGGGAGCATATCGAAATTCCCATCAACTACGATGAGTGTAGTGGTGCCAAAGCAATTGAATTTTTTTAAAACAGCATTTCTCCTCTCTTCTGACTATACATTTCCTATCTATGGCACTGCCATGCACTTAGTCTACCATATTCAACCCTCTAGAGACAGCTAGAGGGTTGTGTAGCAAGGCTCTTTTTGCTTTCTTGCTACATGTCTGGCATACACACCATCTACATGTCTATTTATCTATCCATAGACAGATTTCTTACATTTATATACTTACATGTATATATGCATACACACACACACACACACACACATATATATATATATATATATATATATATATATATATATCTAGTATCTACATCTTTCTATATATAGACATGTAGATATATATATGTAGGTATATACATATATATATATATATATACAAACACACATATATTTCTATGTTAATATGTATATGAGTGTATAAAGATATTTAAAATATATATCAGCCAAGTAGTGCAGTGAAGAGAGAGGCTGATCTGGAGTCAGAATGACCTGAGTTCAAATTTTACCTCAGACACTTATTGAGCAAGTCATTTAACCCTATTTGCCTCAGTTTCCTTATTTATAAAATGAGTTGGAAAAGGAAATGGTAAACTACTTCAGTATCTTTGCCAAGAAAACCCCAAACCAAGTAAAATATGACTGAAAGGACTGAATAAAACAGGTATATGTGTGTGTGCAGATAGATACAGACAGAAAGAGAGACACATATCTCCATGTATCATACATACATATATATATATATATACACATATATTTATGCATGTGTGTGTATGCCTCCTTGATCCATATTGCAAATGCATGGTGCTTTAAAGTGAAAAATGACATTTCCTCATATTGAACAAAATCTGATGCTTCCACAGGCCTCCAAGCTCAGAAATTCATCTCAGAAAACCTGTGGCTAAAGGCATTCTGCTGAACAAGAAAGTGATTGATGGGCCTTGTTGCTCAATATGCTAATGTATTTAAGTCTCATCACAGCCACTAGTAACTGTCTTTATACACAAATGCAAAAGTGTGCCTACATCATCACAAGTAGAAATACATTCAATCTGACCCCCTTGCATAGTACAAACAAAATTCCCAGCACATATATGTGAAGAGACTCTTTTGTAGGATTCATCATTAAATCCTATATATTTTCAAACAAAGCCCATGCTATTACTTATTAAGAACCTAGATCCCAATCCTGCTATGCAGAAGCCATTTTGCCCCTACAGCTGTCATATGGAATTGATAGCAAATATCATTCTTATGCTTCTACAGCTCTAGGGAGCTTTATGAGGACATCTAGTCCAGCACTTTAATTCTATATTTGAAGCAAGCAAAGCTCAGCGACTTCAAGCAATTTGCCCAAATTTATACATGTAATGAGTGACCTAGATGGGACTTGAACCTAAAGATCCTATGAAGCTATTATTGGGGTGCTCTCTCTCACACACACATAGACACCCACACACATACACATATACACCCCACTTTCAAGAAATTTTTGGTTTTGTTTTGGATCATACTAATGTTTTCATCAATTTCTGAGGTCCCATTAAAACTCTTTCCGGACAAAAGTGGAGGAGTAACTTCTTTGAAACTGAGGGTTAGTGAGATTCCTGGGGCACTTAAATGCTGTAATTTGCTTGAAGTGACTCAAATGATATGTGATGAAGTGGGCCTTAAAATAAGACTTCCATTTCCAGGAATTTTCTCCATCCACAATGCCAAGGATACCTCTTTTCTTTCAGAAATAGCCTCATTTATTATAAATATAGAGAATAGTGAGGGAATAAGCATTTTAAACACCCTTTGTATGATAAAATTCTGGTCTTTCCTCCTTTCTAAGAAGAAACTTGACTAGATGACCACCTGACCTATGAAAAAAGTGAAAGGATGGGCAGAATAAAGTACTGAGGGGGAGGAGCCAACTTGGAGGAGTAGAAAGATTCATGTATGCTAGCTTCGAATCCACAGCCCATAAATTTCCTGTAAGAAGAACTTCCCACAAATTCTGGATCACTGCAAGGCTCACAGAAACACAGTGGAAGAGATTTCTGTTCCAGAGAGCCCTGGAGAGCGGTCCCAAGGGGTCCATCATGCTTGGGACATGGAGCCCACCCCAGCGCTGCCCTGGCCACGGCCCCAGAGGAGCAGATCCTAGCAGGCTTCAGGGACAGAACCTCTGGCAGCCGGGAAGGTCCCTCTGCCCAAAGACGCTACAGGTCAGTGAGAGAGACGTCTAGGCTGGCTGAGAGGGGAGTGGGGTGTCTCCGTGGCTCGGGCCCCCTCGGGAGGAAGCGGCGGAGGGAGTGGCAGAGGCGGCGGCGGCAGCCCGGGACAGCAGGCAGCAGCAGGCAGAAGTTTAGGTCACTGCATAAACCCCCTGAGGGAGCTGAGCATGGGAGGTGGCCCTGCCCCCACCTGCTCCATTACTGAAGGTCTCTGCATAAAGCCCCTGAGGGAGCTGAGCCTGGGAGGTGGCCCTGCCCTCACCTGCTCCATCACTGAAGGTCTCTGCAAAAAGCCCTTGAGGGAACTGAGCCTGGGAGGTGGCCCTGCCCCCACCTGAGAACCAGAACTTAAGCTCACATTGAATAGCAGCTGCGCCTGCCACGGATAGCCCTGAGACTGGGAAGCAGCATTTGAATCTCAGACCCCAAGCACTAGCTGGAAAGATCTAGGCAGGGGTGGAGAGGAATCTCAGAAGTCAGGTAACTAACTGGGAAAATGCCCAGAAAAAGGAAGCAGAATAAGACTATAGAGAGCTACTTTATTGGGGAAGAGATGTTCCTTCCCCCCTTCATTTCTAATGATGAAGTACAATGCCTGCCATCGGAGAAAGACGTGGAGGTTGGGGCCTTTGTATCCCAGACATCCCAGGTGGATGTCTGGTGGGCTCAGGCCATGGAAGAGCTCAGAAAGGACTTTGAAAATCAAGTAAGACAGGTGGAGGAAAAACTGGGAAGAGAAATGAGAGAGATACAAGAAAAGCATGAAAAATGGGTCAATACCTTGGTAAAGGAGACCCAAAAAAATGCTGAAGAAAATAACACCTTGAAAAATAGGCTCACTCAACTGGCAAAAGAGGTTCAAAAAGCCAATGAGGAGAAGAATGCTTCCAAAATCAAAATTAGCCAAATGGAAAAAGAGGTTCAAAAGCTCACTGAAGAAAATAGTTCTCTTAAGATTAGAATGGAACAGATGGAGTCTAATGATTTTCTGAGAAACCAAGAAATCATAAAACAAAACCCAAAGAATGAAAAAATGGAAGAGAATGTGAAATATCTCATGGGAAAAACAACTGACCTGGAAAATAGATCCAGGAGAGACAATTTAAAAATTATGGGACTACCTGAAAGCCATGATCAAAAAAAGAGCCTAGACATCATCTTTCATGAAATTATCAAGGAAAACTGCCCTGAGATTCTAGAACCAGAGGGCAAAATAAGTGTTGAAGGAATCCATCGATCACCGCCTGAAAGAGATCCAAAAAGAGAAACTCCTAGGAACATTGTGGCCAAACTACAGAATTCCCAGGTCAAGGAGAAAATATTGCAAGCAGCTAGAAAGAAACAATTCCAGTATTGTGGAAATACAATCAGGATAACACAAGATCTAGCAGCTTCTACATTAAGGGATCGAAGGGCAAGGAATAGGATATTCCAGAAGTCAAAGGAACTAGGACTAAAACCAAGAATCACCTATCCAGTAAAACTGAATATAATACTTCAGGGGAAAATATGGTCTTTCAATGACACAGAGAACTTTCAGGCATTCTTGATGAAAAGACCAGAGCTGAAAAGAAAATTTGACTTTGAAACACAAGAATGAGAAGAAGCATGAAATAGTAAACAGCAAAGAGAAGTCATAAGGGACTTTCCAAAGGTGAACTGTTTACATTCCTACATGGAAAGACAATATTTGTAACTCTTAAAACGTTTCAGTATCTGGGTAGTTGGTGGGACCACACACACACATATACACACACACACACACATGTACATGCATGCATGCACACACACATACACACAAGCATGCACACACAGAGACAGAGAGCACAGAGTGAATTGAATAGGATGGGACCATATCTTAAAAGAAATTAAGGTAAATGGTGAGAGAGAAATGTAGTGGGAGGAGAGAGGGTGAAATGGAATGGGGTTAATTATATCTCATTCAAGAGGCAAGCAGGAAACTTTTTAGTGGAGGGAAAAAGAGGAGAGCTGAGAAAAAAACATGAAGTTTACCCTCATCACATTCGACTAAAGGAAGGAGTAAAATGCACACTCATTTTGGTATGAAAACCTATCTTACAGTACGGAAAAATGGGGAAGAAGGAGATAAGCAGGGTGGGGGGGATGATGGAAGGGAGGGCAATGGGAGAAGGGAGCAATTTGAGGTCAACACTCTTGGGGAGAGACAGGATCAAAAGACAGAATAGAAACAATGGGGGGGGCAGGATAGGATGGAGGGAAATACAGTTAGTCTTATACAACACGACTGTTATCAAAGTCATTTGCAAAACTACACAGATATGGCCTATATTGAATTGCCTGCCTTCCCAAAGTGAATGGGTGCGGAGGGAGGGATGGGGAGAATTTGGAACTCAAAGTTTTAGGAACAACTGTTGCGTATTGTTCTTGCTACTAGGAAATAAGAAATACAGTTAATGGGGTATAGAAAGTCATCTGGCCCTACAGGACAAAAGAGAAGATGGGGACAAGAGAAGGGAGGGATGACAGAAGAGAGGGAAGATTGGTGATAGGGAAAATTAGAGTGCTTGGTGTATTGGGGTGGGAGAGGGGATAAATGGGGAGAAAATTTGGAACCCAAAATTTTGTGAAAATGAATGTAAAAAGTTAAATAAATAAATAATTTTTTTAAAAAAAGAATAAAGTACTGACTTTTTCCTACTTTTCTGTACTTATCTTTAAAAAAAGAAAGTAAGATGAGGGTGGTGCTTGGCTGGGATTCCTGCTCCTGAGGAGACTGTCAGATCTCTTGGGCTTTGGTGTGCTGAGCTATAGAAAGCTAAGCTGATGTGGCATCCATGATAAATTCTGTATTAATTTGGTATGCTTTCAGGATGGAGGTTTGTGATGCATCAGGTTGCTTAAAGTAAACTAGAACAGGTGAAGTAAAGTAAAGTTTGCTTCTAGATTAGAGAGGGATCAGGCCCATGAGGAGCACCTGCACTTTTGGTCTGGTTGAGATGGGAGATCAAATGGGGAATAAAGGAAGGGAAGAGGGAGGGAAGGAAAGATGGAAGGATGAAAGGAAAGAAAGAAAAAAGGAAAGAAGAAAAGAAGGAAGGATAAAAGGAAGGATGGGAAGGAGGGAAGGGAGAAAGGAAGAAGGAAAGGAAAGAAGGAAGGAAAGAAGGAAATGGAAAGAAAGAAGGGAAAACAGAAATATCAGAATTTAAATGTGTATTAGGTTGGAAATTGTATGTATATATACATATGTGAATCTACATTATATAAATAATTGAAACAAATTCAAATTTAACAGATTTTATTAAGTTTTAAAATATCCATTTCCTTGTTGGATAATTTTCCTCTCTTCTTCCCCTCCATTCTCTCTGAAGCAGTCACTTTTGTCACTGTTTTATTACTGTATATTTTGTTTTGATGAAAGAGGGGGAAGCGCCTAATCTGACCAAAGCCTATTCTGAGTATATTTACTTGTTGGCAGAAAGATTTTGTATAAATAAGCTTCATTTAAATTTAATATTCATTTTATCAGAGGTTGTATGTGATAGTAGACAGAGAGCTTATTTAAAAAGGAATGCATCTCATTTATAAAGCCCACGTTATCACATACTGGCCATGGTAATTTGGGGGAAGTCACTTAACCTCTAAGTGCCCCAGACATCTCTCTCAGATTTGAAATTGTAGAGAAGATACTGATTTGCACAAGTGGAGGGAATTCTTCACTGGAATCTTCCTAAATTTAGGAAATCAAATTTCTGGACCTAAACCTATTTCTTTTTTATGGAATTATTTTAAATAGCAGCAGATTCTCTAATGGATAACATCAATAACCTGTTTATTTAAGATGTTCCAAAAATTTTTATGATCATTCCACTTATGTTCCAAAATGCAATCTTGACTTCTAATCCCCTGAGATCAGATGGCACCAGATTTGAAAGAAGCCAGTAATTTAAATGAGACATTGTTTTTTTTTCTCTATATGAGATTTAGTGATGATGTCCAAAGTCTCTCTAGCTTTTAAGTGATTAATTAATCAGTGAAAACTTCTTTCAGAGCCTTCCAATGTCTATCACTTCTACCAGGCTCATAATAGGACCTCAACACATACGTGTTAATTGACTTAAAAGACTTGAGTTAGTCTGCCTCTATCAGAGATTTAAGCATGTCACTTCGTTGCTGTCCTTCATTTTTCAAGAGCACCAAAATGACATCGCCATGATAAAATGAAGTTTCAGTGTGTCTGACTGTGGTTGATCAAAACAATGCCAGCTTGGAATGCTCTACTATAGGTTGGGCACAGACAGTCCATATGAGTATTTGGGGTGGATACTCCAAATTTGCGCATCCTATGTTTACTTTTTGCTGTCTCATTTCTGTTTTGCTCATAGAGTACAGCAACTTTTCTGATGTGGGAATGCCATGCTGAGTGGTCCTGTGCCAGTGTTTCCCACATTGCACAGTGAAATCCAAAGTTCTTGAGAGAGACCTTGAGAGTGTCTTTGGATCACTTCTTCTGACCACCGTGTGATCACCTGCCCCATGAAAGTTCTCCATAAAATAGTCTTTTTTGGCAAGTATATGTTTTGCATATGAACAATGTGGCCAGCCCATTGGAGTTGCACTCTCTGAAGCATAGTTTGAATGCTTGGCAGTTCAGCTCAAGCAAGAACTTCAATGTCTGGTACCTTATCCTGCCAGGTGATCCTCAGAATCTTTCTAAGACAGTTCAAATGGAAGTTATTCAGTTTCCTGGTATGGCACTGGTAGACTGTCTGTGTTTCGCAGGCATACAACAATGAGATCAGCTCAGAGGCTCTGTAGAACTTCAGTTTGCATTCCTCTGAATATTAGTTCTATAAAGGAAAAGGAAATAGATTGTCCTGAAAATCACGGAAAAGTATTTCTCTTTTAGTCATTACCAGCAAAATTCTTGTCAGTCATCCTTGCTATTCTGATGAATTCCCTTTGATCAGCTGATCCTTCACCTGGGGGATGGTCTTCTACTTGAGAGCCAGTGAGGATTCAGAACAGATTGAGGAACAGGTGATATTATCTATGCTACTTAACAACTCAAGGAGAAATGCTAGAAACAGAATAGAGATCTGTATATAATGTTTTTTAATCTAACAAATGCCTTTAATACTGTCAGTTATAAGGGCTTGTGGACAATTATGGCAAAATTTGATCAGAGAAGTTTCTCAGTATCATAAGTCAGTTTCATGACGGTATGCTTGCCTGGTTTCTGGATAATGGATATTGCTCCCATGCTTTCCCTGTCATCAGTGGAGTGAGGAAGGACTGTTCTTGCTCTCATGCTTTTTAGCATGATGCTTTCGGTGATGTTGTCTGGTATCTTCAATGAGTGTGAAAATGCTATCAGTGTTAGTTACAGTACTGATGGGTAAATTATTTAATTTGAAAAGGCTCTAAACCAAGACTAAAGTGGAAGAGAGTTAGTTCATGGCTGTTTATTCGCAGATAATTGCTCACTCAGTGCAGCCTCTAAAACTGAGAAGCAACAAAGTTTGGATTGAATCTCTACTTCTTGGGCAAGTTTTAGCCTAACAATTAAAACGAAGAAAAGACAGGTCCTTCATTGGTCAACACCACACCACACATAAATGGAACCATCACTTCAAGCAAATGGAGAAATTTTGAATGCTGTGTATGAACTAACTTACCTCAACAGTATATTTTCCAGGGATGTCAACATAGATGATAAGGTTGACACATGCATTGCCAGAACCAGGTTAGTGTAGTGTAGTATAGCCTCCCAAGAGACTACAAAGGAAAGTGTGGAAAAGCAGAAATATTTAGCTACCTATCAAACTGTAGATCTACAGAGCTATTGTGTCAACCTCATTGTTATATGCCTGTGATACCTGAACAGTATATCAGTGCCATGCCAGGAAACTTAATCATTTCCATTTGAACCATCTTCAGGAGATTCTGAAGATCACCTGGCAGGATAAGTTACCAGACACTGAGGTCATTTCTCAAGCCAAACTGCCAAGCATTAATACTGTACTGCAAAGAGCATAATTCTGATGAACTGGTCACATTATTCTATTTGGGTAAAACACTATTCTATGGAGAACTCACACAAGGCAGGCACTCACACAGTTGTCCAAAGAACAGATAAAAGACATTCTCCAGGTTTCTCTGAAGAACTTTGTAATTGATCGTGAGACATGGGAGATACTGGCTCAGGATCACACAGCATCAGCTTGATGTCTCCATCAACTAAGATGCTGTATGTACTCTTTGAGCAAAGCATAGTTGCAGAAACTCAAAAGAAACTTGAGATGCACAGATTTATAGCCATCTTTACACCCAATGTCATATGGGTTAGAACTCCTATTTGTCTGATCTACCACAGTTAGACACATTGTACCTTGACCCCAACATGATGATATCATTTTGGTCTTCTTTGAGAATGAAAGACAGCGGGTTCCTAAGTATACCATGTGAGAAATGAGAGAGCTCAGCATTCAGATTCCTTCTACCTAGAATATTCTATGAGTTTTTAATTTCTGTTAATTGCTTTTGGTTCAGCTTAACTTCATTAAAATTTTTAATGGGAGAAACTTCAGATTTACTCTGCAAAAGAGCCTGGTGTTTTGTTTTTCTTACTATTCTTTAAAATTGTATTTCAATTTCAAGTTCTCGGCTAAGCTTCAAAATGTGTTACTTTGCAGTTGGTCTCTTAATAATTAGCAGGTTGTTCAGAGACTGTCCCAAATAAAACTGGACTTTACCGTGAGCCAGCTTGCTGCATTTGGGTAGATTCAAAAGCAAGGTAAATACGCCAGATAAAATGAATGAAGAAAGAACACATACACAGCCATATCACATAAATGTTGTGTGCAGTTATGAATATGCACACATTAATATATATGTATACATCTATATATGTATACATATGTATGTGTGTACATATGTATGTATATATTCCAACATTATTGTATATTATCCTGAGACTTTTAAATGATTTAAAACAAAATCAGGGAAACAAATTTGAAAGAGTACAATTAAGATTAGCTATAAAGAAACGGAATTTTATTTCCTTGGTCCAATTAAAAGCAGAGAAAATACTATGAAGGTGATTTGGCCTAAAACTACACACACACACACACACACACACACACACACACACATACACACACATACACACATGCACATACACACACGCACATACACACACAGACATACACACACATAAGCAGACATACACACACGCACACATACACACACATACACACACGCACATACACACAGACATACACACATATACATACACACACGCACATACACACACACGCACATACACACACATTTTTAGTTTTAGGTCAAATTACTTTCATAGTGTTTTGTCAGTTTTTAAATGGACCAAGGAAATAAAATTCCATTTGTTTGGAGTTAACCTTAATTACACTCCTTCAAATTTGTTTTCCTGATTTTGTTTTAAACCATTAAAATAGTCTCAGGATAATACACAGTAATGTTGTTGAACTTTATTTGTTTCATCCTATTCAATTTAACATGTGGCTTTTATAAGGGTTTGCATATGCCCTGACTAGTAAGGCTCTTTTTGCCATTATTTAGATGAAAATATTGGAGAAGCTGACCAAGATGGACAGGTTCTTCCTATTCTATATCACCACTCACCAGATTTTTTATTTAAAGTTCAACTCAAAAGTCACTTCCTTCTGTAAGACTTTTTGGATTAATTTACTTACCATCCCTTCCACCATCATGCCAGGAAGCTGAATTGTTTTCATTTAAAAGTAGATTCTTAGGGTCCTTTGGCAAGGTAAGGGACTGAACACTGAAGTATTTTCTCTGGCTGAACTGATAAACATTCAAACTCTGTTGCAGAGAACCCAATCTAATTCTAATGCCAAACACACATTTGCCTTAAAGACTATTTTTATGGAGAACTCACCCAAAGCACACGCTCAGACAGAGGTCAGAAGAAGAGAGACAAGGACATTCTTCAGGTCTATCTGAATTACTTTGGAACTGATTATGAAACTTGGGAGACACTGGCATAGTACCGTCCATCATGGTGCGTTTGAATCAAAGAAGGTGTTGTGCTCTATGAACAAAGCAGAATTGCAGTAGTTCAAAAGAAACATAAGATACACAAATTTAGAGGCATCTCAACTCCCAAAATTCATAAGGACAATTTGTGCCCATCCTGTAGTTGACGTGATTCTAAAATAATATGGTACTAAACTTACATTGGCCTGATCAACCATAGTCAATAACATGATGCTTTGACCCTTACATAGTGTTGTCAGTTGTCCTCTTTGAGAACGAAGGGCGACAACCAATAATAAATATATTTTTGCTATGTTACACAATTGATGCCTCCTCTCTCTATTCAGCAGATGCTCATTTGTATTGTTTCCTTCTTTGAGGCAATTAGGTAGTGCTATGGATGGAGTAGTGAACGTTAAGTCAGAAAAACCATGGAAACGTTCAAACCCTGCCTCAGATACTCACTAGCTGTATGACCACAGGTAAATCACTTTGGCAGCGTGTACTTCAATTTCTTCAACTGTAAACAGAGATTTTATAAAAGGATCTATCTCAAAGGGTTGGTATAAGAATCAAATGAGAAAACACAGAAATAATTTTACAAACTGTAAAACTATATATAATGCTATTATTTTATTACTATTATTATTGATGATGATGATGGTAATTTTTTTTCTATTAGAATTGCTCAGACACTCCATAAAGACAGGGTTTTTATATATCTTCATAGCTTTGAATCTCTATGCAGACACAGCATGTAGCATTTCAAATACCAAGGACTGATTAAATGCTTGCATGTATTTTCCTTCTACCTAGATATGCAAACATTGACTGCTCTGATACAATATAATTTCCCCAATAAAGATAAATTTTCACTTTTGTATTTGTATAGTTAGTACCTAACATTGTATCTCACATGTAGTAAGTTCTTTATCAATGTTTATTGACTATTACTAAGTGAATATCTTGTGCCTGAATGAACAAATGTATATTTAGATATGCTGAGATAATGTGGAGTAGGGAACACTTACAAAGGTCTTGGTTCACATTCCATCTTGGAATTTCTGTTACTAGGTGACTTGTGAAAGTCAATTAGACCTCAATGTCCTCATCAAAAAAATTGGAATGATACTAGCACTTAGCTCATAGGATTATTATGAGTAGTTAAACACTCATGTATATACATATGCTCTTTGCCAACTTTATAGCAACATGGAAATATTACTGTATTATAAGAGTTAGCATTTATATATTACTTCAAAGTTTTCAATGTTCTTTACAAATATCAGCTAATTTGATCTTTTTAACAATGCTGAGAGGTGGCTATTATTCTCTCCAATTTCCAGTTGAAGAAACTAAGGCAAACAGAAGTTAAGTGACTTGTCCCGGGGCACACAGCTAGTTAAATGTCTGAGGGTATATTTAAAATACTATCTTTCTGAGTCCATATTCAGTAAGCACTCTACCTACAGTACCACTGGACAATTCAAGCTGTCCAAAATGGAAATAATCTACCTTCAGAAGAGGTGGATTCCCCTTCCTCAATTCAAGCTGTGGTCAGGCAGTAGCTTCTCAGTTGTGTTACAATTGGAATTACTTTTATTTATAGATTAGACTACATGTCCATTGAGGTCCTGTCCAGCTCTCCTACTTTGTGCTTCTATGAAAGAAATTCAGGAGGTCTGAGAGGAAAGATCAGTGTTGACTAGAATGATCAGGTAAGTCTCCAGAGAGAAAGTAGAACTGAATGCATATTGTAATAGTCATAGGTAGGAATTCTAAGGCAATAGTATAGGTAGAAGGCATTTCAGATCTATGGAAATTCAGGATAAAATGTGGGGAAGAATGAGATCATGGATTATGTTTAGGAGATGGAATAAGTTATTTTGGTAAGAGTGTAGAGATTGTGGAGAAATGCCATAAAATCTATATGGAAATATAAAGTAGAGTCTTGAGTGGCAATTGGAGAAAAAAGGAAAAGCAGATTTATGCATATATGAATGCTAGCAATAGGGGCAAAATGTGGAAGATATAAAAGAGAAAAGGGGCCAAACAAGCACTAAGATCATTGTCTCAAGCATTTCTGAATGGAAGCCAAAAGAAACTGCCTTGGAACAAGGTTAACAGATGTAAAAGCAAGAACCCCAACATACATAAGGGGGTTGATTTCACAGGTTCTTTGATCTACTTTTCTAAAGAAAAACTTTTGAGGAGTCAATAATCATTTTTTTCAGACTCTCAAGACTTTTATTTTATTTTATTTCTTAATTTTTTTATATTTTTTATGTTTGGTTTTTTTTTCATTTTCTTATTACATTCATTTTCACAAAATTTTGGGTTCCAAATTTTCTCACCATTTGTCCCCTCACCCCACCCCAATACACCAAGCATTCTAATTTCCCCTATCACCAGTCTGCCCTCCCTTCTATCATCCCTCCCTTCCCTTGACCCCATCTTCTCTTTTGTCCTGTAGGGCTAGATAACTTTCGATTCCCCATTACCTGTATTTCTTATTTCCTAGTAGCAAGAACAATATTCAACAGTTGTTCCTAAAACTTTGAGTTCCAACTTCTCCCCATCCCTACCTCCCCACCCATTCCCTTTGGGAAAGCAGGCAATTCAATATGGACCATATCCGTGTAGTTTTGCAAATGACTTCAATGATAGTCGTGTTGTGTGAGACTAACTATATTTCCCTCCATCCTATCCTGCCCCTCATTGTTTCTATTCTCTCATTTGATCCTGTCCCTCCCCAAGTGTTAACTTCAAATTTCTCTCTCCTCCCATTGCCCTCCCTTCCATCATTCCCCCCACTTCTCTCCTTCTCCCCCACTTTCCTGTATTGTAAGATAGGTTTTCCTACCAAAATGAGTGTGCATTTTATTCCTTCCTTTAGTTGAATGTGATAAGAGTAAACTTCATATTTTCCTCTCAGCTCTCCTCTTTTCCCCACCATTAAAAAGTCTCCTGCTTGCCTCTTCTGTGAGAGATAATTTGCCTCATTCCATTTCACCTTCTCTCCTCCCAATATATTTCTCTCTCACCGTTTACCTTAATTTTTTAAAGATATGATCCCATCCTATTCAATTTACTCTGCGTTCTCTGTCTATGTGTGTGGGTGCATGTGTGTATGTGTATGTGTGTGTGTGTGTGTGTGTGTAATCCCACCAACTACCCAGATACTGAAAAGTTTTAAGAGTTACAAATATTGTCTTTCCATGTAGGAATGTAACCAGTTCACCTTTGGGAAGTCCCTTATGACTTCCCTTTGGTGTTTACTTTTTCATGCTTCTTCTCATTCTTGTGTTTGAAAGTCAAATTTTCTTTTCAGCCCTGGTCTTTTCATCAAGAATGCTTGAAAGTCCTCTGTTTCATTGAAAGACCATATTTTCCTCTGAAGTCTTATACTCAGTTTTGTTGGGTAGGTGAGTCTTGGTTTTAGTCCTAGTTCCTTTGACTTCTGGAATATCCTATTCCATGCCCTTCGATCCCTTAATGTAGAAGCTGCTAGATCTTGTGTTATCCTGATTGTATTTCCACAATACTGGAATTGTTTCTTTCTAGCTGCTTGCAATATTTTCTCCTTGACCTGGGAATTCTGGAATTTGGCCACAATGTTCCTAGGAGTTTCTCTTTTTGGATCTCTTTCAGGCGGTGATCGATGGATTCCTTCAATACTGATTTTGCCCTCTGGTTCTAGAATATCAGGTCAGTTTTCCTTGATAATTTCATGAAAGATGATGTCTAGGCTCTTTTTTTGATCATGGCTTTCAGGTAGTGCCATCATTTTTAAATTGTCTCTCCTGGATCTATTTTCCAGGCCAGTTGTTTTTCCCATGAGATATTTCACATTCTCTTCAATTTTTTCATTCTTTTGGTTTTGTTTGGTAATTTCTTGCTTTTTCAGTAAGTCATTAGACTCCATCTGTTCCATTCTAATTTTGAGAGAACTATTATCTTCAGTGAGCTTTTGAACCTCTTTTTCCATTTGGCTAATTCTGCTTTTGGAAGCATTCTTCTCCTCATTGGCTTTTTGGACCTCTTTTGCCAATTGAGTTAGCCTGTTTTTCAAGGTGTTATTTTCTTCAGCATTTTTTGGGTCTCCTTTAGCATGGTATTGACCTGTTTTCATGCTTTTCTTGCATCTCTCCAATTTTTCTTCCCAGTTTTTCCTCCATCTGTCTAACTTGATTTTTAAAATCCTTTTTGAGCTCTTCCATGACCTGAGCCCATTGAATATCTATTTCAGATGTTTGGGATACAGAGGCCTTGACTTCTTTGTCTTTCCCTAATGTTAAGCATTGTTATTCGTCATCAGAAAGGAAAGAAGGAAACATCTGTTCACCAAGAAAATAACCTTCTATGGTCTTATTTTTTTCCCTCTTCTAGGCATTTTCCCAGTCAGTTACTTGACTTCTGAGATTCCTCTCCACCCTTGCCTCACTAGGGGTTGGGGTCTGAAATTCAAATGCTGCTTCCCAGCCTCAGGGTTTTCAGCGGGGGGTGGGGCTGCTATTCAGTGTGAGTTTAAGTTCAGGTTATCAGATGGGTGCAGGGCTGCCTCCCAGGCTCAGTTCCCTCAGGGGGTTTATGTGGAGACCTTCAACAATGGAGCTCCTTCCTCCTTTGGGAGCCCCTGGCTGCTGTTTCCCCTGCCACTTCCTCCCGAGGGGGCCTGAGTTATGGAGACACCCAACTCCCCTCTTGGTCAGCCCAGAAGTCTCTCTCACTGACCTGTAGCACCTGTGGGTGGAAGGATCTTCCTGGCCACCAGAGATTCTGTCCCTGAAGCCTGCTCGGATCTGCTCCTCTCAGGGCCACGTGGCCAAGGCAGGGCTGGGCTGTGCTCCATGTCTGGTGCACAATGGACCTTTGGTGGTGGTTTTTCAGGGCTCTCTGGAACAGAAATCTCCTCCACTCCATTTCTGCATGGCTTCCACTGCTCAAGAACCCGTTGGGAGTTCCTTGCATAGGTAATTTATGGACTGTGGGTTCAGAGTTAGCATATGTGAATCTTTCTACTCCGCCATCTTGGCTCCTCCTAATAATCATTTTAATCAAATACATGTATCATTCACGTAGCTCAGGGAAAAAAAGTCAGTACCCTGAACTTCACAGAAAATACAGAGAAATGAAACTCAATATACAGTGCTTCCAACTGTCTGATAGATCAACAGACAGATCAAATTGTCTGACCATATACACATACTTACCAGAGACAGAAGTGCCAACATCTGGGTTTTCAAAGTTGGGTGCCTCCTTAGCGGCTTCCTAGAGTCACATCTGGCCAAACACTTCCAATCAGGAAACCCCAAAGTAAAATTTCACCTCAGAGTCTTTATACACTTTTTAGAGCCAGAGGGCATCACAACCCTTGAGAAGTAGTGTCTCATTAACAAAAAGTGTGGGCCTTCTTACTAATCTTCCCAGACCCAGTTCATGGTGCTGATTTTTCCCCTGAACTAAGTGAATAATACATGTGCTTGATTAAAGTGATTATTGACCTCTCAAAAACTGCTTTTCTTTTAGAAATTCAAATCTAAGAACCTGTACAGCAGAAACTCCTGTGTACATTGGGAGGATTTCTGTTACATTATAGGGTAGTCTCTGCAGGATCTGCAAACTAAAAGGAAAGTCTGGGGTTTTGGGGACTGGAATAATTGTCTGTTGTTTCCCAGTAGTGGTGACTATGGTGCTGTGGAGTCCTGGGAGGTGGAGATGGCCAGAGCAAGGACTTGAGTGAAATAGCCCTGTTCTGGACTGTGCTAGAGGGATGCATGCCATGAGATTCTTTTGAATGGAAAGCTTTGGAACAGGAGCAAAATGTCTAGAAGTAGAGAACTGCCAGTGTAACCACCTTGGAGAAGTGAGAGGTGAAACAAAGTTGGAAGTTGGAGTGGAGAGTTGCACATGCACAGACCCAGGTGGAAGCTAGGAGCGGTTGGTTCCTGCTAGAGAAGGAAGCCAGGAATTTGAAGTTCAGCCCTGGGGCAAGAAGGGGACTGTGTAACAAGGCAATGAGTGTATTATTTTGCAACATTTTCCTGGGACAGTTTGAGACAAAGGGGTTGGAATTGCCTATGGTGTGTGAGGGGGAAATTCCCTGTACTCCCAAGAACCCCACCTTGATGACTTTGTTGGCCAGCCAACCCTCAGCCCTTGGAAGTTGAGTGTGGAGTATTGTTAAGACTGTGATTTGGCTCATTAGAGTCTGTAACTGAGAGTGCCTGCAAGGGCAATGTGGGAAGGACACGCTCCCAAGAGGACTTTGCTTGGACATTTTGGGTTGGCATTGAGGAAGGAAGAGCGGGTTGCTCACTCCTCAAACAATGATGTTCTGCAAATGGGAACTCTGTTGTATTTACTCAAGAAATGTTAATGCCTATTGAGATACAAGTTGCCCATGTAATGGCTGTGAAATATCTTGGGGTGTAATGTATTGATAATGCGTTTTTCTGTTTTAGTATAATCAAGTGCATCTGATTGAATAATGTGACTAAAGATGATCATCCCCTCCCATTAATGGACCTGGGAAGATTTGCAGGAAGGCCCTCACTTTCTGTTAATGAGGCACTGGTACTCAAGGGCTGTGATGACCTCTGGCTCTGAAAAATGTATAAATACTTTGAGGTGAGGTTTTAATTTAGGGCTTATTTCTTGTGAGTGTTTGTTTAGCTCACCTAAGGAGCTCTCTGGCTTTGAAAACCCAAATTTTGGTGCTTCTCTCTGTGGTAACTATATATGCATGGTAAGACAAATCTGTTGATTTGTGATGTATATATTGCTTACTGTCAGACAATTGGAAGTTCTGTCTGTTGATTTTGATTTCTCTGTATTTTCTCTGAAGTTCAGGGTGCTGACTTTTCCCAGTAAACTGAAGGAATGATATATGTTCTTGATTAAAATGATTGTTGACCCTATAGAGAAAGCCCTGCTGTGTATGCCAGAGTCCTTGCTTTTAAAATAGAATATGACTTTAGAAAGAATATCAAGCTTATCTTTCACTTTTAATCCATTTCAAAGAAGTGATTCGGCAAGAAGAATTTTGAAGGTTGGTCATTCTTCTACTGATAAAACAACTTTCTGCTAAGGTGGCCCCAGACCACTTTGGGAGAAATTTAATTTATTTTTTTTAATTTTATACCTTTTTTTTGTATTTATTTACCTGAGTACATTATTTTGTGTAATAGAATTAAAGGTTGTTGAAGACAGAGATGGTGTCATTTTTGTCTTTGTAAACTTGGAGCCTTGCACAGTGCCTGGCAGCATTCATGGATGTTTGCTGAAATGAAATGAGACAAGAGAGAGACCTATAATTTCTACTTACTAATCCAACTTAGATCAAAATAATGATATTGTCCCACAGTGGGAAAGTATCCACTGGAAAGAGGTAGAGTTTTCATCTTTATCCTAGTTATTCCATATGTTGTCCTGTGTCCTTGGGAAAATCATTTCATAAACCTCAGGGTTTTCATCTGTAAAATGAAGAAGTTAGACTAGAGACATTCTGAGGTCCTTTCCAGCTTTATGACCTCTCCTATCTATATCTGGAAATTAACTCATATACCCTATAATGAAGGATGTTTGCAAAAGTACATATTTGTCTTCACTTCTGCCATCTTCTTTCACATTTGTTCTCCTATAACTCTCTATCTGCTGTTATTTCAAATTGGTGGGTCTTTTCATTTCATTTCTTTTCTTTCCTTCTTTCCTCTTTGCTTTTCTTTTATTTCCTTTCCTTTTCTTTTCACTTTTTTTCTTTTCATACTCAAAATCAAGGGGTAGTCTTGACTGATTGTCACATGAGAGATGAGACAATTTGTTATTGGAAACTTTCCTAATGATAAAGCCAAGAACATTAATAACAACAAAATCCTATCCCTTTCGGGGTCTTGATGGGAACAGGAAAATTATATCCCATCTCGGATGTCAAGTGAAACAAATAAAGCAAAGCTTGTTGACCAACTGTAGCAATGAGTACTCTTTCATACACAGGAAGACCTGATGCACATGTTCTTAGATCTCCTTTTCTAAAGGGAAAGTAACTTCTGAATGGTTAAGAATCTTATTTAATGACATACAGAGAAAATAGAAGCAGAGAAGTAGATAAGCAGACAGGGCTTCTAACTGTCTGACCATAAGGAATACATACATCACAGACCAGCAGACAGATCCAACTGTCTGACCATTACATATATACATACATACATACATACATACATAATTACAAGAGAGAAAAGTGCCTGAGATTTTATATATACATCTTGGTATATATATATATATATATATATATATATATATATATATATATATATATATATATATATATATATATTTCAGAGCCAAAGGTTACAAACCTTGTGATCCAGTGCATCATTAGCAATTAATGCTAATAGTAGGTGAGGTACATGAGACCTACTAACAGGCAGGAAAGATCTTTAACTCTAAATAACATTACACCAGTTTATCTTATTATTTATTTATTTTCCTCTTCCTTATGTCTTAGAGAAACATGATATAGAGGAAAGAAGGACTTGGCATAAAGATGACCTTGATTCAAATCTTTCCTCTGCCACTTGTGGGGTTAGTGACCATGTACAAGTCATTTAAATGCTTCAAACATCAGTTTTCCCACCTGTAATGTGAAAATAATATCATCTACTTCACAGTGCTATTTAACTCAAATTAGATACTATGAAAAGTGTTTTGCAAACTTTAAAGCCCAATATGAATTCTGTTCTTGTTATCAAAAAGAAATGGCTGGATATGCTTCACAGTTAACATCCCATCCTATAAAATGGAGCCCATTAGTCTTAGAGAATTTTTTAGATCAAAGTGTAAAATAGATTTAATTTCAAATATGACAATTTGTATATATACATACACGCATATGCACATACATATTTGTATATTAACACAAAATATACACACGTATGTGAATAGCACATTTTTAAAATTAAAATAATTAAATTTGAATGGATTGCAGGAAGATTGGCACACTAATACACCATTGGTGAAGCTATGAATTAGTTCAAAAATTCAGAAAATATTTTGTAATCATATGAGAAAAGTCACCATACTTCATAGTTTTGTCTGTGGACTCAACAACTTCCTCATGGTAATGTAAAGATTTTCATGACATAATATACCCAAAAAACAACCCAATATACTCAAAGATTTCAATGACAAAAAACAAGATCCTATTGTAGATAAAACTAAATTTGGCTAAGTACACTTTATTCAAAGTTGCATCTTTTTTCCCATTTAATTCAATAGATACTGATGAAACAGAAAATCCAAATAATTATTTTTTGAAAAACATTAAAAACACAAAATTGAAGAATGAAGATAATATTAAAATAAAATTCCTCTCCCACAGTCATCAAATGGAGGTCTCAAAGTGGGAAGAGGAGGGATTGGGAGTTAAGGAAAATATCCACGATGTCTTCCACCTCCTTTCCCAACATCTCTGCTCTCAATCCTTTTATAATTCAACCCAACAAAAGGATAAAACATCAGTCTTCACTGAACTAAGGAGAAAAAGCAAAAGACTTGCCCAGCCTCAACATCTATAGTAGCTCTTTTTGAACTCAGCCAAAGTTCTGGCACAGTTCCATGTATAACACAATATTTACATTAGAAATTTTGGTGGAAACAAAAATCTAGAAACAAAGGAGGTACCTAATGATTGGGGGATGAAGGAGCACATCATTATATGAATACCTACATTGATGGAGGGAATCTCCTCACCTGAAAGTTTACTATGCCAAAGAAATCACTGCTGCACTTCTTATCCCTGAAACATTGGGAGATGTGTGCAGCTCGATGAAACATATAGCCAATAGATCAATATTCCAAATGAATATAATGATATAAATGAAAACATTAAAATAGGTGAAGTAAAAATAATTGAAATCAACAATCTTGATTCAGGATGAAATATATCTAAAAGTCATGTCTCTTGGTGTGTTTATGTGTGCATTTAAGTACAGGTACATAATGTGATATATATCACCAGAGGTTGAAAATCAATTTTATTGAACTTTTTGTCTAAGTGATCTTTCAGGGTCAGGATGTATATCAAGAAATGACTTATGGAAAAAAAAAACTCTTAAGGAGAGTATAAAGTTTTGTCTTATTTCCTTCTCAGCTTTCCTATCCTCAAATTTGTATCCTCATTTTTAGACCTTGCCAAAGAAGAGGTAGTGTTGTCTAATGCATAGGGAGCTAGCCAGAAAGCAAGAAAGTGTGGTTTCCTGCCATACCTCTGAATCATATTGACTCACCTTCAGCAAATCACTTAATGCTCAGTATTTAAGGAGACTCTCTACGACTTGGAAATTGCAAAGAAAACGCTGACTTGTGATTTTAAAAGGGTATTTCCTCATCTGAGAGCTCCTTATAAACCATGAAATCACAGGGCTAGTTTTCATTCCCTAAGTTACAGACCTATTAAAGATGGGTTCAAAAATCAACATAAAAATAGGAACTCACATTTGTATCATTCTCTATGGATTCTACTTTTCCAATACACTCAGAAATCCATTAATGCTATTTTAGATTCAAAAGAACCCAGTAAAATAGGTAGGCTGACTTTGTATGGTGCCAAGCCACCTTTTCAAATAGTATTGCCACAGCCATGAACTCTCTGCTCCATCCTGATGTGATGGTGGATTTGTCCAATCCTTCCATTACACTCCCTCTTCACACTCCCAGAAGCCCCAGAAACAAAATCAAAGTGAGGAATCAGGATCTTTTATATAGGTCTCCTACAAGCCACTGTCACCTCCCAGATCTACAACAGAGACAATCACAAGCAAAAATGTGTTGTTTTTAAAGGGGGATGAAATATCACACAAACCAAGATGAGATTAATGAAAAGAATTATTTTAGCAGCTCTTTGGAGGATAAATTAGAAGAACAGAACTTTGAGGAAAAGAGTCCACTAGAAGAATAAGACAAAAAGTGATGAGGGCCTGAACTGCAGAGGCTGAGGTGTAAGTGGAGAGATGAGAACTGATATGAGAGTTATGAAATGAGAAATTGCAATTATTTCAACTGATTGGATCCTAGGATGGAGGAAACTAAGGAATTGGGGATGAAATAAAGGCTATGACCATGTAGAAGGCTAGAAAGATAGCAGTGTGTGCATCAATAATAGGGAAGTTAGGAAGAGGAATGGGTTTGGGGGAAAAGATAATGGAATGGTAACTTTGAACTACCTAATCCTTCTATACCTGTTTATCTTGTGAGACTCACTATATTCTACACAAAATGAAAGGGATAAGGAATGCAGCTCTTACTCACCAATCACAGCAAAACAAAGAATCTGGCTTCTGGGAACTTATAAGAGCTGAGATGAACTGGATAAAGAAGTGGGTATGTTGAAAGATGAATTTTCCAAATAAAACTTAGAAAGCTGCTCTTTTTAGGAGTCTTATCAGCCATGAGAAATGGAAGAGGAGAAAAGATAGACAACTTAACACTGATGTCAGTGGGGCGCAGAAGAAAGGATTTTTTGGAGGTCAGGGTAGAAGAGCATGTGAGAAACAGTTGCACAATCGACTACTATGATCTAGCTGCCATTGTCTGATTTTTTCACAAACACTATGGAATCAATCCATTCCAATCATGAGGTAAGTTGGACTCTATAACACTTTGAAAACTATCCTCCTTGATTACATAATTTTGCTCTTTGGATTCTCCATTTTATCTTCAAAGCGATCCCCCTAAAGTCTTTGTTTTTGTCAATCCTTCTACCTCCTCACTTTAACTAAAATATAGCTCTCTCTGGGCGGGCAGACATTATAATCCTTTCCATCAGAGGGCAGAATTTCTTCTCTTAATTTGCTTTCAGGGCTTGACTAACCCTGGCAAGAAGTGATCTTATTTAGAACCGAGGTCTTTTCAAAGTTGATCACAGTGTTAATCAATGAGACTGGGAATAGCCCAGTCCAAGAACCTCTCTCATTATTATTCCTCCTGGATTTTTAAATCTCAAGATGTCTCTGTTGTTGTTTTAATAGGAAGGATGTAATGTATTGACTCATCTGTGCAAATGATGGTGATGTTGTATGCCCAGTCATGACATTATCCTTAATTTGATGTATTAAGCAGTGATACATTCAGTCCAGTTAAGTGATCTCCTTAATTATGACAGTGGGTAACTATGGTCATTAAACTAATGACATTTGTCACCACCCGCCAACAGCCAAATGAATGAATAGTGAGAGAAAATTTATATCAACCTTTCCTTCCTTGGGCAGTGAGAATGAAAGTCAATAGGGAAAGGCTGAGGGTACAGTCAAGAAGGTTAAAAATAACTGACTTGGATAATATCAGTTCTGCATCTTCTCAACACTAATGCCAAAAGGCAATTCAGGCTAAAATATCAATTCAAAGAAAACTCAGAATTTCATGTAGATCAGGCAGATAAATGAATAATAACTGACTAAAGTTTTTTAGATTTTAAGATTTAAGATTTACTGGCAAAATATGGGACCAGATAAAGCTAGAACAACTTGGAAGTCAAGATTATAACCAGGAATAGTGGCCAAAAGCCAGAGGCAGGGCTCAGCTCTGCTTTTTCAAACCCCTGTAATATTTTCAATGGTCACTAATCTGACTTGTGATGTTGTTCAGCGTCTCTAAACCTCCTCTAGGACTCTATCTTGCAGCACACCACCAGTCCTCTTCTAGTTCTTCAGAGCACCATGCTTCAGGATTTTCTTTGTTAATTTTGGCTTTGGTTTTTTCCAATAACCAAACAAATCTGATCTGCTATATGTCAAATTCTTCCAGGGATTTGATCTCTCCAGTTCAAGATGATAGATAACAAAGATGATCAACAAATCAATGCTAATTAACTTGTAAATATAATATTTGGTTATTCTATATTTTGTTACAGGGATAACTGAATAAAAATAGCTTAAGCAATTCTAGAGAAAGTGGAAGAAGCTTTTTGCTGTTTTCCTTATTCTTAGTGGTTCTCCTCTGAGATAATCTCAAATATATCCTGCCTATATTTTCTACACGGATGTTTACAAGTTGATTCTACAATGATGCTATTTTTTTGCCTTACCTTGCATACCAGTCTTTGTATTTCAAGTATCTGGAACTTAGTCAGTACTTAATAAATGCTTGATGACTTGATTTGACTTGCCCTTAATCCAAGATTAAATTAAAGAGATAAATACAAAAATGTAAGTATAAATTCAAAGAAATCAATTGATGATGTAAAGAGTGAGATGAGCTACTTGGCAACAGGTACTATTAGGTGGCTTCAGTTGAGCCCAAGGTCAGTGAGATAGTTGCCAGTGTTCATATTAAAAGACCCAGCTCAAATTTCAGCTACGCTTTTAAGTCCAACTGACATGAATTCCTACATAGCTTCCTCTGTTCTCAAAAAGATCTGTTCTCCCTTCCTTCCCTCTGTTCAAAGAAAAAAAAGCATCTTAATTATTTACTAAATATAAACTGTTTTTCTGCATCCCTGACTCCATTGCCTTCTTCATAGCCCCTGGTGAGGTCCTTTCTTGAACTGGATTGTCAAGCATTTAATCTGTACTGACAAGAATTTGACTTCAATGGGCTGGCCATACTGTTCATAAATACATATTTGTCTAAAAGACCATTTTACAGGGATCTTACACAAGTGTTCATAAAGGGGCCAGAAGAAATGATACAAAGATACTCTCAAGGTCCATCTGAAGAAGTTTGGTATTGATTGTGAGATGTGGGAGACATTGGTGCAGAACCACCCAACACTGTGTGAGCACATCATGAAGGCAGTGTGCTCTATGAGCAAAGCAGAGCTGCAGTAGCTTGAAAGGAATACGAGATGCAAACATTTAGAGATATCTCCACGCCAAATGTTCATATGAATTATTTCTGCCTGACTTGTGAGAATCTTCTGAACTTGCATTGGTCTGATTAGCTACATTAAGACACACTGTATCTTGATAATGACATATAAAGATAGAGCGCAAAAGACAGCAACCAACCAACAGTTAAACTTCATCTTCCTTCAGCATATTATTTTATTAATCATCACTTTATCATGCATCAATCTCTCCTGTTCCTTGGGAATCCTATATGCAAATTTAGAAAATCTATACTGAGCTTTTCTCGGTCTGGACTGATTGATTGAAAAAAGAAATAGTTAAGAATTTATTCTATGCCTAGCAGTGTGCTAAGTTCTGGCAAAAAAGATGATTCCTGGTCACAAGCAGATTTCATTTTAAGAAGAAACAACATACTTAAGAAGATTCAATTCCAAATTCTATTAAAAAATACTTTTACTCTTCTACCTTATTTAACTAACATTCAACTACTCTTCTCGTTACCACTAATAAACTCCTTGAAAAAGTTGTCTATGTGCATTGTCTCCATTCTTTTGTGTTTACTTTCCTGATGGAGAAATGGACAAGTTTAGGGAGCAATGGAAACAGAAAACTAGATGTACATTTAAGAGAACTCACTTCCAGTACCACCTCTGACATTATCTATATGACTTTTGGCAAGTCATTTACCTGTTGTGAGCCTTAGTTTCCTTACCTGTAAGATGAGAAGGGCGGATAAGAAGGCTACTGAAGCTCTTTCTAGTTCTTGATTTGAAATTCCATGATCCTCAGGGAATTAGGTTGCTTAGTGAATGGAGTGATAGAAGTTGGGTCAATAAGATGCATTACAATCATATTTTAAATGCTTAGCAGCTAGGTGACCATGGTTAAGTCATTTTCACTTTTTCAGACTCATTTTGCTCAACTATAAAATGAGAATGATAACATCATGCACTTCTGAGGCCCATCATGAAGATCAAATGGGACATTTACAAAATGTTTCATAAAAAAAGAGTTAAGATGGTAGAATAGAAGCAGGAACCTCTAAAGTTCTCCCTCCAAAGCCCGAAAATAACCTGTGAAAAATGACTCAACAAATTCTAGGGCAGCAGAAGCCACAAAATGACATACTGAAGCAAGATTCCAGCCCAGGAAAATCTGGAAGATCGACAAGAATGATCTATCACACTGGATCGGGAGCAGAGTGCAGTTCAGTGTGGGCTACCCTGGCACAGACAGAGCTGATACAGGCCTTAGGGGACCGAATTGCTGGCAACTGCATCAGTTTCTATATTCTCAATCCACAAATGCCAAAGACAGCTTTGAAGGTCATCAGGAAGGGTCTTTTACCTGCCCAAAAGATTTTATAGTTAAGTACCTATCTACCATAAAAGTAGAAGAGAGTAGACAAAGCACACCCAGATGGAGCCCATTCATATTTCAGGCCTTCCGCTCCCATTTGGAGGATAGAGGAATCCATTCTGATCTTCAGATCCCAACTGCTTACTATGGAATGTAATGACAAAAGAAAGGGAAAAGTTAGGTGGAATGGGAAAGATTGTATTGATTTCCTCATGTCCCCAGTTGTTTATGTTTTTGTATTCTACTCACCTTGTGACCAAGGCTCAGTACTCTCTGCATATTGGTCTTTATTCATCTGTCCCAGTTTTCTGTTGTTTCTTAATCATCCTTCCATGGATCCCAATGCAAAGCATAAGGGGAGCAACAGTTCGTGGTTGTCATGTTCATGGTCTTATGGATATCAACTACACTATTTATGGAAAATATAAATTTCCCTCTTTGTCACTTCTCTTTATTTTTTATAGTTTCAGAACATGTGATCTCAGCAGAATATGTGTAATTATATTTCCACGTACCATATCATCTAATATTTGAAGAAAGTAACCATGTTTTTCCTCCTTAGTCTTGTCTTTCTTAGGTTAATCTCCATTTTCTTCAAACAATTTTCCTACATGTGAAAATAGCTCAAGAACCACATGAAGCCTAACCTGATTCCTTAACTGATAGTGCTTTCACATATAAAAATACACATACACATGTGTGTATATGTATGTGTATGTATATATGTATGTATATGTATATATACACACATATTTATATGTATATATATATATATGTGTATGTGTATATATTCCTATTATTCACCTTTGTATACATGTACATATAGGTATGTGTATATAATACCTTTAACATAATATAAAACCCTAGAAAGTAGTGATTATTTCATTGTTTTATGTCTTTAAAACTCTAGTTCCTACCATTTTGGCTCATATATGATAGGTTTTTTAAAAAGGCATATTAATTGCTTATTGATATGACATAAACTTGAAGCCACTTAACATCTTCTAGATACTTAAGTTTATTATAACTTTTTTTTCCTGGAAAATGGGTTGACCACATTTCTCCAGCTCTGCCTGATCTGGGCAGAGTTCTGGTGAATAACATCACCTTATTTATAAAAGTCATGACTCATTTATTACAACCCAAGATCCCATTAGTTTTCTTATCTGCCCTAAAACAAAGTAGGGAATATCTGCATAGGTTATGAACAATGCTAGATGTCCAGAAATAAGTAAATTAGCCGATCCTTATTTTTGCCAACTGTTCCCATGATAATGAGGAGATGAAGAGTTACAGATCAGCTCTTCATTCCTCCTTCCCTCCCATTACCCAGAATAATAATCACTCCCTCCAGACACTCATGTAAACAGGAACCTGAATACGTTAACCTTTTCTATATTCAATGTGTCCATCAAAGCAGCTGTCAGAAATCCCCTGACTCTATAACCCAGAGCTGTCGACCAGGCAACATAGTGGAAGTGCCCCAAATGAGTAGGGTATAAGAGCTCCCACCCTCAATATATTTGGCAGTGAACTTGATGGGTCTCAAGAGAGGTGCTCCTAGTTAGAAAATATAAAACAAAGCAAAGGCTTGGCCAGAATTAGTAAAAGGATTGAATTAATGACCACAAATGTGCAAATTATGGTGGTAATTACCTTAACATCAGGGAAATCTACACTTTGAACTGTGTTTTGATCACTGGGGAGACTTGCCTAGTCTCCTTTGCCACCAATATTTGCAGGGTGACTAGAGGGGAATAGAGAGTGAGGCTATGCGCAAAACTAATTGTCCTTCATGAGTCCAAGGAAATCACTTCTCTATCATTCAATTAATTTCATAGGATCATAGGAGCTAACATTGAAAGGAAATTGAGAAACCATACAAACTGAGCCCTTCATTTGATAGATGAGGAAGCTGGGATGCAGAGATGTTAGTTGAATTGCTCAAGGTCATACAAGTGTCATTAAAGTGGAGATTTGAAACTGGGTTCCCTGAAGGTGGAATCTATTGTACGTATTACCTAAGCCAGGTGAGATTCATGAGAGAAAGGCATGTTTTGATTTTCTATTTGTATCCCCAGGACTTGGTATATAAGAATGGGACTGAATTTTTAAACTGGTCTTCTGATTCCATTGATATTAGGAACTCCACGATGACGATATTCTTTTTTACTATTTAATTAATGCTATTTTTAATAAAAAAAACAATTTATATTACAACAGTTGGCTAAAACACCGACCACTTAAGTGACTTGTCCAGACCCTTAAAGTAAGTATGCATGAGAAACAGGACTTTAACTCATGTGCTCCCAGCTCTAAAGCCAGCTAACTCCACATATTTTTACTCTATCTCTTGACACGGGGAGAGAAGAAAAGAGAATAAGCCAACTCTATTCCAGTGTACTATACTAAGCATTTTTTTTTTACAAATACTATCTCATTTGATTCTCACTGAAAAGTAGATGTTATTATAATCCCTATTTTACAGTTGAGGAAACTGAGGCTAATAGAGGTTTCCTTACTTATTATGTTCAGGGTCACACAGTTGAAAAGTGTTTAAGATCATATTTGAACTCAGGTCTTCCAGACTCTAAAGCCAGAAATCTATCCACTGTGCCACCTAACTGCCACCTAGCTGATTGGCACTGTCCTTAATAAATCATTAACTCATTCACTCCAGGGCTAATGTAACTTTCACTGAAAAAAAGTTTTGATTGAATGCCTACTATAATTGGAGATTATTTATCTTATATAGTTGCTATTTTTAATGACAAAAACATCCTGGGTCCTCCAAGATCTAGCTTTCTATTAAAATATATGGTCCTTTAAATCGACTCTTGTACTTTGAAGCCTTCAGTAGAACTAATAAGCTAATAAAAATACACTGTTTTATGTTTCCTCTCTTCATACTGATTGATAGATATCAGAGATTTCAAATACATCAAAATGGACTCCTCAAAATGGAATTTTGAGTAGATATCTGCCCTGATTTCCTTAAACCTAACCACAGAATCCCATATCACTGTTGAGGGAATTATATGTGTATATAATATATATATATATATAAAATGTTAGTGTATAAAATATATATATATTTATAAAAATATATATTTTAATTTAATTTTAATTTATTTTAATAGATATTTTAATTATATATATTTTATGTTAGTTGAATATATATATATATATATTTTTTTAATTTGCATTTGAACCATGCTCACAATCCTGTTTTGATTCTCATTTGTGGCTTGCAGATTACCTTGGGGTTCTTAAATCTGTTGCCCAGGAAGCATAATTCTTGTCAATCTTCCCAAGTTTAAGGCAATTGGATTTGATCCAAATATGGATGGATCTAGAGTCAGAGATTACCTAGATCCTGGTCTTGTCTCAGTCTCTTCCAAATTACTTAATGGGCTCAAGCCACTTAAACTTTTGAAGTTTGAGTTTCCTCATCTGGAATATAGGATGTGAAGGGTGGTGGGCTAACTCTTCTTGAGGTACCTGCTTCACAGGATTTTACCCAAGATTCTTCAATTAACCAGAAATGTCCTTTCCAAAAACTGGCATCCAAAAGAAAGCAATGCTAGACTAAATTATAATTCAGCACACTTATTTAGTGCTATATGTCAAGGGCGGAGCTTGGCAACATAGATAAAAAAAAATAGAGCTAAAATAATCTCTACTAGGTGGGCAGACCCAAAATGGTGGAGTAAAACCTGGGACTTACTAGAATTCTCCCTGCAAACCCAGTCAAATACTTGTAAAAAAAACTGACTCTAAACAAATTTGGGAGCTGCAGAAGACAGAATGATGAAGTGAAGCAAATCTCCAGCTCAAGATAGTCCATAAGATCTACAGGAAGCATCTGTCTTACTGGGCACAGTACAGTGTGGATCATGTTGGAACAGATGAGGACAAATTGAAAGGTCAGTGGAAAAAAGATCTGTCTGATCTGTGTGAGAGGGTAGAGTGGTCCAGTAGTGGCAGCTCCTGCTGTTGTTTCTGGAGCCCTAGGCTCACAGATTGTGGGGGATCAAGCAGCTGACAACACAAACCCCCACGCCCACTGGAAGCTGAGACCAATCTTGACATAGAGCTCAAAAGTCAAGTAAATGACTGGGGAAATAAACAAAAACCAGAAAAAGAATCATACTATACAATTTTACTTTCATGACAAGGAAGACCAAAATATACAAACAGAAGACAACAAATTTAAAATTCCTACATCCAAAGCAACCATGAAAAAATTTAATTGGTCTCAGGTCATGGAAGAACTCAAAAAGGATTTTGAAAATTAAGTAATAAAATTACAGGGAGAATCATAAATTCCTGAGTTGTAGTCCTGGGGTGAAAAGGAGTTCTGATATGGCAGAGCAGGTGGCGAGTGTAGAGATGGAATTGAACTCACAGTTCTAGGGTAGAAAAGAGTGCTTCTGGTTACTCACATACCAGAGCATAGACTAGGAGAGCAATGAACTCCTCATACTTGATTGTTCCATTTTGGAGGAACGGAGAACTTACAGATCCCTAGAGATATCTCGGGTAACAGCTTCACAAAACCTGCACAGAACTCTAGGAGGGTACACCCTCCACTTGACATAGGACTCAAAAGTCAAGGAATTGGCTGGGGGATACTCCAAAAGGGAAAAACTAACACTATAGAAGGTTACTTTCTTGGTGAAAAGATATTTTCTTTGATCCTTTGAGATGAGGAAGAGCAAAGAATACAATCAGAGGAAGACAGTAAGGTCAAGGCTTCTACATCCAAAGCCTCCAAGAAAAATGTTCAATGGTCTGAGGTCCTGCAAGGGCTCAGAAAGGATTTTGAACATCAATCAAGAAAGATGGAAGAAAAATTGGCAAGAGAAATGAAAGTGATGCCAGAAAATCATGAAAAGTGAGTCCACAGCTTGTTAAAGAAGCCCAAAAAATGCTGAAGAAAATAACACCTTAAACAATAGACTAACCCAAATTGAAAAGGAAATCCAAAAGACCAATGAAGAGAAGAGTACCGAAAAAGCAGAATTGGTCAGATGGAAAAGGAGGTGCAAAAGCTCATTGAAGAAAATAATTACCTAAAGTTTAGGATGGAGAAGATGGAAGCTAATGACTTTATGAAAAATCAAGAAATTATGAAACAAAAGAAAAAAAGAAAGAATATCAATGTGAAATATCTCATTGGAGAATAGATTCAGGAGAGATAATTAACAATTATTAGTCTACCTGAAAACCATGATCAAAAAACCAGCCTAGACATCATCTTCCAATAAATTATCAAGGAAAACTGCACTGATAGAACCAGAGGGTAAAATAGAAATGGATAGAATTCGCCTATCACCTCCTCAAAGAGATCCCAAAAGGAAAACTCCTAGAAATAGTGTAACCAAATTGCAGAGTTCTCAGATCATGGAGAAAATATTACAAGCAGTCAGAAAGAAATAATTGAAGTATTGTGGAAATACAATCAGGATAACATAGGATTTAGCACCCACTCCACTAAGAGATTGAAGGGCTTAGAATATGACATTCCAGAGGTCTAAGGAGATAGGATTACAAACAGAGTGGAATAAATTACCTTTCACATGAAAGAGGCAAGAAAAAATTTTTCAGTGGAAGGGGGAGGTGACATGAAAAGAGTGAAACTTATTCTCATCAAATTTGGTGGGAATAACATGCATATTCAGACTTGGTATGAAAATCTATCTTACACTACAGTAAAGTAGGGGGAAAGAGGATATGTGAGGTTGGGAAATGGGGGATGACAGAAAGGAGGGCAAATGGTAGGAAGGTATAATTAGAAGTAAACACGTTTGAGAGGAGATGGGGTCAAAAGAGAGAACAGAATAAATGATGGCAGGATAGGATGGAGGGAAATATAGTTAGTCTTTCACAATATGACTGTTATGCAAGTGTTTTGGATGATTACACATATATACCTATATTGAATTGCTTGCTTTCTCAATAGGGGTAGGTGGAAATTGAGGAAGAGAGAGAACTTAGAACTCAAAGTTTTCAAAAACAAATGTTAAAATTGTTATATATATATATATGTCTGAGAAATAAGACATTCAGAAAATGGGTATAGAAATTTATCTTGCGCTACAAGAAAATAGAGGAAAAGGGGTAAAAGAAGAGAGGGGTATGACAGAAGAGAGGACAGAATGGGAGAAGGTGTAATCAGAATGCAAGTCGTCTTGGGGTGGAAGGGAGGAGAGAGATGGGGAGATAATTTGGAGCTCAAAATCTTGTGGAAGTGAATGGTGAAAACTAAAAGTTAATAAAAAAATGAAAATAATTGTTTATTTAAAAAAAAATAAAGAAAACAATCTCTACCTATGCAGAGTTTATAGTCTACTGTGGGGACTTAATCTGTAACACTGAATCATATTGGCCTTGGAGGAGAATATTTCCATTATTGTAGGGTAGAACTGTTATCCTAGCCAAATCACTTGGCTAGTGTTTCCTCTATCAGGGCATGCAGAGCAACCACTTACCCAGATGGGAGGATGGGAATCAGTAAGGCACATCACAGTCACTACTCAAAAGTCTTGCAGCTAGTGTCACAACAAAGGCTATTTTTCTAACCTGAAGGAATTATCACTGACTACACTGGGAACAAGAGACTGCTAGTGTGCCCTTACTGGAGGAAGGGGAAGGTGAATTATTCCCCATGGACAAAGAATGTAGAGTATTTTTAACACTGACATAAAGCTACTACTGAGAAGTTCACCATGTGTTTGCATTAGCGAGCGGGGTAGAACTTAAATTCACTGCAAAATATTATCTGGTAGCTTTCCATTTTAACAAACTTTTCATGCTAACTGGATGCCAACCTTTATTATGTTAATGCTGCTCAAGGACTGAAAATGTTGCCGTTTACTGTTGTTGTTTAGTCATATTTCATTTTTCATGATTATATTTAGGGTTCTCTTGGCAAAGATACTGGAGAGATTTGTGAATTCAAAGATACTTGAGTAGCCCCATGTGGATTACCTGTGCCCAACTGTGGTAGAGCCTTTAGAGCTCATATTGCTCTGATGAGGTACAGTTGGACCCACCGCACCTTAACTCCAATTTGTTGATGTTGCTTTGGTCCTCTGAAAGAATAAAGGATAAGAACCATTGGAGTGATTTGCCATTTCTGTTTCCACCTCATTTTATAGATGAGGAAATTGAGGTAAGCAGGGTTAGGTGACTTGCCCAGAGTCACACAGCTAATAAGTGCCTGAAGACTGATTTAAACTCAAGAAGATGAATCTTCCTGATTCCAGTTCAGTGCTCTATCCTCTGGGCCACCAAATGGCTCCAAAATGTTGTCAGATCCCTTTCAATTAGTCAAAATGGAGAAAGGTCCCCTTACCCTACCTAAATTCATTAATTTCATTCAGTCACAGTAGACATGACTTAAGATTAATTCTCAGGAAATTTTTTTCAGCTATGTGCAAAGTCTGCATTAGGCCACATGTGCTACCTCCTACACAGGACTATACTAAACTCCTTGAGTGATCAGTATCCTGCCCTCTCCTCAAAATATCATTGGATTTATTTTATACATATTTCACATTTACTTATGTGTATACATTTTATATCCTGCAGTAGCGTGTCAGTTTACCGAGAACAGGGACTACATTTGTTTGTTTCTATATCCTTAGTGCCAAGTACAATGTCTAGTATAAAGTAGAAATTTAACAGATTTTTGTTGAATGAATGAATAAGCCTTCTTCATCTCTCTCTCTCTCTCTCTCTCTCTCTCTCTCTCTCTCTCTCTCTCTCTCTCTCTCTCTCTCTCTCTCTCTCCACCTTCAAAGGATTGCTGAGACATTAGTAACTGGCATTAGAAGGCATATTACTAAACCTATACCACTGTAAATTTCATACAGACATATTGATTTACGGAGATAAAAGCAACTTTTCCACATACATAGAGGGCACAGCAGAGGCATATTACTAACAGTAGTAATCCACTCATTTCCTAAGAGACAATTTCTCACATTTCCTTAATAGACCCTAATGATAATAGCTTACACATCACACACTAACTTACATACATTACCTCATTTGATTCTCACAAAAAAACTTGAGCTCAATAAAGCAAATATTCTTAACCTCACTTTGCAAGTGAGTGAAGTGTTTCTCAGAAGGGTATAGGGACTTACCAAAAGTCACTCAGATAAAAACAGGGAAGTTATATCAAAAGTCCAGGTCTTCTCACTCCAAAAGCATCAATCTATAATGATGCCATACTGCCTCTCCATATAGAGGAAAAAAATATCACCAGACATTTATAAAGTACCTACTATTACTGGTGTTATGCTTAGGTTGGGGATGTAAATCCCCTCCTTGAAATAAGACTAAAATGATATCTGTCCTCAGAGACCTTACATTCTATCTATAGTCTCTTCATGATTCCCAGCCCTTTGAAATAGTCTAATCTTGAACTGCAGACTCAGTGAATTCTGGGTTTTCTCTCCTGGTTTTCTCATAAGCTAAAGAAAGAATTTAGAGCATCACAAATTTTTGAAAGGCTTCCCCACACCATTTAACTTTGATTCATTTTTCAGGTGTTAATACATTCTATTTAATCAGCGCTAAAGAAGTAGATTCAGTGTGATTTTTTTTAATCCTTTGATGAGCTACAGTGACATTGCAAACTTGTTCTCATGGGATGAGGGATTCAGTAATCCCTTATAGGACCTTTCCTTACTCTGCCCTCCATCTCTAGCATAAGCTTCCTTCTTAATTTCACTTCCTCTTATCCCTAGTTTGTTTCAAAGTCCAGCACAGATAACACTTCCTTTGTGAAACTGTTCCTTACTCCTGTTTTTAGAGGTTAGTGTCTTTATTCCCTCTCAAAAAGTCCTGTCTATTGATTGTGCGTATTTTTGTTCAGTTATTTCTGTGAACCACAGGTTCTTCATCTTAAACAACCACCCAAAAGGTCTGATCCAACACAAAATCTATGACAATATATTATCTAACCCAACAGAATTCAAGATCCCTGAAGGTCAATATTGCTTTATTTTTACATTTGTGTCCCAAGAATCTAGCTCAGTAACTATAATATAGTAGGTATATAAAATATCTTTTGTATTGAGTTCCCCCATCAATTACATAAGATTTAAACAAATAGTGCAAATAATTACATTAATAGTAATTGCTATAACCAATATATCTTATGTACATAGTATTTTATATTTTGCAAAAAACTCTAGCTACACTGATTCTAAGATCTATGCTTATGGATAGCATCACATTTAATCATAGCAACAACCCTATGAGGTAGGAAAGACAGATTATATTTTTGAACAGACACATGTACGTACATACACACACATCATTAGACTTAGTTAACCCAATAGAAATGAGTAAATTCTCAATCCAAATTTAGTGCTTAGTCAACATTCTCCTACATAAAGCACCAACATTCCCAAGATGCTCTTCAAAGAAAAGATATTTTTAATGAAAAGATGAAAGTTTCTAATTCTCATTTCTTATCAAGCATAATGAAAAATGATTTAGTAACAAATGACCTGGAAGTCTATTGCCAAAGACTAGAAATAAGAGAGATAGACAGGCAGATACACAGAGACAGAGAGAGACAGAGAAACAGAGACACGGACACAGAGAGATGGAGAGATGGATGGAGAGACAGAGAGCAAATACAGAAAGAAAGAAAGAAAAAATGATTAATTCTTGAGAAGAGGAGTGTATTTCTTAATGTTTTTATTTCTGTCTCAGATAGGAAGAAGACACTCCAAGAAAGGTCAGTGACTCTAGTGTTCAAAAAAACTGCAGCCACAGTTATTTTCCAGCTGCGGAGTGCAGTTTCTGTACAAATCACAGGAAAAGCCTGATCCAAAGCCTTCTTTTCATTATTCTTGATAAAACAACTGTTCCTTTCTTGCACACACTCAAAATATTGTTGGATCAGAGTTCAAATAAGTTAATGGAACTGGATAAATCTTCAACACACAGCCATTCGTCGTTTCCAAATGACCAAATTCTCATGACATCTTTTTTCTGATTAATTCATTCTCTTCTCATGACAAAGTCTTTGGAAGAAAATGAACATAAATCAGGGAAATCAATGAGAACATTGTTACTTTTTCATTCTTTGTTAATTGTAGTTATTTTCACTTTATTTTATCCCGTACCTTTCCTTATGAAAGAGTTAAATACTATTCAGGTTCATTCATATCCTCCATCTGTCTTGCTGTCTGAATAATCAACATGTGAACTGAAGATATTTTGAGGATAAATGGATTACTAGGTAATAGGCTGCTGAATCTCTTTCTCTCTGTCTCTGTCTCTGTCTCTCTGTCTTTCTGTCTGTCTCTCTCTCTTTCTCTCTCTGTCTGTCTCTCTGTCTGTCTGTGTCTCTCTGTCTCTCTCTCTCTCTGTCTCTCTGTCTCTGTCTCTCTGTCTGTCTCTCTCTCTCTGTCTGTCTCTCTCTGTCTCTCTGTCTCTCTGTCTCTCTCTCTCTCTCTCTCTCTCTCTCTCTCTCTCTCTCCAGAAACCCTTAAAATAGATCTGTAACTCACAAGATCTGGATGATCTTGCTCAAATTACTTTAACTGTGCCTCTCATTGCTTTCTTACATATCAAATGAGGGTAATCTTGCTTCCTCAACCACTTCATATGGGTTATTGTGTTAAATGAAAGCAAAAAAAAAAAAAAAAAAGGGAGCTTTCCTAAGAAATGCAACATAAATCACTATCTTCTAACTTGCCTGGATTTCAAAAATTAGCTGAATTAAACTCACACGGTCCCCTACAACCTAAAGGCTAGCTTAATTTTTAAGACTTCAAGGATTTAACCATAAGTCCCATTCATTGTGGTTCCCAATACATATTATTGAATGATTTGTTGATAATATTTTGAATAAGAATTTTCTTTTTCTTACGGTCCAAAAGAAATCTGAGTTTCCTTTAATGAAAGAATGATGATTGAGTTGAGAAGAATGGTAGTGTGATTCTCCAGCCTTAGCTTCATAATTGCAGGAAAATTACATTTCAGTTAATAGCTACAGAAAGTGAAGATTTTGGTTTCCTTTCCATCTAAGTTCATAACACATGTGGACATTTTGCCAGACACATCTATGTGTAACATTTAGATGATTTATACACATACGTGTGTGTGTATATATATATATATATGTAGTGTGTATGTATGTGTATGTAATATGTGTATATGTGTATTTATATATATATATATAATACACACACACACACACACACACATATATATATATATATATATATATATATATATATAAAATTTATTCCTGATAACAACCCTGTGAGGTTAAGGACAGTTTCAGTTTTTACACACACACACACACACACACACATACACTCACACACTCATACACACAGCACACACCTCAAAATGAAACAAACAGAAAACAAAAAAACAAGTCTTGATGGATTCAGTGGAACTACTTGGATAGTTTTTTATAATCTAATTTTGATAATTTTTCAAAAACCTACTACCAGAATACCAAAAAGTTAAGAAACCTTCGTCTAGGAATTGAACTACTACTTGACAAGCATTTCCAAATTAATGTTTCCCTCTCTTCCCTAAAATTTTAAATATTAGGTGTAATCATTGTAATGTGTAGATTCTAGATTACTCCCCCTTACCTATGCTATGTTCTGGAAAATAAACTTGTACATGACATACTCATCTTGTCTTTATGTCTTTTCAATTGATGTTCTGTCTTATCACCTCTGCCCCTCAAATTCGCTAGCCTCTTCAAGTTTCAGATCGTGTCCCATTTTATAGAAGATCTTTCCTCACCCCCACTGACTAATACAACCCCTAAAAATAATTGTGCATATTAGTGTGCACATACATATTTATGCATGTATATTTATACATATACGTATGTGAATGCATCTCCAGACATAGTTTCCTCTCTTAGAACGTAATCTTCTCAAGGGCCAAGATCTTTTATTTTGTACTTCAAATCCTCAGTATACCATTTTTAGGACCCCATTTGGGGTTTTCTTATCAAAGATACTGGAGTACTTTGCCATTTCCTTCTCTAGCTCATTTTATGGATGAGGAACTGAGGAAAACGAGGTCAAGTGACTTGCCCAAAGTTATATAGCTAGTGATTCTGAGGCCAAATTTAAAAGCAGATCTTCCTGACTCCAGGCCCAGCAGTCTATCCACCACTTGACCTAGGGGCATCTGAACATCGCTAGTCACTAGCATCTCCCTGTTTCAGTGAGAGGAAGAAGAGTTACCTGGAGTAGCCACCTGAATGCAAATCTCATCTCTGAAATATTCTGGCTGTATGACATAAAGTATATCACTTAACCCTTCTGTGCTCTAGGCAAGTGTCTAAGATGTTAAGTATTAGAGAAACTGCATCTGTAGAAGGAGTTTCCTTAATAGGAAGTTCTCCCATACCAATGAAATCAAAAATGTTCTCACTATCCCTTTACCTCTCTGTGAATCAATAGTTCATATTCATGTTATGTTTTGTGCCCATGATCCCATCTGAGTCTTACAATACCAAAGGGAAGCAGATAAAGGTGTTATCCTAATTTTACAGATGTGGAAACTTGAGGCACAAAAAGGCTAAGTGATTTTTTAGAGTCATGGAAATAAAAAGTTTCTAAGGGAGGATTAATACTTAGGTCTTCCTAATCCCAAGTCCACCAGTCTCTCCACAATACCAATGCCATTGGAGAGACCTCAACTAACAGAAATCTGACGTCATGTAACATACGTATCTGAACTACAAAACAGGATCAGGGGGAACTATGTTGCCTGAGATCACACACCTAGTATGCCCCAAAAATGCGACATGAACCTAGACCTTTCTGAATTCAAGTCCAGTACCCTATTAGACTATATTTGTTGTCATATTGTGTCAGGCTTAGAATCAAATTCAGGTCTTCCCATACTACTTTTAGTATTCTTTCTGCTCCCATAATCAAAGGAAAGGCTCCAGAGATTCATATACATGGAATTTTGTGGGCTTTTTTGCCTAATTTTGGTTTTGCCAGAGAAGTAAGGACCACTACACTCTTTCCTGCTCACACATCTCTGGAATGGTGTATTCAGTTCTAATATCATATTTTGAGAATGTCTGTGGAAAACTAGATCATATGCCAAGTAGTGGGCCATCATCCAAATGATAAAAGATACTTAAAGTAATGGCATGGTAGGATCATTGAGGGAATTGGTGATTCCTCACCTGAAGAAGGAAGGATCCCAAGGACATAATGTCATTCAAGTGAGTAAGAGGTTGGGAACAGACAACGAAGGAGGCTTGCTCATTTTGGTGCCAGAAGGTAGACACAGACACAGAAATTAAAGCAATGAAAAGAAGATGCAGGGACACTCATTTCAGCTAAATATGTAGGAATAAAGTCAACCATCAGAGATGTCTACAAGTGAAGTGAAACACATTACCTCAAGAGGAAGGAGGTTCATCATCTCTTCAAGTACGACATGTTTTGTGGTAGTTGGATAGAGCAGTCAATAGACTACTAGACTTAGAATAAGGAGGACCAAACCTTGCCTCTGAAGCTGATTACTCTGGAGGAGAAGTGAGGCTGATGACCCGCACAGCCCTCCCTCACTCAAAACGAAGTCAAGTGCAAGTCATTTCATCATTTCTCTGTTGGCCTGGTCTTCAACAATGAAGGACGAACACAACACAAACCTTCTGGAACCAAGCAAAAAATGTCTAATTCCTTTGCAACATCACAACCCTTTAAAATCAGAAAACAGCCATCATAGGCAACTTCAGTCTTCCTCCAAGTATCTTGTTCTGATAGTTTTTAAAAACTACAATATTTTCAATTCTGTGATCTCATTAGGTCCAAGAAACATAATAATCGCTTCTATGTAGATAATAACCATAACAATCTATCTCAGCCTTTATCTATGTCTTAAACACCTGATCAGCATTACTACCTATCTATTGAACATCCCCACCAAAATAGGTATCTCAAATTTAAGAAGTTCAAAAAGGTTTATTATATTCCCTTCTTCCAAATATGCCATCCCCCAATCAGACTTCGATATTCTTGTTGAGGGCTTGCATTCACTTTGGATTGCTACTATGAGGTCACCCTTTACTCTCCCCTTGTCTCTGATATACTTATAACTTGCCAAGTTGCCATGTCCTGTTGACGCTAGAACCATAAAGTCTTTCCTCTATATTCTTTATCATCTCCTCACATAGTCATCACCAGCTCACGTGTTCATCACCTGCCACCTAAATTACTACAATAGCTTTTTAATTTGTCTCCAGGACTAGTTTTTCCTTTCTCCAATACATCCTTTACACTGTTGCCAAAATGAATTTCCTAAAACACATTTAGTCCTAAAACACATTCTCCTACTCAGAAATATTCAGTAGTTTATTACTCTCTCTGGCATAAAATGTAAAGCTTCTATATGGTATTTAACCCCTCCACAATCTGGATCTACCTACAGGATAGTTACTCATTTGAACTTTTAGAAGTTGCCATGCTCCAGGTCCTTTACCCCAGTGTCATTACTCATAGGGAAAAAATAAAGATAAAATATAGAAACACCTATATCTCAGAGAAGTTAAACTTTTTTTTACCTATGGTCTCATGGATGATGTCATGTCTATGCATGTGATTTTCAGTCTATTTGCCTAGCCCCAACCACTTTCATGACCTCCAGCCTTCTATCTCCAAAAACTTATAGTAAATCTAAATCTGGAATTCTCATAGACATCTAAAACTTGACAAGCCTAAGCTGGATTATTTACCCTTTGTCCTAATCTCTCCCCTCTACCTAATTTCCTTCTTAATGTCATGTGTATCAATATTGTCTCCATCGCCGAGTTTCGTATTTAACTCCTCACTCTCATTTCTCATATCCAGTTGCCAAGTTCTGCCCTTTCAACCTTTGCTACATCTCTCTTATATGACCCCTTTTCTTCTTTAACAGCTACCACCCTGGACCAAATTCCCATCACCTCCTGCTGACCTAGTGCAATAGTCTGATGATTGGGAATCCTGCTTCAAGGTTTTCCTCATTTCCATCCACCCTCCACTTAGTTGTCAAACTCATCTTCCAAAATCACAACTCTGGACATATCATCTACCTATTCAAAAGAAAATCCCAGCGGTTCCCAATTACTGCCAGCATGAAACACAAGTTCTCTGACTTTTAAAGCCCTTCATAATCGGCTCGTTCCCATCTTCCACATTTTCCAATATCATTCTCACCCTCACCCCTTGACCTGTTATACGGTGACAATGGCCTTCTTGCTGTTGTTTTGCACATACTTCTCCACCTCCTTGCCCCAGAACTTTTCATTGTCTGTCCCATATTCACAGAATTCTTTCCCTCCTTCTTCATTTCTGTGACCTGGATTTTCTCCAGTAACATCTTAGAGTAACGTCCTCTCCATGAACTCTTGCTGGGATTACTGAGGTAATACTTAATCTCTCACCCAGAGAAGGAGGGATCCCAAGGACATGATGTCATTCAAGTGAATTAGAGGTTAGCACACAGATGATGAGACTTCCTCAATTTGGTTCCACAAGGTAGACACAGACATAAAAATCAAAGCAATGAAGAGTCTTCCTTAATCTTAATCCCTTCACTCTGAGATTGTATCCAATTCATCCTGTCTATTTTCTCTTTGTATATCATTTGTTTTTGCAGTTGTCTCCTCCGTTGGGCTGTGAGCTCCTTGAGAACAAGGACTGATGTCTTTTCCTTTCTTTGTTTACCCAGTGTTTAGCATAGTGACTGGCACATAGATATAAGTTTTTAATAAGTCCTTGTTGACTTGAGACTTGAGACAAGATTCAAACTCAAATCTTCTCAGCGTAAGGCAGTTGGGATGATATAAAGAAAAGAGTGCTGGGTCTGAAATCAGGAAGACATGGGTTCAAATACAACTCCAAATACTTAAAAGATACGCAACCTTGGACACGTCATTGAATCTCTTTCTGTCCTAATTTCCTCCTCTGAAAAGTAAGGATAATACTAGGACCTGCTTTGTGGGGACTTTGTGAAGATCAATAGAGATGGTATTTGCTAGGTGCTTTGTAAAGCTTAAAGTGCAAAATAACTATCTAGTTATCATCCTTATCATTGGTTATCTTTATAACTACAGAACACCATGCCTGCCCAAATCTACTTTTGTATATTCATCAGTAAATGCACACCACTATGACGTTGATATGACAGTGTACACCAAACCGTGGTGAACGGTGGTGCAATGGGTAAAGTATCAATCCTACAATCAAGAGTTCCTGATTTTGAGTTCAAATCTGGATTCATTATTAGTTATGTGACCCCAGGAAAGTCACTTAATCTGTTAGCCTCAGTTGACTCATCAGTAAAATAAGCTGGAGAAAGAAATGGCAAACAATTTCATTATTTTTGCCAAGAAAACACCAAATGGACTCACAAAAAGTCAGACATGACTGAAATGACTCCCCCCTACATCAAGACCTTTGGAGTAAGGAGTCTCACCAGCTTTGAGTTGAAATTTACTTTCAGTCCTAAGAGACAGGTCTTCTTAGCATCAAATTTTGGGGGCCATTGGAGAAGGTAAGGTTCTGAAGGGCATCAACTAGATTGCCAATCGTACTTGAGAAATGACCTTCCTCAGCGGATACTTTCTCAGTTGCTAATTCTGATTACTAATTTATACTTGGCTCTCAAAGAAATTCATAGAAGTGGATGCTGCAAACACATTAATATTTAACTCCCATCCCTCTCCTTACACACTTAGAATCATAGATTTAAAATAAGAACCTTAAAGAAAAGTTTTTAGAGAAGTAAAATTCCATATCACAACGAATATTGGATTTGCAGTGAGAAAACTAGTGACACTATCCTCCTTCCAAGTTCATTAATATTTCTGGACCTAAGTTTCCTCAATTATAAAATAAGATCATTAGACTACGGCCCCCTCCAGATTCCTTTCCCCTTCTAGATCTCCCATTGATCTTATTCTTTCATTTCATAGATAAGAAAACAGAAGAACAGATAGTCTAAGTATCTCATCCAAAGTAACACAGGTAATAAAGGGCAGAGTCAGTATTTGGACCCATGTTCTATGACTCCCAAATGTCACATAGTTTCCATTGCACCTCATGTCAAGAACTTTGGAGGAAGAGGAGGTATGAATATATCCCAGCAATGAAAGTATAGACTGTGGTGATAAAGGGACAACTTGAATGACAGAGATGGCAATGGTTCTGCGTAAAGAGTAGATTAATGAGTTGGTTTTTTTTTTTGACACACTGTCTAGTGGACAGATAGTGGATAGTGGACTTGGATTCAGGAAGTCTAATCCTGAGTTCAAATCTTGCCTCAGATTCTTACTACTTGTGTAACATTGGAAAAGCCATTTAATTCTGCTTGCCTCAGTTTCCTCATCTATAAAATGAGTTAGAGAAAGAAACAGCAAACCACTCCAGGATTTCTTCCAGAAAAACCCCAAATGAGGTCATAAAGAGTTGAACATTAATGAAAATAACGAAACAATAACTAATATGACCCTGGGGGAGGGGAAAAATTACCAAAAGAAAAATGTGAGACTTACCAGGGATTTTAAAAATTGGGTTTAGAAATTTATCCAAGACAGTTTTGACTTTGTGACCATGGACAACTTGCTTTGATCCTCAGTTTCCTCTTTGCTAAAATGAGGATAATATTACCACTTGCTTCATAAGATTGCAAGGAAATAAAATAATTCATGTAAAATCCTTTTTGAATCTTAAAGCACTAAATAAAAATGAACTTCTGATGCTATCATAAAGGTGACAAAGAAGAGAGTGAGCCACATGGTGTGCATCTGAGTGACAACTTTCCATGTGAAATGAAGCTACTAATGTTTTCTTATTTTGGTCTGGAGCACTCCAAAATAGACCAGCGTGAAGTTTGGGCAACAAGTTTACTCCATCCCCTTGAGGTAGGAAGAGTGGGAAATGAGCTTTGGATACAGAGATGTGGTAAAATCCAAGTAGAAAATATTCTGTATATATTTGAAAGTACAAAAGAGAAGGAGAGGTGAATAAAGCATCCCATGTGCTGTCAGGGAGCTAGAATTCTTCCAGATATCTCCTTCTCTCTTTCCCCTGCAAAGGAATTTGGTGTGAAAAACACATTGATTTGGGTCATGCAAACTTTCTTTTTCCTTCTTTCTTTTCTTTTCTCTCTGTCTCTCTGTCTCTCTGTCTCTCTGTCTCTCTGTCTCTCTCTCTCTCTCTCTTTCTCTCTCTCTCTCTCTGTCTCTCTCTCTCTCTCTCTCTCTCTCTCTCTCTCTCTCTCTCTCTCTCTCTCTCTCTCTCTCTCTCTTTCTCTCTCTCTCTTTTTGTTTTGGAGGCAATAGAAGCTAAGTCAATTGCTCAAGGTCCCACACCTAGTAAGTCCCTGAGGCTCAATTTGACATGTAATCTTCTTTCAAACCCCAAATGCTTAATTTGTAGATTTGGGACAAGGCACCAAGCACCTGAAGTTCGTTTTTCATATTCACAATTCCCAACTGTATCTTCTTCACACGAGATTAATTATAACTGAATTAGAAGATTTCAATTTTAAGGGGTAAATTATCCTAACATAAAAATAGGTTTGATAGATATGAATACTGGTTTTATATTTATTTTCATGAAATTAACAGTGTATATTTTAGTTCTTTCTGCATTCAGTTGAATTAACCCCAAGTTTCATATGATTTTGCTTCACCAAGACAATATTCACAACACCGAAAGAGACTATGAATATGCTGGCATAATTCTGAATCACAAAATAATGCAGACTCTCCATATAAAAGGCAGAAGAAAAACATTTATTCAGACATCAGAAAGTCAAATCCCAACACCAGAAAGCCAAATGCATCATAGTAAACAAGAAATCAATACACATTAGCACTGCAGTGGACAAAGCTATTGCCAAGCCTTCCTCCTCTGTTGGGGACTGCCCACAAACAAACAGACACTCACTAGCCCAGCTGTGTTTGCTTGCCTGTGTCCTCTCCTCTCTCTGCCCTAACTGCTATCACCAACTTCCTCCCAATTCTTCTCCACCATTCCTGTTCCACCCTTTTAGCATTGTCCTCCCACCACATGTGATTTAGGCATCCATGTAAGCAGGTCACATGGGTCTATTAATAAATGTGAAAGATCTTCCCATTTAATTTATCATTACAGATTTACAAGTGACTTTTTTTTGCAGGCATATGGGCCATCAATGCAGATATAAATCATAAGCTAAGACTATAAGGTGCAAAGTATGTGATATCTAGGTAATGCAATAAATATACCTCTGAACTTGGAGTCAGGAAGACCTGAAATCAAATCTTCCATCAGAAACATCTGAGCTGTGTGAGCCCTGGCCAGTCATTTAGCCCCTCTTTTTTGACTGTCCTCTTCTATAAAATCATCCTGCATAGAATGACAGAATGTTAACTGATGATCATCCCTTCCTATGTCGTATTTATATGACTTAGAAGAGAAAATGACCCCTTCAGAAATTCTTTATAGCAATGGTACCACAGATCCAGTCCAAATTCCCAACTGGCATATATAGAGTGCTTAAAGGTTTCCACTCTTACTAATTGGCATAGTAGCTCTTGAAATCCATCTCTGGATTTCCTGTTGAAACATCAAGAGTCACCATTGAATCAAACATAAAATATTTGCTTAAAGCTAAGTCAACAGTAAGAAAAACCATATGATCATAACCCAACTTACTCTCCTACCAATTCAAAAAGTATTTTTGTGGGAGAGTCTGAATACAGTTGCAGAAATTTAGTGGGAAAACATATCAGTGAATAAACTCATGTGTCAAATCAAATCACAACCCGGGACTACAGCCTTTGATGTTGTTTCTCCCTTCAGGAGCACTATGAACATATGAAGCTGCTGGATGCCTTTTTCAACACCAAAATGCCCACTAACAGAAAGATCAGTACTGTACGGCAAATAGCATACACCAATCTGACTCATGAGGATTAAGAGAAAGGACTGAAGGAAATGAATATTCTATATGGTAAAGGGAAAAGCAATCAAAAGGGATGGTGGTCAGAATTCAACAATTTCTTGAAAATGACACCGGGAATATCAGGACTTGTCAGCATTTTTTCTGCATTAAAGATAATAAACTAAGGGAATATCATTAGAACAGAAAGGAAAGTCAAAGGATGGACAAGGGATCCTTTGTCAGAAAAATGTGAAAGCAACTATGGATGGAAATATCCGCTCATGATACTGAAAACATAATAATAAACTTAGATATTATGATTCTAGAAAAGTTCTAACATGACCTTTAATAACTTCAAAAAATTCTGAAATTTATAACAAAGATAAAAAAATTACACCATGCAAAGTGTTAGATACAAAAATTAGAAGTGTAATGAAATCTGCTTCCCTCCTCTGGGGTCAGTGGGGGGAAGGGTTACCTATAGATGCAGAATGAAGTATTGACTTAAAGCATCTATCCAAGTTTCTTGATTCATTTAATTGTTTTCCTCTGGGCCAATGGAGAGTTCAATACAAGGGATATATGGGAAATTACCATGTATGCCAAAATAACCTTCCAAAAACATAAAACTGATCATGTTGGTACTCTTTTTGACAATATTCAGTGGCTCCCTACTGTCTCTATGGGTAAAATAAAACAAGAAAAGAAAGGTGTACTTCTTACAAGGCATTTAAAGCTTTCCACATTATGGCTCCTGCCTACTTTTCTAGATTTATTTTATATTATTCCTCTTCAAATATTCAGCATTGCAACTAAGTTGGTCCTGGAATTGCTCCATAAATTCATGATTCTTCCATCACCATGTCTTTGTTCCTGGAAAACACTCACTCCTCATTTCTGCTTCTTAGAATCAAAGCTCAACTCAGGGGAAAACTCATAACAAAAACCTTAGCTCATCTTCCTACTTCTTGTTGTTCTCTCATATTATGTTAAATTCACTTATCTATGTGTTGCACCGGTGTTGTGTAAGCTCCTGACAGATGTCAAGCTTTGTTTTTTACATAAATCTACTGCCATACCTGACACGTAATAAACCCTAATAAATATTTCTTGAATTGAATTTGATCCACAAAGGCTGAGTAGGATTTTTGGTAGCTCAGAGAGACATCCAAATGTCATGTCAATTTGAAAGTAGATTTCAAGACAGACACACTAATACAGTATGAATTGCTCCAACCATTCTAGTAAACCTTTGGGAATTATAAAAAGACAGTAACTAAAATATTTATTTTCTTTAACCCAGAAATCCCACTGCTAAGTCTATATCACAAGGAGGTCAATGATAAAAATCTACATATACTCAAATCTATGCACATGCACATTTTTATAACACCAGTTTTGTAATGGAAAATAAAGGAAAACAAAACTGATGTCAGTGGATTGGGAAATCGTTATTTTGCATATTAATATAATGAAATTTGACTTAACTCTAAGAAGTTATTGTAAATATAGAGAGTCATGAAAAGGTATTATATGAACTTATGCAAACCAATATAAGCAGAACCAGGAAAAGAATATACATAATGAATATAACTATAGCAACGCAAATATAAAGAATAAAAAAGAAAAGCTGAACCATAAAGATAATCACCAATCTTCTTCTCCAAAAATAGAGGCCAAAAAGACATCTTTATCTCTTTCTTACAGAGCTAGCCAACTCTAGATACGGGATCTTGCATGTGCTATCTGACCCACATTTTGCAATGTTTAGATGTTTAGAACTGGTTTCCCCTCTTTGCTCTCAAATATCTCACAAGTAAACTAATAAGGGAAATAAATATATCCTAAATAAGTATGGGTACTAGGTAGAATGTTTAAAAAACAATGAAAATGTCTAGACAAACTCTTTAAAAAAATATGTGGAGGGAGAAATCACTCTCCACTATGTCCATGAAAAATAAACAATAAAAATGAACAAAAAAAAAACTTTTCATGGATGAGATGACATCAAAGTTGGGCCTTTAAGAAAACACAAAGTATCAAGAGATGAAGTGGTGGGAGTATGTTACCATGATAACAGAGGGTCAGTAGGAGACCTATGAAAAGATAGCAGGTTTAACATAGGATATAAACCCACCCAGAGTTCCCTCCACATTATACACACATAGCTAGGAGAGAAAGGAAGGAAGGAAGGAAGGAAGGAAGGAAGGAAGGAAGGAAGGAAGGAAGGAAGGAAGGAAGGAAGGAAGGAAGGAAGGAAGGAAGGAAGGAAGGAAGGAAGGAAGGAAGGAAGGAAGGAAGGAAGGGAGGGAGGAAGGAAAAAAAATATTAGATACCTACCATATGCCAGGCACTCTGCTAAGTACTTTATAAATATTACCTCACTTAGTCCTCACAACAACCCTAGGAGGCAGATATTACTATTACCCAATTTTATAACTGAAGAAACTGAGGCAGAGATCAAACGATTTACCAAAGGTCACACAGCTAGATCTAAAGTCAGATCTGAATTCAGCTCTTTTTCGTTCCAAACTCAGCTCTCTATCCACTCTCCCACCTAGCTCAAATTTCAAAAAGGAAGGGATTCTAAAGGCAGCAGAGCCCAGCCATCCCACCTTACATATGAGAAGACTGAGGTCCAAGGCTGTTGTGACTTGACTACTTTATTGTCTGTATTGGTATCCACAGCAGTTAACATAGTACCTGATAAACAGTAGATAATAAATACTTGTTTGATTTGTTCATGGATTGATTTTTCAATGGCAAATAATCAGGCTGAAGAAATGAAATTTGAATTCAGAGACTCTAACTCTTAATCAGATGCTTTCTACACTGAGGTATACAGCAGGCAACTTTTAATTTGTTTTTATGTGGGGATAGGTAAATCAAGCTCACCTACATAGAATAATTCAGTAACAATTTATCAACCCAATTAGATGATGGTAGGATGGGCCTAATCCATTGGTTATGATGAATGTTCAGAACTAAAAAAACAGTGAAATCATTGAATTTTGTGTTATTTTTTTTTTAATCTGACTTCCTAGTCTTATCTCTGTGTCAACTTCCTTGCTACTTTATGGAAGAATGGAAAACCCAATGCCTTCTTTTGCAAAGTTGAGTGACTCTTACTAGATAGTTTAAGTCTTCAGAAACATTTCTCTCCTCCTTTTCTATTGACCTCAGATCCAAAGTAATTATTCAAATGGATGTTATCAGATAAATCATATCAGTGTCAAAGAGCTAATGCCTGAGGTTTGGTTAATATATCATCATCACCCCCTGTGCTATAATCTTGTCTTTCTGATGTATGGAGGCATCAAGGTGACCAAGTTTCTCAATGGGTATGCTACCATATTAAGCAGGAACCATATTAATTTTTGTCATTATATTCCCAGTACCTAGGACAGTAACTGACTTTGCCGCTGTTGTTACTGGAGGCAGATATTTGACTTCATTTGTATAAGGGACTCTCAATGAGGAAATTGTCCCTTGTCAATGAAGACTGTCAGATACTCTAAAACTTACCATTTTTATGAGTCACTTAGGATAAAAGGAAGTTATATGACTTGTCTAAGTTGCTCAAGACAACATTCATAAAAATAATAAAATTCATATTTCCGTGATGGAAGTCAAGTTTTCCTATACTGCATAGGGCTTTTTCCTACTTGGCTGGTAGCAATTGTAATAAATTTCTGGAGAAGTGAACATAATTGAATGTCCACATAAATATAATTGCATTTTGAAGTCTATGTTGTCTACTGTAAAATATTTACATTTTAGTAAGGCATTCGATTTCCTCCAACCAAACATATAATTCCTAAAACAATGTCAAGTCCTTTTGCAATTGATCAGGGTAACTATTTGGCAGATACCTTTCAATAGGATCCTTCAAGTCTCAGCAAATAGGTGGGCACCTATTCTGCCTATACTTATGGCAGACAACTATAAGTTAACAAAAGCTCAAGAACCAATCTAAGGCCAACATCTAATAATGACTTTGACTGTTGATGGAATGAATTACTGACATCAAGAACACATATTGGACATTAGCCAAAGGCAGAGGTGTGGACATGAGTGAACAATGTTAATATTAAGCAAGTTTGGATTTTGCCAGGTCCCCTAGAGGAATCATAAATTCCATCAGGGAGAGATATCTTCGATCTTGTCAGTTAAGCATTTTGACTTTGGCCCCTTTCTCGTTTCTGAGGATTGCCATTCAAATGTGCTAAATTAAACCTGAGGCACTGCAAAAATTAATTAATTTCATAAAGCACTTACCTATGATTAAAGTGCTATGATAATCCCTAATTCGCAAGGGAATTGGGAGGCTTAGCCAATTAAAGTGTGTAAATTGCTTGGAGAATCTTCAAGAGATGGGACTCTGAGCAGGTCAAGTGTTACTGTAATAAATGGGATGTAATTTTTTATGTTTATTTTTTCTTGTAAATCAGAGCTCTCAGTTTCACATGACACCATTGTTAGAGGAGAAACTTCTAAACAGTGTCCCTTGGAAATTCAGAGGTCCATTTTATGCTCACCAATCTTGTCATGTGCTTTTTCTTTAACCTCTTCCCCATTAATTTATTCCCAATAATGGAGCTGAGAAGAGATTGTCACAATCTTAGCATTGGGAAGGGCCCTAGAGGTTGTCTAGCATCTGGAATAGTGAATAGAGAACTTGACTGAGAAATATCTGCATTCGAATACTGCCTTGAGAACTTAGTAACTGTGTGACCCTGGATCAATCATTTACTTTCTCTCCTTTTTTATTTATTCATCTGTGTAAAAGAAGTAACAGCAAATCCTTCATACAGTTGAGAGGATTCAAAGGAGACAATACAGGGTATTCTAAAAAACCTGATGCTAATAAAGCTTTAAATATATTACGTACTTTGCAAATGTCTAAGAACTGTGTACATGCTACCTAATGATTATATGAAAATATCTTCTATTTATCCAAAACTAAAGATAAAAAAAATCCTTTCTTGAAAGCAGACCTGAAAAGCAACATGATTCAACTGGAGCTTTCACACACGTTTCACAGAGGTGAAAACTGATACCTCGTGATGTCAAGAGAGGGGTTAAATAACTTCTCCATAGTCTCAGAGATAATGAATATTGGAAAGAGGGATAAAAAGCCCCTTTCCCCTGACTCTATTGAGCTCCCTTTCCAGTATACCACACTGTCATCTTCCTGAGTCCATATTTACCAATTAGCTAGTGGCTGGTTAATACTTGAGGCAATTAGAAGATCATGGAAGCCATGAGTCAGATGACTGCATTGTTGTCCAGTTCCATTTCTTACATGATTCTTTATATAGAACTGAAGTTGATTTTCCTGGACTGTTTGCACAAATGCCCCTACTTCCATCCTCTAAGGAGATAAAGAACATGTTTCAACCCTTTCTCACATGACAGGATTTCAAATATTTGCAGACAGCTATCAAGCCTTCTCTTAGTATTTGCTTATTGAGGCTAACCACTTCTTCCACATTTTTCCACACTATCCCTTATATAAAATGGCCTCTTCACTTTTTCCTGTCTGGGTCTCCTCTTGACATTCCTCTAGGTTGTCATTCTCCTTTTTAAAATAATCATCACACTTAGAGGATCATACTTCTGTCTTAACAATTCAATTTCGTGAGATAAACATGTATTTGATATCTAAGGCTCTGGGCAAGTCACAGGTGAATGTAGAATACCAATGTACTTACTGTGATTCAGGAACTAGTTTAATCCAAATCACAGCTAGTTATGGTAAATGTTCAGAACTGGCTAAAACACTGCAATAATTAATTTTTTTATTTTCTTGATTTTTAAGTCCTTTAAAATCTTTGGAGTTCAGAAAACAGTTTCAAATACCACCTCTGACAAATCATGACTGTGCAAACATGGATAAGTCAACCTTTTAGTGTTATGAGTAAATCTCTAAGATTAATTAAAAATAATTGAGAACCTATTATGTGCCAGGTACTGTGCTAAATGCTTAACATTTTCTTTACATACATACATACATACATACGTATATACAGATATATACACATGTAGGTGGGCATGTATATATGTTTGTGTGTATAAACACATATATACATACTTCCAGTCAATGAAACATTTGAAGAACCAGAGATGTCTAATTAGTAATTAGACCCTATACAAATTCAAGGCCAATCAATTTTGACAAGAGAGTAAACGTATAAATCGGTCATAATAATGAAAAACATTTAAAACGTACTTTGCCACCCAACATTCCAGCTACCATGTTTTTTGTTGTTTTAAGTCATTTTTCAGGCTTATTTGTGGAACCACAGAGGAAACAGAGAGAGAGAAGTAGAAGACTTCTTTGGTCAGCCACCGTATACCCTTCTCTACTTTTATAAAAATTCATTATAATATATTTAAAACTCCAAAAACTCTTGGACATCATGAAAAAAAACCCTTCATTTTATAAAAGATGAAAACTGAGGCTAGATGGAAGTGATTTGCCCAGTTCACAGTTCATAGTTGGCAAATTTGATATTCAAACCCAAGATCTACACACACATACATACATACATACACATATACACAAATATATACTTATATATGCATATGGATATGAGACAGATGACAGACAGACAGAGAGACAGATGATAGATAAATAGAGAGAGAGAGAGACAGAGAGAGAGAGAGAGAGAAAGAAAGAGAGAGAGACAGACAGACAGACAGACAGACAGACATAACCTACTAAGTGCATAGTCCCCTCATTTGATTATCACAACACATGCAGGAGGTAGGTGCTGTTATTATTGCTATTTCACTAAAGCAAAAAGAGATTCAGTGACTTGCCCAGGATCACAAAGGTAGTAACTGTCTGATACTGGATTTGAATTTAGCTCTTACTGGCTCCAGGGCCAGCACTCTATTCACTGCTGTACCTACTAATAATACAAATTCAAGACCAATCAGCTTTGACAAGAGGGTAAACATACAAATTGGTCATAATAATGAACAACACTTAGAAAGTACTTTGCCTCCCAACACTCCCACTACTATGTTTGGTTTTTTTGTGGTGGTTGCTTACTCATTTTTCAGTCACATCTAACTCTTTGTGATCATATTTAGGATTTCCTTAGGAAAGATACTGGATAGGAGCTGTCATTTCCTTCTCCAGCTTATTTTACAGATAAGAAAACTGAGGCTAACAAGTTTAGGTGACTAACCCAGCGTCACGCAGTTTCCGAGGCCAGATTTGAATTCAGGAAATTGAATCTTTCTGATTCTAGGTCTGCAATCTATAAATCACACCACTTAAGGAGCCCTCCTACGATAGTAGATAATACTAATATTTTGATACTAATTTTAAAAATGAGAAAAACAAATGCAGGAAAGTAAGGCAAAGCTCAGGATCACGAATCTAAAGGTATCATGATATCAGAAATATGACCAGAATCCCAGCCTTCCGACTGAATCACTGGTCTCCTTCCTGAGACAATGGGTGATCTCAATGGATTATAGAGTCCCCATTCAAAATGTCAATATATACAAGGCTGAAGTGGCAAAAGTTGTGGAGGATCCATTCCTCATTAAAGGGTATATCCATACATTAATTACAAAGGGGGTTTTGGACAACAAGGTATCTTGAATATTACACAGTGCATGGAGTCTAGCTTGAATTTAATAAATGTTCATTGATTGGTTGGTTTCAAGTCATATAGGGGCAAATTGTTCTTTGATATAAGGAAAATTTGCCAAAAATTAGAGCTATCCAAAGAGAAATGGACAGCCTTGGGAGGTAGTAAGCTTTCTCCTTTGCTTCAGGAAAAGATTGAACGGCCATTTCTCAGATATATATTATAGAGAGGATGCTTTTGTTAGATACTGTACTATATGGGATCTGAAGTAATTTCTAGTACTGAGAATATATGATTATATGATACGGCAGAATTGTTTTCTCTCAAGGTCTTTGAAGTGGGAAAAGGGAAATGGAGATTAACAAACATGTGTTGAATCTTGGAAAAGAGTATACTCACCTCTCATTGGACAAAGAGATAATGAAAGTAAATATTAGGGAGGTCGCTGATTACCCAAAGACACGTATTTTTAGGAAGTATCAGAATAGGACTTCAATTCAAATAACTTATACAGTGCTTTTTCCATTTTATCATACATGTAATCTGCATTATGAAAAAAAGTGAAAACTAATTTTATGTCATTGGAAGAGGCAAAAATGAAGACAAGGGCCAATTGAGTTCTTACGGATATTAGCTAATAAATAATCTGCAGTTTTAACTGTTATATACATACAAAGTTATAGTAAAGATCCAAATGATCCCTCCTTGCATTTCTGGATATTTTAGAAGCAAAATGCTGTTCAACCATTTTGGACCTCAGTCCCTTCCTGTATAAAATGAGCTGTTGCACTAAATGAACACTAACATTGTTTCCAGCTCTGAAAACCCAGGACCCTTGTGATTTTTACCTTCATTGGCTACTTCTACTTATCCTCATCCTCCAATTGCATTGATGAGACTACACTAAGACAATTATATTTTTATGTCTGAAAATAATATATATGTATTTTTGGAATATAAGACAAATTCACATTATTCTGGAATTACACCAGAGGGAATGGATATTGCTGTTGTAGAAGTGATGGATCATCAGCATTCAGAATTAGCAGTCACACTTCATAAATGATGGCACAGCACTCTGCCAGTGTAGTTCACGTGGATGAGAAATCCAGTGACATCAGCCACATTTTTCTTGGCCCAGAGGCATGGTTGGTGCAAAGGAAGGAAGGAGATGTTTGTCACACAAGGAAATTGTGAGAGCTATTTTAAGTTATTAATTAAAAAGGGTACTTGGCCTTCTAACACCCAAGCCAGACATCTGCTGCAAAGTCAGAACACTAGGGAATCTTGAACCACAAGACCCTGAAAAATGGTGCAGGTGATGGATATTTGATCAGGCCTTACTCATAAATCCGTGTCCCCAAGGTCATAGTGGCAAGAACCCTCAGCTTAGAATTAAGAGACATGAATTCTAGGCTCAGCTCTGCCAAAGAATTGTTTTTCACCTGAAATAAGTCACTTCTTTCAGTGCCTGATTACTCATCAATGAAAAAGAGGTGATTTTATTAACCTTTTCTATTCCTAAGAAGGGGAGGAAATATGGAAGGATTTAAGGAAGAAGGTAAGAAATAATGTTACAAATGGGTTCTTTTCAAGGACATTACATTCTCCTAGAGTATTTCATATTTTCATGGGCACTGCAAAAGAAATAGCATATATCTAAGTCTCTGATTCTAAATATAAATTAATTTAAGAGGAAGAGAATGTGAATATAGAATTGGTTGGCCTTTGAGTAATTATTGATTTATTGAACACCAAAATGATGTAGGAATCAAGGTAAAATGACTAACTCAGACCCACCCGAAAAGAAATGAAAGAAAATAATTTGATACCCACCTTATTGACTAAACCAAAACCAGGGCTTTCTAAGTGGAACTGTTTAATTTTCAGGGCTTTCAAAAAGAGCATGTTGTAGAGGCTGCCATGACTATGCTAATTTAGATTGTAAGATGTTGTCCCTTGTCAACAGTAGGATAAGGGGATGGAAATTATGGTGACATTTATTCAATACTTCCACCTGTGAGTTGCCTCTTGGAGCCAATGGACAAGCAGACAGTATAGTCCTAAAGTAGGCTGCATTCTTCTGCTAGATAATGTTGGATGTTGGGTCACATTTAAATGAAGTAAATACACACACATTTATGTATATATGCATACATGCATGCATGTGTGTATTCAGGATTTTGGGCACTTAAGTCAAGTAGCATAAAACTTGACTTCATTTAGTGAAGAGTACTGATAATAATGAAAACAAGTGTAGAAGACACCAAGGGAGGACGGCCACTCTAGCTGGACACCTGGGAGATTGCTTTTTCAACAAAGCTCTCTTGCCAACTAGATGCTATTTTTTTTAATTTCCTAAGCAGCTAAAAAGTAGCAAAGTGCCATTAGTACCCTCTAAAATCTTTACCCTGAATCAAAATTCTAGTAACTCTCACCTTGGTTGTGAATCTGTTTTTTGAGCAATTAGGATAAACTAAGAGTCTAATACAATACTCTTTCCAGGCAGGGTGATATACAACTGTAATATCTGCCATTGGGGAAGGTGAGACTGGTGGATTACTTAAACTTTGGAGTTCTGAGCTTCCATAGCATTAAAGTCATTTGGTTGTCTTCTTTAAGTCTAGCAAATAATATGGCAAGCCTCAACAAATGGAGAGCCACCAAGCTACCTAAGGAGGGAAGAATTTTTTGTTGTTCAATCATACCTGATTCTTTTTTACTCAGTTTTGGGGTTTTCTTTGCAAAGATACTGGAGTACTTTACCATTTTTTTTCTATAGCTCAGAGGAACTGCGGCAATCAGAGTTGTGACTTGCCCACGGTGATACAAGCAATAAGTGTCTGAGAATGGATTTTATAAAGCTCATGAAGGTGTCTTCCTTATTCTAAGTTCAGTGCTCAATCCACTGCACCATCTAGCTACTGTAAGTTGTTAACAGAGCAAGTTAAACCTCTGTGTTGATCTATAACGCATAATAGTCTGTGAGTGGCTGCTACACTTAAAAGTGAGGTGAGAAAGACCTAGTTTCAAAAAAAAAACAAAAAAAAGCTAACAGCCACTTGATGCCTCTGCTGTCTAATAAAGGCCTTTTCTTTAACACAAGGGTTCTGTAGGAAGTTAAAATGAAGAAAAAGATTTTAAAATCTACCTGTGTGTTTAGACAGTGTCATATAATGAAAAAGGTAATGACTAAGATACTTGAATTCAAATCTTAATCCTGGATTCAAATCTCAGTCCTGAATTTTAGTGACTATGTGAACATAGGAAAGTCACTTACAATGTTTGATACTGAGTAAAAATGGTGGTAAAATTTATACTGTCTGCTTCACAGATTATTGATAAGAAGTGCTAGACTAATTTTAAAGACCGCTACCAACCATGTGTGTTTCCATTGCCTTCTGGCAGATAGCTTATTCTTAGTTTTTCAGAATCAGTAATTTTGTGGACCTCATTACCCTATCTCTGCAAACAAGAAAACCCCTCTAGAAAAATGTTTCCACCACAAGGATCCATATCAGCTTGCTCCCTATGGTAATAGACTCAATTTGTACATAAATAACCCTCATCAATATTTTTCTAGATAGGACAGTCAACACATGGGTCAAGAGTTATTGATATTTTCCTGAAGTCAAGCCTACATTTGCTTCTTTGTGACTTCAACTATTAGTCTTGATTTAGGCATCTTGAGTTAAACAGAATAAGCAAAATTCAACTTTCCTGGCTGAGCCTTTCAAATACTCAAAGGTAAATATGATGCTCCCCATAAGTCTCCTCTCCTCTGGACTAAATATCCCCATTAATATCAGATAGTTTTCAAGTCAGTTGGATTCAAAGCCTGTCACACTCTTGTCATGCTTCTTTCTGTGCCCTCTAGTCTATCTATGTTCCTCTTAAACTGAGGTTCCCAAAACTGAATTCAATGCTCCAAGTAGGAACTTAACCCTGACAGAATACAGAGGAATCATTAGCACCTTGCTCTTTAATTCTTTGCCTTTCTTAATACAGGTTAAGATTATATAAATATCCAATTCAATTTCCTCAAATACCATCTATCTTAAAATTTAAACCACCCTGAACAGTTTAATTGGACTTCCCCCTCCTTTATATGCTGTGCAGATAATCTGTTCATTTAATTGAACAAACTTCAATAGAGTGCCTGCTTTGTGTATGGATCCTTGTTCCTAGAAATGCAAAGACAAGACATGCTCAAGGAGTTCATATTCTGTTAAGCAATCAGCTTATATGAATAAACCCATGTTGGTCTTCGTATGAAACCAATACCCTAATTATCTGGATCATCTGTTTCTCCAGAAATATTTTCTAGAGGCCTTTCCCACCAGCTACCAGGGTTTTCCCAGGCAAAATTAACAATGTACCTTGTATATATGTATTTTGGTATGTACCAGTTTACATATACATCATTTCCTCCATTAGAATTTAAGTTTCTTGAGGACAGTGACTGCTTTTGTCTTCCTAGTATCTCAAGCACTTAGTATAGTTTTTGACACACAGTACTTACTTAATATATGATTTCAAATTATTTGACTGATTTAGTTCCACTGTCTGGAACCATAGAGAAACTTCTGAGCACTGGAGTTTTCTATATATCGCTAATAAGAAAAGTCTAAAAAACTAGATCACAGAGTTTCTGCCTCCTTGACTCATCCTGGAAATCTATTGAACTTGACCATTTTTGCTAAGACAATTTGCCAGACTTATAATTGGTGTCAGCTATGATCATGGTCCCATGACCTAGAAGAAGTGAACTGAGACCACTGGCATTGACCAGACTGGAGACAAGCATTCTTTCCAATCACTACCAACTAGATCAAGTTACAGACCAGCAGCTTAGGACATAAAAATGTCATGGTTCTTATTATAAGCTGCCTAGCCCTAGGTTTCACCCACACACCCCAGTCATACTGTTCCACTCTATATCAGGGTTTCTGTTTCTCTACATTATTTGCTTTTCTTCCTATTCCCTTTATAATCAGTGGTCACAGTACAATATTTTAGGTTTTTACTGCACTGACTTGCTTAACAAATACTGACCTTATTAAATACCACCCCCTACACACCTAATCCTGGCATTCTATCATTATTATTCCAGCTGACCAAGCAACAAACTTAATAGACACTCATATTTGTTTCTCATGTAGCAATGTCTTACTAATTGCACAATTATTTTATTTTATATTGATAGTGGGGTGTGGGGAGAAGGATAAATGCCTTTCAATTACAGGGTAAAATGAAAATCAAGTCAATTACTACTTGACTTAAATATTCATTTATGAATTAATCAGTACTATCCTCTAACCACATTTCCAATTCTCCTGCTGCTGGAAGCCTAGGTGTAAGCTATGTTAAAGTTCATGGGATTACACACACATACCTCAGAAAAGTTATCTGAGCCAGGTCCTCTGACTCCATTTCCAATTTTCATTCTACTGTGTACCATGCTTATTTGAGACTAGTACCAAAGCAGTCTGACCTGCTGCATTGCTTCACTGGTTATATGGTCATGACATTCTGTCCCTTCCCTACCTGGAAGAATTGGATTTAAGTAGTTGTCCTCAGCTTTTACGATTGACTGTGTCTTCAATAGAATGCAAGATTCTTGGAAACATGCTCTATCTCTGTCTCTCTCTGTCTGTCCCTCTGTTTCCTTCTGTCTCTCTCTATAGTCCTTGTACCTAGTATAATCCTATGTATAGTATATGCTGGCAATTTAATGATGTATACAAAATTGAACTGAATAATGCCAATTAGTTTTTTAATTACTTTTGGAAAGGGCAATTGGTTGGGAACAGGTTTCATTTGTTTGCTTTCTGAGAAAAGATTTAAAGCTCTTCAAAGCCACTGTTGAGCAGTGGTAAGAACCATGGAAAAGTATTCAAGACCAGAGATCAAATTCCAATTCAGATACTTACTAGCTACACAACCTTTGTCAAGTCTCCCCTTTTCTTTACCTTAGTTTGCTCATGTGTAGAGCATTGAGCTTATGGTTGATGAAATCTAAGTTTTCTTTTAGCTCTAGAGGGATGATACTATGAGTAGCAATTGTTTCAGCCTTTGCAAGTGTGTCCCCAGTGCTTGGCACAGAATAGAAACGTAAATGTATTGTCTACACGAGCAGATTCCTGAGAAGACAAGACTAGTTAGACAGTCCTTGGCAACATGAAAATCCTGGGACCCTGAGGAGTGTTGAGTTTCACATGCTGATTTCATGAACATTTACTAAATGCTAACATGTGCCATGAATTGTCATGGCTGCTGAGAATAAAGATCTAATGACAAAAGATTTCCCACCCTCATGGAGTTTGTATTCTATTAGGAGAATGAAATGTATGTAGATAATAAGTAAAAATAAACTGTAATTAAAGTAATATTGAGATTGGGGAAGTCACTACCAGCTGGGTTATAAGGAGCTTTCTGTAGAGAAATTAAGGATTCTACAATTAGTTGAGGAGGAAATGCATTCTAAGAAACAGATTAGCCTATGCAAAAATACAGATACAAGAAACAGGATTGTGTGTTATAAGAAACAACAGTTTGCTGTTATGCTGAGTATGTAAAAGAGAGCAACATGCTACAATCTTGGAAAGGCAGGCAGAAGTCTGATTGTGAGGTCTTCATAGATCAGAGATAACTTTATATTTGATTCTACAGACAAATGGAAGTAGCTGAGATCTATTAAATGGAGGAGTGGAGTGACTCAACATGCCATCACAAGAAGAAAACTGAATCTCTGCCATACTCTTCCTGAAATACTTGGTCTTGATCAAGAAGTTCAGAGATCGATGGTTTAAAGGGACTTCAGAGCTTGAAGAATTTCTCTGGTATAAATAAAACAAAACCAAAACAGCAATGGAAGAAGCTATTAATATCTCCTGCTGAGAAATGCAGAGAATTGCAAGGTGACCAACATATACTATCTGCATGTCTAAACAATAGCAGAAAATACTGAGTAAGACCAACTCTTTGAAATTTTGAGCAGCTATATAGGTCTGAGGATGCCTATCTCAGCATGTCTCAATCAGTCAATGGAACAGTTCCCTCAGAAGTAAGAAAACCTGAGATCGAATTGTGCTTCAGACTTTTACTAATTATATTTCTCTGGAGAAGTCACTTAACCCCCAGTATGTCTTACCTCATCTGTAACAAGGAAAGGAAGAAAACAAGCATTTAAAAAGTGCCTATTGTGTGTCAGAAGACACCGATGCTTCAAACCCCAGACACCAACATAATCTTCATCTTTGTTGCTCAGTTGTTTTCAAATGTTTGTGACCTTATTTAGAGTTTTCTTGGTAAAAATATTAGAGCAGTTTGTATTTCCTTTTTGAGTTCATTTTATAGATGAGAAAACAGAGGCAAAAGGGGTTAATTGACTTGGCCAGGGTCACAGTGCCAGTAAATGTCTGAGAGCAGATTTAAACTTAGGTCTTCTTGACTCTAAGCCCAACAGGCTGGCCAATTCTTAACTCAGTAAGAAAACAGACAAAATTCAGTTTTTTGCGATAGTATTAATCCAAGGCATTTTCACTACTCCTTGAAGACTATTTATGGGCCAAAGATCTTTGGTACATCTCACCTACTCCGTGCAGATGGAGCCACACCGATCAGTGATAAAGACGTGAATCTGAAAGGATGGACTGAACACTTAATAATCAACCAGTGTTGAAGGCATTGATCACTTACTTCAGGTTGAAAGTCCCTCTACAGATAAAATTTCAAGTGCAGAAAAGGTTTTGAATATCATGAGACTCCTCTTGTGTGACAAAGCACCTGCTACTAATTCAATTTCAGCAGATTCATAAGTCAGGAGGTCAATTGCTCCTACAAAAGCTGATGAAAACCTTCCAGATTATGTGGCAAGTGGAAGTTATCCCCAAGTAGATCAAAGAGGTGGGGTCAAATGTTCATATAAAAACTGATGGAAATCTTCCAGGTTATATGGTAAAAAAAAAGAAGTTATCCCCCAGAAGATCAAAGGAGGTTTCTATTGTTCATTTATATAAAGGAAAAGGAAGTAGGATGTCTTTTGACAACCACAGTAGGGTTTCTCTTTTAGTCACTGTTGGCAAGATTATTGCTACAGTTCTCTTTAATTGACTCATCCTTCACCTGGAAGATGGTCATTCACCCCAGAGCCGGTGTGGCTTTAGAAAAAGCTGAAGAACAGTCAGGTTGGTGTTTGTAGCTTCACAATTCCAGGAAAAATGTCAGGAGTCAGAGGTCTGTACACAACATTCATCAATCTAGTCAAGGCTTTTGATACTGTCTATTGCAAGGGCCTATGGAAAATCATGGCAAAATGTTGTTGCCTAGAAAGGTTCATCAGTTTTAGATGCCAGTTTCATGATGGCATACTCATGGGGGTTCTGGGTAATGGATGATGCACTCACACTTTTTCAATCACTAATGGAGTGAAGTAGAGCTAAAGACTTGTTCCCATGTTTTTTAGTACGATGTTTTTTTTATCAATTTTACTATATGTCTTCAAAGAGGATGAAAATGGCATTAAAGTCAGTTACCATGCTGATGTTTAAATATATAACATGGAAAAGATAACAAGATTAAAATGGAGTGAGAGCTGATGCATGTTTGTAGATCATTGTGTTATCAATGCAGCCTATGAAGCTGAGATGCAACATAATATGGATCAATTTTCTGCTGTTTGTGTTAATTTTGGCTTGATAATTAACACCAAGAAAACAGAAGTTCTCTACCGGGCGCCACCATACCATCCATACATGGAACCGTTGGTTACAGCAAATGGAGAAATTTGTAATATGGTGGATAAGTTCACTTCCCTTGAAAGTATGCTTTCCAGGGATGTCCACATAGATGATGAAACTGATGTGCACATTGCCAGAGCTATGTCAGAGTTTGGAAGGTCTGAAAAATAATGTGTGGGAAAGAAGAGGTATTAAATAGCTTACTAAAATAAAGGTCTACAGAGCCATTGTGCTGATATCATTGTTGTCTGACTCTGAAACCTGGACAGTACATCATCACCATGCTAGGTATTGTAAATTGAATTGTTTCCATTTGGGTAATCTTAGAAAGATTCTTAAGATCACCTGGAAAGATAAGGTAGCAGACATTGAGGTCCCTTCTCAAGCTGATTATTAGTCATTAAAACTCTACTGAAAAGGGTGAAGTCCCAAGGGTTTGGCTCTTCAAATGTCAAACACATATTTGCCTAAAAACATTTTTATGGAGAACTCACACAATGCAAACCCTCACACAGAGATTAGAAGAAATAATACAAGGAACTATCAAGGTATCTCTGAATAACTTTGCAGTTTATTGTGGGGCATGCATGATGCTGGCATGGGACAGTCCATCATGGTATGTCTGCATTGAAGAAAGGACTGTGTTCTACAAGTAAAGCAAAACTACAGTAGTTCAAAAGAATCATGAGATGTGCAGATTTAGACATCTCCATTCGAAATGTTTATTTGGATGATTTGTGCCTAATCTTTGATAGAGCTTTCCTAGCTCATTTCCTTAGATCAGCCTCAGTCAGATGCATTTTGTCTTGAGCCCAATATACTGATGCCAGATTGGTCTTCTTAAACCACAAAGCACAAAAAGCCACTGACTAATGCTGCACTCCCTTCCTAGTTCTCTGAATGACTGTTAAATGATAACCATTCTTGTCAAGTATGGGGCTGTTGAGAAAAAGAAATAATTTGGCAAAAGGGAATTGCCACATGAAAGGTCCCCAATACTGTTGAAGTCATAGGTACCACTCCCACCAAAAGAGAACCCTTTTGATTACTTTCACTCCAGGGCTCCATCAGAATTATTTCCAGTCATTTTTATTGTCTATTCCGCATGATTATGGTTTATAAGTGCACTTCATTGTTCAAGCTTTTTTTTTTTAATTTTGCATTCTATCAAAGTTACTTTCCACTTTTTCCCATTGCACTGTTATCTTACAGAATTTCATTAAATTAATGTATTAATCCTTATTCAACTATTCTCCTATTTTGAGATATGTAGTCTTTTTTCCTTCTCTTTTTGAAATTATATACAACACTCTTAGGTTCGTGGTTCCTTAGCTTAAAAGGATTTTACAGATCTTTTATTTAAACTCACTGTATAGCTGATAAAACTGCTGAGGAATACCATATTATAGTGGTGGGTCACAGTAGTTGAAAAAGTACTTGATTTTGAATTAGAAAACCAGTGTTCAAATCCTAGCTCTTTTACTTACCTCCTTTGTGACCTTGAGTGAGTTGTTTTAACCATGCTAAACACAAGGCTATAGTCATATCCTGTAATCTTATATCAGATTCCTCATTTGTAAAATAAAAGTTTTGAATTAAATGAATGCTATCATGTGGGATCAAGACCAGCTTCTGAAACATATACTGGCTTTGTGATCCTGGACAGTCACTCAATCTTATAGTGTCATCAGTTAACTCTTTAATACTGTAAAATCTTAAAACAGGTGCAGAGCTACATTGACAGAGGGAATCCCCTACATGAGAGTTCCCTATACCAATGAAAATAGATCTAGTGGGAAAAATAGCATCAATATTAAAGCTGCTGTGAAAATCTTTGAATGATCAGAACACTTGAAAATAGTAGCATCATCCATTCCTCCCACTAAGGGAAAACCGAACTCCTTAAAAAAGCTATTTCTAATATGGCTACCCTAGTGGCATGATTGAGTGAATGAATTTATAAATGATAGAATTGTTGAATGAGCATAATTTCTAAGGAATACAAATTCAAGTCTGAGTGATCACAGTTGCTTATATTTGTGTAATATTTTGTAAATACAAAGTGCTTAAAAATGGTTATCAAAACACAGTCAAGATAGAGAAATAGAGGCAGGAACTCACCTGAACTCTCCTAAATTCTACTCCAAATGATTTTAAAATAATATCTCAATTTGAATTCTGGAGTGATGGAGTAAACAAAAGGTCAAGGTGAAATAGTCTTTAGTGCAAGAAAACATAGGAGGTTGGCAGGAAAGATCTGTCAGGGCCAAAAAGCAATTCAGATCATGCCTCATCAATGCCAGTAGCAAGCCTTGGAGGTGGTTTTAGCAGCAATTTGGGAACTCTCAGTCCACACATGGTAAGGGGTTGAGACAACTGGTCAGAAAGATGTTACAACGGACCCTTTGTTGACTAGGTTGAGGACTCTGTTACATTGTTCAAACACAGGTATGGGCCATAATTGTAGCATTTAAAGGAGCAATAGATTTGTATTCACAGGGGAATAGGGTTGCTGGTCACAGTTCCATGATTGAAAAGTGTTTCTAGCTGCTCACAAGAAATCAAGGTCCTTGTTCTCAGTTTCAAGGCAGAATGGGGAGCTATAGACTGTGGTAGAAGAAGAGCAGGAGCAAGAGTAACAGTTTCAGGGACAAAATGAGGATTAACAGTTATAACTGGAGGGGAATAAAGTCCCTTTCTTGGTAAAGACCAAAGGACAGGCCAGGAGAGCACCTCTTCTTGCATATTACCATGTTGGAAGTCCCAAAAACTTACAGATTCCCAGATCTAACTCTAAAAATAGATACACAAAAAATCCTGAAGTTTAAGACAGTTCATCCTCCACCCTGTAAGCAGAGGCCAATTTTAACATAAAAGGAAAAGTCAATAAAGAAGCTACCATAATGAACAAACAACAGAATCACCAAAGAACCTGGCCATTTAAAGTTACTAAGGTGACAAGGAAGATTGAGAAAAAAACTCAGAAAAAGACAGCAATGTCAAAATATCTACAAGCAAAGCCTCAAAGAAAAGGTATGAATTAGAATTTCAATAAATGTTTCTGGAATACTCAAAAAAGTATTTAGAAAATCAAATAAGAGAGGTAGAGGAAAAATGAGAACAGAAATGAGAGTGATACAAGAAAATTAAGAAAAAAGAGTCAACAGCTTGGTAAAATGTGGTACATAGTGAAGAAAATATTACCTTAAAATTTTACCAAAGGTAAAAGAGGCAAAAAAAAATCCATGGAAGGATTTCTGGGAATCAAGATATCAGAGTAAACATTAAATCACTGTCTCTCACATACTGACCTCTAAAAAATAGTACCCAAGGGAAAATTCTGGAACTGCAAAGTCAGCAGAAATACAAGGAAGAGAAGTGTTTTAGCCTGAGAAACCTGGAAGATCAGCAAGAAAGGTTCATTTTGCATGGGTAAAAGAGGAAGCATTTCAGGACAGGAAGCATCCTGGCAAGCTGACAGCAAGCCCCACTTTAGTAAGCCAGCAGGATACCTTGAGACCAATTAGGGCAGAGGAGGCAAATGCCAGTGCCAGGACCCCTTATGTGCCATGGCATAGCTAGGGGCATTAGCAGAACTAGTTCAGAGGACCATTACCTGTGCTAGCCAAGTCCCTGATAAACTCCAGTGGTCAGACTTCCACATACTTCAGTGTAGCCCAGGGGTAATGTAGAATAACTCCACCTGACCTAGGCACATGCCAGGCACCACTGCTAGGACCCTAGCTCGGCACCAGATAAGATGCCAGACCCTTAAAGCCTCCAGCTGCCAGTACCTGAGGCCCCAGCCCACAAACACAGTTACCAGGTCCCTGGCTTCTACCACAAGCAGTTCTGGACAGTGCCCTCTGTGCTGAAGCAGGAGAGCTTTAGAATTCAGGAAATAGGCAAACAACATGATCAAGAAGCAGAAAAAAACACTGACCATAGACTTTCTAGGGGGAAAGGGAATATCAAAACATAAATTCAGAATATGACAACATTGTCAGTATACCTACATGTGAAACCTCAGAAGGAAATATGAACTGGTCTCAAGTCCAAAAGGCCTTCTTGGAATAGCTCAAGAAGGATTTTAAAATTCAAATACAAGAGGTAGAAGAAAAATTGGGGAAAGAGATGGGAGGCATGCAAGAGGGAGTGAAGAGCTTGGAAAAGGAAAGACAGAAATTGATTGTAGGAAACAATTCTTTGAAAAATACAGTTGGCCAGGAGGCAAAGCCAAGATGGTGGAGTAAAAGCACAGACTTGCTACAGCTCTTCTCCAAAGCCCAGCCAAATATCTATAAAAAATGACTCTAAACAACTTCTGAAGGTGCAGAACCCACATAATGACGGAATGAAACAAATCTCCATCCCAAGACAGCCAGGAAAGTTAACAGGAAGCACTGATCTCACAGTGCTGGGAGCAGAGCACAGTGCAGCATGGGCCACCCTGGCATAGACAAGACCTGAACAGGCCTGGGGGGTGGGGGAGGAGATTGGATCTTGGGAACCTGTGGTGGTTTCCAGACTTTACAACCCAAAATACCAAGGACAAAATGGAAGCTTCATGGAAAAAAACCTGTAGAAACTGTGTGAGAGAGTAGAGTGGTCTGGCCCCAGCTCCAAAGTAGAAGATAGGGCAGAGGAGAGAATTTGAAACTCACAGTTTTAAAAATGAATGTTAAAAAAAAATTTCCATGCAACTGGAAAATAAGATATAAAGGCAATCGGGTATAGAAATCTATCTTGCCCCACAAGAAAAAAGAGGATATGAGAATAAGAGAAGGGAGGGGTGTGTTAGAAGGGAGGACAGATTCGGCAAAGAAGTAATTGGAATGCGTGCTATCTTGGGGAGGGCAGAGAGGAAAAATGGGGAGAAAATCTGGAACTCAAAAATCTTGTGTAAGTGAATATTTTAACCTAAATACACACCCACATAGTGTGTGTGTGTGTGTATGTGTGTGTGTGTGTGTGTGTGTAGTTGGCCAAATGGGAAAAAAATCTACTGACAAGAACACCTCTTTAAAAAGTAGAATTGTCCAAATGGAAAGTGAGGTGCAAAAGCTAACCGAAGGAAACAATTTCTTTTTAAAAAAAGGACAATTGGAATCCAATGACCCTATGAGAGATCAAGAATCAGCCAAACAAAATGAAAAGAGTGAAAATATAGAAGTAAATGTGAAGTATCTCATTGGGAAAAAAGAAAACAACTGACCTGGAAAACAGATTCAGGGGAGTTAATTTAAGAATTATCGATCTACCTGAAACTCATCTGAAAATAACAAAGCAAAACAAAACGAAAAAGACAACAACAACCAAAATCTGAATAGCATTATTCATGAAACTGTCAAGGAAAACAGCCCTGACATCCTATAATTGGAGGGGAAAATATTCATATAAATAATTTACCCATCACATGAAATCACAAAATGAAAATTCCAAGCAATATTGTAGGCAGATTCTAAAATTATGAGGTCAAGGAGACAATACTGCAAACTGGCAGAAAGAAATAATTTAAATGTGATGGAATCATAGTTGGGATTATGCAGGTTCTAGTAGCTTCTGCATTAAAGAATCAGAGGGGCCAGAATATGATATTCTGAAAAGCAAAAAAGCTTGAATTACACAACGACAAAGCAAAATGGAGCGTGCTCTTTCAGGGGAAGAATAAGTCCCCTATGAAATAGGGGGCTCCCAAACATTCCTGATGAAATAAACAAGAGGTGAACAAAAAATTTCATCTTCAAATACAAAACTCAAGAGAAGCATTAAAATGTAAACAGGAAAGGGAAAAAAATATATTAAATAACGTAAAACTATTTACATTCCTAGATGGAAATATGATACTTGTAACTCTTGAGAATTGCATTTTTATTAAAGCATGTAGAAGACGTGTACATAGATAGAGGTTGTAGGTATAAATTAACTTTGATGTGAAGATAAAAATTAATTAAGGGGTGAAAAAATTATTGGATTGGATGAAAAGGAAAAGGAGGAGACAGAAAAAGGTAAATTACATCTCATGAAGTGATGTAAAGACCTATGGAGACCAGCATTGTTTGAACCTTACTCTCATTGGATTTGTCTCAAAGAAGGAATAATATACACATTTGGTTGGTTATATAAATCGATCTTACCCTATAGGAAATAGGAAGGGAAGAGGGGGGGAAAGGGAGGAAGAGGATCAAAGGGAGAGAAAAGAGAGAATAAGTAGTAGGGGAAAGTACCAAGACAAGGGAGGGTGGCTAATAGAAGGGAGGGCAGATTGAGGGAGGTGGTAGAAGCAAAAAAATGGTGAGAGAAAGTGAGGAAGGAGAAAGGAAAGTGCAAACAAGGTGGTGGGGATGAAATAAGATGGAGAGAAAGACACAATTCATAATGGTAACTGTGAATGTGAATGGGATGAACTATTGCATATGATAGAATCAGATAGCAGATTAGATTAAAAACCAGAATACTACAATATATTGTTTACAAGAAAAAAATATTTTAATCAGAGTACACACAGAATAAAGGTAAAAGACTGGAGTAGAAAAAATTATGCTTCAGTAGAAGGAAACAGCAACAACAACAAAGCAGCGATAGCAATCCTGATCTCAGACAAAGGAAAAATAAATGTAGATCTACTTAAAAGAGATGAGGAAGGAAACAGCATCATGCTTAAAGCTTCCATAGAAAATGAAGTCATATCAATATTAACCATATATAAACTAAGTGGCGTAGCATCCAAATTCTTAAAGAAGTGAAGGGAGTTAAAGGAAGAAATAGAAAGTAAAACTATACTAGTGGGGGATTGAGGTTGCCCCTTCTCAGGACTAGATAAATCCAACCCCAAAATAAACAAGAAAGAAGTTAAGTTTAAATTTAGAAACGTTAGATATAGTAGACTTCTGGAGGAAACTGTATCAGGAACACCCCATTTCAGGGGGAAAAAGTGAACAAGCCATCAATGAACTTTTTAATAAAAAATCTCTAGAGTCAGATGGATTTACAAGTACAACTTTAAAGGACAATTAGTTGCAATGATAAATAAATTATTCAGAAAAATTAAGCAAAGGAGTCCTGCCAAATTCTTTTTATGATAAAGATATGGTGTGGGTATCTAAATCAGGAAGAACTACTGGGAAAGATAATTCCAGACTAAATTTTAAATAAAATATTAACAAAGAAATTACAGCAACTTATCATATGAATAATACATTAAGATCAGGTAGGATTTATGCCAGGAATGGAGAGCTGGTTTAATATTGGGAAAACTATCAGCATACTTGTTAGTATCAACGACATAATTAACAGAAATCATATAACTATTTCAATAGGTGTAGAAAAAGTTTTTGGGGAGGAGCCAAGATAGTGGAGTAGAAAGATTCACATATGCTAGCTCCAAACCCACAGCCTATAAAATACCTGTAAAGAAGAACTCCCAACAAATTCAGAAACAGCGGAAGCCACAGAACAACGGAGTGGAGATTTCTGTTACAGAGAGACCAGAAAAACTGACACCAAAGGTCCATCATGCACTAGACCCAGAGCAGAGCTCAGCCCTGCCCTGGCCACGTGGCCCCAAGAGGAGCAAATCCAAGCAGGCTTCAGGGGCAGAATGTCCAGCAGCCGAGCAGTTCCTTCCACCGACAGGTGCTACGTCAGTGAGAGAGCCTGTTTGGTTGGCCAAGAGGGGAGCCGGGTGTCTCCATAACTCAGGCCCCCTTGGGAGGCAGCAGCAGACAGTTGTTCCCAAAGCAGATAGGAGCTCAGATCCATTATTGAAGATCACCACATAAACCCCCTGAGGGAACTGAGCCCTGTGTGGCGGCCCTGCCACCACCTGAGCAGCTGAATTTCATCTCACATTGAATAGCAGCCCTGCCCCCACCTGAGCACCTCAATTTAATCTTACATTGAATAGCAGCCATGTCCCCACTGAAAGCCCTGAGGCTGGGAACCAGCATTTGAATCTCAGACCCCAAGCACTAGCTGGGCAGATCTGGAGGTGAGGTGGGTATGGAAAGGAATCTCAGAAGTCAAGTAACTGACTGGGGAAATGCCCAGAAAAGGGAAAAAAAATATAAGACCATAGAAGGTTACTTTCTTGGTGAACATATATTCGCTCCCTTGCTTTCTGATGAGGATGAACAATGCTTACCATCAGGGCAAGACATAGAAGTCAAGGGTTCTGTATTCCAAACATCCAAAATAGATATTCAATGGGCTCAGGCCATGGAAGAGCTCAAAAAGGATTTTGAAAATCAAGTTGGAGAGCTGGAGGAAAAACTGGGAAGAGAAATGAGAGACATGCAAGAAAAGTATGAAAAACGGGTTAATACCTGCTAAAGGAGACCCAAAAACATGCTGAAGAAAATAACACCTTGAAAAATAGGCTCACTCAATTGGCAAAAGAGGTTCAAAAAGCCAATGAGGAGAAGAATGCTTTCAAAAGCAGAATTAGCCAAATGGAAAAAGAGGTTCAAAAGCTCACTGAAGAAAAGAGTTCTCTCCAAATTAGAATGGAACAGATGGAGGCTAATGACTTTGAGAAAACAAGAAATCATCAAACAAAACCAAAAGAATGAAAAAATGGAAGAGAATTTGAAACATCTCATGGGAAAAACAACTGACCTGGAAAATAGATCCAGGAGAGACAACTTAAAAATTATGGGACCACCTGAAAGCCATGATCAAAAAAAGAGCCTAGACATCATCTTTCAGGAAAGTATCAAGGAAAACTGCCCTGATATTCTAGTACCAGAGACCAAAATAAGTATTGAAGAAATCCATCAATCACCACCTGAAACAGATCCAAAAACAGAAACTCCTAGGAACATTGTGGCCAAATTCCAGAATTCCCAGGTCAAGGAGAAAATATTGCAAGGAGCTAGAAAGAAACAATTCCAGTGTTGTGAAAATACAATCAGAATAACACAAGATCTAGCAGCTTCTACATTAAGGGATCAAAGTGCATGGAATATGATATTCCAGAAGTCAAAGGAACTAGGACTAAAACGAAGAATCACCTATCCAGCAAAAGTGAGTATAATGGATCAGGGGAAAAAATGGTGTTTCAATGAAACAGAGTACTTTCAAGCATTGTTGATGAAAAGACCAGAGCTGAAAAGAAAATTTGACTTTCAAACACAAGAATGAGAAGAAGCATGAAAAGGTAAACAGTAAAGAGAAGTCATAAGGGACTTACTAAAGTTGAACTGTTTACATTCGTACATGGAAAGACAATATTTATCACTCTTGAAAGTTTCAGTATCTGGGTAGTTGGTGGGATTACACAAACACACACACACACATGCGCACGTGCACGCACATAGAGAGTACAGAGTGAATTGAATAGTATGGGATCATATCTTTAAAAAAATGAAGATAAACAGTGACAGAGAAATGTATTGGGAGGAGAGAGGGTGAAATGGAATGGGGCAAATTATCTCTGATAGAAGAGGCAGGCAGGGGACTTTTTAGTGGAGGGAAAAAGAGGAGAGCTGAGAGAAAAACATGAAGTTTACTCTCATCACATTCGACTAAAGGAAGGAATAAAATGCACACTCATTTTAGTATAAAAACACATCTTACAATACAGGAAAGTGGGGGAGAAGGAGATAAGCATGGTGTGGGGATGATGGAAGGGAAGGCAGTGGGAGGAGGGAGCAATTTGAAATCAACACTCAAGGATGGGCAGAATCAAAAGAGGGAATAGAAGCAATGGGGGGCAGGATAAGATGGAGGGAAATATAGTTAGTCTTACACAACATGACTTTTATGGAAGTCATTTGGAAAACTACACAGATATGGCCTATATTGAATTGCCTGCCTTCCCAAAGGGAATGGGTGGGGAGGGAGGCATGGGGAGAAGTTGGACCTCAAAATTATAGGAACAATTGTTGAGTATTTTTCTTGCTACTAGGAAATAAGAAATACAGGTAATGGGGAATAGAAAGTTATCTGGCCCTACAGGACAAAAGAGAAGATGGGGACAAGTGGAGGGAGGGATGATAGAAGAGAGGGAAGATTGGTGATAGGGGAAATTAGAATGCTCAGTGTATTGGGGTGGGAGGAGGGGACAAATAGGGAGAAAATTTGGGACCCAAAATTTTGTGAAAATGAATGTAAAAAGTTAAATAAATTTATTTTAAAAAATGTTTTTGACCCAATACAGCACCCATTCCTATGAAAAACACCAACAAGCATAGGAATAAATGGAGGTTTTCCTTAAAATGACAAGTGGCATGTATTTAAAACAATAAAAAATTTATATATAATGGAGATAAGTTAGAAGCCTTTCCAATAAGATCAAGGATGTAATAAGGATATCCATTAACATCACTGTTATTCTATATTTAACTAGAAATAAGAGAGGAAAAACAAATTGAAGGAATTAGAACAGGCAATGGAGAAACAAAACTATTGCTCTTTATAGAAGATATGATGATACATTTAGAGAATCGTCTAAAAATCTACTTTAAATAATTAACGACTTGATATGGGGGTGGGAGGCACTGTGGAGCCAAGATGGCATAAAAGAAGCAGAGATCAGAGATCTGCTTGAGCTCTCCCTCACACCACTCAAAACACCTGTAGAAATGAAGCTAAGCCCATTCCAGAGCAACAGAAGCCTCAAAATGTGAGGAAATTTCCAGCCCAAGACAATCTGGATGATCAACAAGTAGGGTCTATCATGCCAGGCTAGGAGCAGAGTTCAGTCCAGTGTGGGCCATGCCAGCATAGATGGGCCTGAAGCAGGACTTAGGAGATTGAATCACTGGCAGCTGTGGCAGTTTCCACATTTCTCAACCCACAAACTCCAATAACAGCTTCAAAGGTCATTAGGAAAGGTCTCTCATCTGGATGAGAGAAAAGCAAGGTCTCACCTAAGCCTAGCCCCAGGGTGTCAGCAGTCACTTCTACAATGGTGGCTACTTCTGGAGTGCCCAACCAACAGACACTGGAGTAATTCAGTAGGTGATATGGGTTAGTCCTGGGTAGTGGTCCTGGGGTGAGGAGGACCATTAGCATGGTGGAGCTTCTGGTGGCAGTGCAGAAGAAATTCTTCTCATAGTGCCAAGGAAGAAAAGAGTGCTTGCAGTTGCTCACAGACCAGAGCACAGGCAATGAGAGGAGTAAATACCTCTCCTTTTATCATACCACTTTGGAAAAACTAAATATTTTCAGGTCCTTAGAAATATATCTGAAAGCAGTTGAACAAAAGCCCTGAAAATTGGGGCAGCACACCCTCCACTTAACAAACATCTCAAAAGTCAAGTAATAGACTGAGAAAATGAGCAAACAGCAGAAAAAATAAGACAATAGAATATTAATTTCTTGGTGAAAAGGTGTTTATTTGCATTCTTATTACAAAGGAATATCAAAACATACAACCAGAATAAAAGAGCAAAGTCAAAGCTCCTGCATCTAAAATCTCCAACAAAAAAAAATATGAATTTTCCTCAGACCATGGAAAAGCTGAAAAAAAATTTTGAAATTCAAGTTAGAGTAGAGGAAAAATTGGGAAGAGAAATGAGAGTGATGTAAGAAAATCTTAAGAAATGAGTTAACAGCTTACTAAAGAAGACACTCCCCCAAGTGCTGAAGAAAATAACACCTTTAAAATTAGACTAATCCAAATGACACAATAGGCCCAAAAATTCAATGAGGAAAAGAATGCATCAAAAGCACAATGGGCAAATGGAAAAGTACATCCAAAATCTCCCTAATGAAAAGAGTACTTTAAAATTTAGAATGGATCAAATGGAAGCTTCATTCTATGAGAAATCAAGGAATTATAAAACAAAACCAAAAGAATGAGAAAAAAAGAAGAAAATGTGAAATATTTCATTGTAAAAACAAGAAGACTAGGAAATGGATCCAGTAGAAATCACTGAAAAATTGTTGGAAAGCCATGATCAAAATAACAGCCTAAACATCCTCTTTTGAGAAATTATCAGGGGAAACTGCCCTGACAGTCTAGAACCAGAGGGTAAAATAGAAATGAAAAAAATCCATCTATGACCTCCTGAAACATATTACGAAAGAAAAACTCCAAAGAATATTGTAGCCAAATTCCAGAGTTCCCAGGTGAAGGAGAAAATATTATAAAGTCAGAAAGAAATCATTCAAGTATAGTGGAAACACAATCTGGATAACACCAGATTTAGCAGCTTCTGCACCAAGGGATAGAAAGACTTGGAATATTATATTCCAGAGGTTAAAAGACCTACGATTAAAACAAAAAATAACCTACCCAGAAAAACTGAGTATTATATTTCAGGGGGGAAATGGAATTTCAATGAAATAGAGGACTTCCAAGCATTCTTGCTGAAAATATCATAACTGAATAGAAAATTTGACTTTCAAATAAAAGAATCAAGAAAAACATGAAAATAATTTCTTTTTTGTATGATTGGGGTTTTCTGATATGTTGTGTTTCCAAAGAAAAGCAACTGTGATTAATAATAATTTGTGCAAGTCAGAAACTTCTGTGGGACTACATTTCATGACCTGGAAAAAGAGGATTTTGGACAGGATGACTTACAATATCCCTTAAAGTTATAGATCTAGGATCCAAAGGCCTTGTACTCCTCCTTCATTGCAAAGAAGACCATGCCATCAGAAAAATGATGACATGACTTGCACTTGACTTTGTTTTGAGTGAGGGAGGGCTGTTCAAGGTCACCAGTCTCACTTCTACTCCAGAGCCATCTGAATATAAGGACCAGATATTCATCAGGATGACTGGAGTTGACCCAGGATGCACTTGGAGACCTTGGGACCTTCAGGTCAAGGTTTTTGCAGGTACTCACTTAGGGTGAGGCAAAACCCATTCATTAAATAAGACTGTTTAAGAAGTAGTTAGGGCAAGGCCCCTTAATGAGGCCAAGAAAATGAAGGACATCAGGCTTGGAGGGAAATGGCAACAGTTACTACTGATAATCACTCTAAAGCTAGGAAGGTCCAGAAGAGCACTTACACAGGGTCCCATTGGCATCCCAGCTTCAGAGTGCAGTATGTTTAAGGTTTTGGGAGAGCATCTGGAGGGGAGGGAAGGGGAGAGGAGGAGAAGAGAGGAGCTAGCTAGTATAATCCAGTCAAACGGGCATCTTTTGACCATACAAATTTACCTTCCTTTGAAGAGGAGAAAGAAGGAGAGCAGGAGGCAGACAGCCAATTACCACTCCAGAAGACTGACAATGAATCATGTTTTTCTAACTTTCTAGCAGAGGGTTGATGAACTCATGGTCCTGAATGAGATACAAATTTTAAGACCTAGCCAATATGGCAATTTTTTCTCTTATAATTATGTTTATTTTTAACAAGGGAGAAATTTTTCTTTTTGTTAGAGGAGAGTTTGAGAAGGAAGGAGCTAATAATGATGGTGAATGATGCTAAAACATGCACAGTCACATACACACACACACACACACACCTACACCAGTAGGTCAATGAATAACTTAAAAATCAGAAATTTTTATAAGAGTGCACAAACAAGAAAATATTTGAACTACGGTGCAAAATTTGAATTGGTATTAAAAGCAATATTAAAATATTAAAAATATGATTATAAAATAATTAAAATATTAAAAGAATATTAATATAAATTAATGTAAAGCAGTATTAAAAACAATGAACTGTTCTTAGAGTGAAAAATCTGTATAAAACAGATTTCATAAAGAATCCTGTCATGTTTTTCCTGTGCATATTGACATATTCAGGTATGCTAGTGTTCATTAAGTTCACCATAAAAAGGGGAATTAATTAAATACAAAAAAGCTATAGTTAAGAACTTTAGTAAAGTTGCAGGATATAAAATAAGCTCACATAAATCACTGGCATTTTTATATACTACTAGCAAAGTTCAGCAGAAGGAGACAAAAAGAGAAATTTCGTTTAAAGTAATTATAGAAAAGAAAAAATAAATTGAGTTTACTTGCCAAGACAAACCCAGGAATTACATGACTACAATTACAAAACACATTTCACACTGGTAAAGTCACATCTAACTAATTGGAAAATATCAATTGTTCATAGATAGGTTGTCCAATTTTATCTAAATTCAATCATTCAGTTCCATAAAATAAAATCACCCCCCAAAAGAAACTTTATAGAACGCAACAAAATAAAATAGTAACAAAATTCATGCGGAGGAACGAAAGGCCCAGAACATCAAGGGAATTAATGAAAAGAAGTACAACACAAGGGGGCCTAGCTGTACCGGATCTAAAACTGTATTTTAAAGTGGCAATAATCAAAACCATTTGGTGCTGACTAAGGAGTATAGTGATAGAGATAAGAGAAATAGGCTAGGTACACAAGAGACAGTAGTCAATAACTGGTAATCTACCATTTGACAGAACCCCAAGTTCCAACTTCAGGGAGGAGAACTCATTATTTGACAAAAACTGCTGGGAAAACTGGAAAATAGTATGGCAGAAACTAGGGATAAATCCACTTCTGACATAATTTAGACATAAGCAAATTAGGAGAACAAGGAATAGTTTACCTGTCAGATTGATGGAGAAGGGAAGAATTTATGAGAAAACAAGGGATAGAGAAAATAATGAAATGCAAAATGGATAATTGTGACTACATTAAATTAAAAAGTTTTAAACAAACAAAGCCAGGTAACCCAAGATTAGAAGGGAAGTAAGAAGTTGGGAATCATTTTCTGCTGGCAGTGTCTCTGACAAAGGCTTCATCTCTAAAATATATAGAGAACTAAGTCAAATTTATAAGAATGAAAGTCCTTCCCCAGTTTCTAAATGATCAAAGGATATGAGGTAGATTTCAGATAAGATATCAAAACTAACGATAGTCATATAAAAAAGCTCTGCATATCTACTGGTTAGAGAACTGCCAATTAAAGTAACTCTGAGCTACCTCCTTATACCTACCAGACCGACTGAAATGACAAGCAGGAGAATGTTAAATGGTGCAGAAGATGTGGGAAAATTGAAACACTAACATACTGTTGATAGGGTTGTGAACAGATCCAATCATTCTGCAGAATATCCAGGAACTATGTCCAAAGGGCATCCAATCTGTGCATACCATTTGATCCAGCAGTAACACTACAAAGTCTATATACTAAATAATTCATGAAAAATAGAGAAGGGCCCACATGCAGAAAAATATTTATAGCAGCTTTTTTTGTAGTGGTCAAGAATTAAAAATTGAGGGGATGCCCATCAATTGGAGAATGGCTGGACAAGTTGTGGATTATGAATGTAATGGAATTCTATTGTTTCATAAGAAATAATGAGCAGAAAGATTTCAGAAAATTCTGGAAAGACTTGCATGAACTGATGCTAAGTCAAGTAAGCCGAACTGGGAGAACATTGTACACAGTAACAGTAACATTCTGTGATAACTGACTATGATATACTTAGCTCTTCTCATCAGTGCAATGATCTAAGACAATTCCAAAAGTCTCATGATGGAAAATTCTGTCCCTATCCAGAGAAAAAACTATGGAGTGTGAATGCAGATTGAAACATACTATTTTTTCTCAATCTTTTTTCCCATTTGTTTTGACTCTTTTTTCACAACATGACTAAAGTGGATATATATATTTAATATGATTGTACATGTCTAGCCTTTATCAGACTGCATTCTTTCTTGGGTTGAGGGAGTTGGAGGGGAGAAAAAATTTAGAACTCAAAATTGTATAAAAGTGAATATTGAAAACTAAAAAAGTAATTTTAAAAATTTTCTAAAGAGGAAAATTCCTTTACAGGTAGTATTGGTGAAATGGAATAAATGATACAAAAGCTAGAAGCTTAAAGGACATATTTTTATTACAAATTAGAATTGAGCAAATGAAAGTGAATGACTCCATGAGACATCGCAAAACAATCAAACAAAGCCAAAAGAATGAAAATATAGAAAATCATGTGAAATGAAATATCTAATTTGAAAAATACCTGATCTAGAAAAAAAACAAAGAGAGATAAAATTTAAGAAGTTTTGGGCTACCTGAAAGCCATGAAGAAAAAAGAAGCCTAGACATCATTTTCCAAGAAATTATCAAGGAAAGCAAATGAAAAAGTTTTGAATACTGCAAATAAGTTCACTTACCTTGGCAGTACATGTTCCAGCAATGTACGCATTGATAGTGAGTTTGACACATGCATTGCCAGAGTTAGCTAAGTGTTTAGGAGACTCCAAAGAAAGTGTAGGAGAAAAGACATATTAGATGACCTATCAAACTGAAGGTCTACAGAGCTATTTATTGGACTGACCTCATTTCAGTGTGCCTTTGAAATGTGGGCAGTATACCAGTGCCATGCCAGGAAACTGGATTGCTTCTATTTGAATTGTCCTAGGAAAATTCTGAAGATCACCTGGCCTGATAAGATACCAGACACTAAGGAACTTTCTTGAACTAAACTTCCAAGTATCTCAACTACTCCAGAAAGCATAACTCTTACGGTCCGGCCATGTTGTTCAAATGCCAAACATACACTTGCCAAAAAGGCTATTTTGTGGAGAAGCCACACAGGGAGAGCACTAAAATGCTGGTCACAAAAGGCAATACAAGGACACTCTCAAGGTTTCTTTTAAGAGCTTTGGAATTGATTGTGTGACATGGAAGACACCATCCATCATGGAGTGCCCTCATCAGAGAACGTGCTACACTGTATGGTCAAAGCAGAGTTGAAGCAGCTCAAAAGAAATGCCAGATGTGCAAATCTAAAGAATCCACTACAAATGGTCACATGGGCTACTTGTTCCCTGTGGTTGAGCATTTTAAGCTTGCATTTGTCTGATCAGTCACAGTCAGACACATTATAACTTGACTATTTGGTCCTTTTCAGAAACAAAGGACAACAACCAACCAGCCAAGTTCAATTCATCTCATATCTGGGATCCGGATTCAGTCATTTTTTTCTTTCTGTGTAAACATCTTTGATAAAGGAGCAATCTTCCTTGAATTACCAACTTTAGGTTTTTAGTATGCTCACATTGACTTGGAAGTTGCCTGGATATGCTTTTATCTGTTGTTTTCCTTTCTTTTCTTTCCTAAACCATGACTAGAACAATAAGTTGACATCTTCCCTTGATCCTTAGTGCATCTAAAAAAACAGTTTTCTGGTGGTAATGGGATACCCTGTAAGCGTTCCCACCAAGGAAGTTTCAGAATATTTGTTCCCCATGTTCCAGAAAGAAAAGGCATACAAGATGGCTCTGAGTAGGACGAAGGAAAAGCTAGACCCTGTGAATTTGTGACAGATTAAATTCATATCCCCCAGTCCCACTAATGAATCCCCAACTTAACTTTACACTCTGGCAATTACCCACATGCTTGAGGATGTCAAGTGGAATTTAGGATTAGGGAAACTTGAGTGAAGAACATTACCACCAGTTGATTGATTTATATCTGAGTGACTCAGGTAGAGGAGAAGGAAGCAAGGAACAACTGTATTTAGCCCACAATTCCCATGCCCCTCTCACATCTCTGTCTATTTGTCTATGTGTGTATATGTGTATGTCTATATGCATGCAATATACATCTATCTATATCTCGGTCCTTTTCTGGCTTTCGTTTTCAAGGCATAATCCTTGACAGGTGGCTTTAGAAAATGCATGACTCTTAGCACAGGATAAGAGACCAAAGCCTAGTAAAGTAGTCAACAGATATTTATTAAGTGTATATAGCAGATACTTCTATAAGCCATACAAAAGAAAGATAATAACACAGTCTCTTCTCTCAAAGGCTCCTTTTTCATTTTGATTTAATTATGGTCAATAAGTATTTATCAAAAAAGGAAGAAAATAAAATAAAAAGAAACTGAGTACAGCTTACACTTCCTGACTCTTACCATATGTGTAATTTGGGTAATTCTTTCAACTTCTCTGGAAATATTTCCTCATCGTAATAAATAAAATAATGCATTAAGCCCTTAGTATGCGCAATGTTCTAAGTATCAAGGTAGATAATTTAGAATATTAATAACAAAAAATAATCCATAGTCTCCAAGAGCTCACAAAGCAATAAAGATAAAATTATAATTACGTATAGTTTTCATATTTTATATATTTCATATAAAAATTTAATATATAGTATTTTATATAAAATGGGAGAGAAAAAGAGAGAGAGAGAGAGAGAGAGAGAGAAAGATTTTCAGGTACACAGTTTATAGGAAGTCCCAGTGTTAGTTAGGGCATCATAGCAAAGTAGATGAGATTCATCTTCTTTATGTAATTTCCATTAATCAAATCCTATCAGTTTTTGCTTACTGATCTACTTGATAATCCTAAGGATTTTGGTGATGAGAATTCCCTTCTCTAGTTCTTTAGTAGCTATGGCTGCAGAGGGAGTAGAAGTAACACATGAGATACTCTTACCTCTTTCATGAGATTCCACTATTTTGAGTGAATTGAGTGCCTAAATCTCAAATAAAACATCTAAAGTGAGAGGGTCAACTTTCTCATCTGCCTGCTCAAACAGAAGCTGTGTGATTGATTACTGTCTTCCTTTGTAAAAGAGACATGATAACAATACCCATGAGTCTCTTGCTGCAGTCACTGAAACTGGCCAAAGTTGATAGAGAGTCTCGGAAACAACAAAAATGCTAATCTAATGAATGGATTTCTTATGTTTTGAAGGTTGTTCACAACAAACTGCAGGAAATATCTTGAGCGTAGATTTCCTGGGTAATAAGAAAAGATGGTACTATACATCCTCAGACTTAAGGAGAATACCAAAGGTCACCTTATCCCATTTTTTTCTGTTGTAGTTTGCCATATCAATGCATCACAGAAATTCCAGGTATTTTTCTGTAAAAGGGAAAAGCAAACCTACTATGTGTGTGTTTGTCCTTCATTGCCAAAGAAGAACAAGCCATCAGAGAAATAATGAAATGACTTGTACTTGACTTGGTTTTCTTGAGTGAGGGTGGGCTATGCAGGTCACCAGCCTCACTTCTCCTCCAGAGCCATCTAAATCCAGTGTATTTATTAGCATGACTGGAGATGGCCCAGGATGAGGCAATTGGGGTTAAGTGACTTGCCCAAGGTCACACAGCTAGTGAGTGTCAGATGTCTGAGGTGAGATTTGAACTCAGGTCCTCCTGACTTCTGCACTGGTGCTCTATCCACTGCACCACCTAGCTGCCCCAAACCTACTGTGTAAAATGCTTCTGAAATGAACCCTGACTTCAATATCATCATTATTTTCATGACACTAACATAGTTTACTTTCTCTCACATATTTTGCCTTGAAAATTTTTACTGTAGCACACAGTTGATAAAATCATCCTTACAACTGCAGCAATATCCATAAGCTATGCACAGACTAATCTTCTATGCATATGGCAGCATCCTTAATAAGTTCCCCTTGAGATGCGCCCCAAGGAAGTTAGTGATTATTTGATATAACATATTATGTTGAGCTAGCATGATATGATTGAAAACAAATAAAATAAAAAACAATGTATTTGGAAAAAACGTATGTTGTTCAGTCATTTTCAGTCATGTCCAACTCTTTGTGACCCCTTTTGGGGTTTTCCTGGCAAAGATATTGGAGGAAACTGAAAGAAACAAGGTTAAGTGACTTTGTCAGGGTCACACAGATAGTAAGTGGCTGAAGCATACTTGAACACAGGAAGATGTGTCTTACTGACTCCAGGCCTGGGACTCTATACATTGTACCAGCTAGCTGCCTTTGAATAAGGACGCCAAGAATCAAATTCGATCTCTGCCACTTACTTCTCTCATGACCTTGGGAAATGCATATTCTCTCTCTATGATTCAGTATATCCATCAGTAAAATGAAGAGTTTAAACTAGTTTATCTTAGAATTCACTTCCTACTCTAAATACATTGATCTTATAATGGAGAGAGGGGAGAAAGAGAAAGACAGAGAGATAAAGACAGAAAGAGACAGAGAGAGAAAAAGAAAGCTAGGTAAATAGGAAGGAAGGAAGGAAGGAAGGAAGGAAGGAAGGAAGGAAGGAAGGAAGGAAGGAAGGAAGGAAGGAAGGAAGGAAGGAAGGAAAGAGGCAGAGAAAGAGGGAAGGAGGGATGAAAAAAGGAGTGAGTGTTTCTAGGAAAGAACTGATTTAAAAAAGGAGTGTAAATCCTAAAGGATACCAAACTAGCCAATTTTTATTTCCATGGGATCAATCTCAAAACATATCCAGGAGCAAATAGTGTGAAAAGAAAATTCATACTTTAAGATGCATTCAGTTGTTTGTGTGAATAAACCATGGCATGAACAGGGGAGGGGGGAAAGCTCAGGCTATGAAACATGTGGTCTCATATGGAGAAAAGTCATGGGACACCAGTACAGACACTGGAAAATCATAGACCAGAGAGGAACTCATCAAAGGTGCAGCTGCCAAGGGGAGAAAGTAAACAACTTCATAGCTTATTCTACAAGTACTTAATCTTATTAGCATCATGTTAAGATTATTTGTTTCTATTTGATATCATCATAAATTTGCTTTCAGCTTTCTCTAATGTGGATATCTTACCGAAAAGCATCCCCCAGTTACTAGCCTGTACCTTAAATTTTTTCTATTCAAAATTCCAGTCTATGGATTTCATAGAATTGCACAGAATCTCAGATTAAGCCCTTAATGTTCAAAGGTAAAGATGACACTCCATCCTCAATAAAATTACCACACAATATTCTACCTCTGAAATACCAGAGGATACTAAAAGGACCCTCTGTTCTCAAAGGCAACAACATGTAAGAACAGTACTTCATCGTTTCCAGAGTACTTTCCTTGCAAATATTTAATTCAAGAAATATTTATTAAATATGTGCTATTTCTCAGGCTCTGTTATGCATGCTAAGGATAGAAATACAATGAGATTTGATGATGATGATGATGATGATGACAATATAAAAATAACAACAAGAATAATATGAACAAGAAATGGTAGCCATTTTAGTACTCAGCATTCTATTCAATGAACTTCAGAAAGCAACTCATGGGACAAGTGGCTATGCTGCCATTAATCTTTCAAATTTAAGGGTTTATAGACCATCATGATGAATATTGCTATTTTAATTATTATTATGTGATTACTAGAATAAGAGGGATAGCACTAAAACATTTATGTATACATATATATATACTTTATATTTTATAAACCTCTTTACCATATTTGAAATATTATCATAATTATTTTACAGATGAGGAAACAAGAACTTGCAGATGTCAGATATTTTACCTCAAAATTCATAATTCCTATCGCAGTTAGGACTCAAATTAAAGTTTCTTGACTTGAATCCTAGCACTCCTTCCCTTGGAGCATACTGCCTCAACAATGCCCAATCCACCACTGTGCTCAGAATTATTACCATTCCTAATCTCTTTAGGTTTTGGGCATTTACCCAGAATGATCCAGTTTGAACATATAACACCTGGATTGTGAAATGCATTCCCACAGATAAATTCATCAGCCAAGCGCAGGGGATGTGGCAGACAGAAAATAGAACACTCCAAGACTGACTTTACACGGTAAAATTAGTCATACCTAAACAGTATGATTTAAGCCCTATCAGGAAGTCTCTGCTATTCAAATCTATTCTCTAACTTTTTGGTAACATTTGACATTCCTTCAACCAGAGAGAAATATTTTCTTTCTCTAATAAGACTGCTGTCTAAAACTGGGAATATCCAGTAAAATATATTATTATTTACAGTAACTTAAGAGAGTCCATCTCCTGGTTCCAGACATTATTTTTCTGACTGTCCTCCTTGCCCAGAATATTCTCCTTCCTCTACTCTGCCTACCAACATCCCTGGATTCCTTTAAGTTCCAAGTAAACTAGCAGTTAACATCTCATTATTTACTGACAGCCTTTCCCAACTCCTCTTCATTATATTGCCTTCCTCTTTTAATTAGTTTTTTTTTTATTTTTTTAAGGGACAGCTAGGTGCTGCAGTGGATAGAGCACCAGTGCAGGAGTCAGGGGGAGCTGAGTTCAAATCTCACCTCAGACACCTGACGCTCACTAGCCATGTGACCTTGTGTAAATCACTTAACCCCAATTGCTTCATCCTGCGTCATCTCCAGTCACCCTGATGAATATCTGGTCACCGGATTCAGATGGCTCTGGAGGAGAAGTGAGGCTGGTGACCTGCACAGCCCTCCCTCACTCAAAACAAAGTCAAGTGCAAGTCATGGCATCATTTCTCTGGTGGCATGGTCTTCGACAATGAAGGATGAACACATAGTATTCTATTTTCCTGTAGAGAGCTTTCTTTGTATATATTGGTTTGCACATTTCCTTTCTCATTAGATTATTGTCTTTTCCTTCTTTCTGCATCCCTAGAATTTAGCACAGTGCTTGATGCAGAGTAACTACCTAGTAAATGTTTATTGATTGATTGGTTGATTGAAAGAAATGACCAATGCCAGAGTTTTTCCTGGGAGGAAGTTTTCATGAGGATAAGAGAGATAAGACCTGAGAATATAATGAAGAGAAAGTAAGTACATTAGGAATGGAGTGAGCAAATGGAAAAAGAAGACTTTGGGCTAAAAATCGTATTTCTAAGTGATCTTGAAATGGGTGTGGGAAAAGTAAATTTTGATAATGTGAGGACCCAGGAATTCATTAAAAAGTAAATTGGCCAAATGGAAAAAAATGTACAAAAATTTCCTGAAGAATAAAAAATTAAAAATGGCATTTTGCAAATGGGAAAGGATATATAAAGGCTCATGTAAGAAAATAATTTCTTAAAAATCAGAATTGAGCAAAAGGAAGTTAATGACTTCATGAGAAATCAAGGAACATCAAAAAATAATAGAAGATAATGTGAAATATTTCATTGGAAAAACAATCGACCTGGAAAATAGATGGAGGGGAGATAATTTGAAAATTATTGGACTACTTGAAAACTATGATAAAAAAAGAAAATAGACATCACCATATAGAAATTATCAAGGAACATTGTCCTGATTTTCTAAAACCATAGAGTAAAATATGAATTGAAAGAATCTACCAATCACCTATGAAAGAGATCCCAAAATGGGGGTTGGAGCCAAGAGAGTGGAGTAGAAGGATGGTCCTGCTGTAGCTCGCCTCCCATAGCTCATAAAATACCTGTAAAAATGACTGTGAACAAGTTCTAGAGCAGTAGAAGTCACAAAATGGCAGAAGGAAAGATATTTCCAGCCCAGGACTACCAGAAAGGCCAACAGGAAATGTCTAGCACCAGACTCAGAGCAGAGTACAGACCAGCCTTGGCACCACAGATCAGACAGGATTGGAACAGGCTGCAGGGCATGGAATCATGGGCAGCAGTTTTGGTTCCCAGATTTCTCAACCTACAAATGCCAAATACAGCTTCAAATGTCATTGAGAAAGCTCTTTCACCTGGGTGAGAAGGGAGCAGTGTCTGGTACTAACCCCAGGCCCAAGGCATCAACAGCCACTGCACATAGCATCTACTTTTGGATCCCTTGGCCTAATGACTCTGGGGGAATTGAGCAGATGATCTGGGTCTCAGTCCTGAGTGGTGGCCCTGGGTGAGGAAGATTACCAGTGTGGTAGAACTGGTGGAGGCTCTGGAGAGGGAGTGCCATGCACAGATCTTGGGCAGCAAAGCTTGTAGTTGCTTCCAGACTAGAGCACAGGCTAGGAGAAGAGTAAACTCCTCTCCCTTGATTGTGCCACCTTGGATGAACTGAGAACTTACACGTTTCTAAAGTACACCCTCCAATTGACAAAAGACTCAAAAGTTAAGTAACTGGCTGGAAAAATGCCTAAAAAAGGGAAGAATAAGACTCTAGAAGGTTATGTTCTTCTTGAACAGGTATTTTCTTCTATCCTTTCAAGATGAAGAAAAACAAAACATATCACTGGAGGAAGACATAAAAGTCAAGGCTCCTGCATCCAAAATCTCCAAAAAAAAAATTCAATAGTCTCAGGTCATGAAAGACTTCATACAGAATTTTGAAAATCAAGTAAAAATTGGGAAGAGAAATGAGAGCAACACAAGAAAATCATGAAAAGTGAGTCAACAGTCTGGAAAAGGAGACCCCCAAAAATGCTGAAGAAAATAATACCTTTAAAAATAGATTAACCCAAATGGAAAAAGAGGTTGAAAAAGTCAATGAGGAGAAAAATGCTTTGAAAAGTAGAATTAATCAAATGGAAAAGGAGGATCAAAGGGTCATTGAAGATAGTTCTTTAAAAATTAGAATGGAGTAGTTGGAAGCTAACGACTTTATGGGAAAACAAGAAATCACAAAACAAAACTAAAAGTATAAAAAAAATAGAAGATAATATGAAATATTTCATTGGAAAAACAACTGACCTGGAAAATAGATCCAGTAGAGAAAATTTAAAAATTATGGGGCTATCTGATAGCCATGATGAAAAAAAGAGCCTAGACATCATCTTTCATGAAATTATCGAGGAAAACTGACCTGATATTCTAGAACTAAAGTGTATTGAAAGAATACACCAATCACCTCCTGGAAGAGATCTGAAAAGAAAAAGTCCTACAATATTGTAGTCAGATTCTAGAAATCCCAGGTGACGAAGAAAATATTACAAGTAACTAGAAAAAACCAATTTGAGTATCGTGGAAATGCAATCAGAATAACACAAGATCTAGCACTTTCTCCATAAAGGGAATGAAGGGATAGAAATGTGATATTCCAGAAGTCAAAGGAACTAGGTTTAAAACCAAGAATTATCTACCTAGCAAAACTGAATGTAATGCTTCAGGGGAAAAATAGTCATTCAATGAAATTCAAGAATTCTTGATGAAAAGACCAGAGTTGAATAGAAAATTTGACTTTCAAACACAAGAATCAAGAGAAGCATGAAAATGTAAACAGAAAATAAAAATCATAAGGGACTTACTATAGTTGTACTGTTTGCACTCCTACATGGAATGATAATATTTGTAACTCTAGAAACTTTTCTCTGTATTTTGGTTGTTGGAGGGATTATAGGTAGATAGATAGATAGATAGATAGATAGATAGATAGAGAGAGAGAGAGAGAGAGAGAGAGAGATGATAGATATAGATATGGATAGATAGATAGGTAGGTAGATAGATAGATAGATAGATAGATAGATAGATAGATAGATAGATAGATAGATGATAGATAGGTAGGTAGATAGATAGATAGATAGATAGATGATAGATAGATAGATAGATAGATAGATAGATAGATAGATAGATAGATAGAGTGCACAGGGTGAGTTGAATAGGAAAGGATATCCAAAAAAAATTAAAATTAATGGGTGAGAGAGGAATCTATTGGGAGAAGAAATGAAATGGGGGAAATTGTCTCTCATAAAAGGCAAGAAAAAGCTTTATTCAATGGAGGGGAAAAGGGGGGAGGTGAGAGGGAAAAAGTGAAGCTTAGTCTTATCACATTTGAATTAAGGAGGGAATAACATGCACATTCAATTTGGTATGAAAATCTATCTTACACTACAGGAAAGTAGGATAGAAGGCGATAAGTTGGGTGTGAGGGGAATGATAGAAGGGAGGACAAATGGGAGGAGGGATTAATTAGAAGTAAACACTTTTCAGGAGGGACTAGGTCAAAAGAGAAGAGAATAAATAAGGGACAGAATAGAATGGAGGGAAGTATACTCAGTCTCTCACACCATGACTCTTACAGAAATATTTTGCATAACTACACATGTATAATCTATATTGAATTGTTTGCCTTCTCAGTGGGGATGGCGGGGATGGTGGGAGGGCAAGAAGTTGGAACTCAAAGATTTAGGAACAGATGTTGAGAATTGCTTTTGCATGCAGCTTTGAAATATGAAATACAGGTAATGGGGTATAGAAATCCATCTTGCCCTACAAGAAAAGAGTGAAGATGGGAATGAGGGAAGGGAGTGGTGTGATAGAAGGGAGGGCAGATTGGGGGAAGGGGTAATCAGAATGCACAGTGTCTTGGAGTGAGAGGAGTGGGGTGAGATGGAGAGAAAATTTGGAACTCAAAACCTGTGGAAATGAATGCTGAAAATCAAAAATAAATAAATAAATTTTAAAAAGAGACCGCAAAATGAAAACTCCTAGTAATGTTATAGCCAAATTTCAGAGGTCCTAGGTCAAGGACAAAAAAATCAGGATAACACAAGATTTAGAAGATGCTAGGTTAAAGGATCAGAGGGCTTGGAATAAAATGTCCCAGAGGACAAAGATGCTAGGATTAGAGCCAAGAATCACCTACCTATCAAAACAGAGTATAATCCTTCTGGGGAGAAATTGACATTCAATGAAATAGAGGACTTCTAAGTATTCTTGATGAAAAGACAAGAGCTGAATAGATAATTTGATTTTTGAATACAAGACTCAAGAAAAGTGTAAAAAGGTAAACATGAAAGGGATGTTATAAGAGACTTAATAAGATTTACATTTACATTCCAACATGGGAAGATGATAGTTGCAAGTCATAAGACCTTTCCCATTATTAAGGTAGTTGGATGGAATAAAGTTGAACATTAAGGAACTGATAATGTCTAAAAAAAAAAATAAAGGTGTGAGACAGTAATGTTCTAAGAGAAATGGAAAGGGAGGGATAGAATGGGCCCAATTATCTCACATATGATGAGTCACAAAAAGCCTTTTACAATGAAGGGGAAGATGTAGAAAGTGTGGTGGGAATGAGTGAACTTTACTCTCATCAGAATTGGCTCAAAGAGGGAATAACATACCACAAAATTAAGTATGGAAAGCTATCTTGCCCTGCAGGAAAATAAGAGAGGAAGGGAACAACCTAAGAGACAGGAGTCATACAAAGGAGGGCAGATTGGGGGAGGAGTAATCAAAAGCAAAACACTTTTGAGGAGGTACAAAGTGAAGGGAGAGAGAGAATAGAATAAATGGGAAAAATGAGATTGAGGTAAATACTATATTGACTTGAAAAAAATTGAACAAGTTTCTCTTATAAAGGCAATTCTCAAATACATAGAGAACTGAGTCAAATTCATAAGAATGAGAGCCATTCCTCAACTTATAAATGATCAAAATATATGAACAGTTTTCAGGTGAAGTAGTGAGAATGATGTATAATCATATGAAAGAAAAATGCTCTAACTCCCACTTGATTAGAAAAACGCAAATTGTAAAATGAGTTACTGTCTCATCTCTATTAGGTTGGCTAATAGGATAGAAAAGGAAAATGAAAAATGATGGAGCAAATGTGGGAAAAGTTGGACATTAATGCACTGTTGGTGGAGTTGTGAAATGATTCAACCATTCTGGAGAGCAATTTGGAATTCTGCCCAAAGAGCCGTATAATATCACGCATATCCTTTGACCTAGCAATACTACTACTGGTGTATTGGGGTATCTGTACCCCAAAGAGATTTAAAAACAAAAGGAAATGACATATAGGCAAAAAAATATTTATAGAGCAGTGGTAAAAAATTGAAAATTAAGTGAATGATCATCAACTGGGCAACAAGTGAACAAACAGTGGAATGTGATAATGATGGAATACTATTGTGCTCTAAGAAATGAGGAGCAAGATACTCTCAAGAAAGCCTGGAAAGACCTACATGAGCTAATGCAAAGTGTAATGTACTGTGGACAAAGTAACAGTGATATTGTGTGATGATCAACTGTGAATGACTTAGCTATTCTCAGCAATACATTGATTCAAGACCACTCTGAAGGACTTATGATGAAAATTGCTATTCCCAAAGAAAAAATGATGGAGTCTAAGTAGAGGTTGAAGCATACTTTCATAACTTTATTTTTCTTGAGGGTTGTTGTCTGTTTCCTTTCACAACATGGCTATAATGGATATCTTTTACATAATTAGACATGCATAACCTATTTCAAATTGTTTGCCTTCTTAATGAGGGTATGGGAAAGGGAAGGATGAAAGGAGAGAATTTGTAAATCAGAATTTTAACAATTAATGTTAAAAATATTTTTTTTATGTAACTGGAAGAAAATAAAATTACATCTACACATACGCATATAAATATACATATACATATATATGTGTGTATATATATGTGTATGTATATATATGTGTATGTACATATATATGTATATATATATTTGTATGTATATATATACATATATATATACATATATATATATATATATATATATATATATATATATAATTTAAATACATCAGTCAACAGAGAGAATTTTTGACATCCCTCGGAAGGGGGAATCTATATCACCTCTTTTAAGGGTTTCAGTACCCCTATGTGAAAAAAAAATTTCACCCCATCATAATTCCAGATCTGGTCTCCAGTACCTTCTTAGATCCCCCAAAAGAAGAAAAAAATATCTCTAGATGTGGTACTTCTTATAGAAGCTGTTGGACAACATGAAGCAGACACAGTTCTGCAATTGCTTCTATTTGTCCCCCCAGTTCTACTATGGACTGCTCCTCTAGTTGGACTTCCCAGCGTGTACATATTCCTTATCTTTTCTGAAAAAAAAATTATGTCAAATTCTTTGGCATTATCTATTTACTTTGTAGCTCTGAACCCCCAATCAAAGACCTGAAAAAACCACTTAATGGGATACCTCAGTGTTGTATCTTCTCTCCCTCTACTATGCAGATAATATTCCCTTAATTATCTTCTTATTTCCATTAAGTTCACAGTGTGAAAGGTCTGTAATTACAACTTTTTATAAATATAAAACAAAAATTTAAAATAAAAATAGCAAATAAAAACAAACAGTTTCATGCAAGTTCCAGGCTTCCATAAGTAAATCTGAAGGACAACAGGAGATAGAGGTTTCCCTTCTTTAAATATACAAGCTGAGAAGATTTCTGAGAAGAACTGTCTTAATATTTCTTATGGTCAGTCTTCCCAAGAAGTCTTCCAGATCACTGCTTCTTTTTCTTTTTTGACAGTTGCTTTCATTTACTCTGATACTAAGTTTCATGCAGCTTCCTCTGGCTCCACCTTCTCCATGTCCATGTGCCTTCATGTCTCTTGAGGAGAAGGCTTCCTCTTCCAAGCTTTTTCCATGACTCCATGAACTGACTTTTCAAAAATCACAAGAAATTGTGGCCTGTGATTCATCTTCTGATGGTGTTGCTTCTTTCCTACTTCACTAGAGGGGCTAATTCATACCACATAATCCCACCTCTTTTCTGACACTGATTGTGTAAAAAACACATATCTATTTCCTGTTCTCAATGAACATAATTTTCTTGCACAGACTACTCTCTTGTAATCGTTTTTATCCCTAGTATCCAGCATATCACTTGGCACATAGTAGGCACTTGATAAATGTATGTGAAATGAGTTGAATTTGAATCATTACTTGTAGACAGCTACCCTTTATGCCCCAGTATTAAACTGACCCTCTATGCAATCGTTCACTTAACAATTCAACATACTGTCTCTCATCATTTTCCCCCTACAGCTCAGATCCTAACACAGTTTTCTTCACTTAATAAATATTTGTTTGAAATAATGATTCGCGTCCTGGCCAACAAATTGTTGCATTCTCTTTTTTTTGAGAACAAAGTGTCATATTTCTCTCTGTGTATCTTTCATCCATCACTGCTCTCCCTGGAGTTTTCTTCCCAAGTTTCAAACAAGTCACCCAGGAAAGAGTTTTCAGGAGCCAGCTTGCAAATCTGATATTAAATGACCTGACTTCTTGCCCTGTGTTTCATCCATCATGACCGATGTTGAATCAATGAACACTAGCGAACAGAAAAGCCTATCTGCTTCTCTAATGGAAGAACAAAAACAGTTGGGCATGTGCCATCTGTAAGGAATATCTACACTCTGATATCTGTCATCGAAGGTCAAAAAGCTAATGATATCACTCATCATGACCAGGGGCATTATTAGTTTCTCTGCTTCAATCTATCGGTTTGTTCTTGTGAAGGAGAGAGGCATTTGGATATACTACACAAAACGGAGTAACTCAAGTGTTCCATTTAGTTTCATCTTAAGTTAGCTAGATACTGGGGATGCGAATTCAGAAACCAAATAGCCTGAAATACCAAGGAATTCATATATTCCTGATGGTGTGTGTGTGTGTGTGTGTGTGTGTGTGTGTGTTTGAAAACAAGGTCTTTTGGGTTGTTGGTGGTGGTGTTCACCCTTCATTTTCAAGAAAGATCAATAACAACATTGGTGATGATGTGTTTGAAATAGATGTAAGTGAGGCAGAGTCAAGGGATTTTCAGGGAAGGCTGGTAGCACTGTTGTGAACAATTGCTAAGCCCTTGTAAGGTTGTCCATCCACCTTAGGTGTCCATCTGTTACCAACTCTCACCTGCAGCTCCAAGAAGTTGCACCATGTAGAGCAACCAAGTCTTTGTAAACTGTCTTAGAAGAGAGACTAATCCAGGTTGAGAGTAACCAATAGGTCTTAAATCTGTTGCAGAGTTAAGAGAATAAATATCTTCACCAAATATGTGTAGACTTCCTCTAGTGAAATGGGTGAATGAGAACAATTTGTTCCACTGGACATGCTTTTGGATAATTAAATGCACAAGATATACCAGAAAAATACACAGTAAATTTCTAAGGTCTTGAGTAGAAACTGCAGCCAGGGAAATTAGTAAAGGCTTCTTGTAGGAGGTACTGTTTCAAATAAGAGCCTTGAGGGGAGCCAAAGATTCTAGGAGTCATGGAGAAGAAGAGAGCTTGCCTAGATAAACAAGATTGATCAGTACCAGTAACTTGATTGATGTGTGTGTGTTTGTTTGTGTGTGTGTGTGTGTGTGTTTGTGTGTGTGGATAGTGGGGAAAATGATCCAAGGAAGGAGGCATAACAGTTAGAAGATGTAAGTTACAGATTATAGTAGGAAGTTCACTTCAGGAATAAATGATTCCATTAGTTTTTATATAAATCAAAGGTCAGAGGAGGCAGAGCCAAGATGGCAGAGTAGAAAGACACACATATGCAGGCTCTCCCCACACAGCCCATAAAGTACGTGTAGAGAGAGACTGTCAACAAATTTTGGAGCAGCAGAAGTAGAGAACAACAGAGTGGAGGAGATTTCCAGCCCAGGGTGACCTGAAAGGCCCACGGAAAATGTCTGTTGCCCAGACACAGAGCAGAGCCCAGACCAGCCTTGGCTAGGAGGCGCAGCACAGCTCTTGGAGGAGGACACCTCAGGGGCAGAATCTCCAGTTGTGGAATCCCCAGTTGCAGCAGCAGAGGGTTCACAGATCCCTCAACCCACAGGAGCCAAAGGTCAGTGATGAGGTTTTTTCAGTTGGCTGGGAAGGGAGAAGGGCCTTCATAGCTCAGGCCTCAGGCAGCGGCCACAGAGGTCACATTGGGCAGGCGGCAGCAGCTCCCACCACAGCCCCTACAGCAGCCACATCCATTGATGGATTGTAAAAACCCTGGGGGCACTGAGGAGCTGATAATTACCTCAGCCCTGTGTAGAGGCCCTGAGGGAGTGGATCTTTATCTCATGCTAAATGGGAGTGGAACTGGAAGCCAGGTGGCTATGTAGAGGAAACTGCTAAGATTCTGGGCACAAAAATCTCCCCTGCTCCCAGAACAGTATACACGCTTGATTGTGCCACCTTGGAGGAACAGAAATCTTACAGATTTCCACAGTATACCCTACTCTTAAGAAAGGACCAAAAAATCAACTGGTTGGGAAAATGCCCAAAAAAGGGAAAAAAATAAGACTATAGAAGGTCACTTTCTTGGTGAACAAATATCTTCTCCCATCCTTTCAGAGGAGGAACAACAATGCTTACCATCAGAGAAAGACATAAAATTCAAGGCTTCTGTACCCCAACCATCCAAAATAAACATTCAATGGTCTCAGGCCATGAAAGAGCTCAAAAAAGGATTCTGAAAATCAAGTAAGAGAATTGGAGGACAAACTGGGAAGAGAAATGAGAGAGATGCAAGAAAAGCATGAAAATGGGTCAACACCTTTATAAAGGGGACCCAAAACAATGCTGAAGAAAATAACACCTTAAAACATAGATTAATTCAATTGGCAAAAGAGGTTCAAAAAGTCAATGAGGAGAAGAATGCTTTAAAAAGCAGAATTAGCCAAATGGAAAAGGAGGTTCAAAAGCTCACTGAAGAAAAAAATTCCTTAAAAAACAGAAAGGAACACATAGAGGCTAATGACTTCATGAGAAACCATGAGAAACCAAGAAATCACAAAACAAAACCATTTCTCATCGGAAAAACAACTGACCTCTAATAGATACAGGAGAGACAATTTAAAAATTATGAGACTACCTGAAAGTAATGATCCATAAAGGAACCTAGATATCATCTTTCATGAAATTATCAAGGAAAACTGCCCTGATATTCTAGAAATAAGGGCAAAATAAATATTGAAAGAATCCACTGATCACCTCCTGAAAGAGATCCAAAAAAAGAAATTCCTAGGAACATTGTGGCCAAATTCCAGAGCTCTCAGGTCAAGGAGAAAGTGTTATAAGAAGCTAGAAAGAAACAATTCCAGTATTGTGGAAATACAATCAGGATAGCACAAGATCTAGAAGCTTCTCCATTAAGGGATCAAAGGATGTGGAATATTATATTTCAGAAGTGAAAGGAACTAGGACTAAAGCCAAAAATCACCTACCCAGCAAAACTGAGTATAATACTTCAGGGGAAAAATGGTCTTTGAATGAAATAGAGGACTTTCAAGCATCCTTGATGAAAAGAAAATTTGACTTTCAAACACAAGAATCAAGAGAAGAATGAAAAGGAAACAGCAAAGAGAAATCATAAGAGACTTACTAAAGTTGAACTACTTACATTCCTACATGGAAAGATGATATTTGTAAGTCTTGAAACTTTTTCTCAGTATCTGGGTAGTTGGTGGGATTACACATACACACACACACACAGAAGGAGAAAGAGAGAGAGAAAGACAGACAGACAGACAGAGAGAGAGAGAGAGAGAGAGAGAGAGAGAGAGAGAGAGAGAGAGAGAGCACAGGGTGAATTGAATAGGATGGGATCATATCATTAAAAAAAGTGAAATTGGGGGGAGGAGCCAAGATGGTGTAGTAGAAAGACTCACGTATGCCAGCTCCAAACACACAGTCCATAAATTTTCTGTAAAAAGAACTCCCCACAAATTCTGGAGCAGTGCAAGGCTGGCAGCAATGCAGTGGAGGAGATTTTCGTTCCAGAGAGCCCTGAAAAACCGACCCCAAAGGTCCATCGTGCACCAGACAGTGGAGCCCACTGCTGCCCTGCCCTGGCCACGTGGCCCCAAGAGGAGCAGATCCGAGCAGGCTTCAGGGACGGAATCTCTGGTGGCCACAAAGGTCCCTCCGCCCACAGGCGCTACAGCTCAGTGAGGGAGACTACTGGGTTGGCTGAGAGGGGAGCGGGGTGTCTCCAAGGCTCGGGCCCCCTGGGGAGGCAGTAGCAGAGGCAGCGGCAGAAGCAGTGGCAGAGGCAGCGGCACTCCAGGAGCAGGTAGGATCTCAGATCCATTACTGAAGTTCTCCACATAAACCCCCTGAGGGATCTGAGCCTGGGAGGTGGCCCGGCCCCCACATGAGCACCAGAACTTAATTGAAGTTAAGCTCACATTGAATAGCAGCCCTGCCCACCATTGAAAGCCCCGAGGCTGGGGAGCAGCATTTGAATCTCAGACCCCAAGCACTAGCTGGGCATATCTAGGCAGGGGTGGAGAGAAATCACAGAAGTCAAGTAACTGGCTGGGAAAATGCCCAGAAAAGGGAAGAAAAATGAGACCATAGAAGGCTACTTTCTTGAGGAAAAGATGATGTTTCCTCCTTTCAATTCTGATGAGGAAACACAATGCTTACCATCAGGGAAAGACATAGAAGCCAAGGCCTCTGTACCCCAAACATCCAAAATAGATATCCAATGGGCTCAGGCCATGGAAGAGCTCAAAAAGGATTTTGAAAATCAAGTTGGAGAGGTGGAGGAAAAACTGGGAAGAGAAATGAGAGACATGCAAAAAAAGCATGAAAAACGGGTCAATACCCTGTTAAAGGAGACCCAAAAAATGCTGAAGAAAATAACACCTTGAAAAATAGGCTCACTCAACTGGAAAAAGAGGTTCAAAAAGCCAATGAGGAGAAGAATGCTTTCAAAAGCAAAATTAGCCAAATGGAAAAAGAGGTTCAAAAGCTTACTGAAGATAATAGTTCTCTCAAAATTAGAATGGAACAGATGGAGGCTAATGACTTTATGAGAAACCAAGAAATCACAAAACAAAACCAAAAGAATGAAAAAATGGAAGATTATGTGAAATATCTCATTGGAAAAACAACTGAACTGGAAAATAGACCCAGGAGAGACAATTTAAAAATCATGGGACTACCTGAAAGCCATGATCAAAAAAAGAGCCTAGACATCATCTTTCATGAAATTATCAAGGAAAACTGACCTGATATTCCAGAATCAGAGGGCAAAACAAGTATTGAAGGAATCCATCAATCACCGCCTGAAAGAAATCCAAAAAGAGAAACTCCTAAGAACATTGTGGCCAAATTCCAGAATTCCCAGGTCAAGGAGGAAATATTGCAAGCAGCTAGAAAGAAACAATTCCAGTATTGTGGAAATAAAATCAGGATAACACAAGATCTAGCAGCTTCTGCATTAAGGGCTCGAAGGGCGTGGAATAGGATATTCCAGAAGTCAGAGGAACTAGGACTAAAACCAAGAATCACCTACCCAGCAAAACTGAGTGTAATCCTTCAGGGGAAAAATATGGTCTTTCGATCTTTCAATGAAACAGAGGACTTTCAAGCATTCTTGATGAAAAGACCAGAGCTGAAAAGAAAATTTGAATTTCAAACACAAGAATGAGAAGAAGCATGAAAAACTAAACAGCAAAGAGAAGTCATAAGGGACTTACCAGAGGTGAACCGTTTACATTCCTACATGAAAAGACAATATTTGTAACTCTTAAAACTTTTCAGTATCTGGGTAGGTGGTAGGACCACACACACACACACACACACACACACACACACACACACACATACACACATGCATGCACATACAGAGACAGAGAGCACAGAGTGAATTGAATAGGATGGGACCATATTTTAAAAGAAATTAAGGTAAATGGTGAGAGAGAAATGTAGTGGGAGGAGAGAGGGTGAAATGGAATGGGGTAAATTATATCTCATTCAAGAGGCAAGCAGGAGACTTTTTAGTGGAGGGAAAAAGAGGAGAGCTGAGAAAAAAGAAACATGAAGTTTACCCTCATCACATCGACTAAAGGAAGGAATAAAATGCACACTCGTTTTTGTATGAGAACTTATCTTACAATACAGGAAAGTAGGGGAGAAGGAGATAAGCAGGGTGGGGGGGATGATGGGAGGGAGGGCAACTGGAGGAGGGAGCAATTTGAAGTCAACATTCAGGGAGGGGCAGGATCAAAAGAGAGAATAGAAATAATGGGGGGCAGCATAGGATGGAGGGAAATAGTTAGTCTTACACAACACAACTATTATGGAAATCATTTGCAAAACTACATAGATATGGCCTATATTGAATTGCCTTTCTTCCCAAAGGGAATGGGTGGGGAGGGAGAGATGGGAAGAATTAGGAACTCAAAGTTTTAGGAACAACTGTTTAGTATTGTTCTTGCTACTAGGAAATAAGAAATAGAGTTAATGGGGGATAGAAAGTCATCTAGCCCTACAAGACAAGAGAGAAGATGGGGACAAGAGAAGGGAGGGATGATAGAAGAGAGGACAGATTGGTGATAGGGAAAATTAGAATGCTCGGTGTATTGGAGTGAGGGGAGGAGATAAATGGGGAGAAAATTTGGAACCCAAAATTTTGTGAAAATGAATGTAAAAATTCAAATAGATAAATTTATATTTAAAAAAATTAAATTAAAGGGTGAATGAGAAATATATTGGGAGGAGAAAGGGAGAAATGGAATGGGGCAAGTTATCTCTCATAAAAGAGGCAAATAAATGACTTTTCAGAGGAAGGACAAAGTAGGGAGGTGAGAAAAAACATGAAGCTTACTCATCACATTCAACTAAAGTAAGGAATAAAATGCACAGCTCATTTTGGTATGAAAACCTATCTTACAATACAGGAAAGTGGGAAAGAAGAGGATAAGCAGGGTAGGGGTGATGATGGAAGGGAGGGCAGTTGGAGGAGGGAGTAATTAGTAGTGAACACTCTTGGGGACAGATAGGATCAAAAGAGAGAATAGAAGACAAAATAGACAAAAGACAAGATGGAGATAAGGGAAGGGAGGGATGTTAAAAGGGAAGACAGATTAGTGATAGGGATAATTAGAATGCTTGGTGTTTTGGGGTGGGGAGAGGGGAGAAATGGGGAAAAAATTTGGAATCCAAAATTTTGTGGTAATGAATGTTGAAAACTTAAATAAATAAATTTAAATACAAAAAAAAATAAATCAAAGGTCAGAGTTTGGCGTATTCGCTTAAATTAAAGGGCACTGAAAAGGTCAACAATCTAAATGACTGGGTCAGAGTCGGCAACCAGATAGTTTAGTTGGGTATGCAACAGTCAGTACATCAACAAGCATTTATTCAGCACCTACTCTATTCCAGTCACTCCAAGGATACAAAGTGAAAAAAAAAAGAAAAAGAAAGAAAAAAAACAGTTCCTGCTCTTTAGTATCTCACAGTTTAGGTGAGGAAACAATATTCAATCAATTATGTACAAAAGAGATATATACAAGATAGATAAGAGATTATTAACAGAGGGAAGTTATTAACATTGAGATGGAGCAGGAAATACTTTTTCTACAATGTGAGATTTTAGCTAAAACTTGGAGCAAGTCAGAAGACAACGATTAGGAGAGACAAAATTCCAGGCATAGAGCACAGCCTGGTAATACTCAGAATAGGGAAATGAAATATTTTATTCAAAGATCATCAAGGAAGCCAATTTCAATGGATCACATAGTGCTTGTGAGGAGGAAAATGTTTAAAACTAGAAAAATTAAAGGGGGAAGGTAATAAAGGGTACACAAGTGAGATAAGAGTATAATTTATTGACATCTCGACTCCTTAAATCCAAGTTAAGCAAGAGAGTGGTTAGTGTTTGTTCCTGAGCTCATAAGTACTGAGAGATGAAGGCTTGAAGTTCTAGTCAAACATGAAAAAGTAGGATGGGAATTGAGTTTAAACTGAAAGGATCATCACAACATCTAAAAAAAGATGAGTCTATAAAAGAGAAACATGACTGCTTCTTCTGAAGTAGTGACTGCTCTGGTTTTACAAAATATTCCTGGCATTGGCAAATAAGGCCCAATAGGCATGACTTTCTCTCTAGGATAAGGCAGGATTATATAGTCAGGGGTGGTCATCACAAAAAGGGCATATTTGAATATAATACCATAGAAGCATAGACTATTATAAGCTGATGGAACTTGAAGTAATCAGAGTCAGGAAAAGAATATGACCACAACAATGTAAATAGAAAGAAAAAGCATAAAAATTAAGCATCTATCTATCTATCTTATCTGTCTGTCTACCTATCTATCTATCTTTCTATCTATCTAGATATAGGTGTAGTTAAATATATAGATATATTAATTTAAAACAAGAAGCTTGGCCCCAAAGAAGGGATATGAGAAAGTACTTTCCCTGATCCTTTCCAGAGCCAGTGTCCATCACTGTGTGCCACTGAAAATTGCTTCAATATTTCGGATATGTTTTGTCAATTTCCAATGGTTTTTTTTCCTCATATTCCATGTTTTCTTTAAAAAAAAATACTGTGTTGGGGCAGAGCCAAGATGGCGGAGTAGAAGGACACACGTTTACGAGCTCCAAAACCAAAGCCCATAGAATTAATGTAAAAAGAGACCCCCATAACTTTTGGGTCAATACAAGGTGTGCAGAAACGGAGTGGAAGAGATTTCCGTTCCAGGGAGCCCTGGAGACCCGTACCCAGGGTCCGTTGCGCCCTGGAAAGAGGATCCCACCCCCAGCGCTGCCCTGGCCGCGGCCCCAGAGAAGCTGACTTGAGCAGGCTTCAGACACTGAAGCTCTGGCAGCCGGGGAAAGTCCCTCCGCCCACAGAAGCTACAGGTCAGTGAGAGAGAAGGCCGGGCTGGAGGAGGGGAGCGGAGCGTTTCTGTGACTCAGGACCCCTCGGGAGGAAGCGGCGGCAGCAGAGACGGGGGCAGGAAGCGGTGGAGGCAGAGGCATAGGTGGCGGCTGAGGCGGCAGCGGCCCAGGACTCAGGAATCCCCCAGCAGCAGGCAGGATCTTCATTACAGAAGGTTTCTGCATAAAACCTGACGGAGTTGAGCCTGGGAGACGGCCCTGCCCCCCACCCCACTCTATTACTGAAGGCCTCTGCATAAAGCCCCTGAGGGAACTGAACTTGGGAGGCGGCCCTGCCCCCATCCCAGTGCCAGAACTAAAGCTTGCTGCGAAAAGCCCATTTGAATCTCAGAGGCCAAGCACTACCTGGGCAGATCCAGGCGGGGGTGGAAAGGAATCTCAGAAGTCAAGTAACTGGCTGGGAAAATGCCTAGAAAAGGGAAGAAAAATAAGACTTTAGAGAGTTTTTTCCAACAAATGCAAATGATCACAACATTCGGATCTGATGACGAGGACGTATTCTTGCCATCAGGGAAAGACGTGGAGGGCGGGCCTCAGTACCCCAGACACCCCAGGGGGGTGTCGGGTGGGCTCAGGCCTTGGAAGAGCTTAAAAAGGATTTTGAAAAGCAAGTTAGACAGGTGGAGGAAAGACTGGGAAGAGAAATGACAAAGATGCAAGAAGAGTATGAAAAACAGGTCAATACCTTGGTAAAGGAGACCCAAAAAAATGCTGAGGAAATTAACACCTTGAAAAATAGGCTCACTCAATTGGCAAAAGAGGTTCAAAAAGCCAATGAGGAAAAGAATGCTTTCAAAAGCAGAATGAGCCAAATGGAAAAAGAGGCTCAAAAGCTCACTGAATTTAATAGTTCTCTCAAAATTAGAATGGAACAGATGGAGTCGAATGACTTTACGAGAAACCAAGAAATCACCAAACAAAACCAAAAGAACGAAAAAGTGGAAGAGAATGTGAAATATCTCATGGGAAAAACAACTGACCTGGAAAATAGATCCAGGAGAGACAATTTAAAAATGATGGGACTACCTGAAAGTCATGATCAAAAAAAGAGCCTAGACATCATCTTCCATGAAATTATCAAGGAAAACTGCCCTGACATTCTAGAACCAGAGGGCAAAATAAGTATTGAAAGAATCCATCAATCACCACCTGAAAGAGATCCAAAAAGAGAAACTCCTAGGAACATTGTGGCCAAATTCCAGAACTCCCAGCTCAAGGAAAAAATCTTGCAAGCAGCTAGAAAGAAACAATTCCAGTACTGTGGAAATACAATCAGGATAACCCAAGATCTAGCAGCTTCTACATTAAGGGATCGAAGGGCGTGGAATAGGATATTCCAGAAGGCAAAGGAACTAGGACTCAAACCAAGAATCACCTACCCAGCTAAACTGAGTATAATACTTCAAGGGAAAATATGGTCTTTCAATGAAACAGAGGACTTTCAATCATTCTTAATGAAAAGACCAGAGCTGAAAAGAAAATTTGACTTTCAAACACAAGAATGAGAAGAAGCATGAAAAAGGAAAGAGCAAAGAGAAGTCTTAAGGGACTTACCAGAAGTGAACTGTTTACATTCCTACAGGGAAAGACAATATTTCTGACTCCTAAACTTTTCAGTATCTGGGTAGTTGGTGGGACCACACATACACATGTACACGCATGCACCCACATACAGAGACAGAGAGCACAGAATGAACTGAATAGGATGGGACCATACCTTAAAAGAAATTAAGGTAAATGGTGAGAGAGAAATGTAGTGGGTGGAAAGAGGGGGAAATGGAAGGGGGTAACTATATGTCATTTAAGAGGCAAGTAGGAGATTTTTTTAGTGGAGGGAAAAAGAGGATAGCTGAGGAAAAAAAAAAAACAAGAAGTTTACCCTCATCACATTTGACTAAACGAAGGAGTGAAATGCACACTCATTTTGGTATGAAAACCTATCTTACAGTATAAGAAAGGGTGGGAGAAGGAGATATTGCAAGGGGGGGATGATGGAAGGGAGGGCTAAGGGAGGAGGGAGCAATTTGAAGTCAACACTTGGGGAGGGACAGGATCAAAAGACAGAATAGAAACAACGAGGGGCAGGTTAGGAGGGATAGTAATTCAGTTAGTCTTACACAACACGACTATCAGGGAGGTCATTTGCAAAACTACACAGATATGGCCTATATTGAATTGCCTGCCATCCCAAAGGGAATGGGTGGGGAGGGAGGGATGGGGAGAATTTGGAACTCAAAGTTTTAGGAACAACTGTTTAATATTGTTGTTGCAACTAGGAAAGAAGACATACAGTTAATGAGGAATAGAAAGTCATCTGGCCCTACAGGAGAAAAGAGAAGATGGAGACAAGAGAAGGGAGGGATGACAGAAGAGAGGGCAGATTGGAGATAGGGAAAATTAGATTGCTTGGGGTATTGGGGTGGGGGGAGGGGATAAAAGGGGAGAAAATTTGGAATCCCAAAATTTATGAAAATGAATGTAAAAAGTTAATTAAATAAATAAATGAAAAATAGTGTTATATGGAATGACTCCCTGAGAGGTGGGGATATAGATAAAAAACATCTAAATGATGCGAAAGTAAAATATAGTAATAAAAACCTTTTAGATAGATAGATAGGTAGATAGATAGACAGATAGATAGATAGATAAATAGATAGATAGATAGATAGATAGATAGATAGATAGATAGATAGATAGATAGATAGATAGATAGATAGATGAGATAGATGGATAGATGTGGAATTCCTATATTCTACATCTGAGATGACAAGGACCAGAGAACAGTTAAAATAAACCCCACTCGGTAGAAGTGCTATTACTTAAATAAATGTTTAGAACACAAGCTCTCTTAAAAAGACCAAAAAGTATGAGCTAAACAGTGCAGTTTAAATATTTTTATTTCCCTTATGGAATTACCTTTCCTCTGGAATCACAAGATCATTTTTTTCCAAATTTCAGCTTGAGAGAAAAGAAAATAATATTTCTAAAGTGCTTATCACAGTTGCTGGCAAATAGTAAGTATGCTATAAATGCAAATTGCTTATTAGTAGTAGTATTAGCATTATCATTTATTATTATTATTGCTAATATCCATATGCTCCTCATGATGCTTCCTCAAAGATACGATGGAAAAACAATGTATCCATTTAAAACTTACTCAATTCCTTTTGTCTCCCACAGGCCCATGGACCCTGGTAGTGATATCACTCTCCTTGTCCAAAGAGATTGTGTCTTCAATGCCCAGTTCTAATGAAATTGTGATTCTTATCATTTGGTTACTCCATTCCAATAATGCATATTCATATGTTCTTATCCTACACAACTCTGTAAAATGACTTCACATAAATATACTTTTGAAGATACATCGTTGTTTCATGGGAACTTTGCTCTAGATCTCTTGACATCTTGTTAATGACATTACTAAACACATGCTATTCAGTGACTCCTCCCTCTCCCTACATACTTAGCATGTCTTTTTTTTTGCCTTCAATGAAACATTTCTCTGTTGGAATGTCAATGAAGCTCTCCTTGTACCATTCCTCTTAGGTAACATGCTGAAGCCTGATGAAACTCAAAACTAGCCTCTCTTTGACCTTTGGGAGACATGAATCTCCAGTTATCTGATAGTTTGCTATTGCGTGACTAGATCAATAAAGCATAACCAGAAGAATACTCATGTTAAAGAGACAGGTTGTTACTTCAGAGAGGAAGTTGGGTTCATTTAAATAATTTCCAGAAGAAGATTGTGAAATTAAATGAGACAGACAAAAATACAGAGAAAGAGAGACAGGGAGAGACAGAGAAAGAGGCACAATCAGAGATGAGAGATAAACAGTGACAGACAAATAAAGAGACAAAGACTGAGAGAGAGAGGAAGAGTCAGAGAATTGAAGAACAGAAATATATTATTGTTCACTAGGTCTCAGAAGCAACTACAGGAGCTTGAAGGAGAATGTTTTAAGACTAAAAACACAAAAGACCAACACAACATTTTCAGTGAAGAGACATCACATAGAAGCCGATGTTACAAGAAATACCAGTAAACTTAAAGATGGTCTCAATCTTTACATGTGTGCTTGATAGATGAATTTTGAGAAGGTAAAGGAAGTTAGCCACTTATGATGATTCCCTATTTTAACTTGGTTCAGTCTTTCCTCACTAATGCCAACATAATTCTTGAACATGTGACCACATCCTTACATTTTTCCTCCAAGGAAATGCCCTCATAACCACCGCTTTTCTCTATAATAATTAATTTATCCCTGTCTACTGGCTTTTTCTAGGATGAATGGAAGAGTACTTATACCTTCTACACCTCTCAAATACACTTATTTATCCCTAACATTTTCAAATCTATTTTCTTCTAGCCTCCCTTATACCAATAAGTTCCCCCCATAGCCATTGACTTCATTTTCTCTCTTGCCAGTCATTTTTCAACATCTTGAAATCAGGGCTCTTGCATGATTATTTAAATGAAATCATCCTCTCCATACTTATCCATAATGTCCAATTCCTAAATACAATGAACTTTTTTCCTTTCTCCTCTGTGTTAATATTTCTTGACTTCCAGACAATGGGGCTAATTCTATGAGTGAATGTGAAAACTTTAGTTTATGTCCAAAAGGCTCCTGGAGCAGGAAAGATATTTGTTCCATGGGCCCTTCCAGCTGGGATGGTCTAAATCACTCTCAGGAACTATGACTAAATCTATTCCCTTACAAAATGCAGTTATATCAATAGCCTAAGTTCTATGGGCATCAGTGTTGACAAATTACACATCAATCATGATGAGTCATTTTATATGCCAATGTTTACACTGATCAGATTGCTGTAAAAGAACAAATTTTAAGCACTGAGGATCCAATGATACTGGATCCAGTGACAGCAACTTCATTGTGACCTCACATACAACAATTTCCTTGATCTGCCTTTTCATAAGCTAATTCTTGTACCTAGAATGCCCTCCCTCCTCATCTCTGCCTTCAGCTTTCTCTGGCTTCCTTCAATGCTCAATACAAGTTTCACCTTTCACAAAAGATCTTTTATGACCACCGTTCAATCCTTTCCCTTAGGTAAGGTGCTTATTAGCCAAATGATCTTGATATTCATTCCAATTTGAGTGTCTTCATTTTTTCCTGAGTTTGCCTTGTACTACACTAAATGACTCCTTTTTTCTTGTTCCTCATAATCTTCTATTCTTTGAAGATGATTATATATCTTATTAGTCTTTTCTTCACATACCCTTTCCATCCAAATAAGGACTAATCATCCTTATTCCTCTCTTTAGAATTTTTACTAATCAAAGTTTTCCCGCTGCATAGTCACATAATAGACAAACTTAGGCACCCTATCTCAGGGTGTCTCTGTGTCTGTCTGTCTTTGTGCCTCGAAATCTTCTTGTATGGATACCTCCCAGAGTCATTCCATGGGAGAGAGGCAGAATGTAATAGTATAAACTACACCAAACTGGGATAGAAGATATCTAATTTAGTTCAATCTCTGATAATTACTAGTTATGTGACTTTAGCCAAATCATTTACATTTTCTGAGCATTGATTTTCTCCCCCTAAAATACTGATTTAGCTGATATCACTTTGAGTGTACTTATTTAAATTCCTACTCTCATACACAAGTTGAGGACCAGGAACAAAGCTACATTTCCCTCTTGGAGTTTCAAGTTGCCCACAATAGACTGAGATTGTCTTTCTAAAAGTATTGGTTTAAACCTCCACCAGTGTATTTTCACACCAAGATTATCAATTAACAATAAACTTAACGAGTGAAGCCAAGATGGTGGAGCAGAAACAGGGACTTGCTTGAATTCCCCCTCAAATTCCTCAAAATACTTGTAAAAATTACTCTAAATAAATTCTAGAGCAGCAGAAGACACAAAACAACAGACTGAAGCAAGTTTCTAGGCCAAGACAACCTAGAAGATTGACAAGAACAGTGTATCACACACAGTCCAGTGTTGGCTTTCCTGGCACAGACAAGCTGGAGCAGGCCTTAGAGAACTGAATCAGTGGTAGCTGCAGCAATTTCTGGATTTCTCAACCTGCGGAGGCAAAAGACAGCTTCAAAGGTCAGTAGGAAAGGTTTCTCATCTGGGTTGGGGAAGGGTATGGTTAGGGCCCCAACTCCAGCATCAGTCACATGGTGGAGGCAGCCACTACTGCAGTGGTACTTGCTTCTGGAGCTCTTGGTCTACAGAGCCAGAAAAACTGAGTATAATACTTTAGGGGAAAAATGGAATTTGAAGGAAATAGGGAGCTTCCAAGCATTCTTGTTGAAAAAAACCAGAGCTGAATAGGAAATTTGATTTTCAAATACAAGAAGTAGTCTGGAAATGAATCTTGGTGAAGTGGATGAATATTTATAACAAATAAAAATTACCCTGATTTCCAAAAGAAGATGCAAAATAGTTAAGTAACCTTATCTCAGAAATAGTAATTGAATAACCCTTCAATGAACTCCCTAGGAAAAAAAATCTCTAGGGCCTGATGGATTTACAAGCAAATTCTATCAAATATTTAAAATAATTAATTCTTTTACCATATAGACTATTTGGGAAAATTGGCAGAGTCCTACCAAATCTTTTTTATGAAACAAATATGATACTGTTGCTTAAACCTGGAACAGCCAAAACAGAGAAAGAAAATTATAGATCAATTTCTCTCATGAATATAGATGAAAGTATTTTAAATAAATTATTACCAAAAAGATTATAGAAATTTATCATAAGAATAATACATTTTGATAAGGTAGGATTTATACCAGGAATGCAGAGCTAGTTCATTATTAGGAAAACTAATAACATAATTGATCCTATCAACAACAAAACTAACAGAAACCATATGATTATTTCAATAGATGCAGAAAAAGTTTTTAACAAAATACAATGCCCATTACTATTGAAAACACTGCAGAGCATAAGAGTAAATGGAGCTTTCTTTAAAATTATAAGCAACGTCTATCTCAAACCATCAACAAGCATTATACTCAATGGGATCAACTAGATGTATTTCCAATAAGATTGGGGGTAAAACAAGGATGTTGATTTTCACCACTGCAATCAGAGAAGAAAATGAAATTGAAGAAATTAGAATAAGCAAAGAAGAAACCACTTTATTACTCTTCACAGACAATATGATGATATACTTAGAGAATCCTAGAGAATCAAGTTTAAAAAAACTACTTGAAACAACAAACTTATTAAGCAAAATTACAGGATATAAAATAAACCCATATAAATCATCTGCATTTCTGTATCTTCCTAACAAATTCCAACAGCAAGAGAATGAAAAAGAAACCCTGGGTACAGACCCAAGATGGAGTCTTCAAGTAGAAGCAGGGACCTACTACAGCTCTCCACCCAAACTCCTCAAAAGACCTGTAAAAATGACTCTACACAAATTCTAGAGGAGCAGAAGTCATGAGATGACAGACTTAAGCCAGTATCTGGACCAAAATAATCTGGAAGGTTGACAGGAAGTGTCTATCACACTGGACTAGGAGTGGAACCCAGTTTAGTGTGGGCCACACCATCAAGGAAGGAGCTAAAGTAGGTCTTAAGGTACTGAATCGCTGACAGAAGCTATAGTTTCCAGACTTCTCTACCCCAAAATGCCAAAGACAGTTTTGTAGGTCATTGGGAAAGGTTTCTCACCTGGCTGAAAGGGAAACATGGTCCAGCCCCAGCCCTAGCTCCAGTTCCAGAGGGGTAGCAGACACTGCTGAAGTGGAAGCTGCACTCTGGAGCTCTCCACTTAACAAAGATTCAAAAGTCAAGTAACTGACTGGGCAGCAACCTTTAGAACCCTCCAGTTAACAAAGAGCTCAAAAGTCAAATAAATGGCTTGGGAAAATGATCAGGGGGGTGGGGGGAAGAAACAGACTATAGATTGTTACTTTCTTGATGAAGAAATGTTTTTTTTTATGTTTTGTGGGAAAAAGAAGATGAAAACATGCAACCAGAATAGAAGAGCAATGCCAATTCCCTGCATCCAAAGCCTCCAAGAATAATATAAATTGGTCTCAGGCCACAGAAGAGCTCAAAAAGGACTTTGAAAATCAAGTGAGAGAAGTAGAGGAAAAACTGGGAAGAGGAATCAGAATGATACAAGAAAATCAATGAAAAAAATATGAGTCAACAGCTCACTGAAGGAGACCCCAAAAATGCTGAAGAAAAATAATACCTTTTAAAATAGACTAAGCTTAATAACAAAAGAGATCCAGAAAGCCAATGAAGAGAAGAATGTCCTAAGAAGTAGAAACGCCAAATGGAAAAAGATGTTGGAAAACTTGCTGAAGAAAATAATTCCTTACAAATTGCAATCTAGCAGTTGGAAGTTAACGACTTTATGAAAAACCAAGAAATTATAAAACAAAATCAGTAGAAAGAAAAAAGATGGTTATGTGACATATTTCATTGGAAAAACAACTAACTTTGAAAATTGATCCAGGAGAGACAATTTCAAAATAATTGGACTACCTGAAAGCCACAATAAAAAAAAAAGGAGCCTCAACATCATTTTTTCAAGAAATTATCAAGGAAAACAGCCCTGATATTCTAGAACCAGAGGGCAAGATAGAAATGAAAGAGATCCCAAAAGGAAAACTCATAGGAATAGTGTAGCCAAATTCCAGAGTTCTCAGGCCAAGGAGAAAATATTGCAAGCAGCAAGAAAGAAAGAGTTCTTACTGTGGAATTACAATCAGAATAACAGAAGATTTAACAACTTCTACACTAAGTGATTGGAGGGCCTGTAATATGATATTACAGAGGTCAAAGGATCTTGGATTAAAACCAAGAGAAATTCTTTGGCAGGGATGGGGTGTTTGTGGTGGGGGAGGAACTGGAATTTCAATGAAATAGAGGATTTCCAAAATATAAAATTATGTGTTGAGAGGCCTAATCAGATTTCACTTAAGGCAGGAATAACATACACACTCAATTGGATATGGGAATCAATCTTACTGTACCAGAAAGCAGAATAGAAGTGGATAAAATAAGGGGGATAATAGACATGAGGGAAGGGGTAATCAGAAGAAAACACTTTTGTGGAAGGACAGGTCAAAGGACAGAATAGACTATACATGTATAACCTATGTTGTATTTTTTTCTTGTCAATGAGGGTGGGTGAGGAGAGAGGAAGGGAAAGAATATGCAACCCAAAGCTGTAAGAATGAATGTTAAAAATTGTTTCTGCATGCAACTGGTAAATAAGATGTATAGGCAATAGGGTATAAATCTATCCTGTCCTGCAGGAAAATAGAAGTGAAGGGGATGAAAGTAGGAGGGAGGATAAATTGGAGAAAGGGGTAATCCCCCAGAAGTGGGGGAAGGGAAGACATGGGAATAAAATTTGAAATTCAAAATCTTGTGCAAGTGAATGTTGAAAACTTAAGCAAATTTAATAATACAAAATAAGAAAAATAAAACAAAAATAAACTTAATGAAATAGCTTTTTGTATTTTCTGGAAGTAGTATAATAAAAAAAATTTACAAAGCATCCCTCTCTCCCAAACTTTCTTAAAAAAGATTGTGATATCCCTTATAAAAAAAACAGAGAGTTCAGGAAAAAAATGAACTAAAATTAAGCAAGCACTTCTAGAAAGAAGTAAATCAGAACTCCTTGTTTTAGAAATTCTTTTCTCTCATCTGTGTGATCATCTAGAAATTCCTTTTGGGAATCCTTTAGTTTCTCCTTCAGGAGCTCTAATCTTTTATATAAACCTTGAAATTTACATGCAGTCCATCCTTGACTCAGACATCAACATCATTTGATTTGGAGAGGTTGCTAGGGCATCACTTGGAAAATGGGAAGGACAAAATGCTCTGAATTACACAGTTCTGTTCTAATCAAAAGCATTTTCTCCACCGTTGAATTCTGACACCTGGTCAAGATAGAAGTCGAGGCCTCTCCTCCCCCGGTAGAACTTCCTCAGATGTTTTCCCAGAAATCTATATTTGCTTGTTTTTCTGTAATGTATTCTTTCTCAAACTGCTTGATATTTTGTAAGAAACTCTTAGAAGAGCAACGAGTCATTACATATCCAAAAGTGAATTGTGTGCAAGAATCATATACTATTCCAGTTCAAAGGACTTTTTGTAAACACTTTAAAACCTATGATTGACTGGCTGTTATACGTTCTCACATAATGAAGGTATGAAGGCTTTATACTGATAATTGAACTTGACCTAGCTCTATCACATGCTTGTTTTTACCTCAGTTTCTTCATCTGTAAAATGGGGATAATAATAGCACTTACCTCCCCAGAATTTTGTGATTATCAAATTTAATGATATTTATAAAGTTGTTTGTAAATATTAAAGCACAACATGTATGTCAATTATCATTAATAATAAAATTAATTGTTCATTTGGGGATCATGTTAAGGAACTGGGACCATAACTCTGATTCATTAGTTTAGGGAATTCCCCAGTTACTTAACTCAGGTCTATACTTTGTTTATAACTTATAGCAGGCCTGCACAATCTGCAGCCCATGGGCAGCTTACAGCTTACTCTGGCCACTTGGGGCACACCAAAGTATTTCCTCTATATACAGAGGACATTGTTCTCTACATTTTTCATGGGGACCACCCATAATTCTTTGGCCTGTTACAAGCAGCAGATGGGCCACAAGCAACTGTCAGGTCACAATTTGTGAAAACCTGACTTATAGATTCAGATAGCTGTCCAGAACACATTAAATTTATTTGATGTACCCTGGATCACACAATCAGGATGTGTCAGAGGTAGTTTTTGAACCCAGGTTTTACTGGGTTGGAGGCTTAGTCTATACAAATTCATTCAATAAACATTTTTTAAGTACCTACTACGTGCCAGACACTTCGCTAAGCATTAGGGGATACAAAAAGAACTAAAGGACAGTCCTGTCCTCAAGGACTATTGGGGTAGAGAAAACATGCAAATAAACACATAGGAACACATGCTTATAATTTATGTATATATTTCATATGTATGTATATACACACATTCCTCAAACTTATATTTTGTCTATCCATTTTTAAGTTGTGTTCAAGTCTTCATGACCCCTTTTGGCATTTTCTTGGCAAAGACACCATTTCCTTCTCCAGTTCATTTCTACAGATGAGGAAACTGAAGCAAACAGGGTTCAGCGACTTACCCAGTCACAAAGTTAATAAGGGACTGAGGCTGTATTAGAACTCAGGTCTGGCTGACTCCAGGTCTAACTCTCCATCCACTGAAAAACACACATATACACACAAACATGCATAAATACATAGATATACACATGCATATACATACACACATACATATTTGTGTGCGTATGTATATGCATAACATAATCATTTTTCTATTCTTCATACATGAAAATGTTTGTATTTTTTATGTTTTTAAGCTCATATAAGTCAAAATTGTTTTTTGTAGTTTTAAGGAAAAAAGGGCATAAAATGTTTCTGAATCTTGGATTGTGTATATATGTGTGATACACATACACATACATACATACATATGCATTATATATGTATATGTGTGTGTTTGTATTGAGTACGCAGGAAGAACACTGGAATTAAAGGGGTTTAGGGGAAACTTCTTCTGGACAGTGGAATTTTAATTGGGACTTAAAACAAGCCAGAGAGATAAGTAGTTAGTACAGAGACAGCAGAGCTTTCCAGCTGAGGGACATGCAGAGAAATATCTAGAGTTGAAAGGAAGAGTTTCTTTTTTGCAAAATGTCTAGGAGTTCAGTGTCACTGGATCAAAGAATCCATCTTGGGGAGTAATGCTTCCCATCTCTTGCCAATGAGATACTAGTGGTATAGCATCAGTTATGCACTCTTGGACATGACTAATGTGGAAATGTATAATTTTTTTGTAGTTATTTGCTACAATGGATGCCTTCTGCAGTGCTAGGGGAAGGATTCAGAAATTATGAGGATGGAGTCAGAAAGTATTTATAATCCCATAAGAAAAAAAAGAAAGGAAAAGTGATCAACATTTTGTTAGTTTTTAATCCATAGGAGGGAAAAGAATGAAATTCATAACAGGACAAAGATAGGCAGTGTAATGTTGGCATCATTGTATTAAACTTAACGCATAGTATGAAGCAATCCATATAATAGAGAATCAGGGTTTCAAACGTAATCCTCTTTTTCTATTCTATCTACATGGAAATGTTTGTATTTTTTCATTCCTTTGAAGCCTATAATTTTTGAAATGTAGTGTTGTTATTGTTTTAAAGAAAAGATAAAATTCATCTGAATCTTGCATTCTAAAAGAAGCAATATTACCTTCTCTGAATGATTTTTCAAAGTCATGCGAAGGCTCTATAAAAATCCACTAATGTTTTCATGCTCTTTGTACATCACCAAGGTTTATAAACCGGGCCTTCCTCCTCTGACTATAGGTACAATGATATCTGAGTAAGCAGCTAAAGGGGTGAAGCAGACATTAGGTTTCTGGAGAGAGAAACGCTGAAAGAAAGAACATGATTCTTTCATTTCTGACTTTGTAATTTTGTCTAGGGCCGACCCTGTTTCTACCCATAACCCCCCCACCCCCATGAGATTATCAGCTCCTTGAAAGTACGAACTATGCCTCGTGTCTCCTTTGGGACTTTACACACAATCATGCTAGCTATGTCCTCAATAAATGTAGACTGAATAAATAGCAAGAGATCATGGAGACAGAATGAAAAGCCAGAACCTAGAAAGCTAAAAAAGTGAGATTGGAAACAAAAGGTAGGAGCTAGATTTAGAAGAAAGAAAGACCTAGAACATAGCTGAAAACTGATGGGCAAAATGTCAGTAGGAGATAATAACCTAGGAAAGCAGACAGGCATTTGCAAGAACAGAAGTACCAAAGAATAAGGCAAGGTCCAAAGCATTGAAAACATTTTATTGCTTAGGACAGTCAATTAGAAACATTAGCAAGCAATAACAGCTACAACAACAAAAGAAAAAAACAAAAACGGACATTAAAACTGAGATAACAGAAAGGATAAAATCTTTATACATTATTTGTGGGTTTTTTTTTTGTTTTTTTTTTTTTGCCTAATCCCACTCCAATTGACTGCAAACTTCAAGAAATTAGGACATGTGCCTTATTTAAATGTATTTTTTTTTATTAATTGCTAATATCTTCTGATAAAATTGCATGCTGTTTGTTTACTCTCTGTAGAGTCTTGTGCAAGTCACTTAATCTCTGTGATGCTCCATTTCCTCAAACTTAAAATAAGGGGTTTATATTATGGGATGGTCTCTTTAGCTCTTTCCAAATCTGTATCTGTAATATTATTATTCCTGTCACTGGCATGTGGCATGAAGAATTACAAATAATAAGTGATTAATGAATAAATAAAAAGAGGAAGAAGAAAGAGGAAATGAAAAAACTAGAGAATGAAAGAAATAAGGAAGGAAAGAAGGAAAAAAGGGGAAGGAAGGAAGCAAGGAAGGAAGGAAGGAAGGAAGGAAGGAAGGAAGGAAATAGAGATGTGAGCTTGTGGAGCTGGATCCTGCTTGATGTATTCAAACATTATGTATGCAAATATTAATTTAAAACAAAACAGAAGTCCAGGTAAACAAACTAGGTCATGTTCCTTTTCTAAAGAATGAATATCTGATGACAGTACAAATACCAATCCAATTTCCTTTAACTTCCACTCAATTCAAAAGCATTGTCACTATAAACAAATGGTATGGTGGTAGGGTTGTTTGAGACTCTGTATTGGAGTTGATTTCAAATATAGTAGATTAACACATATCTGGCCAACAGAAACACCCCAGTTGCCTGAGTGTATTGAAAAGAAGCTCTGGCTTACCTCCTTGAAAAGAGGGTTTGGCTCAGATATCTGGGGTACACCATAGCAGACAACTGTAAAGTCTTTTGAAGAATATGGTTATTTCATCATTTAAAGCCACATAAAAAAAAGATAAATAGAATGTAACTAGATGTTATCATTAGGGAGGTGACCATAGAGCATTGAAGGCAAGGTTAATTAATAAAACATGAACTCTGGTTAAGTGGGCTGAAGCCGGAAAGTTTCAAATGGTGATATGATGAATGATGTGGAAATAGGTTTAGCAGGATTGCACATATGTAAGCTATATCAGATTTCCATATTGGGGAGGGGAGATGAGAAAAAGGAAGGGAGAAAAATGTTGGAACTCAAAATCTTATAAAATTAATGTTGAAAATTATCTTTGCATGTAATTGGAAAAAAATAATATTTACATAAAACAATTGTGATGTGAGAATAGCTTATAAGTCTATTTTCTGAGTAAAAATCTAACTAAATTCAGAGAGTTTTCTCAACAAGATGGCCACTGGGGAGGAGAGGGTATGATTATCTAACTATGGTGACTTAGACAATCCACTAAATTATAAAGTGCTTGCATTTTTTATCAGTGGAAGAAGACTTGGTTCTTGGTCTTCTGGAGTCACAATTAATTTTTCTTGCTTGTGACAATGCTTCAAATATTTGGATCCATTTTTCCATATCCCTTCTAAAATTCTCTTTTTTTCCAATTAATCAACAATAAGCAGGATTTCTTACATTCCTTCTCTTTGAAAAGCGTTGTGCTAGGTACTTTTTATCCAGGCTAAACAACTCAAGTTGCTTCAACTATCACTACATACTCTTCACCATCTTTGTTGGCTTCCTCTGGGAAGTCTCCAAATTATCAAATACTCTTTTCGAACATCTCCAATCTTATATTTGTGACATTGATTTTTGAACTCAAGTGGAAGATTTTATAATCATGACTATTAAATTCCTCATATTCATCAAAATGTAATATCATTTTCAAATTCTGAGTGTTCTAGCCAATGTGAATTACTGGCTTCTTGTGTTCTACTTTGTTGTTTCAGTGTTAATCCAATATTTGTCACTATGCAGCTATGACAACTTCGGTAGGGACAGCAAAGGGAGAGAGGTGATGGAGATTGATCTTTTATAGTTATGTGAATAGCACTTCTTGAAAACTGAAAGGAGAAATAATTCTAATGTCCATAAAACTGCATCCAAAGAATTAACTAATCCTTCTAATGAAGAGGTGAAGCAATGGAGGGGAGAGTCATGGTTTTGGTGAGTAAATGCTAGGTGATCAAGCTTCCATACCTGTCAACATAAGAGGTTACCTAGCACTAACACTTTCCCTAAAGTTGACATTATTTTTTCAACATAATTTTCTTTAATTAGATGTTTTTTCACACCATTTCTGATTTGGAGGCTGTTATTTTTAACTGTTATTCACAACTCACTAAACAGATGACCTACATAAACCAGTGCTTACTGAGTCTACTCCTGATGGTGGCAGACACTTCCTGAATCAACAGTCTGATGTGTCAAAGAGAAAAGAAAAAAATAGAAATCAACAACTTCAAATGTCATCTCCATTTTACCATATTAAAATTTAGTAATTGCAATTATATGGTGATTTATCCATTATTTTTATCCTGGAATAAAGGGAAAAAATAAAGAAAATGGGGGTGAGTGGGGTGAAAATTTAGCACTGATATAGAAAAAGGCAAGGGAGAATCAACAAAGCTTGATTCCAATGTTTTAACTTTATTTAGTGAAGCAATTTAGACATGTTGTGTCAGTTCCCTAGGCCTTGGTTTCCTCATGTAAGAAAAAGATAAAAATAAGAATCTTGAATTAAGTCATTGCTAGGGTCTTGCTCCCTTTTTTTCTAGAATTTTTTATTGGAAACCATACCTAAAAATATTTGAAAGTCAATACAGAATGCTTCCCTACAAATAGGAATAGAGAAACCAGACTATGTCAAAAAAGAGCAGCCAAGTTATCAAAAAGACTGGAAGTCATTCCAAATCAAGATCAGTGGAGGATCTAGATATGTTTAGCTTAGAGGAAAACGAAAATAAAGGTAATAAATGGCTGATAATCTTTTTTATGATGGATTGATGCTAGCTTTCCTCTCCTTATCAGTGTTTTCTTCCAGTAGTTCTAATAATGACCCATGCCCCTATTCCTAAGAAGAGTGAAAAAGTATACTTTGGGAATTCCGAAAAGTTGTGTGATTTCATGGAAAGAACATTGAGTTTTGAATTATGATTTCTGGGTTGAATTCTTTGCCCAGTTACCTTCTGCTAAGCAACAAAAGACATGAATACAAGATTTTACTTGACTTGAGATACAAGCATACTACTATACTAGAGACTGTACTGAACACTGGGAATAGAAAGAAAGCCAAAGGATAGTCCTTGCCCTCAACAAGCTCCCAGCTTAATGGAGGAGACATGCAAAGAACTATGTGCAAATAAGCTAAAGTCAGGACAAAGTGGAAATACTCAAGAGAGGAAGGGATTATAATTAAGGAAAATCAAGCTTCCTGTAGAAGGTAAAATTTTTACCTGGGACTTGAAGGAAGCCAGAAAAGCCAGGAGGCAGATATTAGGAGGGAGAAAATTCCAGTCAGGTTGGGCAGTCAGTGCCAATGCCAGGAACTGAGGAATTGAGGAATAAACTGAAGTGCAAGATGGGGGTGGGGAGGACTGAGTTGACAGAAGACTGGAAAGCCAGGGAAGAAGGTGAGATTATGCCTTTAAAAGAATATTATCTAGTTTTATGCTCGTGATATTTTTAGAGAATTTCCATTATGGAATGAGTATAAGGGGAGATGGAAAGAAGAATGAAATATGTTCCTTTATTTTAAAATTTGAACTATACAAAAGGAAGAACGTTATCTGTACTTATAAGAAGGGAAGTTACTCTAATGAAGGGATTGTCTTCTTTTATTATGATTTTTCAGCCTTTTATCCCTAGTGCAAGCATGGTACATTGATAAAGGTGACTAGATGACATTTGATGTGTGGGGATTATTGAAGGAAATAACTTTGAACATCATGGGAATGGGAGGGGAATGCAATATAATTTATCATAGTTAATATCCTGCATTCAAATCATAGGGAAACACAGGATAAGCAAGCAAAGAAGCCTCATTGTCTTTTAGTTGAACATTTAATCCTCATTAAGCGCATAGATAAATTCACATTTTTTCTGACCGAGAAAACTAATTTTGTTCTGAACTCCATGACTTCAAAAGGCCACAACAGATGCGTGAAGGCTAATACTGTTCTACCTTTGGGACTTTAGGCAAGCCATTTAAGCCTTCTAATTTTCAATATCATGAAGGGATTGGACTAGGACGGTCATGTTCCCAATATTTTCAAGTACAAAGACTTCTTTGGAATGTTGACAATTTCTATGGTTGTTCCAGATGAATTTCAAATATGCACTGATTGAGAAAATACATAACAGAAACAAATTAGGAGAAACTCAGTGAATACTTGAAGAGAATTTGTATTTTATTAGTCACAGTATCAAAGGTCACATTGCAGTTTCAAAATTCAGCAAAATCCTATTAGGTATCAATGAAGCATCGATAATATAAAATTGTTCATATAAACCCCTCATTACTCACACTTCTTTGTTGGAACTAAAAAAGGTCAAAAGAACAATGCCTGGGGCACATCAATAGATCTACAGGTGTCTAGAAATCTTTCCATCTTCCCCTCATCTCTATGTCTAAGGCTGTAATAATTTGGAAAATGATGGATTAATGACTTTTGTTTCTAACTTCTCTAATTCGAAATTTCCCCATAACCCAGAGAGGAACCATTTGTGGCTATGGGAGGTTTACATTTATAAGAAGCAGCAACATGTAGGGGAATCAGATGTAATGGTAAGGAAATTTAAAGATCTTCCCTGTCCCTTAACAGGCTCATGTGACCTGCTCTGAACTCTAGTCCAGCTCACAGCTTGAGTTATATGAAGCCCGTGGTAGGGGAAGCTTGCCAAATGGGTGAAGCAGGAAGGGAGACTGAGGTGGAGGGGAGAGAGAGAGAGAGAGAGAGAGAGAGAGAGAGAGAGAGAGAGAGAGAGAGAGAGGGAGAAAGAGAGAGAGAGAGAGAGGGAGAGAGAGACAGAGAGAGAGAGACAGAGAGAGACAGAGAGACACAGAGAGAGAGAGAGCAGGCAGAGCAGAGCAAAGCACCTAGCAGGAGTGAGAGAGGGAATGATTTTGCCTAAGGGACTTTGTTTTGTGGGGAGACCTGAGGGAGGGAAGGCTTGGAGATGGCTGTGCTCCCTTTATTGGTAATGTTTACAAACTTCACAGTTTACCATGGTTGAATTGTCTTCTGATATCTGAATAAATATTTTGGCTTCATCTTTGAGGAAGAGAGTTTATATTTTGTAAATTTGCCCTGGAAAAATGCATTCATATCCACAGTGGCTGCTGAGGGTGTCACACTGGCGTTACACCAGGTAGCTAAATTCTACTATAACATGATAGATTTCATGGTGGAGATTAAGGTTCTCTTATCACTACTTGAAACATTTTCTCCCTCTTCCTTGAAAGAAAAAAAGAGCTAAATCTATTCTAGCATTTGTTCTGTGGGGTATAGTTTAGGGAGTTATCCTTTTTTTTAGGTCACTGCCTCCTCTCTTCTGCCTCCTTATCTGGAGATTCGATCAGCTACATTCAATTACTATAATCACTTTTCTTTTAGTCTAGCAATACTATAATGACCCTTAGGATCATCTATAGAATTTGCATCAGATATGGAGAGAGAGAGAGAGAGAGAGAGAGAGAGAGAGACAGAGACAGAGAGAGACAGAGAGAGACAGAGAGAGACAGACAGACAGACAGAGACAGACAGACAGACAGAGAGAGAGAGAGAAAGAGCTCTTCTCTCTCCTTCCTCCCTTCTCATAACTATACTAGCTTGGAGCTCCCAGTTAGGAAATTACTGTGGATAGCCTAGAAACTTGGTTCTGTGCCTTAATTAAATTAGACAATTTCTAACTAACCTTTGGTTTCTTAATATGCACAATCTAGATAGAGTAAATGTCTAAATAAAATAAGGTAGTAGAATATATTACTGTTCCTACTATTGAATGGGAAGGGAAGGGGAAATTAGGAAACAATAACTATTAAGTCATTAAAGAATCAAGTATGACTAGAAAAAAACTCCACCATAGCTAAACTATTTTTTCAATTGCTCATTTTGTCCATTGCCTCATGCCATGAATTCTTTCTATCTTGGTTCATTAAATCCAAGGCAGTACTAGAGCCTCCCCCCCTCCATTGTTGCTAATATTTAGCTATCATAATTTTCTACACTTCTAGTTCCCTTTTCTCTCAGGCTATGTGAGTCTCTTTAAAAATTCTCAAAGGGTCACTTTCCAGATCAAAATTAAGATAATCCAAAATCTCTCTCAGGTGTGAAAGAGGGTACTTGTCTCTCAAATACAAATCCCAGAATTGGAGGAATTTTTCAATTATTTCCCTTTGTAGAATTCAATAGGTACTGTAAATTTAGTCAGTATCAGCCAACCTATTAACAAGCATTTAATAAGAATCTCCTCTGTGTCAGGCACTGGACACTGGAGAAGCAAAGACATTAATAAAATAATCTCTGAGTTCTAGCTAAACACACACACATACATATATACATATATGTATACATATATATAAACCTGAATACGTATATTATATATACATACAAAATATTCACAAAATAAATAAAAGATGACTTGTAGATCCCGATGACAATGCTTATCATATAAAGAGTGACCCACATGAAGAAAATGACGCTGTCAGAAAATGTGGTACAATAATAATATATGAGAAAGGATCAAAGTACATATGCAATATGTAGCAACCTCATTTATCTTAATTCTTGAGTACTTCATTCAAGAGGAGAATGAGATGATACTAGATGGAGGAAGCTGGGTGAATTAACAGATAGAGTTTGAGAAATAGAGTGGGGAAGATCTGACTACAACATCATCCTCAGCACTTCCTAGCTCTGTGACTATAGGCAACTCCTTTAACCACTGAGAGGCATAGAGAGAAGTCAAAAGATAAAACAGAGATAAGCAGAACAACATTTTTTGAAAAGCCTTGGAGGAGAAAATGTATGCATTGTGTATAAAGAGAGAAAAAAGAGTAGACAGTTTGGTTTATCCGAAGGTTTATGTAGTGGAGTCAAACAAGGAGCAGTAAACACATAAGGACAAGATAGATTCTTGTCAACCAATGCATACTGGTAAATCAACTCCACAGAATTGGAACAGATTGAAAAAGCCAAGAGCACACTGTGAGCTCTCAGAGAGTCATCAAGTTATTCGTGGGCTTCTTGGAATTCTATTTCTGTATTTGGGGTACGTTTGCCCCATTGACCCTTGCCTAACTAGTCAGATTGACCTGTTCTTTTGTTTTAGCTCTGTCTTTTCTCCCAGTGAAGGACCTTCTGAATGTAGTCAGTTGCCTCTAAATTCAACTCCCCCTTGTTAATCCTAAATTCCATTTCTTTCACAAAGGCCTGGCAATGACAATATTCTCTCAGAATCAACTCAGTATTTGAAGATTGGAAAGGACCTTTTCATCCATCAAATCTAATTCTTACACTAAATGAATCCCCACTATAACACTTAGAAAATGATGGCCCAGTCATTGCTTAAAAATGACAAAATAAGGGTAACCTCTTCAGGTTCCATTCCAAGACATCTTTAACCATTAGGAAGTTGTTTGTTTTTGTTTTCCCATGACATTACACCCAGATTTATCTCATTACAATTTCTATCCATTTCTCCTAGTTCTTCTTTTTGGGAACAAGTCTACGTTTTCTTCTACAAGACATGGCAATCCCTCAGATACTTTGAGGCAACTGTCATGTATGCCTGAATCTTTTCTTCTCCAGGGGAAACATACCCATTGCCTTCAACTGCTCCTCATATGGCATGGATTCACACTCTGGATGTCTAACCTCTTTATCATTTCCTTCTTAAACCAAGGTACCCAACACTGAACAGTCTTGTAGTACAAGTCTCACAAAGGCAGAATCAAGAGTCACACTATTCTCCTTCCTGCTTCTAGAATTGATGGTCCTTTATTTCTGTTTGAGCTGCCACATCATATAGTTAATGGATATTGATATTACAGTCTGCAAAAATCCCTAGATTGATTTCAGAGCAAGTAACGACTAGCCATGTTTCCCTACACTTGTTAAGTTGATTTTTTGTATCTAAGAGCAATTCTTTTTATTTTCCTCTAATGAACTTCATCTAACTAAATTTGACACAATCTTCTAACTTCTAACATCCTCATTTCTTGTCAGACAGTACTCTAAGCTTTCTTCACCAACTTCTAGAAATTTCTTCAACATGGTTGGCCTCTTTATCATTCTAATTGGATGGCTTCTTCCCAAACCTCTATTTAAGAAGACTCCATCCAACCACATATCATTCCTCTCAGGCCTCTCAGTAGACTTTATCTACTATACTCTGATTTACGGTTTCTTCTTCTCCTCTCCTTTTCACCCCCTTTTTAAACTTTATTAGAATGTAAGCTCCTTTAGAGCAGGCACCACTTGTATGTGTACAAGAAGCAACGGGAAAGGTAACCCTTATCAAATGCTTGTCTGATAGATGAATGATATGATACATTATTCTGTCATCGAGTGATTACTATCCTTACCATCTTTGTATAATTTGCATATTTAATGTGCATGTCATCTATGTCTTGATTTAGGTCATTGACAAACATTTTCAACAGCTTAATATCTCCATTCAAATTAAAACCAGTTCAAGTCACTTGGCTCCTGCCAATGCAACCTCATACTGCTATTTAAACCTGCATGCAAACGCTACCACCTCTTTTAAAAGGGAAGTTCCAAGAAGATAGAAGCTGATTTATCTCTCCTGATCTGGCTACTATAAAGCTTCTCCTCCTCCTTATTCCTCTTCTTCTTCTTCCATTTCTTCTTCTTCCTCTTCTTTCTCATCATCATCTTCATCTTCCTCTTCTTCCTCATCATCTTCTTCTTTGTCTTCTTTTTGTTTTCCTTCTTCTTTATAATCGGCTCCTTTGATGAATTTGGGGAGGAAGAGGCAATATGGGAATAGATGGACGGAAGAAACAAACATTTACCATGTGCTAAGAGCTTTTTACAAGTATTATTTCATTATTTCCTCAAAACAATCCTCCAAGGTAAGGTAAATTATGTTCCCCATTTTGGCTTTACAATGGCAAACCGAGGTTAAATGATTTGTTTGGGTGACACAGGTAGTACGTTTATGAGGCTGAATCTGAACTGCATTAATAAGTGCAACTGTGTGTGAGTGTGTGCGTGTGTGTATGTATGTATGTATGTATGTATGTATATAAGTGACTGTAGCAGGATTCAAACTCAGATCTTCTAGACACTAAATTCAGTGCTCTATCCTTTACACCACCTAACTGCCTCTGATGTCAGTGAAAATTATATAATACAGAAGGAAACAAATAAAATCCCTTAGAATAGTGGCTTCAGAAACATAATGCAACCCACAACCGACTCGTAGTTGAATCTAGAATGAAAATGCTATGTTCCAATTTTATTTTAATGCATTAATTTATTAATTTTATAAAGAGAAATATATAAATATTTGTACTTTTCTAAATTGAGGGTGACCAGAATCTTTGTGTATGGTTTAATGGCCTCTATTTCTTTATAGTTTCGACACCACTGCCTTAGAGAATCCCATGATCATGGATCCTCATTAAGGGACTATCACAGTAGTCCAGAAAAGACGTAATAAGTTCCTGAACTATAATAGAGGCTTTGATTGTGGAATGGAGGACTACATTTTCTTTGCAAGCAGGGACCAATTCCTATACTCCTTGGCAACTATAGCACCCAAATCCCTTCATTGCTCAATAATTATATGTTGAATTGCATTAAATTAGCCCACTTGCTGCTACCCAATCTTCTGTTCTGACCTGACCCCACCATGTAAGTCCTTTAATGGCAGATTTGAGGAAGGGATGATAGAAATAGAGATATCAGTGTGTCCTTCTCTTCCTTATACCCTAGTATCATCAGAGAAAAGGTCACACTTGGTCATTATCAATTCTATTGTAATATACCTCACACATATACATATATATATACACATATAAGTACAATATATGTATACTTCTATATGTGTATGTGTATAGAGAGAGACAAGAAAGAAAGAAGAGAGATGAAAGATATAAATAAATATGTGTAAATAAATGTTCATGGTTATATACATTTCTATACATGGATAAATGTATATGGGTGCATTTGTATTTATGTAAATACACGTTTATGGTATGTATAATTATGCATGTGCACGTATACACCCATCCATATATATATATATGTATATATAGTATGTGTATACATTATATGTGTGTATATGTATATATACATATACATATACATATATATACATCTATTCATTCATTTATTTCTCTAGTATGATTATTTACATGATGTTTTCTCTCATTACAATTTGACCTCCTGAAAACAAAGACTGTTTCTAAAATTCTCATAATTCTTAGTATTCGTAGTACTTTGCACAATGTCTGGCATAAAATCAGAACTTAGAATACTTATTGATTGTCTGTTATTGATGGGAAATTTCATAGTTGGAAGGCATCTCGGTCTCCAGTCCAACTTAAAACCTGAAGTCTGCAGAAATCCCTCCTTCAGCAATGCTGGCATCCATTGATTCTGCTCAAATTTCTATAGTGATGAAAAACCCAGAAGGGGAATGAAGGGAATATTATGCGTTAACACACAAAAAAGCCAAAATAGTACCCCATCCAGTATGACATCCACAGTTAAAATGCGGAAAACAGTGGATCTTATGGCAGAAGACTTGAGTTCCAGTCTCCCTTTCCATTCCTGTGGGACTTCAGCTAACTTCTCTTCTCAGAGCATCAGGATTTCTAATCTATGAATTGAGTGGTTTAGGTATGTTTTTCTTTTGGTGGGATACATAACTTCTCACTCAAAATGGTATGATCCTAACTGTCTCCACTACAGTAGCATCGAATCAAACACAATCCTAAGTCCTCAACCACTGGACTTCAAGGACAATTAGATGGCACTGGAGACCAAATTCACTTATAAGTACCATCCAAATAAAGGAAAACCAGACATATTTTCTATGATGTTAAAGAACCAAAGATGTAGAATGTGTCAAGAGTTGATCATTTAGGAGTGGGTCTATGTTGGCAGTGATTAATATTAAAAGTAATGAGCAAAATAACCTGCATTGAATAAAAATTTCTAAAGAGATAAGGAAAAAGTTTAGCTGTTCCTTTCCTTGGAAGACACAGATTGCAATTCTGCAGATTGTTATGAGGCTAAAGGCTTTTTCATTTGAGTTCAGAATAATATTATCTCCTAACAAGAGCTTGTACTTAGGTAGTGTGGTTCAATAAGTTCAAACATATCCTCTCCCACAAACTTATCTGTGGTGCCTTAAGCAAGATTCAGAACCTCCAGGTCTCAGGTTTCCTCATCTGTAAACCTAGAGAGTTGAACTGTGCCAGAAAGTAAAAAGTCACTGGAATAAAATTGGCAATAAAGGGGGGACAAAATAAGTATATCTGAGAATCAATATTAGACAGAGATGATAATTAAATCCATGGGAGTTTGCCTCAGTTATCTCATCTGTGAAAGATTGATAACAGCACAGTATCAAAAAAGATAGTAATTACAAAGTGCTTGGCACAGTACTGGGCAAACAATATTTTTGTTGTCATGTTGTTTTAGCCATTTCCTACTCTTCATCCTCCATTTAGCCACCACAGTGATTTTCCTGTATTCAGAACTCTTTTTTATAGGATTTTGAGTTCTAAATTTCCCCCTCTCCCCAATAGTGTGCAATTTGATAAAAGTTTATAATGGCAAGTAAAATAGAATCTTTTGCTGTTTTTGTTTTAGTATAATCAAGAAGTATAATGTCTCTATTTGAATGTGACTGGGGAGGATCTTTCCCACACATTGTGGGGTCTGGGAAGATTTGTAAGAAGGTGCTGGCCTTCTGCTAATGAGGCATCGGGTCTCAAAGGCTCAGGAGGAGAAAGTGAGACTGGCAACTTTGCACAACCTTTCTTCACTCAAAACAAAGTCAAGTGCAAGTCATGTCATCATTTCTCTGATGTCATGATCTTCTTCAAAAATGAAGGTAAACACAACCTGTGAATAGACTGAGCTGCCTGAATGATGACATAGCTAGTCAGGTAACCCAGTTCATCCTCTCCCTTCTGTCTCCTCCTCCCCTTCCTTCTCCTCTCCAAAGGAAGGTAAATTTGGATGGCCAGAGAATGCCCAGTATACTTGGGCTTTACTGGCTCAATTTCTTTCTTTCTTTCCTTCTCAAAACCTTAAATCAAGTGCACTCTGAAGGTCACAGATTGGACAACAATAGGTCACTGTTGCTCTTTCCCTCTCAGTTTGATTTAGTTATTTTTTTCTTTTGCTCATTAAAGGGGCCATTCCCTGACTACTTCTTAAAGGGACCCAGTCACAGAATGGGCGTTACTTCACACTCAGTACCTGAATAAGCCTTAGCTTAAGGAGACTAAGGTCTCCCACTGCATTCTAGGCCATCTCCAGTCATCCTGATGAATATCTGGTCACTGGATGCAGATGGCTCAGGAGGAGAAAGTGAGGCTGGTGACCTTGCACAACCTTCCCTCTCTCAAAACAAAGTCAAGTGCAAGTCATGTCATTATTTCTCTGATGTCGTGGTCTTCTTTGAAAATGAAGGACAAGCAACCTGTGATGCCCTCTGGCTCTAGAAAGTGTATAAACACTCTGAGGTGCAGTTTTATTTGGGGGATTACTGACTGGAAGTATTTATTTGGTGAGATCAGGACTCTGGAAGCTGCTAAGGAGCATCCCTCCCCCCTTGACTTTGAAAACCCAGATGTTCCTTCTCTGGTAAAGATGTATGTAGGTTAATGTTCAAACATATTGGAAGAATATCTGTTACCTTTACATTTCTCTGTATTTTCTTTGAAGTTCAAGTTGATGACTCCCCTGAACTAGGTGAATCAGATATGTACTTGGTTAAAGGAGTGATACATGTGCTTGATTAAAGTGATTGTTAACCCCTCAAAAGTTACCTCTCCTTTTATGAATGCAGATATAAGAATCTATGATAACAGGCCTACATGTGTATGGTGGGGTGCTTACTGATACAAGGTTATATATATACACAATCATATTAAACATATCTTCACATTAATCATGTGAAAGAAGAATCAGAACAAAAGGGAAAACCACAAAAAAGAAAAAGAAACAGAAACAAAAAAAGAGAAAATATTCAGCTTTGATCTGCATTCAGATTCCATAGCTCTTTTTCTGAAAGTAGACAGCATTTCCATCATAAGTCTTTTGGAATTGTCTTTGATCATTGCATTGCTGAGAAGAGTTAAGCCTATCAAAATTGGTCATAGCGCAACGTTGCTGTTACAGTACACAATGTTCTCCTGGTTCTGCTCACTTCACTTTGCATCAGTTTATGTATTTCCAGGTTTTTCTGAAATCTGCCTGTACATCATTTCTTATGGAAAAATAGTATTCCATTACATGCATATACTATAACATCTTCAGTTATTCCACAATTAGTGGACATCCCATCAATTTCCAGTTTTTACCATCACAAAAAGAACTGCTATAAATATTTTATGAGTGTGGGTCCTTTCCCTTTTCTTACGATTTCTTTGGGATGCAGACATAGTAGTGGTATTGCTATATCACAGGCGATACACAGTTTTATTGACCTTTGGGGCATAGTACCAAATGCAATGCAGTTGACACTGGGCATCTTTCTGCTCCTTAAACAAGACACTCTTGACTCCAGGCATTTTCTCCGGTTATCCCTGATAACTTGGAATGCTTTCCCTCTCATTTCAATCTCCTCATTTCCCTGACTTCCTGTAAGTTCTGCTATGCCTTTAAACCCAAATCACTTTGATTTTCACTGATTGGCTAATAACAGGCCCCAGTCCAAGCCTTACTTGCTCATTGTTTGAATCTTGATGGCACGGAGTGAGTGTAAATAGTAACTGTTGTTACTCTGGTCAGAAACTCTGAGAGTCTTCCCCTCCCTGATTGATCCTTTTACGAAGGCAAACTAGGTCATCTTTTGCCTCAATTCTTACCTAACCCTTAGTTACTGAATTGATATTGCCTCAGAGAAACTGAGATATCTTAAAAGGCCAAGGTCCCCACCTGCATCTGGGGCCATCACCAGTCACCTTAACCTATGTCTTGTCAGTGGACTCAGATGACTCTGGAAGAGAGAGTGAGACTGATGATACTGCACAGCTCTGCCTCACTTTAATCCAAGTCAACCGCAAGTCAAGACATTGTCATTGGTCACTGGTCCTCTTCAAAAAAGAAATAGGAACACAATAATATCCTATTCTACCAAAAAAAAAAATAAACCTTTACCAGCCCTTCTTAATAAAAGTACCTTTCTTCTTAAATAGGGCAATTTTTTTTTTGCTTTCATATGTCAAACAAAAGCAGCTCAGGTCAGTATACTGCCTAATCAGCCTCATTGTGCGTTGACTTTTCATGCGGGCAGCATCACTAGCTCTTAACGGTATCACTATAAGTGTGTCCACATGTGTTTGCATACATACAGTAGTACTTTGGATAAAAGTGTACATCGGTGACTGTGATCCACAACAATATTTGTAACAATGACCCCAGTGAAGAAGATTGAAAAGGGAGGTGGAGGAACCTAGCCAGGAGCTGACGGTGAACTGATGGATCTCCATGAGGAGCAATAGCGAGAGATTGCGGAGAGTATCTCATCGAAGGAGGAGGTTGAGAAGTCAGGGGCAACCCTCACAACAAGTGAAATTTGGTAGATTTATCAGACGTGGAAAAAAGTGCAAAATTTTATTGAAAAACATGACCTAAATAATTCTGTAGCCGTGAAAGCTGTGCATAGTTTTAATAACAATGTAATATCACATTTCCGTGACATTCTGAAAAAAAGTCAAAAATTAAGGGTCATTAAAAAGATTCATAATCAGAAGAGAAAGTAAAGAAAAAAGAATCAGTTGAAATTTGAAAAAGATTCTAAAAAAATGAAAAATAAATGATAGCAGTAGTGTTTGTCTTACTTTTAGTGAAAGCAGCCTAAGAGAGAACACTCCCAGTGTTGAAATCCCTAATATTCACATAGACAGAGATTCTCCTTCCAACAATGACCCTTCCTCCTCCTTCTCACCCTCAACTTCCTCATGCCAGCCATGCCTCTTCTCAAAGATAAAGGGCAAGGTTAATTTATTTTATTTTCAGCCTATATTGTGTACTAATCATTGCTGTTTTATTTCAGGCACTTTAGGGACCAAAAACTTACGTAAAATAGTAATTACTTTATATGAATATTTTTGGGGATGTGGTTAATATCACCTGACTTTACCTTATTTCCTGTGGGAAAATTTGCTTTGAAATACAAACAAGCATGCTGAACAAAATCTCAGAATGAATCAAATTCATAAACCAAGGTTCTACTGTATACCTAGTTCTATATCGAACTACCCCTTATCAGGGTGAAGCTTTGTATCATCACATCCAAGCTTAGAAGTACTGATTCCCAGTCTAGCCCCATGCCTCTGTAATGACAGATTTCCTTCTTTCCTTCTTCCTCTCTCTCTCTCTCTCTCTCTCTCTCTCTCTCTCTCTCTCTCTCTCTCTCTCTCTCTCTCTCTCTCTCTCTCTCTCCCTCTCTCTTTTCTTCTTTCTCATTTTACAAAATCTTAAATCCAGTTCACTCTGAAACTCATATATTGGACCATAATAGGCCCCTGCTCAAGCTGCACTTCATGGCTGTATTTTGGGTCCTCTGGACTTAGAATGAATGTTCATGGTAACTGTTTTTCTTTGGAACAGCAACCCTGAGCACCTTCCCCTCCCAGCAGGATTTTTTGCTTTTTTTCTAATTAAAGGGGCCATCCCTTGACTCACTTCTTAAAGGGTCTTATTCACTGAATGGGCACTACCTCACTCTAAGTGAATATCTGAAAAGGCCTTAGTCCAAAGAGACCATCTCCAGTCACCCTGATGAATATCTGGTCACTGGACCCAGATGGCTCTAGGGGTTAAAGTAAGGCAGGTGACCTTGAACAGCCCTCCTTCATTCAAATCCAAATCATCTGCAAATCATGACATTATCTCCCTCCCTGATGTCATGGTCCTCTTCAAAGGCAAAGGACAAACACAAGAAGTAGAAGTAACAACATGTTCGAAAGACATCCATTGTCACTTTCTTTCAACATAGTTTGACTTCTACCTGTAAAACTTATCACTTAGTCTGTTTATGTCTTAGTCAAAAAAAGTATCTCATAATTATTTTAAAAATACTCTATTTATCTGTCTAGCTATTATCTACCTATCCACACAATATGTGTATATTTGTGTGTGTACATAGATATATATATCTATGTACACATGTCTATGTATACATACACATAAATACATGTGATTGTATATCTATGCATATATATACATATACATGATATGTATATGCATATACATATATGCATGCGCAAATATGTATATTTACACCCATGTGCATATGTATATATGTATGTGTGTCTGTATTTGCATGTATATATTTATGTATTCCTTACCAGGAATTCATTGCATTGACAAAATCAAAGGTACCATTTATACAACCACACAGTGATATATTTCTGCAGGGCAGTCAGCTTGCCCACACCCCCCACCCCAGTGGCCAGCACAGTGCCCAGTATGCCGTTTTTCCTGCTGTTGCTCAGTTACTTTTCAGTTCTGTCTGCTTCTCCTAACTCCCATTTGGTGTTTTCTTGGTAGAGATCTTAGATTGATTTGCTGTTTCCTTCTCCAGCTTATTTTACAGATGAGGAAAATGAGACAACAGGGTTAAGTGACATGTCCAGGGTCACACAGCTAATGTCTGAGAACAGACTGAAACTTAGGAAGATGAGTCTTCCTGAATCCAGACCCAGAGTTCTACCCATCTTGCCACAATTAATACATAACTATTGATTAATACCTGTATTTTCAAGGGCAAGTTATTTAATATTGCTAAGCATGAATTTCTGCACCTATAAAATCATGATAATATTATCAACAATTCTTATTTCACTGAGTTTTTGAAAGGCTAAAGTGAGAGTATAGTTTCTCCCTTTAAAATATAAGAACCTTGAAATTGTTTTATTCATTCCTTTATTTCCTTGCTGCTTCCTTCTAAGCATGGTATTTGGCATTTAATAAAACCTCACTGGTTAATCAACATGTCAGCCTTAAATCACTCTATTAATATGTCAGTACTATTTGGTAATATTTATCCTTGTCCCAAATTGTCTTACTTGTGCTCCTGTTCTAATCAAATAGTTCTTTTGTTTAAAATCCTTCTATGCTTAACTGTTATTTAGTAAGACAAGTTCAAACTCTTTAAACTGGGATTCAAGGACTCCCACAATTTGCTATGATCTGTTCACACTGTTTCTTATTCCTGAAATAATCTGGTTTCCTTGGTGACTGGTGGGATGCCATTTCATATGTCTAGCCCCAACTAGCCCATAATGCCATCCTGCTGCCTTGAGCCTTCTGTCATTCTTCCATGTACCCTACTAGCTAGAGCTCTGACATCCTGTTCGATGTTTGATTGGTTCATGAGAACTCAGTACTTCCAGCTATATTAGATCTTTTATATTTTAATCCCCAGAACTTGGCACAGTGTCTCCTCCTTACTATGTTTCTGTTCATTCATATCCTACCCATTCCAAAACCAACCTATCACTTGGAGTTTAACTCAAATGCCATCTCCTTTGTAAAGACTTTTCTAATTTCTTCTGCCATTTAATGAATTTTCCAACCTGAGCTTCCACACAAGACTTTGCTTTCCATGATTCCAATGCACTAATGGTAAAGGAGAACAAGTGTCATAGTCAAGGGATGTAAGTTCAAATCCTGTCTCAGACATTTGCCACTAATGTGACTTTGTGTAATTCTTTTCACAACTACAAGTCTCATCTTTTCTAATTAGTGGGGCCATCCCTTGACTCACTTCTTAAAGAGTCCAATTCACTCAATGGGCATTACCTCACTCTAAGTGAGTATCTGAAAAGGTCTTAGTCCAAAAGGACCATCTCCACTCACCCTGATGAATATCTGGTCCCTGGACCCAGATGGCTCTAAAGGAGAAAGTGAGGGGGTTGTTGAGCTAAATGGTCCTTGGTCTCATTTCTTACTGTATGAATCTTCGTTCCTTAGTACCATCATCATCTTTGTGTTCTACTGAAATTCACATAATGTCAAGGTGCACATGGCATAGCTGCCAGCAATTTTGGTTGACCTTCAATGTAGAATTTATTGGGGAATATGGACAAGAGTAACCCAGTATGACTGAATCTAAAAAGGGGTCTCAATATTCCTCATTAAATCATGCACTCTCATTATTGGATTCACACATGCATGCAAAAACAAATAAGTGGGTGAAAAATCATTTATTATGAATTAACTAAATTTCAGAAAATGTGTTAAGCTATGGGGATACAAATAAAACAGTGAAGAAAGCTGCTGCCCTTAAGAAGCTTATATTCTAATAGTAGAGGCAAGATATAGTAGAATGGTAGAAAGATTTTCCTCTTGGGAAGTCACAGAGAAGGTAAACAGAGCCAAAAGTGAGCAGATATATTACTTCCAATAACTATGGCTATTCACAGGGTCATAAATGTAGACCTGGAAAGAGTCCCATAAATTGACCATTCCAATCCCTGTATATGGATAGAATAAAAAAAGAAAAAGAGAAGATGCTGATGATGATCATGAAGCTATAACACTTCAAAGTCTCCCAAATGCTTCACATTCATTATTTATTTTGAGTCTAACAAGTCTGAGAGTCAAAGAAGATGGATATTACTAGCCCCATCTTATAGTTGAGAAAATTAAGGGCTGTCGAAATTAAGTAATTTGTGGATGGTACCCAGCCCTATTAAAGGTCAACATCAGGTTACAAATGCCAGTCTTATGGATCCTGCATGTAGAATTCTACATATATCTGGTCCCTGGATTCAGATGACTCTGGAAGAGAAGTAAGGCTGGTGACCTTGCACAAAACAAAGTCAAGTACAAGTCATATCATCATTTCTCTGAGGTCATGGTCTTCTTCAAAAACAAAGGAGGAACATAACCCTATGAGTAGGCTCAACTCTTCCTCTCCTGTCTGTTTCCCCTTCCCCTTCCTTCTCCTCTCCAAAGCAAGGTAAATTTGGATGGTCAAAATATACCCAGTTGACTTGGGTTTTACTGGCTAGTCTCCCTTCCCTCCCCACCTTCTTCTCCCTCCCCTCTCCTCCTCTCCCCTCCCCTACTGTTCCATTCCTGAAACTTAAACATACTTCACTGTGAAGCTCAGACACCATGGGGCCCCTTTCAACCCAGCCAAAAGGCTATCTTCTGAACCCTTCTGGCTAGAGTGATTATCAATAGTAACTGTTACTGTTTCTCTCCCAGCATGATGTCTTTCTTTTCTTTCCCTCATTTAAAGGGCCCTGCCCTGGCTACTTCTTAAAGAGCCTTATTCAATGAATGGGCGTCACCTCATCCTAAGTGAGTACCTGCATAGACATTAGTTTAAAGGGGCCAAGGTCTCCCAGGGGATCCTGGGTCATCTCCACTCATCAGGTCAATGGATTCAGATGACTTTGAAGGAGAAGTGAGGCTGGTGACCTTGCACAAAACAAAGTCAAGTACAAGTCAACTTACCATTTTTGTGATGGCATGGTCTTTTTCGGCAACGAAGGACAGACACAACAGCAATCCACTATTCTGATACAGAATGTTGTCTTTTAGCAGTGCTGCATATTTGTTCAAAAATCAATCCATTCCATATTTTAAAATGTTATGTAGGTGAATCATGAATCATAGATTTTAAGATAGAAAGGGCTGTTGAAGTCATTTAAATCTAACATCTTCATTTTACAGATGAGGACAATGAGTCCTAGAGATACTGTGATTTCACTGAGGTCACACAGAAAATCAGAGGAAGAGTAAAGATTTTAACCCAGTGCTTGGGATTCCAAATTCACTGAAAAATTTAACAGGCAGACAAACAAATGTGAAATTCCTCATGGTCATTTTTTGAAGTTCCATTGCTTCCATGACTGCAGGGTACTTTAAAAAATATAACTGGTTGTGGGTATCACACATGAATTCCAATTGCTATAATCAATACATATACCCAATTCCTTTAACCTTTTTAAGCCTTATTTTCCTCACCTGTGAAGCAGAGCTATGATTTTTACTGCCTATCTGTCATGGCTATTATGAGCAATGTATTTGGTAAAGCTTAGAGGATCATTTTAATATAATCATGAAATTATCAGGTAGCATGGTGTGTTGGATAAAGTGGTGGGCCTAGAATTACAGAGATCTGAGTTTTAATACTCATTTATTTATAACGTCCACAACACTGAACATGTAATATAATTTCTCTAGACCTCAAGTTTCTCTTCAGTAAAATTAGGGAGTTGAACTCATTGACCACTAAGATCCTTTACAATTCCAAATCTTTGGAGAATGTATTGAGGAAAATAGATAGAGGAAGAGCTTTGAATTTGAAAGACTGGGGTTCAAGGTTTTCTTCTTTTAGTAGTGTGACCTTGGGAAGATCACTAAGCCTTGTAGTCCCTGAGGAAACTCTCTAAGACTATGAGTGATAGACAAATCATATGCTTGAATCAATGGGAGGATTTCCTTGGAGTTATCCACCTCAATAAAATAATAAGTCTATGCAATGATAATGTTGATTAGATTTCACTTGTGGAGCTCTTTAAGTTGTATACAATGCCTTATTCAGAATAAACCTGTACAAGAGTAAAAACACCCCCATTTTTGTAACATTGGCAGGGGCTGGTGAGTCCTTTAAATCATTGTGAGGAAGTTTCTTCTGTCAACACATATCAATACTTAGACACCTAGATTCTTGGATTACTGTCTGAGGCATTGAGATGGTATGACATTTGCTTAAAGACACACAGTTAGTATGCAACAGGATGACTTGAACTCATGTCTTCATAACTCCTACAGTGATCTTTTATCCACTGAGAGGTTGGTTTTACTAAGCTGTGGAAAGCCTAGCCCTAAAATTAGTTAGAATTTGAATGACAAATGTCATTCTGAATTATTACCCATTTTAGAAATGAAAATACTGTCTGATCTAAAAGTAATTTAGTCAAATTCATGTAGCGGGTAAATGTCAGAATTAGGACTCAAAAGTGGTTGTTCTCTTAGGCTGGCATTCTTTGTACTTCACCAAAATCAAAGGGTCTATTAAGTCTTATTTCCCACTATGTTAGTTTGCCCTTAGCAAAGGGAGATTCAATCCAATTGCAGTGGTTTCAGCTGCATTCTATTGCCTGTTCTAATATAGGACAATAAAACTTATTTCCAAGAGTTTCTGCTCAGATACTGAAAATCGAGTCCTGAAATTAGACAGTGAATTAGAATGATTTACACTGTTTGGAATATTATCCTTGTGATGATGGGCCTGGCTATTTTTACTTTCCCTATATCTGTGCTAATTTATTTTTGCATTTATGGGAGTTTTATAGCACGTTTCCAATGAAGTGCTCCATGGATCTCAGAAGGAGAACATGCAATTTTGAAATGCACAGATAATCCCCAAACCCCATTTCAGCCATTAGTTTCAACCTTCTTCCCCACCCAGCCTTCTACCAGGGTGGATAATGAGGAAAGAAAGAAGCATTCTTTGCTTTCTTGAGAGACACAGTGGCATAACTGTATTCCCTCCCAAGGGATAACTCATCTCAGATACTTGCTAGTGGGTTAGCCCTAGGCAATTCACTTAACCTCTTAGGGGAGTGAGATGAGATCTAGATTTGTAATTAGAGGACTTAAATTCAAACCCCAGATTTTCCTTTTACTGCCTGTAGGGCCTTATGTGAGCCATTTATATTTCTGGGCAATTGATACCCTCATCTTCAAAAGGATATGGTCAGGCTAGGTGGATGTCAGAGGTCCTTTTCAGGCATAACTATGATAAAATGAATATATCTTAGACACAATTTCCTTACCTGTATGTGAGGATAACAATCCTATAGCTTACTTCTTATTTCACAGGGATGTTTTAATGATTAAGTGAGATAGTGTATATAGAATGGTTCTCATAACTTCAGAAATGGTATATTAATATTATTGTTGACAATGATGGCAAGAGCAATAATAAATGTAATCATAATAATGGTCTTGCTGCTCAGTTATTTCCGTCTTCATGACCCAATTTGAGGTTTTCTTGGCAAAGATACTGGAGTGGTTTTCCATTTCCTTCTCCAGTTCAGTTTATAGATGAGGAAATTGAGGCAAATAGAACCCTATGTGACTTACCCAGGATCACACAGCTAGTAACATTTGAGGCTGGTTTAAACTCAGGCATTCCTGACTCCATATCTGGCACTCTATCCACTACACAATCTAGCTACTCCAATAATGAGATTAATAGCAGATCTAAAAATGTTCAAAATGAGCCCACAGATGACCTTCTACTCCAAAACTTTCACTTTACTATAAAAAACAATACTTGTATCCAGTTATACAAGTCTTCAAATATTAAACATATAGCAAATGAATAATAGCAGTTTAAGGACTTGTCTCCCTATGTTTGAATTCCATCCAAATGATGATGATGATGATGATGATAATGATAAATTTGTGTTATTTGTTCTAACAGGAATTAAATGTCTTTAAAATATTTAAGAGTTTGAGGAGGAATAGAAGAAATCTTTGAACTATCCTCCTTATACTTTAGCTGTGATCACATTGTAGAAACCATATTGTAGAAATTCATATCGTCCGTAACCAAAATTACTTGAAAATTCCCAGACAGAAGAATGTCTAGCTTCTCACTTTCCATATATGCTCTTCACAAATACTATTGTAAAGAAAGATTACACATAATCAATCTGTTTTTTCCATCTTAGTAGGTGGTCCAAGAAATAGTCCTTTGTTTTTGTGATGATACTTTTGTACTATCTATCATTAAAATATGAGCCTACTGCAGAATGGTAAATTCTTCAATGTGGTCCTAATGCAATAATTATCTGGGACACTGGTATCTCTAAACACAGGTGTCAGTTCTCTATTCATAAAATGTTTCCTTGTGGTTAACTAGGGCAGCATATTTACTGTTACAGTCCATCTTTGGACCAAGATACACTACCTCACCCCCTTTATACACAGATATTTCAATATTCTATGTTTTATATAATCTCAAAACTATACAGTCATCAGAACTGGAGAAATATTTTCACATCTCTTCTTTTTTTCTTTTCCACCAACATTGACCGAATCCCCAACACTGTGTGTCTACCATTTTCTTTTTGAGTGGGTGGTCTATTGAAAACTCATTCATGCACCATTCATTACAATCCATCCACATCCAAATTTTATCCGTGGATGGGTAGTTAGTTTGATATAGTGATTATTTTCATTTAAGAAGTGGAGGGGATGAAAAGAAAACTTAAAAGACATTAAGGAGAAAACTTAACTTGAACAACTAGAAAAATCCAAGAGGAGAGCTCTCAACCTTCCTTTTATAGCACAAACCTATCTCCCACCCACATTCTTCCAAAATACATATGCCATATTTTTATTATTTGATGGACTAGGAGGTGTGGAGGCTCCAAATCATACGCCATGAACTCCAAAAAGGAGTTTAATTTTAAAAATCAACCAAAAGCCTCACTTAGTTCAAAGTAAAGATAATTCATGAAATAACAAAACGTTAATAAAAAAAAATACATGGAATTCACCAATAAATATATATCACACTTACTGTGAAGAGCAACTTACTCTCATGGTCACTTTTCCTATAGGAATATATTTTCAGCCAATGAGAAAATAGATAGACTCAAAAAATAAGAAAATAAAACAAGCAATGGCATCAAAATGGCATCCTTCCAAAACTAGTTGACTAAAAATGTTGTCAACTTTGGGAAAGGATGACATATCTCCTAAAGAGTCCATCTCCTATCACTTTGGTGAAGAGAAAGTATTCCCCAGGAGGTGTATGTCTATCATGTATCTATCTATCTGGACATAGATATATGTATATGTGTACATATATGTATATATATGTATGTGCATTTGTTTATATGTATATATGCATGCATGTATGTATGTATGTGTATATCTGTGTGTGTGTGGTGCGAGCTGGTAGAAATTTTCTAGACAATGTACCTAGGGGAGAAAACATGCCCCTACTCTACAGCCAAATCATGCCCTTTCCTAGAGAGTCATTTCATCTCCTCTTTGAATTTTGACCTTCTATTATTACTGTCACCTTGTGATAGTAGCAGATATATATATACATATATACACACATATGTATGTATATATACTTATATACATATGTATATGTATATATACACATATACACACATACACATATACATATATATATGTGTGTGTGTGTGTGTGTGTTCATAACCACCAGAATCAATAAATCAATCAAGTGTCAGTTATGTGCTTCTTATCTATCAGAAACTGTGCTAGGTTATGGGGATACAAATACAGAAGTTGGATAATTCCTAAGTTTAAGCACCTCACTGAACCACCAAAAAGGAATATATAACCACATGGAATTGAAAGTGAAGGTCATTGGGAGTGTCTCTGGAAGCATTTAATGGAACAGGGAAATCTTTGAGAATGTATTCCTTAAAGAAAATCAGAGAGACAAAACTTCTGGTGGGGAAAAGACATCAAATTGCCATCAAACTGTGTCACATGAATTAAATATGCTAAGGCTGGCAGAAAAGAAGAAAGGTGAGTGTTGTTCTTTGGGCATATTTCTATATTAGCCATGTTGCAAAAGAAAACAAAAACAAAATAAAATGATAAAAATAAAGAAAGTTTTAAACCTGATTTCATCTATATTTAAAATTCATCATTTCTTGCTCTTGACATGGATAGCATTTTCATCACGGGACTTTTGGAATTGCCTTGGATCACTGTCTTAATCAGAGTAGCTAAGTTTTGCACAACTGATCATGCTTATACTAAAAGGGTACATAATGTTGAAGAGAGAGAAAGGCTGGGAGTCCCCCTGTCGGTATTGACTTTCCCTATGTCATCACCATGGTATGCAGTACATGTCTAGGAGTATGTATTTGGTTATGGTTCACATCTGAGTATACTGATGCGGTTATTATACATATGACAGTGTGGGAACTAGCAATGATGATAGATACCAAACAATCTTTAGTTTGTTCCTGCTTACATGCATCAGGCACTTTTAGCTTTTCTTTACCTCTCAGAGGAACTAGAGGTAATGGAGAATTAGAAATTATTTTGTTCTCTGACTGATGAGATGAAACTTACCCATAATTTCCCAGAAAGGTGAGGAAAAACAGCAGAGTCATTTTGATGGCTAATTTAGGAAACAGCCTCTTTAACATGGTATAATGTCCTCTAATAGTTTAAATTTGAGAATTGTTTTGTTTTTCTCCTGCCATTGTAAAACTTCTCGAAGAAATAATGTCTACCAAAAGTCTTCATTCTTTCTATTCCTATATACCCTGCATATAGGAAAACATGGTGAGAGGCAACCCAGTGTAATAGCTATAATTTCATAATAAAGCCCTGAATTCAAATTCAAATTCCCTTGATATATTATCAGCTACAAGCAACTTAATTTACCACTCAGAGCTTTAGTCACTTTATCTTGAAAATGTGAACAATAAGATCTACCTAAAACCAAATAGTATCTACTTAATACAGTCAAAAGAAATAATGCATGCAAAATACTTTGGAGACTTGAAAGCCCTATCTAAATATCTGATGAGAGGCAGCAGGCCATAGTGAAAACAGATCCTGTCTCTGAGTTATGAAGTGAAGTTTAGCTCCAGTATCATCTCTAAAATATATTAGCTAAATGACCTTGAACAAGTCATTTAACCTCTCAGTGACTCCAGGAAAGATCACTAAGAAAATAAGTTGCTGAGCAGGTGTTGATCTGCATTGATAGGGGAAGTTTCCTCACCAGGAGATCTCCATACTAAAAAATTAATGGGAACAGAAGAGAGAGAGACAGAGAGAGAGAGAGAGAGAGAGAGAGAGAGAGAGAGAGAGAGAGAGAGAGGATGATTGATTGATTGTGGGTGGATAGAGAGATGACGGATAACTGGGTGGATTGATAGATAATAGGACAGACAGGTAGGTAGATAGATAGATAGATAGATAGATAGATAGATAGATAGATAGATAGATAGATAGATGAAAGAAGATATAAGTAAAAAAGAAAAAAAGTTATTGGTTCTTAGCATTACTTAAACAAATCATGCCCTACTTATCCCCAGTAAGCACCATCCACACTGGTCAGGCAGTTGCCCTCACAGTTCTGCAGATCTTCCACGTTTTTTGTTTCTATGATTTCTTTTCCACTATAATGTGTTCTTTTAGGGATCTCCATGCTTGGAACGGCATCTTCCTTCTGCCTAGCAAAACCCAATCAATTCTTCCAAGGTCAAATCAACCCATAGCACAGGCATGCCACCTCTACCACTGAAGGCTTCCTAGTCTGCTCCAGTGTTCAATTTCTTTCTCCAAATTTCTACAGAACTTAGGGTCTAGAAGATACAATTTAGCCATTTGTCTGCCTTATACTACATACATTTTATGTCTCAACTTGTATTTCTACTGTATCATAAACAAGGTAGCTGAGCTACTTTGAGAGCAAGGGGAATGTTTTATATCTCCTTGAAGCCTCCTGAGAACCTCACTCTATGATACTTGAAAAAATATCCATTGAATTTGTATTCAATCAAAGAAAAATATTGCTCCACCCTTTCTTACTGTCAACATCCAGGAAGAAGTAAAAGGAAGGTCAGAGGGAGGAAAGGAAAGATCAAGGAGAAAAGGGAAGGGTAAGGAAAGAGGAAGACCAAGGGAAGGAATGGGAAGGGCTAGGGGGAATGAGAAGAAGGAAGAGGATAAAGATTCACATAACATCTACTGGGTGACAGCTACTGTGCTAAGCTCTTTTGACAAGTATTTTATTTGACACAACAATGCTGTGACAGCAGTTCCATTACTATCCCCATTTTACTATTGAAAAACTAAGGCAAATAGAGAATCCTTAGGGATAGAGGCTAAGTGCCTTGTCCAGCATCACGTAGGTAGTAAGCATCGAGGCCAGATGTGAATTCTGATCTTCTCTATTTCAGACTCTCTTCCCTGTACCAACAAAAAATGAACATAAGGTGTCTGAAATGTTCTAAGGTCTCCTTTTTTCCTATCTCCCATTTAATTTCTCTTTTGTTTTTCATTTAATCTGAAAAATAACTTTAAAAAAATGAAAACTTGATATTTGAAACACGTTCTTAATTCTGCATGCATAATTAAAATGTAAGTGGTAGTCATTTTCATTAGGGCTTTGTCAACCCAATTAAAATATTAATTTGTGTGGTACTGAATTTGCAGGTCTTGTTCAGATTGAATTTTCAGGTGGATCTTTTTTTTTATTCACCTAATGATGTGGAAAACCATGAGCTTAATACAAACAGAAATGATGGAGGCCTAGAAAAGGTAAATGAACTTACTGAAGGCACACATTTTTGACCACACACACTCAGACTCTTTAAAACCTTTTGGGGCTCAGTCACAAATGTAATAAGTGAAAGGAGAATGAAGAACTTAGCCAAACAAAGGAGAGAGAAATGATGGAATGTATGGGGCCACGATGCACAAGTGACCACCATTCATTAGCTTAACGCTACTCCTGCATGTTTTTTGACAGATTGGCTTCACACTGTGATTACAGAACCTTAATCTGGGAGAGATTTTACATATTGTAGAAGCATAATGTTGGAGAGTGGTAGGGACATTTTGCCTGAATTCAATTTTTCAGGATATGAACATCAGGAAATAGGATTAGATATAATCTGCTTGACCCTAGTGGACAGAAGTAAAAGCAATGAATGTATAGGCATGAATTTAAACTCTATGGAGCCAGTTTATACTTGAGAGGATAAATTTCCCCCAGATTTGAGCTACCCTTAGTTGGAAAAATCTGCCAAAGTAGGTAGTATGTTTCTTCCTCACTAGAGGCAGGCAAAATGCACAGTGAGCAGATTGACAGACCTGAAGTCAGAAAGACCAGAGTTCAAATACATCCACAGACACTAACTGTGGAACCCTGAACAAATCACATAATATTTGTCTCAATTTCTTCAACTGAAAAATGTGAATAATATCAAGTATCTAACAGGTTTAGGTGAGGATAAAATGAGATATTGTAAAATATTTAGCAAAGTGTCTGACGCATAGTAGATGCTTTATAAATGCTTATTCTCTTTTCCTATTTAACCTTTATTTGTGTTAGTTTCCTCAACTGTAAAATAAAGATCTTAATAGCACCTATCTCACAGCTTTGCAGTGAGATTAAAATTAAATATTTCTAAATCACTTTGGAAATTTTAAATACATACATACATACATCTCTATCTCTATTTATTATTGAAGATCATCATCATCACCATTAAAATTAATATTAAGACTGTAGCAATGGCTGTTTGGTTACTAGTCATGATCAATGCAAAGTGGCATCACTGTTCAGATACATGTGAAAAATAGATGGATTCTGAGGTCCCATCCAACACTAAGCTTGTCACAATCTGTTCTCTGCCCTCTCCTAATGGTTGGAAACACATGGTTATTTTAAACTATAGATGGCACACCTGAATAGTGTAAATGACTTGTCCCCAATTTATCCAGATTTTTGACATATGATTCCACACAACTTAACCTCCTGTGAAATTGATTAAGGTTCTGTCCACTCCTGAAGTTAATTGTGTGGTAAGCTGTCAAATGAGGATGCTAATAGGAGACTTGTCATGTTTCCAATGAATGGGAGATAGTCCAATAGGCTCTGAGAAATGAGTCAAGTATTTATCTGAAATGCAGCAGTAAGAATTTATCAATTGAAGGACCATTGCATTATCTTTCAAAGGTCAAGCATACTACAAGGAAATTGGTACATTCTGGCCACACATAATGGTAAAAATCAGGTAAGCACCAAGAGAGTAGGACTAGTTTTGCATTGACCTGAATGGCTTTAATCGTATGATTTCAGGATCCACTCAGATGAAGAATAACCACCTACACTCTGCCTATTGGCTAATGACCCACACTCCTTAAACAAGCCAAAGACTTAGGGAACTTAACTTCCTTAGGAGTGGGAAGGGAAGAGAAGTGAAGGAAAGGGAAGGGGGAAAGCAAGGGGTAAGAGAAGGGAAAAGGGAAGCATAGGGAAGGAAAGAGAAGGGAAGGGAAGGGAAGAGCAAAGACATTTATTTCTTAAGAAGAACTGAGGCTGACAGAGCAAATATGCCTAAGGGAAGAAGTTTGCGGGTTGAATTTCACATTAAATTTTAATGAAATTAGAAGAGTTATAGAGTTGGCATGTATTAAATACCTACTATGTGAAAGCTCTGAGAATTTACAAAAAAAGGAAAAAGAGAACCTATAAACTCAAAGAACATAATTCTAATGCAGGAGATAATATGCAAAAACAATGCACATACTATATAGATATATAGTATAAAATGAAGGAAATCTCAGAGGGAAGGCATGAGGTCAGGGAAGTGGATATGAGAAAGACTTCATGAAGAAACTGGGATATGAGCTGATCTTGGGTCTTGGGGATGAAAAGTCATATGAAAATAGTCACTACTCTCAATAGGCTGGCATTGTACAAGGGGAAATAATTGACACATATATGGGTTCATAAAAACTAGGATATTACTATTTCTGCTTTCCCTCTTGAGATGCACAAGTGACTGGGAGATTAAGAAAGGTTTTATGCAGAAAGTGGCATTTGCATTGAGTCTTGAAGAAATTCAAGAATTTTGATAAGTAGTGGTGAGAAGGGAGGACATTATAGGCACGAGAATCAGTCAATGCTAATGTATGGGGATGGGATATAAGTGATAGGTAGAGGTTTTATTATTGCCACATGGACACTTTTTCTTTCTTCTGAAAAGCAGTGATGAAACTGACTGAGAACCGAGCTTGGAGTTTGCAAAACTCTAAGTTTGAGTGTGCCTCTGGTATGTACTAGCTTTATCACCAAGAACAAGACATTAAATTCTCTTATCCTCATTTTTTTTTAACTGTGAGCCTCCTTAATCTCCTGTCTCTAAATCTGTCTACTACACTTCAAAAGTACTATCTCATTATGAACTTCCTTCATTCCCTGGTATCTGCTCAACCTGGAGCAGGTGGCAGAGTATATAGTAAGCCTGTCTTGGAATCTGGAAGATATGAGTGGCTTCAGGACATGGACATTTACTAGCTGTGTGACTCTGTGTAAGTCACTTAACCTCTATCTTCCTTAGTTTATGTAACTAAAAAGGAGACTAATAATAGTACCTGCCTGGCAGAGTTGCTATGAGGATAAAATGAGTTAACTTTTGTACTTAGCACAGCTACTGCCAAATAGTAGGAGCTTAGTAAATGTTTCTTCCTGCTCAGCCCCACAACCTGGAATATATTTTTATCAAGGCCCACCCTCTTCTTCCTTTGGTGAGTTTTTCTTGGGATGTAATCCCCAGTTCTGAGTTACAGGCTTCAAAGCCATGATCACTCCCCTCACTCTCCCTGCTCAGTCCTTTTCCTTTTGTGTGTTGCCTTACCTTATTAGACTATAAGCTCCTTGAAATCAGGTACTACCTTTCCCTACATTGGTATCCATAGCACTTGACACCATTCTTAGCACACAGTGCTTAAAAAATGTTGCTTAATTGTATCCATAACAATGCCTATCGTGTCTGTTTCATAGGATTGCTTAAAGTATCCAATGAAATATTCTTTACCAAGTATTTTATGAACTTTAAAGAGAAATGCAAATTGAAATTACTTAGCATTATTCCCTGACTTTGTCAAGGCTCTATTGGGCTCCTCTCTCATTACTCTGGCCCTAACAATTGGTTGATTGTGCATTTTCAAAGGCTACTGCTCCAACTGGGCATGTGATAGTGAAGATTTTGTTTATATTTATATATTGGACTGGGCAAGCATGGGGTCCCTCACATCTCTCAGATACTGTGATTCTATGAAATACTCAAGCTATTTGCAGTTTTAGATATGAACAAGACTGGAGTCCATGCCAACTAATCATGCTGAGAAAAGATCCACAGACATTAGAAATGGTTATAACTAACCTTGACATTTTATTCCCAGATATAAGAACAAAGATATGTTGATAGCAATCTCAAGAGACTACTAGCTTTTAAGGATTTCCATGTCTCTTTATTTTATAGAAATTTGGAACTAACTTTCCTTCTCTTACCTTTGTCAAATGGATGAGTAGTTCAACTTCCATCACAACGTGAAGGGAAAGACATCTTTTGGATAGACTAAAAGTAATTTACACTCAGCGACACCTGAGAGAGGAAAGTAAATTGAGTCTAAGGCCTCCAGACAGCAACCTGGGCGATTGGGATAGAGTATGATTGAAGATGAAAATCTCCAAATATTGTTTGTTTTATCCATGGGAAGGCTGGAAGGGTTTCAGTGGGAAGGTAGTTAGGTGAGATGTTGCTTATCTTTGAGTATTTGAAAAGCTGGTTGGAAAAGAGATGAAAGTGTGTGTGTGTGTGTGTGTGTGTGTGTGTGTGTGTTTTCTGCCCAAGAAGGCAGAGGCAGGAGTTTAAAATAAATATTTGATTCCAGAGCATGGGGGGGCCTTTGGCATCTAAATGCACAGTAAATAGTGCTCTACGCTTGGAGTCAGAAAGATGTGAGTTCTATTCCTTTCCCAACTATTTGCATGCTGTGTGACCCTCAGCCATTGTCTTAGGGCTCTTAGTCACAGTTATTGAACTCAGTGGCCTTAAAAATCTTTCCATTTCTAAAATCATTAGCCTGTGAATTGCTTAACGAGTAAAGCTTTTCAAAAGTGAGGCATAGATTGAGCGTTCCCCTCATTTCTTCCTTCAAGCCGATATAATAGTAGGCATTCCTTTGGGATTAGATTGAATGGCCTTGTGGTGACTCCCAATTCTGAAACTGTTGTTCTGTGACTTGGACATAGGTCCTGGCCTCTCCATTTCCAAGTTGTGTATCTTTAAACAAGTGAGTTAGCCTTCTTCACCTTTTGTTTAGTTTGTTTTCAGCTGTTAAACGAGGATAATATTACTTGTCTTTCTTCCTTGACAGGGTCAGTGAAATAAAAAACCAATGCCATCATGTGCATATAGGTCAGCCCATCCTCCCTCTCTGCCTGTCCACTAGTCCCTTTCATCCCACTCCAAGGAAGGCCTCTTCAATGAAAAGCAAACTCTCATGCATCTTTAGCCTTTTCCCACCTTGTTCTTTTCCCCCTATGAATCTAAATGAAAACCGACTTTGTCTTAGTGGTAGATAACTCTTTTCTCCTAGTGGTAGACAACTCTTTCTGCCACTTATCCAATTCATGGGGGGTAGAAGAGAAGGTCAATACTTCTTGTTTCCAAGGCGATTGTTCTAATACCCTCTCCTCTTTAAAACCTCCTAGGACCCTCTAGAAAGACCCTGTCCTTAACAACTACTGATCTCCAGGATATTGTCCATTCTTCAGCGATATTGACACTTGACTTACCATCTTCCTCTTCCACCCATCCCTTTTCAACATCTTGGTACTATCAATACAAACTCTGAACATGATGCAATCTTTGGTTTTGACTAGACAAATCTCTTGTTATTCCTCAAACATGTCAGAGGCCCTGCATTTTTCTGCTGTAATACAGGGGCTTTGAGCTAGATAACTTTTAACTTCCATTCTAACTTTAAATCTATGCCCTATCACCCAGTGACCCTTTGCGAGTTTAAGGACAGAGAAATAACTTTCCAATGGGCTCTTCAGAGAATGCCTCACAAAGAAGATGACATGAAGGAAGGCATGGAGATAGAGAATGATTTTCTCAAGGCAGAGAAGAGATTGGGCAGCCCATTCTGGTCTGTGGGAATGAAGGAACCAAGGCACAGAGATAGAAGACAGTCAGATGAGAACAAAAGTAGAGAACAGTCTATTTTAACAGAAACACATAAGACTGGATCAAGTTGTATAGGCTTGAGTTCCAGGACAAGAACTTCTGATGTTTTGTGGGAGGCCATGGAGAGGCACTAAGGATTAAAAAATAGAGGTGTAGGGGGTAATTCTTGCTAGTGTTTCTTCAGTTATCTGTGAGTACATATTTGTAATCTCTGGTACAACATTTGAAACCTCGGTCAACACTTATGAAATTCCAGGCACTTTAAAGAAAGACAAAAACAATTCCTTCCTTCTAGGAGCTCATTTTCTAACGAGGGAGACAACATGTACACGGTTACATATAGACAAGTTATATTTTGCTGGTCTTCAGTAATTCAGTTGTATCCAGCTCTTTGAGACTCCATGAATTTTTGTCCATTGGGTTTTCTTGGCAAAAATACTAGACTGTTTTTGCCATTTCTTTCTCCAATATGTCCTCATTTTACAGATAAAGAATTTTGGCAAATAGGGTTAAATAATTTACCAGAGACCTACAGCTAATAAGTGTCTGAGGCCAGATTTTTTGAACTCAGGTATTCCTAATTTAAGGCTGATGTTCAATCCACTGTGCCATCTACCTATTCCACAATTTAAATAAAAGCACTTACCTGAAAAGGTTACTTGATGGGATTTAAAATGGCTCTTCAAGGTAGCTAAGGAAACCATAAGTCAGAGTGAAGGGAGAATATTCTAGACAAGGGGAAAAGGGCAAGAAATGCATCAAGTTAGAAATTGGAGTGCAAGGAATATGTAAGGAATAGTCATTAGACCAATGCAATTAGATAGAGCATGTATGGAAGATAGGGGAGGAAGAAACAAAACTGCTAGAGGGCATCTGAGAGTTCATTGCATTCAACTCCTTCATTTTATAAGGAGGAAACTAAAACCCAGACACTCCAAGTTCCTGGCCTAGGATTTCACATATAATAAAAGACAGGTAGGATTTGAATCAAGTTCTTTTGACTTCAAATGTGATGTTCTTTCTGCTGTAAGTAGTTGTCATCCATAATCTAGACTCTTGTCTCTTGTTTTCCATTGTCAACTGGTATGGTTTTTTTCTTTCTCTCAAGACGATTGTTCTCTTTTATGGACACCATGGAGCTAAAATGGAAATCTAGTTGTTCTCACTCTTTATGATGATATTAATCTTTCAAAGAATGTAGAGAGATCCTCCATTTGGAATGGCTTATTTTGGCAGGACATAGTTACACAGCAGAAAATCCAATTGTCAGCAAATTAGACTTCAGCTCACCCATTTAGAGCTATTATACTTATAGTACTTTACATTCTTGTCATAAATTATGGCAAACATGCGCCCTCCCTCTGCTTATTGAGACCTACTGGCGAGGAACTCTATTTCCTGACTGCAATAATTTGATGTAAAAGAATTCCACAGCAAGTTTATTGCACACCTATCAAATTAGCATCACGCTAGAAGAATATTTGTTGCAGCATTTATGATGTAAAACTGGACGTCCAGTGATTCATCGTGCCGTAAAATTACAAGTTAAGTCTCACCCCTAGCTGATAACAAGATGAAAACCTCCCTAGAGTCTGTGGCTAATCTTTTTTCCTTGAAAGTTGTTTCCTTCCTTCCTTTCTTCTTTCCTTTCTCCCTCCTACCTTCCCTCCCTCTCTCTCACTCTTTCTTTCCTTCTTCCTTCCTTCCTTCCTTCCTTCCTTCCTTCCTTCCTTCCTTCCTTCCTTCCTTCCTTCCTTCCTTCCTTCCTCCCTCCCTCCCTCCCTCCCTTCCTTCCTTCCTTTCTTTCTTTCTTTCTTTCTTTCTTTCTTTCTTTTCTTTCTTTCTTTCTTTCTTTCTTTCTTTCTTTCTTTCTTTCTTTCTTCTTTCTTTCTTTCTTTCTTTCTTTCTTTCTTTCTTTCTTTCTTTCTTTCTTTCCTTTCTTTCCTTCGTTCCTTCTTCAAAAAGCTTCTCTTCAATGTGAAACATTGTGATTTGAGAGGTTTACCTGGAATATGGCAGTAATGCGTTAAGAACCTCTATTTCAAGTGTGCTGCACAGACATATCATAGCTGAGTCAATGGGCCACCTTCATCATCTATTACTCTGGAGGTTTCAAGAAGTAGGATTTATATCCAATGCAGGTATAGCCAAGTTCTGGTTGGCATTCAGCATCTCCAGTCTTCTTGTTCAGACCCTTTCTCGCCCTTTTCAGTAGCACCTCATTTTTCCATAACCACAGCATGCTCAAAAAAATGATATGCCTGCTTTCAGTTATTCATCTTGGAGTTATAACTTAGGGGAAATTCAACTCCCAAACTCTGGTGCATTTTCTCACCTGTGGACATATTACAGGCCACTAATGGAAGTTAATGTCATTAAAAGCATACACTGCCTCATGTGTATCTTTGCATTTCTGGTTCCAGCACAGTTCATATAATATAGCTACTACTTAATGAATGCTAATTGATTGATAAATTTCTATCTTGGTGTGGATCAAATCCTGCTAGGATATTATCTCAATGACTTTGTTGAAGTTACTTAATCTCTGAACTTCATTTTCCTAATCTTTATGATAAGGAGGTCAGACTAAAAGGCATTCAAGACCCATTCATTCTCTGCATCTATGAGCCTATGATTAAATCACTGGGTTCTGTTTCATGGAAAACTAATTTTTTTCAACTAGCACCACTAACCACAGGATCACATGGTCTCAAAATGAAAGGGACAAAATGTATCTTTTCCAAGCAGTTCATGGAGTAAGAACTCCCTGTGCAAGATATACTGACAACCCAGTCAAAGATCACTATGAGTGCTATTATCCCCATTTCATAGATGAGGAAAACTGAGGTGATACAAGGTTAAATAACTTGACATGGGTTATAATCTATTAAGAGGCAATATTTCTCACTGAAGAGTTTGCTGCCCTTTGATGCAAACATTTATATCTCTTGAGGATTTAATCTACTTAAACCCCTAGACTTTTCAGACTCTCAGGGTTGAAAGAGATACTAGAGAACAACTAGCTACAACCTATACCAAACTGAGAGACTAAGAATTGCTTTTACATCCTGTTCTGATTGAAGATACCCAGTCCAGTGGTTCCTGGTCCCTCTTAAGGAAGCCTTTTCCTCTATGGGAATCTTGTGTTGGTCTAATTGACTTTTTGAACTCAAGTATACGTTCACCCCTCACATTGGGGTGAGGGCTTGGACTAGTCTTGTAAATTCATTGATAGAGAATTTTAGAAAAGGAAATCCTCTCTACTACCTCAGGTATTTCTTCAGCAAAATATAGGATTATAGAGTTGCCTGGGGCACTGAGAGGTTAAGTGACTTTATCTAGACTCATAAAAAACTAGGACATTACAAGTAGGCTGTAACCAGGGTTTACTGGTTTTGAGGAAAATTGTCCCTTAAGTAGCTAGGTGGTGCACCATGTTTGGAGTCAGGATGTCTCCTCTTTGTTAGTTCATCTGGCCTTAGATACTGTACTAGCTGTTACCCTGGTCAAGTCACTTAGTCTTTTTTGCCTCAGTCCTTCACCCTAAAATGAGCTGGGGAAGGAAAAGGCAAACCATTCCACTATCTTTGCAAATAAAACCTCAAATGAGATCATGAAGAGTCAGATGCAACTGAAAAAATGACTTAAAAATACAGCTCAAAACTATCTACTAAGCCATGTTTCTTTTCTCATTACTATTAATTTTCATCTTATCAGATTCAGGAGTTCTAATCTGTTCAGTTTATATGAGGACTTTACTTTGCCATACAATAGGTTTATTATACTTTCCAGGGAATCATCCATAGATACGACAAGCATACTATCTATGACCACTCAAGTCGTTGATATATAATGATGAAGATGATGATGATGATGATGATGATGACGGTGGACAGAAATGAGTCCTAGAGCCTGCCATTTAGAGACCTCCCTCCAAGTGACATTGACCACTAATTGCCCTTCAGTGTGTCTGGTCATTCTATCAGTTCTGAATTAACCTGATTCTATTATCGTCTAGGGATATGAGAAGCTTATAAAGAAGGAGGTGGAATATTTGACAAACAGGAATATTTTCCAATTGAAATGAATAATATTTTTATTATCTATCTAAAAAATATTTCTTTTCATATGAAGTAAAAGTTATGAGAAAGTTTATAGAAAGTCAAGGCTTGGGGAAGACCCAAAAGGGTAGTAGATCCCAATCTAGTCAATATGTTTACAGCTGACGTAGGTAGGCATTATGATATACTTTGTTAAGACTCCAGATAAAATTCGCACATATTTATCTATGTGTCTGGGATTCATTTGCCCTACCCAAGAAAGCAATGAATAAATAAGATTAGTTTGTCTAGACTTGTTCTTGATAATTCAAAAATGGCCCTCTGTGACGGCCACTTCCCTTCCCAGGATTCCTTTTAGTAGTCTTCCTTAAAAGTTAACATCTGCCCTATACTTAAAAAACATTGCTGTGAGAAAAGAGGACTATGGGTAATTTTATTCGTTAGAAATTAAGGCCAATGAATTTATAAACGGATAATGAGAAGCTTAATCCTTTACCCACAGTCAGCTCCCATTCCCCAGAAAGCATATTAATTTAAAAGTATATTGGACATAAAGGTTATTAAACATTTTCCAACATATACCTGGGGACAGTCCAAAAAGCCATATAGTACAGTGGAGGGAGGAAATCAGAAGCTCAGTGTTCAAGAGACTTCCATGACTGAACCTTCTCCAAGGTACCTCTGTCAGACTAAGCAACAGATAGATTCTTGGTTGAATCCCTGATCCAAGAAGTTCTGAAACTGACAATCCAGTCACAATCCTCCCCTTATCCCCACCCTTCCTTTCCAGAAAAAAAATCTGAGATCAAAAAGTTGGGAAGACACACAGATGGCATGAAAAGTTTAGGGTAGCCCATGCCCTTGTCGTCAGAATTAAAACAAAGCTCATAGGCTAATGGCAACTGGCTTCCCATTCCTTAGACAAAAGGCCAACATGTTTTTTGTTAACTAGATCATACTACAGACTTATTTAAACATCCCCCCCCCTTAACGCCTTTGAATGCATCTTGTTTACCAATGCTAGAAACTAATTACATTTATTATCTACAGGGAGTTCAGTCGTAGTTTCGCCACAGTAAAAGATTATACAATCCACTCTTGGGGCATTAGTCTTACAATATTCTTATGATTAATTATACCTGGATCCCATAACATTTATTATTTAACCACAATCATACAAAACAGTGTAATTACTCCGATGCTGATCATTCATCTTTTATGGGACCTTAAAGGAGAAAACATTAAAAAGATATAGAGTGTAGACACTTTTCATAAGCTGTTGTTCCCTTGGGAAGGCAAGATAGTATACCAAGAAGTCTCTGGATTGAAATTAAGAGATTCCCAGGTTCAAAACCAACATCAGACTCTTAAGAGCAGTATATCTCTTAGCAAGTCATTTAATCTCTCATCTCCTTAGTTTTCCTCATCTTTGAAATGAGGGTAATGCCTATAGTAACCATCTGTTTACTTGTTTTTAAGACAGTTAGGATTAAGTGACTTGTCCAGGGTCATACAGCTGGTAAGTCTCTGAGACTGGATTTGAAATGAGTTCCTCCTGACTCCAGGGTTGGTGTTCTATCCACTGTGCCACCTAGCTGCCTGATAGTAACCATCTGACTGGGTACTTGTGAGGAATAGATGAGATAATGTATTTAAAGCACCATTTAAATATTGACTACTTTCATGTGTATGCATGCCAGCTATAGAAACAACATAAAATATTGAAGGTATGCTGGGTTTGTGGGGAGGAAACCTGGAGTTTAAACCATACTTCTGCCACTAGCTATATAACTCTGGGTAAGTAACTTAACCTCCATAAGCCTCAAGCAATTTCCTAAGATCTATCTGCCAGATGGTAGAGTGTCTGCAATCTGCCTTGGTGAAAGGAGTACTCATACTAGGAATCCTCAGTGCTGACAAAATCACAGATCCTCATGTATTGCAAATGTTAACTATTATTGTAAATTATTATTTTAAGGTACTCAAGAAATACACTACATGTAATTTAAATTGTTATTTTAAAGCAGTATAGAAATGTCAGCTATTTTCATACTTTAAAATGTCAACTATTACTCATACTTACATACCTACATCACTGTCAACTAAGTATATAATCCATGAAAAGAACACCCCTTCCGGAAGCTGATGGGCTAAGATGAAAGGTAGATCTGGGAGCATCAGCTAAGTCTGGGGTCAACCCACTGCTTGATTGAGGCCAGGAGTCTATCTCTGACAGACTGGAGTGTGCGTTCTGTATGATGGGAATTCATCTCCTAGTTTCAGATTGACAAGTATTACAAAAATAAGCCTAGAATGAAATTCTTTCTCACTACCAACATGCAGAAAGAAGGAGGAAACTAATGAGTTGACCCTTCCATATACCTGAGAAATGGCCGTTCTTTTGTCATAGAATAAGGAATAAGGTTGTCATATTATTAATTGTAAGAAGTTTGGAAAGTGCAATTAATTACTCAGGTGACAGATGGAGGCAGGGAAAACACCAAGCATAGACAGAAGAATTGAATTACTTGTGGCTACTAAATAACAAAGAAATGAAACATATACACCATTATTGACTCATTATTTTTGGCCTTAAAACATTCAGGAAAGTTATATTTGGCCCTAAAACATAGTTGAGATAATTGGAAGAAAAAGTAGGCATACAGGTAAGGAAAGAGAAATAGAAAAAAAATAAGAGACTGCCATGAAAGGTAAAGACCTGACGTCAAATCCAGCCTCAGATATCAACTGCCTGGGAGACCTTAGGTAAGTCAGTGAACCTCTCTTTGCCTCAGTTTCCCTGGCTACCAAATGGAGAAATAGCAGTAGTTACCTCACGGGGTTGTTGTAAAGATTAAGTGGATGATATTTGTAAAATACCTGGCCCAGTGCCTGCTAGATAATACGTGCATATAAATGCTTATTCTGCTTCCCTCCCTCAAGGTTGTAAGATCAAAAGAGGCAAGAAAGCACAAGGGGAATGCAGTTCAACTCACCCATCCTACAGATGAGAAAACTGAGCCCCAATAAATTTCCACATGCCCAAATCTGAGAGATTGTTCAAAAGTGGGGATTCATAGCAAGAACTCTTTCTACTCTGCAACATCTTCAAAGACTGAATGCCATAGCAATAATTATAGCTGGCATTTATATAGTGATTTAATTATTTCAAAGCATAGTTTGAACGTTATTTTCTATAGAAGGCCATTATCTGAGGCCTTCTTTTCTCATTCAGAGTCTCTCATCATCTGCCATCCTCACAGTTTACTCACCTTCACATACCCCAGGATCCAGTGACACTGGCTTCTATGTTGTTCTTCATACAAAAGATTCATATTTCATGAACTTTCACCTCCTGACTGTCCCTCATTACTAGAATTCTCCTCCACCACCAAAATCCTTGGCACCGTCAAGTGGTTCAATAATAGAAAGGGATAAGGTTTTATCAGTAGGAATGATATTAAAGAAGATAAATTGCCAACTACTTTGCCACTGCACCCAAAGAGCTATGGGACCTTTCCATTTGACTTGAAGTTGACCCCTCTTAAATAATGTTATCTTCTCTGTTAGAATAAAAGATCCTCAAGAGGAAAGACTATTTCTGCTTTTCTATTTGCATCCGCAGCAATTTAGTTCAGAGCTTTGAATATAGTGTTTGATAAAACTTCTTTCATTCTTTCATACACTCATTCATCACCCAACACAGACATGACTTTCCTCCTGCTAATGGAAATTTTCACTTGTGCCTCATGCCCATTCTCCTTCTGGAGCAGGACCCAAGACTCAAACAACCTTTAGACTTCTTTCTTGATTCCTGGATATATGCCTATTCCTCCCTTGCGCGTGCACACACACACACACACACACACACACACACACACACTCACTCAACATAAACTACTGATCCTCCTACTATCTCATGATATCATATCACTACTTGCCTTACAGAGAAAGATACCCATTTAGCAGATATATTTTAAGACTATTATCCACGAGGCTGTGTTCTAGGTATAGAGTTGCAAAGGCTAAACAAATGAATGAATGAATAAATAAATGAAAAAAGGAATGAATCAATAAACAGATGAATAAATAAATGATAAATGAATGTATATATAAATATACATACACACACACACATATAGAGAGAAATAGAGAGACAGAGAGAGACAGAGACAGAGGGGGGGAGGGGCTCTATCATCAAGGAACTTGCTCCCAAGGAATGGACCAAGAAGGTGTTAATATCTACACAAATAAGCATAATTCATAGTACAATACAAAAAAGTTATTTATTCATTCATTTATTTTTTTTATAAGTCTACTTTGTTTGCTTGTTTAAGGGACACCAAGTAACACAGTTAAGCTTATCATTTAGGAAAATTAATTTAGAGTTTTATGGAATATAAATTATAAAGAACTGACTGTAGTCAGAGATACCAGTTTCAGTGCACAAACACATACATACACACACATATATATTCATTTTTATCATTTACACATATGTGGTTCTTGTTGTTCAGTCATTCCAGTCATGTCTGAATCTTCATGACCGTATTTAGGGTTTTCTTGGCAAAGATGATGGAGATGCTTGGAGATGATGGAGATGCATTTCCTTTTCCAGTTCATTTTGAAAATGAAGAAACTAAGTCCAACAGTGTTAAATGACTTGCCCCAAGTCACATAGCTGGTTAGTATCTGATGTCACATTTGAACTCAAGTCTTCTTTACTCCAGGCCTGGCATTTTCCCTCCTGTGCCCCTAGCTGCTACAGATACGTACATCTACATATATTACACAAGATGTGTACAAGTTGGTTAGTCAGTTCGTTTATAGCAGAATCATGTGGAATTTGAACTGGTTGAATGAATGGCCCCCAAAGCAGTGACTAATGTATCTATGTACATATGTGTAATACTTTTAGATGTGTGTATATGTATATGTACGTATGTATATGTGCATATATCTGCATATAATTTTGTTGGTATTCTTGGTGCTCAGTAACTACAGAGTTTGGTTCAAAAGCAAGCATTTAAATGTTGACCGACCAGTCTTGGCCCAAATAGCTTCTGAAGGCCATGTCTTAAGGAATAAAGAATCACAATCTGCCTTAGTGGAAGGACTGTTCATACAAATGAAAGACCACAACTCTGAAGTACTGAAATAGGTGAGTTACATTCATTTCAATACAATGAATAATTCAAGCTAGTTGATGTTTTTGGCCCTTGATTCTGTCATCCAATATTTTAGCTCTCCTCACCTTTATGACACTCATGGATTCATAACCATGCCATAATGTGACTTCATCTCAGTCAGTCAATGATTTAGAATATTGACTGGAATAAGGACAAGAAGAGTCCTCTATGGTATGCTACCGGTGATTTACTTCCAGGCTAGCAAGGACTTATTAGTCACCACTTTTGGAGCCAATTTAAAATTCCATCCAATTTTACTATCAACTAGCCCACATCTTTAGCAATCAACCTATCCACAAGCCTATCATGAAGACTTACTTAAATATCTTGTTTAAAGTCATTTATGGTAGATCTATAGCATTCCCCTTATCTTCCATTGCGGTAACACTCAAAAAATAAAGGGAATGAAATTATCCTGGCATGACTTATTCTTATGGAAACCACTCTGACTTATGGAGACGAATGTTTGCCTTTGCATATACTCACAAACCATCCTATTATAATGCATAACAGAATCTTAGCGAAAATCAAATCAGGCATACCACCTTTTAGAAAAAAATATCATCATCTCCCTATTTATTGACAATTGGTACAATATTTTATCTCTAGCAACATTTCATTCAGGCATCCTCTGCTGGACTTTTGCATCAGACCACCAAGATCATCAACTTTCTCTAATAAAGACTTGGTCTCCTACTAACTTCTTGTTCCAGTAAATTGCATAAGAATCTTCCAGTCTCTCTGACTTGTAATATTTGAGATCGTGTCCTTCATTCTCAATAGTCAATCAATCCAATAATTATCATCTGTGAATTATCACAGAATCTCATAATTAGAAAGATCCCAGGGGTCATTTAGTCTTCAACAAAAAAGACTCTACAGTATACCAGACAAGTGGTGATCTACTCTATGCTTATAGACATACAGTGATGGGTAACTCATAATATCTGAAAATAATACACTCTCCTTTTGGTCTACTTAATTGTTAACAACTTGGCTCCTTGCATGCAGCCTTAACCTATTGCTTCTAATATTGTCCTCTCTGGTCAAATCTGGATAGAACCCTTCTCACATAGATTTTAACGTATTTTTTTTCACATAACAGTGTTTTTTCCAATTACGTGTAAAGATGGTTTACAAAATTCACTTTCATACGATTTTGAGTTCCATTTTTTTTCTCCCTCTCTCCTATTCCTCCCCTTTGTGGAAATATGTTTGATATGATTGCAAATATATAACCTATATAAGAGATAAAAATATTTGCAAACAGTTGTCACCCTCTACAAATGTGTCCTCTTCTCCAAATAAAACAATCCCCCAAATGGCTAATTCTTCTCCTCACTTAGAAAATTTAGATGGCAGCTGTGGTTATACCACATGCATGATCTGTTTCCCAAACCTACTCAATATTTCTTCTTTTCTGTAGGTGTTTCTCCCGTTATTGTATCTTTTTAAGTTGTGTCCAACTCCTCATCACCCCATTTAGGGTTTTCTTGGCAAAGATACTGGAGTGGTTTGCCTTTTCCTTCCCCAACTCATTTCATAGATGTGAAGTTACTTTCCCAGGGTCACACAGCTATTAAGTGTCTGAGGAATTTGACTCTATCCACTGCTCTATCCACTGTGTCATCTATTTACCCTAAGTGGTCTCTGGTATTCACTAAAGATTTCCTCCAGTAGTCTTCACCAGAAGGCTACCTACCATACAACTCTCCCTTGATTCATAAATGTGTCTTTCTTTCCCTTTTTTACCAATTAAATTTATTTATTTTCATTTTCCAACATTCACTTCCACTAAATTTTGCATTTCAAATTTTCTCTTTTCTCCCCTCCCCCCTGCAGCAGGAAAGTGTGTATTCTGATTACCCTTTCCTCCATTCTGCCTTCCCTTCTATCCCTCCCCATCCCCTTCCCTTCTATTTTCCTGTAGGGCAAGACAGATTTCTATATACCATTGCCTGTATATCTTATTTCTCAGCTGCATGTAAAAACATTTGTTAACATTCATTTTTAAAGCTCTGAGTTTCACATTCTCTCCTCCCCTGTCCTCTCTCACCCTCATTAAGAAGGCAAGTCATCAATTGATATAGGTTATATACATGCAGTCATGAAAAAAATTTCCATAAGTCATTTTGTGAAAGACTACCTATAATTCCCTCTATCCTGTCTCACCCTCTATTCTATTCTCTCCTTTGATCTGTCCCTCCACAAAAGTATTCACTCCTGATTATCCCTTCCTCCAATCTGCCATCCCTTCTATTATCTTCCCTCTCTTATTCCCTTCCTCCCTGCTTTCCTGTAGGGTAAGATAGACTTTCACATCCAATTAAGTGTGTGTTATTCTCTCATGAACCCAAATCTGATGAAAATAAGGCTTTTCTCTCTCACCTTCCCACTATTTCCCTCTATTGAAACAGTTCTTTCTTGCCTCTTTTATGTGAGATTATTTATTACCTTCTACCTCTCCCTTTCTCTTTCTCCCATTATGTTCTTCTCAATACTTAATTTTATTTTTTACATATCATCCCTTAATATTCAGCTCACCCAGTGCCCTCTGTTTATATATACATACATGTATTACCTTGGTGTCTTCAATGTCTGACCAAACTCTAAGCACTCCATAGTGCCTGCTTCAGTTGCCTTCATGGCCATTGGAACAATTTGTTCTCCTCTTCCCATTCCACCAAGGAAAGTCTCCGAATTTTGGGGGGAAATACTCCACTAACTCACTAGAGGGTTTGAGACCCCTCGGTTACCCTTAAACTGTTTTAGCCTGACTTCCAAAATAGCTTACTGGGGTGTGGATACTGCACATACTACAGCTTAATGAAGCCATAGATGAGAATTCGGTGGAATAGGTGGACACCAAAGGTGGAAAGCATGCTGAAAAGGGCTCAGCAGCTGTCACACCAGACCATATTGTTCAATTGCAAAACATACACTTGTCAAAAAGACTATATTATGGAGAACTTACACAGGGTAAGTGATCATAGAGTGGTCAGAAGAAATGATACAAATCACTCTCAAGGTTTCTCTCAAGGACTTTAGAATTTATTGAGTGACATGGGAGACACTGGCACAGAACCACTCAGCATGGTGTACCCAGATCAGAGTAAGTGCTGTGCTTTACAAGCAAACCAGAATTAAACTAGCTCAAAGGAAATACAGGATGCACAAATTTAGAGTATCCACCCCAAATGTTCACATGGACAATTTGTGCTGTATCAGTGGTAGAAAATTCTGACCTCATATTCGTCTGCTCAGCCACAGTCAGACACATTGAAATTTGACTTTATCAGAGTGATGTCATTTTTGTCCTCTTTGAGAACAGCAACCAACCATCCATATACAATAAACATACATATGCATACATATATGTTTACATAGATACATACTCATGTATGCATACTCATACATATACAAATATGTTTACATAGATACATACTCATGTATACATACATATGCATACATACTCATACATATACACATACGCATATACCCAGTAAAGAAAATGATTTGATTTGCACACTTCTCTTGATACTTTAATTTGAAAGCCAAATTTTCCCTTCAGTTATAGTCTTTTTAATAAGAATGGTTAAAAGTCCCCTATTTGAGAAGATGATGCTTTCAATTTCTATTTTACCCTCTGACTAGATCATCAGGGGAGTTTTCCTTGATAATTTCTTGAAAGATGATGTCTAGGCTCTTTTTTTATTCATCATAGCTTTCAGGTACTCCAATAATTCTAAAATTATGTCTCCTAGATTCATTTTCTAGGTCAGTTATCTTTGCAATGAGATACTTCACGTTGCCTTCTATTGTTTTCATTCTTTTTGTTTTGGTGTATAATTTCCTGATTTCTCATAAAGTCATTAGCTTTCATTTGATGCATTCTAATTTTAAAGAAATTATTTTATTTACTGAGCTTTTGGACCTCCTTTTCCATTTGATCCATTCTATTTTTTAAAGCATTCTTCTCCTCACTGACTTTTAGACCATTTTTGGCCATTTGGGTTAATGTAATTTTAAAGGTGTCATTTCTTCAGCATTTTGGGGTCTCCTTTAATAAGTTGTTGACTCATTTTTCATGATTTTTTTTGCATCACTCTCTCATTTCTCTTCCCAATTTTTTTTCTACTTCTCTTACTTGATTTTCAAAATACTTTTGGAGCACTTACAGGACTTGGGACCAATTCACATTTTTCTTAGAGGTGTTAGATGCAGGAGCTTTGCCTTTGTTGTCTCTTTGTGGTTGTATGTTTTGACCTTCCATCTCACCACCAATGTAAGAAAATGCCTTTTTATCCAGAAACTAAGATTCTATAGCCTGATTCCCCCCTCGTTCACTCATTTTCCCAGCCAATTACTTGACTTTTGAATTCTTTTGGTTAAATGGCTGGGGGGGGGGGGGCGGTGTATGAGACTGCAGTAGCAACTGTAGCTATGGCTGTGGCTGCCACCACCCTGGGGCTAGGACTGGTACTGGGGTCAAGTCAAACTGCCCTCTCACCCAGGTGAGAGACCAATCCCACCAGTGTGTCTTTTAATATATAATGTTATCTCACCTATATTTCTGTTCTGAATAATGTATATTCATCTGAAGCCAGATTCCAGTTCTTAGTTCCCACTGAGTCTCAGTAATAATTATGAGAATAAACATGATTTCTTGTCTTTATGGGTTTGAATGTACATATTTCAAATGATGGAGCATATTTCATAGATAGTGTCATGTAAATTTCTAGCTCTTTCAACCACTATATTTTCCTACATTGAAGGTACAGTTTTATAGTATCTAGACTAGTGAATATATGTTAGCAACAATCTCCCCTTTCTTTTCATTTTTGATCAATAATGAGAATATTTGCAAGACGCAGTCTTGTTTCAGGCTGTCTTTCAAGCCACACTATACAGTACATGCCATCTCCACATTCTGTGATACAGTCAATTTTGCCTCCCTTTGCTCTCACATGATCCTCCCCTCTCTGTGCTTTTTCAATGTGGTTATACTCCATGCCCAAAATATACTTCTGTCTCACTTGTATCTCACAGAATCCCTCTTTCCCTTCAAGCCCTAACTGAAGCAACATAATCTGTAGGAAAACTTTCCTTATTCCATTCAGCTTCTCATGTTCTGCCTCTCAAACTCTCTTGCATTCAATGAATTTGTACTTACTTGAATTCATTCTGGTTATGTGTGCTGTTCCATATACATGCATATATATATATGCACACACATATGCGTATGTATATATGTGCATATATATGTCTGCATGTAAGTATGTTTGTATGTGTCTGTGTGTGTGTCCTTGTTTATTCACCCATTTGAATGTTAAGTCTTTGTGGTTAGGAGTTGTCTCATTTATTGTCTATGCATCCTGGAACAAAGTAAATGGTGGACAAGTATTTGTTGATTCAATGATAGCAGGCATTTTTTTCTTTCCTTTACTCTCAATCATAAAGCAATTGTAAAAACATCTGTGCCCCAGGGGCTTCAGTTTTTCAATCAAGATTCTTGAATCTTTTGTCATTGATTTCCCCAGATTTCCACTGGCATCATCATTGTGTCCATATCAATCACTAACAGGGGCTAATGGGAATTCCCACTGTCAACTCTTTGGAAGTTGTTTAGACATATGTTTTGGGGGCTTTTTTGTTGTTGTTTGGAGTGGGGAGGCAAGACATTGGGCTTAAATGATTTGCCCAAGGTCACTGAGGTAGTGTCAAGTGAATGAGGCTGGATTTTGACTCAGGTCCTCTTGACTCCAGAGCCAGTGCTCTCTTCCCTGTATAACTTAGCTTCTCCTAGACTTCCCTTATTTCTGTAATAGAATAATATCAAGAGTTGGTAATAATTTCTTAACCTCAGCTCGGAATCTTTTTTGTTGCGTTTTTTCCTATTTTTTCTTCTAACTTTTAAGAGTTTCCTAAAGACTTTGCTTTCACAACACTCCATCAAGGGAATATTAAAAAAAAATGAGGTTCCTGCTATCTGTAATATCTCTGAAGAACAATGCAAAGGTCAGTAAAACTTGCTCCCTGCCCTTAAGGATCTTCCAATCTAGTAGGATGGATCTGTATTCAACAAGAGTAAAATACTGAATGGGAAAGGATAATAAGAGGTAGAAACAAAGTAAGTACTGGGGAGAAACACTACTTCTCATTCAGTGGATCTGGGAAGAGTACATGAAGGAAGTTCCATCTGAATAGGAAGCTGAAAGATGGATAGGATATTACTAAGACGAGCTATGATTATACTTTTAGCCCAGGGAAGAATGTAAACAAAGAAGCAGAGTTGAAAGTCCATAAGATTTGCTCAAAGAATGGCGAGTGGTCTGATGTCTGATAGCACCGGTTACATGAAGGTGGTTCTGTATAAAAATATTGTAGACATTATTTTCACTTTATTTTTTCATACTTTTTTCTTTTACAAACTCTAATTGTTTTCCAAACTATTTCTCCTCTCACAACATGTCTAATATGGAAATTGGTTTTACGTGATTGCACAGATATAACGTAAATCAAACTGCTTGCCGTATTTGGGAGAAAGGAGGCTAGGTAGAGATGGAAAAAGTTTGGAACTCAAAATTTTATAAAAAATGAATGTTAAAAATCATCTTTACGTATAGTTGAAAAAACAAAAATACTAAAACGAACAATATAGAAAGGTAGTTTTGAGACAGATAGTGGAGGGAATTCAATAACAAGTTTTGATTTTAAATTGTAATATGGAGACATGGAAGATTCTAGGCCCTGGAAGTTTACCTCTTAAACCAATCAAAGTGGGGAGGAAGAGAGGACACAACCTAGGCATACTCAGTGTGACAGCCAACCATCTGGTAGTGAGTGAGCATGCTGCAATTGTCTTTCAGGAAAGCTATCCAGAAAGATTTTGAATGAATAAAATAGACTTTGGACTGATGACTCTATTAGTGTACTAACTGTGGGGAAACATAAACATTGCAGTATGTCCTTACATGACATTCTATAGGCTTAAGGAAAATAGTATCAGATCTATAACACCCAAAGGCACCAGGGAAGCAAGAAGTAGGGGGATCACACCATTTTTGTTGTCTGTTGTTCATTTTCAAAGAGGATCATGACAGCAGGAAGGTAATGTCATGACATGCAAATGAACTAAGGGAGGACTGTGCAAAGTCATCAACCTCTCTTTCTTCTCCAGATCCATCTGGGTCCAGTGGCCAGATATTGATCATCTCAGTTGGAGCTGACACAGGATGCAGTGGGGACCTTGACTTTTTCCAAGGCAAGGCCTTTAATAGACCTCAGTTTGACTGAGACAATCTTCATTTAGTCATGAAAGCTAAATAACAAATGAGGCAGAGAATGACCTCCCCACACGAGGATCAACAGGGAGAAAAAACCTAATTGGGCACATTTAGCCTAGGGACAAGAAGGCAGAGGAGCACAGACCAAAAGTCTTAAAATATTTGAAGGACCTATCACATGGAAGAGGGATTAGATCTATTCTGTCTTCCTTCAGGGATCAGGATAAAAATAAAAGGGTAGAACTTACAAAGAGGAAAATATAGACACAATCAAAAGAAAATCTCCTAAAATTAATTCTTTTTCCTTTGGGTTATTGAATGTCTTGATGAGTTCCTCAGTATGAAAGTTTTCAAGAAGAAACTGACTGACCATGTATTGGATATATCACAATGAGAATTCCAGGTCAAGGGTAGTTGCATCAAGATAACATCAGAAATATCTCCTAACTTTGAGATTTTGTGATAGAAGGTACCTGTTCCAAGAAAAAAATACTGTATTATTCTACAAAGGAAATAATACAGTATTTTATACAGGAAATATATATTTTATATAGTATTTTAATACAGGAAATAAGGAGGAAAAGGACTCTTATGCACAAAAATTATAGCTTTTTCTGTGGTGGCAAAAATGGAAATTAAGGGACTGCCCATCGATAAAGAAATTGTTGAAAAAACTATGTTATATTAATGTAATGAAATAATAATGATTTATAAGAAGTAATGGAGATGGTTTCAGAGAAATCTGAGAAGACTCATAGGAATTGATGTGTGAAATGAATAGAATCAAGAGAGAATATTATATTATAACAACAATAGAAACCATGAAAAATAAATTTGAAAAATTTAGGAAATTTTCAATGGAATGCAAGAGTCAACTACTATACCGGAGCAGTTTTAACTGGAATTTAAAGTTTATAACTCATTTTTTTGTGTATTCTCTAATTCTTGAATTTTCTGATTTTAATTCCTCTAAAATTTTTTAATTCTCAGAATTCTCTAATTCTAATTTCTCTAATTCTCTCTAATTCCTTATAATTTTCTTGGAAATTTACATCTCTCATTCTTCATTTTTAGTCCATCATTTATTTGTCAAGATGTATCGAACTAATAAAATAGGATAAAGAAAGCATATAAAAAAGGTGGGAAATTTTATGGAAGTTCTGGGGAAGGAAATATTTCTGACAGAGTAAATCAAGTTAATTTGGGCTATAGCCACACCTTACAAGTTAGGTAACATTTCAACAGTCAGGAAAGGAGAAGCCAAATTTGAGTGGAGAGAAGAACCAAAAAAATACAGAGAAGTGGAAAAGCAAATTCATGTTGTCTTGAAAATACTATCTATCAAGGATAGTAAATACTTCAGTTTGGCTAGAGTCAGAGCATGGAAAGGAATTTCATTTTTTTTTTCCACTGGATTTCCATTTATTTATTTGACTTTTTACATTCTTTTTCACAAAATTTTGGGTTCCAAATTTTCTCCCCTTTTGTCCTCACCCCACCCCAATACACCAAGCATTTTAATTTCCCCTATCACCAATCTGCCCTCTCTTCTATCATCCCTCCCTTCCCTTGTCCTCATCTTCTCTTTTGTCCTGTAGGGCCAGATAACTTTCTATTCCCCATTATCTGTATTTCTTATTTCCTAGTAGCAAGAACATTACTCGACAATTGGTACTAAAACTTTGAGTTCCATATTCTCCCCATCCCTCCCTCTCCACCCATTCCCTTTGGGAAGACAGACAATTGAATATAGGCCATATCTGTGTAGTTTTGCAAATGACTTCAATAATAGTCATGTTGTGTAAGACTAATTGTATTTCCCTGAATCCTATCCTGCCCCTCATTGTTTCTGTTCTCTCTTTTGATCCTGTCCCTCCCCGAGTATTGACTTCAAATTGCTCCCTCCTCCCATTACCCTCCCTTCCATCATCCCCTCCACCCCGCTTATCCCCTTCTCCCCCACTTTCCTGTATTGTAAGATAGGTTTTCATTCCAAATGAGTGTGCATTTTATTCCTTCCATTAGTCAAATGTGATGAGAGTAAACTTCATGTTTTTCTCTCAGCTCCCCTCTTTTTCCCTCCACTAAAAAGTCTCCTGCCTGCTTCCTCTATGAGAGATAATTTGCCCCATTCTATTTCTCCTTCTCTCCTCCCAATACATTTCTCTCTCACTGCGGAACATTGTGGCCAAATTCCAGAGTTCCCAGGTCAAGGAGAAAATATTGCAAGCAGCTAGAAAGAAACAATTTAAGTATTGTGGAAATACAATCAGGATAACACAAGATCTAGCAGTTTCTCCATTAAGGGATCAAAGGGCATGTAATATGATATTCCAGAAGTCAAAGGAACTAGGACTAAAACCAAGAATCACCTACCCAGCAAAACTGAGAATAATACTTCAGGGGAAAAAGTGGTCTTTCAATGAAATTGAGGACTTTCAAGCATTCTTGATGAAAAGAACAGAGCTGAAAAGAAAATTTGACTTTCAAACACAAGAATGAAAAGAAGCATGAAAAAGTAAACAGCAAAGAGAAGTCATAAGGGACTTACTAAAGTTGAGCTGTTTACATTCCTACATGGAAAGACAATATTTGTAACTCTTGAAACTTTTCAGTATCTGGGTAGTTGGTGGGATTACACACATACATACACACACACACACACACACACATGTGCATACACACAGAGACAGAGAGCACAGAGTGAATTGAATAGGATGGGATCATATCTTAAAAAAATTAAATTAAGCGGTGAGAGAGGAATTTCTTGAGAGGGATATCCATACATATGGTAAGCAATCTTGGACAACAAACCAAGAAATTTGAACTCTATCTGGACTGTAAAACTCACTTGCTTCTCCACATTTCCTAAGAAAATTCTCCACAGATTAAGGAAAATAACTAATAATCTTTTCAAAATATTGTCATAATTTTATATTTTTAATTAACAAGCATTCATTTTCTTTCACTCCCTGGACAGAAAAAGAAAGAGTTGTGAGAGCAAACAGTTTTCTTTCTGAATAAAGTGTAGATACTACTAGATAACTTTTAGGGACTCAATTTTCTTTCTACCATTCCTCTACAAATGGTAAAAAAAAAGAAAATATAAAATTTAGTAACAAATAAGCATAACCTAACAAAATAATTTCCATATTGATTAAGTAAATATTGTGTAACTCACTCTGCATATTTAGTCTATCACCTGTCCCCTAAAAGGTAGTAAGTAAACCTCATCAACAGGACTCTAGAAACATTGTTAACCATTTTATTGATAAAATTTCTTAATATTTTTATCAAAGTTTGCCATTTTTCTACCGTTGTTACAATATTTTCTCTTGTTTCTATTCATTTCTCTATGCATCATACAATTCATACAAGTCTCTGATTTCTCTGAAACCATAACCATCATTTCATATAAATCAATATCATTTTTATTTTGTTACATTTATGTAATAATTTGTTCAGTCATTCCTCTATTGAGGAACAGGACTTAATTTCCAGTATTACCACTAAAAATCTATCACAAATATTTTTGTACATAAGGATTCTTTTCCTCTTTATTTCCTTTGAAGCATCAGACAGTTTTTGTTGTTGTTTCCTTGTATCACTCATAATTTGGGGTCATAATTCCAAATGGCTTTCCAGAACAATTTTACCAATTCATAGATCCTCCAAACTTCACTCTGATTATTTTAACAAAGTTAATGAATGACATCTTGATCATTAAATCAAATCATTTTCCCTCACTGTCCAAATATCCTTTGAAATTTCTCCAAAGTTTGGCATATTTTGGTCATATCTTTCTTCTTGATGGTCATTTTCCCCTCGGGTTCAATGACATCCTTTTCATTTGATTATTCTGGCTAATTTTTTTTTCTGTTTACCGTCCTTGTTAATTATCTTCACAAAGATCTATTTGAGCATTTCCATTTCTCTCCTTAAACGTTCTCCCTTAAAATTTTCTCCCAGTGCCTTTCTGTTGTCACTTCTTTTTTTTTTCTTTATCGTCATGAAAAAAAATAGCCCTGTTATATCCAAATGTTTTCTGAATACTTCTTAATTTTCAGCTATAGCCTAAAACTTAACTCACCATCAAATTTTTTTCCTATGTCTTTGTTGATTCTTTGAGCCACTTAGGCTTCGAATTTATCCTTTCTTTTTTTACTACCTGTCTCCAGTAAATTGCGTTATTGGGGGCAGAGCCAAGATGGAGGAGTAGAAGGACAGACTTGCTTTTAGTTAGACCTCCAAACCCCATAAAATGCCTGTAAAAATGAATCTAAGCAAATTGTAGAACAGAAGAAGCCACAAAACAACAGAATGAAAGCAATTTCCAACCCAAGACAGACTGGAAGGCCAATAGGAAAGGTGTATTGCACCAGGCTTGGAGCAGAGTACAGCCCAGCCTTGGTCAAGTGGTGCAGCAGAGACAGGACTGGAGCACTTGGAATCCTGGGCAGCAGCTACATTTCTGGTATTTCTCACCCCACAAACACCAAAGACAGCCTCAAAGGTAGTAAGAAAGCTCTTTCACCAGGATGAAAAAGGAGGAGGGTACAGTTCTAGCCTCAGGGCCAGGGCCGAAGAAGTCACTGAAGCATAGTGTCCATTTTTGGAGCCCTCTGCCTAAATTCCCTGGGGGAATGATGCAGATGATCTGGATTTCATCCTTGAATGGCAGCCCTGTAGTGAGGAGGAACACTGGTGCTGCAGAGCTAGTCGAGGCTCTGGCAAGGGGACCCTACTTGCAGATACTGGGCAGAAAAGCTTGTGGTTGCTCCCAGACCAGAGTGCAAGCCAGGAGAGGAAGAAACTCCTCTTCCTTGATTGTGCCACCTTGGAGGAACTGAGAACATCTAGGTTCCCAGAGTATACCCTCCACTTGACAAAGGACTCAAAAGTTAAGTAAGTGACTGGAAAAATGACCCAAAAAGGAGAAAAAAATGAGACTATCGAGGGTTACTTTCCTGGTGAACAGGTATTTTCCTCCATCCTTTTGGATGAGGAAGAACAAAATGTAGCATTAGAGGAAGACATCAAAGCCAAGGCTTCTGCACCCAAAACCTCCAAAATAAATATGCAATGGGTTCAGGTCATGGAAGAACTCAAAAAAAGATTTTGGATATCAAGTAAGAGAGGCAGAGAAAAACTGGAAAGGGAAATGAGAGCGATGTAAGAAAATCATGAAAAGTGAGTCAACAGCTTGCTAAAGGAGATCCAAAAAAAATGCCGAAGAAAACAACATCTGTAAAGATAGATTAACCCAAATGACAAAAGAGGTTCAAAGTCAATGAGCAGAAAAATGCTTTAAAAAGCAGAATTATTCAAATGGAAAAGGAGGTTCAAAAGCTCACTTATAAGAAAATAGTTCTTTAAAAATTAGAATGGAGCAGATGGAAGCTAATGACTTTATGAGAAACCAAGAAATTACAAAACAAAACCAAAAGAATGAAAAGAATGGAAGATAATGTGACATATCTCATTGGAAAAACAGTTGACCTGGAAAATAGATCCAGGAGAGAAAATTTAAAAATTACGAGGCTACCTGAAACTCATGATGGAAAAAAAAAAACAATCTAGACATAATCTTTCATGAAATGATCAAGGAAAACAGTCCTGATGTTCTAGAACCAGAGGGTAAAATAAATATTGAAAGAGTCCACTGATCACCTCCTGAAAGAGATCTGAAAAGAAAACCTCCTAGAAATATTGTAGCCAAATTCCAGAGTTCCCAGGCCAAAGAGAAAATATTGTAAGCAGCCAGAAACAATTCAAGTATTGTCAAAATACAATCAGGATAACACAAGATCTAGCAGCTTCTACATTAGGTGATTGAAGGGCTTACAATATGATATTGCAGAATTCAAAGGAACTAGGGTTAAAACTAAGAATTACTTACCCAGCAAAACTGAGCATAGTACTTCAAGGGAAAAATGGTTATTCAATGAAATAGAAGATATTTAAGCATTTTTTATGAAAAGACAAAGGCTGAATAGAAAATTTGACTTTCAAAAACACAAGAATCAAAAGAAGCATAAAAAGATAAACAGGAAAAAGCCATCATAAGGGACTTGCTAAAGTTAAACTGTTTACATTCCTACACGGAAAGATAATATTTGTAACTCTTGAGACTTTTCTCAGTATTTGAGTAGTTGGAAGTATTACATATATATAGACAGAGGCCACAGGGTGAGTTGAATAGGAAGGAATGATATCTAAAAAATAAAATTAAGAGTTGAGAGAGGAATATATTAGGAGGAGAAAAGCATAAATGGAATGGTGCAAATTATCTCTCATAAAAGAGGCAAGAAAAAGCTTTTTCAATGGTGGGGAAAGGGGGGAGTTGAGAGGGAAATAGTGAAGCTTACTCTCATCACATTTGGTTTAAGGAAGGAATAACATGCACACTCAATTTGGTATGGAAATCTATCTTACACTACAGGAAAGAAGAGGAAAAAGGGACAAGTGGGCTGGGGCAAGGATGATAGAAAGGAGGGCAAATGGGAGGAGGGAGTGATTAGAAGTAAACACTTTTGGGGAGAGACAAGGTCAAAAGAGAGAATAGAATAAATGGGGGACAGGAAAAGATGGAGGAAAATATAATTGGTCTTTCACAACATGATCATTATGGAAGTCTTTTGCATAACTACACATATATAGCCTATATTGAATTTTTACCTTCATAGTGGGAATGTATGTGGATGGAGGAAGGGGGAGAAGTTGGAACTAAAAGTTTTAGGAACAAATGTTGAGAATTATTTTTGCATGCAACTGAGAAGTAAGAAATATAGGTAATGGGGCATAGAAATCTATATTGCTCTACATGGAAAAAGAGAAAATGGTGATAAGGGAAAGAAGGGGTGTGATCAAAGGGAGGACAAATTGGAGGAAGATGGACATCAGAATGCATGATGTCTTGAGGTGGTGGGAGGAGAAAGATGGGGAGAAAATTTGGAACTCAAAATCTTGTGGAAATGAAGGTTGAAAACTAAAAGAAATAAATTTGAAAAGAAAGAAGAGAAAGAAAAAATAGATTGTAATATTTTATAGATTCTGTCTTGGACATCTTTCTCCACTTCACCCTCCATTCTCTTTCAGTGTAGTTCATGGACTTGTGGTCTCTTTCCTGGATTATTGCAATCACTTCCTCACTAATTTTCCTGTCTTTAGTTTGTCTACTCTCCACCTAATCATTCACATCACTGTCCAAGGTATTTTTTTAATAATTCTCTACTATGATCATGGCATTAGCTGCTCAGTCACCTCTTCTCTGAGTTCTTTCCCAAGAAACAGCTGGGAATGGTGTATATCTTCCTTAAATTTGAGTAAAGGATACATGCTTTAAAATTCAACCCCAGATTTCTATCAGCTGTCTGACCCTGAAATATTAATTTAAACTTTGTGTATTTCAGTATTTTCATCGGTAACTTGGGGATAATAATAGCATTTCTATAGCTGATTTTTTGCGAGGAAGACAAGGAATAATGTAACTCAAGTGCTTTGCAGACAAATTAATTATCAGAGTTTATGATTCTAAGATATGCCTTTCTTATTTTAACATATTTTCCTTATATAAAAAGGGCAGAAACATGGATGTATATGGCAAAAATATTAAGAATATAAATCTAAATTTAAAAAATGCCTGAAAAAAAACCCAGACAATTCTAAGAAAAAAAAAAAACTGAAGGAAATAAACCCCAAGGGAGACTAAAGGGTGAGTTAGACTTGATGTTTTCTTTCCTACCATTATCATTTCACTATAGCTGTTGAGTGAGATTGGAAATTGAAAGCTGGGAAACTGCTAAAAACAAAATATTTGTGTATTTATGTGATAACTGTTGTTTGCCTATCTGAGGTATATCTGACAGAAACATTAATTGAAAATTATGTCAGTCAAGAAATTTCTTTATGTGGGGTAAGAGTGAGTCATTTACTGAACTCAGTGACCTGAAACAGCAAGAGAGGATGTGCTTCTGACTTCATGAACTCATACACCACGACTCAGTGACCCTTTCACACTGGAATTTCCCTAAGCTCTTGGGGGTCTTCTTATCCTCCAGTACCTTTCCGCCACACAGGTCACCTTCTCCTAGTAGTGAATTCCTTTTGTGTCTTTCGTTTTCTGGACAGGATTAGTATGATTATGCTTCATTTGCCTCGTTACTGTGTTTCTGACTATGGATTTTCCCATTATGCCTTGCTTGATGGTATCCCCATACTTCTTTTCTATTTCTTTTTATGTTGTTTTCTTCCATTATGATTTAAGCTTCTTTAGTGCAGGAATAGTCTTTCTTTTTTGCTTACATTTGTATCATCAGTTCTTGGCATGGAGCCTAACACACAGTAAAAGTGTAAAATATGCTTTTTGTCTACCTGCCTGCAGAGAGTATTGGGAAGAGAAAATAAAGAGAAAAAAGGAAAAGGGAAGAGCAGCCTCTCCATTTAGGCCCAGCTAACATCATAAAATTCAAAGAAGACAGTTACTAGGAGCTGCTCTGACTGGAGGAAAATACACCTTGAAGCTACTGCTGGGAATTGATCTGATTGGAGGGAGGGGGGGAGGAAAAAAAAGCCCTGCTGTACCATACAGTTGACTGGAAAAAATGTGAATCCTCTTTGATTAAACATCTAGTGAGATAAAGAAAGGTTATGATGCTTTGTCATTTATTTTCTCCTATAACTTGAAAGTGGGAATCTTCTTTTTAATCCCATGAGCAGATCTGAATAACTTTATATATTCCAGTCTCAGATGAACTTATTTTTTAATCCATAAAATTAATATCACCTTGGAGTCAAGTCAATGGAACAGAATTGAATAGTTCTGTAGCCTTCAGGCTTAGGGTCTCTAATTTCATTAAAATAACATTATTTTAGTTGCCTAAGAATGGCATGGAGCTAAGAAATGGGTCTGCCAAGTAAAAGTGCAGAGAGTCCTAGAAGAGAAATGGCTATCATATGAATGTGAGCCATTGGTCTGCTATTAGAAATCATCTAAAGAAACACTGTCTTCTCATATTTGCGTTGAGTATGTTTGAAATGCGTGGAAAAGACAGTTATGCCTTGAGGAAATTAATGTGGCTGTCCTGTGAAGTCAAAGTTGCCCAATGGAGTAGAACATATAGATTCCATTTAAAGGTAAATCATTTCTATACATTTAGAGGAAGGCCTCTCCACCCACAACACACTGAGTGAGCTTTCTGCCAGACACATAAAGGAACATATTTAATTCAATTCAAAAGCAAGGATATATTAAGTATTTCTATGAGTTAGACACTGTGCTATATTCCAAAAATGCAGAGACAAAACCAAAATAGTTCTTGACATTCAAATGTTTGTATTTAATTGTGAGAAAAGAGTATGTGCCATAAGAATAAATATAAAAAGATATGCAAAGTAATTGGGTGAGAGTAAGGAGAATCACTAGTAATTGATGGAAGATATATATTCAGATCATATTCAAAGGATACAAAGAATTCTTTGAGGCAAAAATAATGGTGCATACTAGCATGGAAAAAAATGGTGATGTACATAAAACAAACAAAAAGAGTTTATCTCTTGTCCTAGAGCCAAGGGGGAACTAATGGAGTTTTTGAGGAGGGAAGTAACATGAGATTTAGGCATATAAATTTGGAAATATATTGGAGTATAGATTAGAGAAGTAAGAAAATAGAAGCAGAAACAATGATGAGAAGTCCATTGCAATAGTTCAGGCAAGAGGTAAAGAGGGCCTGGACTAGGTTCTTTTCTTTGTAAGTGAAAAGGAGGTGAATGTAAGACAGATTTTCAAAATGGAATTGAGAAGACTTGACAACTGATTTTACATGAATCTCAGGTAAGGGAGAAGATAAATTCAGAGATGACTCCAGAGTGCTTACATGATTGGAAGGACGGTAGTACTATCAATAGAAATTTAAAAGGAAGTTATGAAGTGATTTTTCTTTTGGAAGGAGAAATATCCATTTTGTATATGTTGAGTTGAAAATAATATTTGTCAGAATTTATATAGCACTTAAAAGTGTTACAAAGCATTTTTGACCACTTCCTCATTTTATACTAGTGAACTAAGGAGACAGAAACTATTATTATCATCTCTATATTACACTACAGGTAGATTAATGTTAAATAACTTTCTGAGGATCAAAAAGTTAATAAGTGAAGGAGGCTGTATTTGAACTCAAGTTCTCCTAACTCGAGGTCAAGTATTCTATTACTTATACCACCTAACAAACAAAACATTCATTTGGATATATAACTAACTAGTGATGTATTATTACAATTTAGGAGATATAGGAATATGGAATTGGACATTATTTGCATAAACATGATAATTCAAATCAAGATTTGTTGACAGTACAGAGATAAGATTAAAAGGGATCTGATAAAAGAGTTCCTCAAGATGAACAAGCTTGAATTCTCCATGGTTAGAAAGAGTAACTACCTCGATGAAATTATAGATCTATCAAAATATAGCAGTTACATGAAGTAACATGGGTTGGAGGGGAAGGGTACCATGATAATGGGTGAGTTAGCAGCTTTCTTCATTGTTTCAGGTTGATGTTTTGAAAGACATACAATGGTGTTAGCACTGAGAATGGATAGGAGTTGATATATGCAAAAGATAAAAGTTTAAGTTGGTATTTGTTTTTTACTCTTGAAGAGGACCAAAAGGACATCACTATATTAGAATCTTTATAGTGTGTTGCACTGTGGTTGATGAGGCCAATAGTTTAGAATGTTCTACACCAGGTTGGGCACAAGTAGTCCATGTGAACATTTGGCAAGAATTCTTTAAATTTGAACATCTCATGTTTCTTTTGAGCTACTTCAATTCTGCTTTGCTCAGAAGAGCACAGAGCTGTCTTTGATGTGGGTACACCTTTCAGGGCAATCTGGTATCAGTGTCTTTCATGTCATATAATTAATCCCAAAGTTCTTCAAAGAGATCCAGAGAGTGTCCTTGTATCACATAAGTACATTTCTGGTGTAAGTTCTCCATAAAATAGTCTTTCAAGTTGGCATAGACTTTGTATTCTAACAACATGGCCAGCCCATAGGAAACAGTTCTCTGCAGAAGCATTTGAATGCTTGGCAGGTTAATTTGATTAAAGATCTCAGTGTCTGGTACTTTATCCTACCAGGTGATCTTCAGAATCTTCCTAAGACAAGTCAAGTGGAAGCAATTTCATTTCCTGGCATGGTGGTTGTATACTGTCCAGGTTTCACTGGCATACAACAATGAGGTCAGCAAAATGGGTATACAGACCTTCAGTTTGGTAGTCAATCTAATACTTCTTCTCTTCCACACTTTCCTTTGGAGCCTCCAAAACACAGGGCTACCTTTGTCAATGTATGCATCAACTTCATTTTAGTATGTACATCTCTAGACAGTATACTGCCAAGGTAAGTGAACTCACCCATGGTATTCAAAACTCCATTTTCTATAACAGATGGTTCCACATATGCATATTGTCATGCTGGCTGATGGAGTACCTGCATTTTCTTGATGTGAAATATTAGATCACACATAGTACAAGTAGCAGAGACTTGATCTTTACTTTTTTTGTATCACAGCTTTAGAGGCTGCATTGAGTGTCCAAACAAACATTTGGAAACAAAAACTCACACATCAGTTCTCCCTCCATTTTGGTCTTGCTTCATAGCTTTTTCAAGTTATATAATTTGCCATCAATGAAGTAGCTGGGCTTAATGCTGTTTTTATCCTCATTGAAGGTGTCTGACAACATTGCTGAAAGCATGGGACCAAGAAAACATACTTGTTTCATTTCATTAATGACTGGGAAAGCAAGAAAGTATCATCCACTATCCAAAAGCCAGGCAAGCATGCTATCATGAAATTGATGTACAGTACTGATGGACTTCTTCACCCCAACTTTGACATAACTTTCCATAAGCTTTAATGACTAACAGTGTCAAAGGCTTTGATCAGTTAATTAGATCAGATCGACAACAAAAGTGGAAAGCAGCCCTGAAAGGGGCTCAGCAGCCTTCATACCAGACGTACTAGCTTTCCCTGAACACACCTTACACCCAGAAAATTAAATTAGTAGTAATTAGTTAGTGATTCCATAGAGTTTGTTAGAAAGAGGGAAGAGTCAAAGATGAGATTTCCAAAGTAGATAATCCAATTAGTTGAAGTACTGTGGACAGAATAGGGAAGTTGGGAGGATCAACTTAGGGGTTCTATTTCAGACAGGCTTGACTTGTGATGCTACAAGGGCATCTAAGTGAAGACAATTAAAGGTCAAGTTTGAGATTAGATTATAGATGCAAAACTGAGAATTCTGTTCACAAGAGTGATAATTATATTCCCAGGAAAGTAGAAGATAGCCAAGGGAGATATAGATAGGATAGAAATAAGAGCAGAATCTGCAGAAACTATAAATCACCATGATGAGGAAAGAGAACCGATGAAGGAAACAGAGAAATTAGAGAGATAAGGCTCAAGAGAAAGCAAAGGGAGCAAAAGAATGAAATAGAAAGAAATATCAATAACCTCAGCAAGATCATTATGAAGAACCTTGATTGGATTCAATGATAGAGAAGTCATTGATAATCTATGATATAGCAGTCTCAGTTAATGTATGGGTGAAGCACTTCCAACTGCTAAGTGTTGAAGGGTGAGTAGAAAATGATTAAATAGAGAATTGGGACAAAGAGCACATTTTAGTAGAAATATAAAGATGAAAGTGAGATGGATTCCTTGCTTAATGGGCTAGAAGGATGGAGGGAATGTTTGGTTTGTTTTATTTTGTTCCCCATGCTTACCACAGAACGTGACACATGGAAAGTGATAAAATAATTCTTTTGGACTAACTGAATGGTGTTTAAAGCCTTTCATACCCTGGCTCTAACTTACTTTTCCAGTCATGTTATACATTATCTCTCTCTGTAGTCCAGCCAAATTGGCCTTTCTGATCTTTATTCTGAGCAATAAATTTCCAGTCTTTTTGGCTTTGCAAAGTGTCCTTGAGCCTTTGGATGTACTATCTCTTGGCCACTGCCACTTGGAATTCCAAAAGTTACTTTATTTTTACGATTCAAATTAATTTGCCTCAAGTTTTTGCATCACCATAAGATAGTCAAGTAACCCTCTCCCTCTGTCTCCCAGACAGCCACCCTACATAACAAATACAATTTTTAAGGAAAATGACATGAAAGAAGGGGCTGGGGAATCAGCATAACTGATCAATACAACCAGGAGATAATATATAACACTTGTGAACCAACTACCCTTATCAAAAGATAAAGTCCCATCTACTCTAATTCTGTTGTCCTATCAGAAATATTTGAGTGATAAGGGAATTCTATTCATAGTGTATCAGTGCCAGATCTTTTTTTTGTCCTCTTTTCATTATTTCTCATTAGGAGAGGTGGGTGAAAGTTGAAAAGTTTTAGACACAATGTCAGGATAACTTCCTTTTTTAATGTTTTAAAATTAATTTAACATTTTCACTTTTCTACAATAACATCTATATGTCTTAGACTTTCTCCCCCTCCCTCCTCGAGATGGCATGCAATGTTATATGGGCTCTACATATACATTCTTATTAAACAGATTTCCATATTGGTCATGTTGAACAGAAAAAATACCGTAAGTTATTTCTGAGAAACCATGAGAAAAATCAAAGCAAAACAAAACATAACACAAGAGAAAATATTCTGCTTCATTTAGCAATTCAATTCTATAGTTCTTTCTCTGGATGTGGAAGGCATTTGGACTCAAGAGTCTATTGGAAATGTTTTAGTTCCTTACATTGCTGTGAAGGGTGAAGTCTACCAGAAAAATTTCTTGTACACTGTGGTTATTACTGTGTACAATGTTCTCTTGGTTCTGCTCCTTTCACTCAGCATCAGTTCATATAAGACCTCCTAGGTTTCTCTGAAATCTTCCTGCTCATCATTTCTTATAGCAAGATAGTATTCCATTACATTCATATACCACAACTTGTTCAGTCATTCCCCAAATGATGGGCATCCCTTCGATTTCCAGCTCTTGGTCACCACAAAGAGAACTGCTATAAATATTTTTGTACATGTGGGACCCTTTGCCATTTTTATGATCTCTTTGAGATACTGACCTAGAAGCAATATTTCTGGGTCAAAGGGCATGCAAAATTTTATAGCCTTTTGGGCATAGTTGCAAATTGTTCTCCAGAATGGTTGGATCAGCTCACAACTCCACCAACAATGAATTAGTGTTCCAACTCTGCCACATTTTCTCCAACATTTATCTTCTTTCTTCTTTGTCATGTTAGTCAATTTCAGAGAGGGGGAGGTTGAGGTCCCCCACTAGTATAGTTTTGCTGACTATTTCTTCCTGTAACTCCCTTAACTTTGCCTGTAAGAATTTGGATGCTACACCACTTGGTGCATATATGTTTAGTAAAAGTATTGCTTCATTGTCTCTGGTGTTTTTAGCAGGATATAGTTTCTTTCTTTATCTCTTTTGATTAGATCTATTTCTACTTAATAAAAGCATAACATATTCTACTCCAACCTTTTACCTTCACCCTGTGTATATCCTCCTGTTTCATATGTGTTTCTTGTAAACAAAATATTGTTGTATTATGATTTTTAATCCACTCTGCTATCTTTGTTTTATGGATGAGATCATCCATAATGATTCACAGTAATGATTACTATCTGTCTTTCCTTCCATTCTATTTCCTTCCCCTTTATGTTCTTAGTTTCCCATTCTCCCTTCCCCTCAATGATAAAATTTTAATTTTTGACCACTGCCTCCCTCAGTCTTTCCTCCCTTCTATCAGATTCCCTCTTTTATTCCCCTTTCCTTTACTACATCCTCCTTCCCTTTTAGCTTCCCTTTCTCTTTCTTTCCTCTTTCCACTACTTCTGTCTATAGAGCTAGTTAGATTTCTAGTTAGATTTTCATTCCTACTGCCTATAGAGGTAGTTAGATCCCCCCTTGAATCAAATCACATGAATCAAATCAAATCTCAAAAAGTGCTCCTTCCCCCACCATTTTCTCCTGTACTATAATTTGCTTTTGTATCTCTTCCAGTGATGTAATTAACTTTTTCTATCTCCTCCTTTTCATATCTCCTGTTACAATCCCTTCACACCCTTAAATCATATTTTTAAAATCACATCATTTAATTTATACCCACTCCCTCTCTCTATGTAAATCCCTTTTAAATGTCATAATAAATATACAATTATCAAGACTGACAAGTATCCTCTTCCTGTATAGGGATCTAAACAGATTGCCCATGTTGAATAACAAGTTTTTTTTTTCCCCTCTGTTTCCCTTTTTATACATCTCTTGGGACTTCTATTTGAAGATCAGATTTTCTACTGAGCTCTGACTGTTTCACCAGGAAGGTCTGGAAATCCCTTATTTCACTGGACTTCTATCTCCTTGCCAAAAATATTATGCTCAATTTTGCTGATCCTTGATCCTTGGTTGTAGTCAAAGCTCCTTTGCCTTACAGATTATAACATTCCAATCCCTCTGATCTTTTAATGTAGAAGCTATAAGGTCCTGCATAATTCTAACTGTATTTCCTCACTATTTGAATTGAATCTGGCTGCTTGCAGAATTTTCTCCTTCACTTTCTAATTCTGGAACTTGGCAACAACATTCCTTGGTATTTTTCAGTTTGGAACCTTTTTTCAGGAGGTGATTGGTGGATTCTTTCGATTATTATTTTGCCCTCTGGATCTGGATCTCAGAACACATTTCCTTGATGATTTCTTGGAAGATATTGTCCAGGTTTTTTTTCATCATGACTTTCCAGTGGAGCAATCATTCTTAGATTTTCTCTCCTGGATCTGTTTTCCACATCAGTGCTTTTCCAATGAGTTATTCTCCATTTTCTTTCATTTTGTTATTTTTTCAATTCTGTGTAACTTATTCTTAGTATCTCATAGAGTCATTAGCTTCTACTTGTCCAATTCTAATTTTTAATAGATTATTTTCTTCAATTAACTTTTCCATTTCTTTTCTACTTGTCCATTTTTCATTTTTTAAAGAGTTGTTCTCTTCAGTTAATTATTTTTTTCATATTTTTAAAATCATTAGTTATTTTTATTCTACCTCTCTAATTTGGCTTTTAAAATCCTTCTTCAGTTCTTCTGAGAATGCTCTTTGAGCTTGAGATCAGTTCATATTCTCTTCTGAAGTTTCAGATGGAAGTACAATCTCATTGCTGACCTCTTCATTATTCATGCTTTGGTTCTTGTCCACATAATAAGATTCTATGGTCTTCTCTTTTCTGGATTGTTTCCTGCTCATGGTGATCATTTTTTTTCCTACCTTTTAAAGTGTATCTCTGCTTCTGGGGAAGAGGGGACTCCATCCCATGGTTCTTATGCCTTGAACTTGATGCTTTGTGTGTTGTGGCCTCTGGTCTTTCATCTAGAAGCTAAAATACTGTAGTTTAGCTGGTGCTAAGATGACTGGTGTTCAAAAGAAGCGGCTGGGTGAAGTCTTTCTGGGTTTCCCCAGAGCTATCCTGGAGCTAGTTGTGTTAAGTGTGGGGGAGGTGTGATCTGTCCACAAGAAGTCTCTCCTCCTGAATTAAAGCACAAGTAGCCTCAGTGGTTGGTGAATCCCATCTACACTAGCATCTTCCCAATTTCCCTGGCTGTGCTAAGGCATGCCTGGGCTCCTGGTGTTGGTGTTTATGGGTTCCATCCCCTAGGGCTTAGGATTTCCTTCTGGTTTGTTGAGGTAGAAGTGTCTGGGATGGCTCCAGTCTTGCACTGGTCCCCTTCAGTCACAGCAAGAGGAACCTTCCTTTGTGATTTTCCTAGTCTCAAGGACTAAAAGCCTGTTTACCTCCTTGGTTAACCCCACTATTCCATGATTTTTCCTGTGGAAATATTTTCTGGGTTTTTCAAGGTCAACAAGGGGATAGGGAGAGCATTTACAGATCACTCCACTATCTTGGCTCCTGGAAGTTCAAGTAGTTGACTTAAAGACATTTAATTTATGGGCTGATAATCTCAGGAGGGGCTGCTATTGTTACCTAGGGTTCTGCACTTCTCTCTCACTCAGTTTCGCTGGAGTTCCATCCTGGGCTGATATGTTTCAGGTTCTGCAGTGCTGCTGCTGCTTCTGACCACCCAGTGATTCCTGCTTGGCTTTCTCATGGTGGGGCCCATGCTAATACAGCCTGTGTGTTGTGTGTGCTCTTCTAGCCCCATGCAACAGATCCTTCCTGTAGACCTTCCAACTTGTCCTGACTGGAAATTTGCCACACTGTCTCCCAGTGGATTTTGCCACTCTAAAATTTGTTCGGATTTTCTTCTTAGAGGTATTTGAAAGAGTTTGTCCTAGAATTTCAGTGAGTACTTGCTCTCACTCCACCATCTTCACTGCACCCCCCTCTGGACAACTTCCTAAGACAGAGTTGTGCTAAAGCAAAAAAATAACAATGAAAACAAAACTTTCTTTTGAAGTCAGTGGGTACCTTTTCACTGGAAGTCAACAAGGAAAAGCTAGAGGACTAAATACATGTCTGGTATGTTGTAGTGGGAATTATTTTCTCTGCTAATGGTTGGACTAGGTGACTGTTGAGGACTGCTTCAATTATGAGATACTGTGACATACCAGACTGTCAATTCCTTGAAGAACAGACCCTAAGTGTTTTCTCTGTATTCCTCCAGCACTTTGGTTAGGGCCTTTTACAGAATGAATGTGTTCAATAAATAATTTTGGTACACATGAAATAGAAATCAGTCAAATTTTCTTTGATTTAATTGATTGGCTTTTGGAATGCACTGATGGAGTCAATTTATCCCAAATGGTTATGTTAGAAACAGCTTGACTTTGTCAAGGTCACTGTATTAGGTCAAACTTAAAAAGGATCATCTGGAAGACACCTCCAGAGCCAAGCTATGAATTGGCTAGGCATAAACAGTGGACTCCTCTGCAATCCAAAAAGGTTTTCATTATCCTTGGCCAACACTTTCCCTTATCCACCTAGGGAATGGATTCTTGGCAAAGATAACTTGAAGGTCTGTTGGACCCAAAACATTGAAACAGTCTTTCTAATGCTTGCTGACCTCCATACACTGGCACTCTTACCCAATCCTAATACTTCAACATGTACACATGTGCCCATTTGCAGCTCCAGAGAGGGAATGGAGCCAAGGGTCACTACTTCAAAATTGATCTCTGAGTCAGAAACCCAAACCAGTGTATACTTGTGAACCAATTCATGGGCTTAGATGGATTTTAAAACTCACTTTGGCACAGCTCTGTCTCTCCCCCACCCATTCCTTTTAAAGCCATTTATGAGGCATGCCTTGCTTCTACAAAGGCAGTCCTCGATAATTTTCTTTGGCCTCTAGGATTATAATTACATTGCTGATGAAAGTACTATTGGGTATTCATTATTTATAGGGTATTGTACTACAAATGTACTGTATACAGCACATTAAAACATCATTTATCTTCTTTCAGGCATAGATGGAGACCCACTCCCGTGGGAATCAAACAATACCTCTCCCTCCTTCAAAAATCTCCCTGTAACAGTGGAAAGAATGCTGGCTATGATTTCAGAAGATCTGAATTTGAATCTTGGCCTTATTAGTTACTCTCTTTGTGGCCTTGGGCAACTTATTTCACATCTCTTGGCCTCAATTTCCTCCATTACAAAATGAGAGTATGGATTAAATGAGCAAGAAAATGACAGAATTTTAGATTTGGAAGAAACCTTAACTGACACCTAGCCCAACAATGGTATTAATTCTGTGTTCTTTCTAAATCTGTGATTGTTTGCAAAACATAATTTCCAGCCACAAACTTCTTTCCATCTCTCTGGAATAATTAAAATCTCTGTTTACATCAATATAAACTATGTACACACGCACGCACACACACACACACACACACACACACACACTACATAGGCTTAAGTAAGAGGGCATGGGTTCATAGACTTAGAACTGAATTTGACCTTGTATTGTATCTTAGATGATAATCCCCACATTTTACAGAAAGGGAAACTTAGATTCCTGGCTGCCACAGTGTATGGAAAGTTAGCCTAATATCAGGAAGAACAGAATTTACATCCAACCTTAAACTGTTGTTTGTCCTTCATTTTCAAAGAGAATCAATAATATCATGTGTTGATGCCTTAAACTTGCATGTCAATTAGATTTAAGTGAGGCAGAGCTACACAAAGTCATTAGCCTCAGGATGACTGATGGTGGCCAGGGATGCAGTGGATGTCCTTGACATCTTTGAGCTCTGACCAAGTTTTAAGAGATCCACAGCACATGTGTTAGCCTCCTTCACATCCATTGGAAAAAAAGTTATTATTTTTTCTCATCCATTCATTTCCCCAGGGGAAATTTTCACATGCTCGAGCTAGTCATCCCACCCTAACTCACCAATGTGTTAGAAGCCTGTCAGTTACCCTCAGACTCAGTTAGTCCTGGCAAGACAGTGTGGTCACTGTGAATGCTAGAGTTTCTTGCAGTCAAAGGTAATATTTGGGTCTAGGTGGACACAAAAGGTAGATGAGGAGCCCTGAAGAGGGCTTGGCTAGCTTTCATTCTAGAAGTGGTACTTGCTGTATGATCTTTGACAAGTCACTTCCTTCTTTCCTTTCTTCCTTCCTTCCTTCCTCCTTTCTCTGTCCTTCCTCTTTCCTTCCTTCCTTCCTTCCTTCCTTCCTTCCTTCCTTCCTTCCTTCCTTCCTTCCTTCCTTCCTTCCTTCCTTCCTTTCTTCCTTCCTTCCTTCCTTCTTCCTAACATCCAAAGTGTTAAAGTGACTGATATAAAGCCTCCCATTTGTAGAACTAGAATTCACACCTAGTATCTCCGATTACAAAACCATGGCACTTTCCACTGTACTACTACCTCCTCCAAATCAGTTTCAAATGTCTAATCATCATTTGTGAGAGTTTTTGGATTAACACTTAATTGGAACAAAAATAAAATGAAGTTTGTGTGTGTGTCTGTGTGTGTGTAACAATATATGTATACATGTATTTGTGTGCCTGTGTATTTAACCTTTTCAGAGTGTATAGATTCTGTTGGAGGGATCCTTCTGTTGTGGTTGATACTTGGAAATTTTCAGTGGCAATCAAAAACAGACAAATGATACAACTCTCAAAACAATGCTAACATGTTTGTGTCAGAATCTTAGTGTTAGAAAGGACATTAGAAACCAACCAGTCTGCATTCTCTCTTAGATAATAAAGTCATACTTTCAGAGATGGAAGGAGTGCCATAGGTCACTTAGTCCAAACCCCTCATATTACAGATATGAAAACTCCGACTCTGGGTAAGCAACTTGGCAAGCCAATCTAGTACAAGAGATGGGATTGAAAACCTAGTATTCTGGCTTCAATACTAACACCCTTTCCCATGGCCTAGTGAAAAAGGTGTTGGATTTGCAATCAGAATTCCTTGGTTCAAATTTGAGCCCTGTTATGTATTACAAATGTAACCTTAGACAAGTGACTTATGCTCTTTGAGCCTCAATTTCCTAAACTATAAAATGAGAGAATTCTGTATTATTGTTCAGCTATTTCAGTCATGACCCTTCTTGATCATATTGGGGGTTTTCTTGGCAGAGACACTGGAGTGATTTGCCCTTTCCTTCTCCAGGTGACTTTACAGATGGGGAAGCTGAGGCAAATAGGGTTAAGTGACTTGCCTAGGGTCACACAGCTACTAAGTGTCTGAAGCTATATTTTAACTCAAGACAATGAGTCTTTCTGACTCTAGACCCAGCACTCTATCCAGTAGATAATATCTTGAATTCCCTTCTGGCTCTCATCCTGATGATTCATTTTTCTGTCACCACAATCTGTCTGAATAACTTTGAAGATCACCTAGTGTAGGATTGACTGGGATATATTATCACAGGAAACCGTGAAATGTCATTTTCTAGAGATCTGCTTCCAAGAGGTGACTAATAACCCTCTGGATAGAGTTTGGAGAGAGTACTACCAACCTTTAAACTGTGAATTCATTTTTCAATAAGGAGTAATTAAGTGACTACTATATGTTAATTCACTGTTGTTCAGGAGTTTGAACCCTTGAAAGGAGTGGTTATTTTCCTTAGACAGAACTGAAGGCATTCTTGAATGTCACTTGGGAAGACTTGGCCTTTGACATTTACTGCCTCTTGACCATGGTCAAGTCTCAGGTCTCAGCTATGATCTATAAGATAGGGCTCCATCTTTCAGTGCTACAGGCATTGATTAAGCTCCCTCAGTATTTAAGGTACCAGGCTAGGGGCTGGATATACAATTTCAAGCAAAAAAGAATGATAGCAATTAATTTTAAGAATTTATGTTTATAAATGTATATTTATATATATTCATAAGTTTATATTTATAGTAGAATTTATATTCTACTACAGGAAGAAAAATATGTAAATAGAATTTTTTTAAATCCAAGATTATTTGAGGATGGAAAGAATACTAATAGTAATTATCTCGTGCAGCACTTGACACAGGAGTGGAAGCCTTATAGTAGCCACAGCTTCCAGAACACAGAAACAAGTATCAAACTCATTTCTGGCACAGTGTCCCTCATTTAGGTGAAAGTATAGAGAAGGGAGATGTGGGGTTAATGCAGAGAAGAGTCAAGTAAGTGATTTGGGCCGGAATGTATTTTAACTGAGAAGTAATAAGTATGGAAATGTAAGTGGAGTCAGATTATGAAGGGCAGAGTTTTGTGAATTGAAATCAGGAGGAACTTGAGCTCAAATCTCTCCTCTGATACTTGCTGATTGTTTAATCTGTCTGATTCACATTGTCTTCATCTATAGAAGAGAGCTGCTGCAAATACTGTTACTAGTAGTAGTAGGAGTACTATTACTATTACATCAAGTATTACTACTACTATTACTACTACTACTACTACTACTACTACTACTACTACTACTACTATTTCACATTAATATTGGACCTTAACATTTTCAAATCACTTTTGGGAGAAGATATCTACTCACCGAGAAAGTAACCTTCTATAGTCTTATTTTTTTCCCTTTTTTAGGCATTTTCCCAACCAGTTACTTGACTTTTGGGCCCTTTGGTGGCAGAATCAAGTATGTACACTGGTCTGGGATCAGGGAGAGATTTCTGTGCCCAGAATCTTAGCAATTTCCTCTCCACAGCCACCTAGCCTCCAGTTCTGCCAAGCTAGCACCTGGGGGCTAAGATTCGGTTAAGCTGTGGGGGCAGGGCTGCCATTCAGCATGAGATAAACACCAGCTCCCCCAGGGCCTGTAAACAGGGCTGAGGTAAGAATGGGTTGCTCGGTGCCCCCAGGGGTTTTACGATCCAACAATGGATGTGGGCAGCTATATGGTCTGATGGGGGAACTGCTGCTGCCTGCCCAATATGGCCTCTATGGCCGCTGCCTGAGGCCAGAGCTATGGGAAGGTCCTTCTCCCTTCCCAGCCAGCTGAAAATACCCTGTCACTGACCTTTGGCTACTGTGGGTTGAGGGATCTGCAAACTCTCTGCTGCTGGAACTGGAGACTCCGCTACTGGAGATTCTGCTCTTGAGGGAGTGTGAGCCACATGGTCAAGGCTGGGCTAGGCTCTGCTCCATGTCAGGTGCAGCAGATGTTTCCTGTGGCTCTTTCAGTTTACCCTGGGCTGGAAATCTCCTCCACTCTGTTGTTCTCCTCTTCTGCTGCTCCAGAGTTTGTTGAGAGTCCCTCTCTATAGGTATTTTATGGGCTATGTGGGGAGAGCCTGCATATGTGTGTCTTTCTACTCTGCCATCTTGTCTCCACCTTCCTCAAATCACTTTTAATATATGATTTCATTCTCCACCAAACTCTGTGCAATAGGTGTTATAGTCATCTACATTCTTCAGATAAAACTAAGGCTGGGAATTTTCCATAGTCCTTTAATATATTCCTGATGAAAGACTGCATGGTACAACAGATAGAAGACTGTTCACAGATTCAGTGTGACTTAAGTTCAAATACCATCTCTGGCACATACTGACTGTGTGCCCCTGGCCATGTAACTTAACCTCTCAATGCTCTAGCAAAATTGGAAGATGGTGGCTTTTTAAAATGTCTAAGAATCTTTCTTCTCTCTTAAAAATTAATGAATTTCCCAAAGGGTTTTTACCTGTGTGGGTTATAGCTGTCAGTATTTTACGTATCAGAAATTAAAACATCTTAAATTTATTGTGAAAACAGTTTTCACTTTGTACACACACTTAAAGGGTCATGGGGTCCACCAAGAGTCCCAGAATCACATTTGGAGAACTGCTATTCTCAGTCTATAAGTTGCAGAGCTTATGGATCTTCATCAGTAGATGCAGTTTCCTCACCTGTGAGTTCTTTATACTACCAAAATCACAGGTGCAGTGTCATCCCAATACTTTAGTTCCTAGGTTGTTATGAGGTAAAAATGACATAATGCATTTAAAATGAATTATAAACCTAAAAAAAAAGAATCAGATAAACGTTGGCTATTTTTAAAATACAAGATTATTTGAAGAGAGAGAAAATGCTAATAGCTGTGATACATGAGCAGAGCCTTGAAAGGCATCAGAGTTTCTAAAACACAGAAGCGAGGTGGGGATTCATTTCCAGCACAGAGTATTTCACCACGGCCTTCATCAATCCCTTCCTTAGCCTTCTTTTACACGCACACATGCACATGTGTATGTATATGTATACATATACATTATACACATATATACATACACATATATGTATATATGTGTATATAAATACATATATTGACCTTGGGCAAGTCATTTAACCCCAATTGTCTCATCCTGGGTCATCTCCAGTCATCCTGATGAATATCTGATCATGTCATCACTTCTCTGATGGTATGGTATTCTTAGGCAATGAAGGATGAACACATACTATACACACACATCATATATATGTATATATATATATATGTATACACATACAGAGAGAGAAAGAAGAGAGACAGGTATATAGAGATATATATGTATGCTAATGTGTGTATATATATATGCATGCATATAGATTTGTATACACACACATATATATATATAAATATACATATATAATAAATGTGTGTGTGTGTGTGTGCATGTCCTTCAGAATAGGGACAATTTAATATCTCCATTTCAGGCCACCCAATAGGAAACGCTTAAGAAATATTCATCAGATTGTGGTGAACTGAATTTAAAGCTTTCACACCCTTCTTCCTACAACTCACTGAGATGCTATAGAATTCCCTGAAGTGGATTACAAGTGGGTCAGCTTACTTCCATATAAGATATTCACTTATAATTGCATTAACTAAATGATAATTTTTTTTGTTCCCATCTCCCTTCTCTGTGTTGAAGTGGAACGGAGCACAGGGACTTTTGAATGCTCAGTAAGTGGATTCTTAGCCTGGGCCCTTCCCTGGATAGGATTTCTAAATAAATCCCAGACAGATAACATGTGCTGAAGTGATTAAGTGAGAGAGAGAAAAGAGAGAGGGTCAGGGAGGTCAGAGGCACTGGTGATTCTGCTCAAACAGCGGCCACAGTCATATTCCTCATACAATGGCTAATATATTCTGGGTTTATTGATTCGCTTGACCGGCACTTACGCCAGAGGCATAACAAATATGATAGCCGGGAGACAATATATCATTGTGTCTGCTGTTTATGCCCAGATCCCTAGGTGCAAAACTTGTGACAAAGCTCCAATACTGAAATACAAATCCAATGTGTCGAATATTTCATAGCTTGCTTCTCCAGTGCCTGCTAGGGCTGTGTTCTCCAACCTCAGGCACAAATGTGTTAGGAAAGGGCACTTTTTTCAGGTGATTAGGTTACATTTTTATTTAGTATTTTTTTTGTGGGGTGAGGGAAGAGAGAAGGAAAGGAATCAGAAAATCATGGACTTAAAGATAGACTTGATATTTTATTTAGTCATTTTTTAGTTGTCTTTGACTTTTCATAATCCTGTTTGGAGTTTTCTTGGCAAACATATTGGAGTGGTTTGCGATTTCCTTCTAGCTCATTTTACAGATGAAGAAACTGAGGGAAACAGGGTGAAGTAACTCAGAGTCATACAGCTAGGAAGTATCTGAGATCAGATTTAAACTCCAGAAAACAAGTCGTCCTCATTCCAAGCCTGAAACTCTTTCCCACTGTGCCACCTGGTTGCCCTTGATGCCACTTTTCAGATTCTATTGATACTTTGAATTCACAGTCAATGTGTCATATCATGGCATTTTTAAACTTAGATCTTCTTGAGTCTAGGTCTAGTGCTTCTGGGAAATGATATTAATCACTTATCAGCCTGAAAGTGACATAAAAGTCGTCTTCTCAAACACCCTTCTTGAAGACTAGGGAACAGATCTTGAAACATTAAGTGACACAGGCAGAATCACCTATGAGTCTGGACCCATATCTTCTCCCTCCAAACCTTGTCTACTCTACGTAAAATGTACAGCTAATTTTTCTGCTCTTGTTTAAACATTTCATCATGGTCATCCATCAGCAGCAGCAGCAGCATCATCGTCTGTCTTCGCCATCCTTAGAATTTATAGATGGCATTTTTGCAAAGTACTTTGCAAATAGTATATCATTTGGTCCTCACAATAATCCTTTCACTAACCCAATTTTATAGATGCAGAAACAGGATGAAAGTAAAGTGACTGACCTACAGTCACAGTAGGAAATATCTGAGTTGAAGTTCCATCTTCTACCTCAGGGTATTTGTAATATCTATTCAACACAATGACTTGCCTTTGTAATTGTTTCATATGTATTTCGTTTGCTTGCTGCTTTTCTGTCATTTTTCAATTGTACTCAATTCTTCATTATACTATCTGAAGTTTTCTTGGCAAAGATCATGGAGTGGTTTGTCATTTCCTTCTCCATTGTGGCACTTAGGAGGTGTTTAAAAAAAAAAAACCTTATGACGTTAAGAAGAGAAAAGTCTGGAATTGTAGGGGGAGTATCTGGGACTGAATTCCTGCTCTGCTCCTCATAGTGTGAGTTTGGGCAAATCTTAAAACTTTCTGGATTTAGTTTCTTCAGTAAAGGAAAGAAGTTGGATGTAATGATTTTAAATGTCTTTCAATATCTACAAGTTTATTGTAGGATGAATGAATCTGACATTTGATGATTAAGTCCCTCCCCCCTAGAAGAATGGTTCAGTGTCATTAAGGTGGTGAAATAAATGTAACCATTTACATATCAGAAAAGTGCCACCAATTAGGGCTTGGCTTATTTTTCTGTTGATTTATAGACTTAAGAAAGTGATGGGGAAAATGTTAAAAACACTTAAACTTAAAAAGGTTGTTTATCATTTCCCAGCACACCCTTCATATGGGTCACCATGGCCCATTCATTGATCCAATTGGTTCCGAGATCATTCCATTTCTGTGTTAGATAAAATTATGTCCACCATGTCATGATAGACTCAGAATTACAGAATCACAAAATATTATATTTGATAGATCATGTAGCCTACCTTATCATTGAACAATCTGTAAAATCCCTGAGAAGATAAAGATTTTGCTTGAAATCTGTTCTACTTTTTAGTTATTCTAGTTATTTAAAGTTCTCATTGTGCCTCTTTGCAACAGGATTCTGTCCTTTGGTGCTAAGCAAAGAAAATCTTTCCCCTCCTTTGTTTACCAAACCTTTAATTACTTAAAGATGACTTTTATGTTTCTCCTAAATTTTGTTTCTCCTTTATGTTTCTTTTCTTCTCTGGATGATAGCCTTATACAGTACAGTCTGGAGGACCTTTACCATTTTTGTTATCTTTCTCTGGCTGCTCTCAGCTCATTAGTACCTTTCTTAAAATATAGCAACCAGAACTGAACATAATACAATAGATTTTATCTTATCAGGGCAGGGAAGACTATGAGGCTGTTTCACCCTTAGTTCTGGTGACAATGCCTAGTTTAAAGATTTTGAGGCCACAATTTCCCAAAAATCGTTGCTTTTTATCACTAACATCTAGTGTGGTTCCTGGTAGATAGTAGGTTCATTCAATAAGCAATTATTAAGCATTTATCCTGTGCCAGAAACTGAGATAAGTCCTTGTGTTGACATGTTGGTCCTTCATTCTCAAAGAGGACCATGATATGAGGGAAATGATGACATGACTTGCAGTCCACCAGAATTTGAATGAGAGAGGGCTGTGCAAGGCTATGCAAAGCTTTACTTTCTCCTCTAGAGTCATCTGGGTCCAGTTGCTAAATATTCAGGAGATGGACCAACATGCAATGTGAGACCCTGATTGTTTTAGGCTAAAGCATTTTCAGATTCTCACTTTGAGTGAGATACACCCATTCAGTGAATAGATCTCATTAAATAATTACTCAAAGGATGACCTCTTTAATTAAAAAGAAAAATCAAATTGGGAGGGGAAGACCCTCAAGGTTCCTGGGCAAAAGTGAAACAGTTACTACTAAATATAATATAATGGGTTCACTCATTGCACCCTGGGCCATCTTCAGTCATCCAGACAATATCACATCACTGGACCCAGATGACTCTGGAGGAGAAAGTGAGGCTGGTGAGTTTCCACAGTCCTCCCTCACTCAAATCAAAGTCAACTGAAAGTCATGTCTTTATCTCCCTGATGGCATGGTCATCCTTGAGAGTGAGGGACACAACCTGTGAGTGAGTTGCCTCTCCTCTCTCCTCCCCTCCTCTCTTCTCCTCACCTGGAATGCTCTGCCCAGGGGGAAGAGTTCCATGGCTAAAAGTTCAATTTTATCCTTTCGGTTTACTGGCTGGATTCCTTACCCAAAGACTATGCCTTAAACCCAATTCACTCTGGAGCTCACAGATTAGACAACAGGTCCCTGCCTTCCTAGCACAGAGTGAATGTAAGTAATAAAAAGTAAGTGTTTCTCTTTTACCCAGGAAGCCTGATGGTTTTCTCCTCCCAAACTGACTTTTTATTTTTTTGAAGTGAGAATCTGAAAATACCTTAGCCTAAAATGGGCAGGGTCTCCCATTGCATCCTGGGCCATCTTCAGTTCTTCTACTGAATTCCTGATCACTGGACCTAGATGATTCTGGAGGAGAAAGTAAGGCTGCTGCCCTTGCACAGCCCTTACTCACTCAAATCAAGATAAGTCCTATGGAGAGAAAGGCAAAAACAATATCTGCTCTCAGGGAAATCTAACAGAAGAGTCAAAATACAAATAACTTTATGCAGACAAGTAAAATGGAGCAACCAACACAGGGAAGGCACTAGCATTAAGGGGGATCAAGAAAAGATTGTCGTAGAAGGTGGGGCTTTAGCTGTGGCTTAACGCAAATCTGGGAAGACAGGAGCCAGAAATGAAGGAGATAAATTTCTAGGTATGAGCAAAAGCCAGGGAAAATACCTGTAGTCTGGAAACAGAGCATCTTGTGTGAGTAACAACAAGGAAGCCAACATCACTAGATTTCAGGGTACAGTGGGGTGAGCAAGGCATAAAAAGGTTGGAAATATAAGAGGGAATCAGGTTAAGAAAGGCTTTGATTGGCAAGAAGTGGATAATAAGGGCTAAATATATTAAATTGAATACGTTCTCAAATCATATGAGCCTTTTTTTTGACTGCCATGATATAGTGTTGGCTTATATTATGACTTTGCAAACCCACAGAACTTTTTTTTTTATAAATTTATTTATTAAACTTTTTACATTCATTTTCACAAAATTTTGGGTTCCAAATTTTCTCCCCATTTGTTTCTTCCCCCACCCCAATACACCAAGCATTCTAATTTCCCCTATCACCAATCTGCCCTCTCTTCTATCATCCCTCCCTTCCCTTGACCCCATCTTCTCTTTTGTCCTGTAGGGCCAGATAACTTTCTATTCCCCATTACCTGTATTTCTTATTTCCTAGTAGCAAGAACAATACTAAACTGTTGTTCCTAAAACTTTGAGTTCCAACTTCTCCCCATCCCTCCCTCCCCACCCATTCCCTTTGGGAAGGTAGGCAATTCAATATAGGTCACATCTGTGTAGTTTTGCAAATGAATTCAATAATAGTCATGTTGTGTAAGACTAACTATATTTCCCTCCATCCTATCCTGCCCCCCGTTGTTTCTATTCTCTCTTTTGATCCTGTCCCTCCCCGAGTGTTGACTTCACATTGCTCCCTTCTCCCCTTGCCTTCCCTTCCATCATCCCCCCAACCTGCTTATCCCCTTCTCCCCCACTTTCCTGTATTGTAAGATAGGTTTTCATACCAAAATGAGTGTGCATTTTATTCCCTCCTTTAGTCGAATGCGATGAGAGTAAACTTCATGTTTTCCTCTCAGCTCTCCTCTTTTCCCCACCATTAAAAAGTCTCCTGCTTGCCTCTTCTATGAGAGATAATTTGCCCCATTCCATTTCACCCTCTCTCCTCCCAATATATTTCTCTCTCACCGTTTACCTTAATTTTTTAAAGATATGATCCCATCCTATTCAATCCACTCTGTGCTCTTTGTCTCTGTGTGTGCATGCATGTGTGTATGTGTGTGCGTTTGTGTGTGTGTCTGTAATCCCACCAACTACCCAGATACTGAAAAGTTTCAAGAGTTACAATATGTAACAATATGTTACAATATGTTTCCATGTAGGAATGTAAACAGTTCACCTTTGGTAAGTCCCTTATGACTTCTCTTTGCTGTTTACTTTTTCATGCTTCTTCTCATTTTTGTGTTTGAAAGTCAAATTTTCTTTTCAGCTCTGGTCTTTTCATCAAGAATGCTTGAAAGTCCTCTATTTCATTGAAAGACCATATTTTCCCCTGAAGTATTATACTCAGTTTAGCTGGGTAGGTGATTCTTGGTTTGAGTCCTAGTTCCTTCAACTTATGAAATATCCTATTCCACTCCCTATGATCCCTTAATGTAGAGGCTGCTAGATCTTGAGTTATCCTGATTGTATTTCCACAATACTGGAATTGTTTCCTTCTAGCTGCTTGCAAGATTTTCTCCTTGAACTGGGAATTCTGGAATTTGGCCACAACATTCCTAGGAGTTTCTCTTTTTGGATCTCTTTCAGGTGGTGATCGATGGATTCCTTCAATATTTATTTTGCCCTCTGGTTCTAGAATCTCAGGGCAGTTTTCCTGGATAATTTCATGAAAGATGATGCCTACGCTCTTTTTGTGATCATGACTTTCAGATGGTCCCATCATTTTTAAGTTGTCTCTCCTGGATCTATTTTCCAGGTCAGTAGTTTTGCCAATGAGATATGTCATATTATCTTCCATTTTTTCATTCTTTTGGTTTTGTTTTGTGATTTCTTGGTTTCTCATAAAGTCATTAGCCTCCATCTGTTCCATTCTAATTTTGAGAGAACTATATTCTTCAGTGAGTTTTTGAACCTCTTTTTCCATTTGGCTAATTCTGCTTTTGAAAGCATTCTTCTCCTTATCGGCTTTTTGAACCTCTTTTGCCAATTGAGTTAGCCTATTTTTCAAGGTGTTATTTTCTTCAGCACTTTTTGGATCTCCTTTAGCAAGGTATTGACCCATTTTTCATGCTTTTCTTGCATCTCTCTCATTTCTCTTCCCAGTTTTTCCTCCACCTCTCCAACTTGATTTTCAAAATCCTTTTTGAGCTCTTCCATGGCATGATCCATTGGATATCTATTTTGGATGTTTGGGATACAGAGGCTTTGACTTCTATGTCTTTCCCTGATGGTTAGCATTGTTCTTCCTCATCAGAAAGGAAAGGAGGAAATATCTGTTCACCAAGAAAGTAACCTTCTGTGGTCTTATTTTTTTCCCCTTTTCTGGGCATTTTCTCAGCCAGTTACTTGACTTCTGAGATTCCTTTCCATGCCCGCCTTACCTCCAGAGCTGCCCAACTAGTGCTTGGTGTCTGAGATTCAAATGCTGCTTCCCAGCCTCAGGGCTTTCAGTGGGGAGCAGCACTGCTATTCAGTGTGAGATTAAATTCAGGTACTCATGTGGGGGCAGGGCCGCCTCACAGGGCTCATTTCCCTTCAGTTCATAAACTCCCTCCGCAGTTTATGCGGAGATCTTCAACAATGGATCTGAGCTCCTGTCTGTTTTGGGAGTTCCGATCTGCTACTGCCTCTGCTGCTGCCTCCCGAGGGGGCCTGAGTTATGGAGACACCCCATTCCCCTCTTAGATGGCCAGACAAGGTCTCTCACTGACCTGTAGCGCCTGTGGGTTGAGGGACCTTCGTGGCCACTGGAGATTCCGTCCCTGAAGCCTGCTCAGATCTGCTCCTCTCGGTGCCACACAGCCAAGGCAGGACTGGGCTCTGCTCTGGGTCCCGGGCGCGATGGACCTTTGGTGTCAGTTTTTCAGGGCTCTCTTGGACAGAAATCTCCTCCACTCCATTGCTGTGTGGCTTACACTGCTCCAGAATTTGTTGGGAGTTCTTTTTACAGGTAATTTATGGTCTGTGGGTGAGGAGCTAGCATATGTGAATCTTTCTACTCTGCCACTTGGCTCCACCCCCAGAACTTTTTTTCAGATTAAACTGCTATCCACCCATTCTACCTCCCTCTTTTTCCTGTTACATCCATTTTTTAACAAAAGATTTTACATTGACTCCTGTTTCATTTTATTACGCTCATCCAATTATTCTAGATTTAATATTGTAAGGCACTGTAAAACTTGTCTTGAGAAGTTAACTGGCTCAACTCCATCATTTTATGGATGAGGATCAAAGAGATCAAGTCACTTGATCTTGATGTCACACAGCAGAGAGAGACACAGACAGGGAGAGAGACAGAGACAGAGAGAGACAGAGAGAGGTAGAGAGAGAGACAGAGAGACAGAGACACAGAGACAGAGACACAGAGACAAGGAGAGAGACAGAGACTGGTCACAAAAGACTGTGATGAGGTTTTAACCCAGGTTCTCAGATCCTACATCAGAAAAAAGCCTTGGAATTATAGACAAAAGATTTAGGTGATGAATTCCTGCTCTGCTCATCGCTACATGTATGAGAGTGGGCAAAACACTTAACACTTAGGGGGCTCAGTTTCTTTGTCTCTAAAATAAGGAGGTTAGACCAGATAAACTCTGAGATGCCATCAGTCTCTGGGTCTTATGATTCTATAATATGTAAGGAGTGAAATAAATATTTGTTTTGAATTCAATTAAAGTGCCTTCCTTCCCCTAGCTGGAGGCAAGTTAGAGACTAATGATACGCACGCTGTCAGAAGCAGTGAGGTCTGTCAGGAATGGAGAATGCCATGTTAAGCAGTTACAAGCTTTTGAAAATGAAATAACACGTGCCTAAGTCTGGTGCTGAGTATGGCCAGTAACCTAAAAATATCATTCTATCAACAAGAACTTGAGGGAAGTCAATATGCCCACCACAAGCACCCAGGCTGCATACTCCAGTGCTAACCTATGTTTTTTTCCCAACCTGCTCTGGGTCTGGTCTACTAATTCTTACCACCCAGCATGGAGCCTTGAGCATACTTTCCTGCCTACAACTCCTGGATTTCTATCTCTCTCTCTCTCTCTCTCCCTGCCTCTGTCTCTCTCTATCTCTTACTCTGTCTCTCTGTCTCTCTCTGTCTTTTTCTCTCTCTGTCTTTTTCTGTCTCTCTCTGTCTCTCTCTGTCTCTGTCCCTTTCTCTGTCTCTGACTCCCTCTCTCTGTCTCTCTCTGTATTTCTCTCTGTCTCTGTCCCTCTCTCTGTCTCTAACTCTGTCTCCCTGTCTGTGTGTCTCTCGCTGTCTCTGTGTGTGTGTGTGTGTGTGTGTGTGTCTCTTTTCTCTTGTTTTGATTTCTTGGACATTGACTATCATAGTGGTTTAGGTTCATTAATCTGTCAGCTCCTTCCACACTCATCTGACTTTACATTCTGATTTGAGTTGAGCTGCCTGGCTTTCCAGACATTTTATTTCCTGTTTCCCTCTATTGTTCTTGCTAAAGGGAATGAGGCTAGAAGATAGGTTTTATAACGTTTCTTTGGTCAGAAGGACAAACTCAGTTTTAAGTCACTACCTCAAAGCTTTGGTAGGTCATAAATTCTAAGACAGATGCAGAATAAATGTTTCTGGATCTGGATACAGGAAGACCTGAGTTCAAATTCGCTTTGGACACTTATTAGTGAGTTGACTGGGCAAGTCCTTTAACCTCTGCCTCAGTTTCTTCAGCTGTAATAGGGGGAATGATAATAACACCAATAACCACTGAACAACAGTGGACTTTTGTGAAGATCAAATTAGAAAATATTTCAAAGCATTTGGCATAATATCTGGCATATATTTGGTGCTTAAAATGCTTGTTTCTTTCCTCCTTCCCTTTAGTCTTTGACAAGCTGAAAAGATCCATTTAGTATGTTGAAAGTGAAATGTTGAAGGTTTCTCAGTTTCCAGGAATCCATTATTAAAATGCCTCTTGTATTGTTGAAACTTTAAGGAATGAGGTTTGGACCTGTGGTTTCAATGCGTAACTCATCTTTGATGAAACACCTTATTCTGATGCCAGTTAGCATCTTGTCTTTGATTTAGAGTCTTAGAGAGTTACCTAGAAAGCTGAGATGTCAAGAGACTTGCCCAGGATTAGACAGCCAGAATCACTCAAAAACAGGACTCAGACCCAGGTGATCTTCAATCTGAGGCTGGTCCTTTATCCACTACATCACACTTCACATCAACACAATATTTTGCTGTATCCGTTCAGATGTGTCCAATTCTTTGTTACCCCATTTGAGGTTTGCTTGGGAAAGGCACTGGAGTGGATGACCATTTCCTTCTCCAGCTCAAGGTATATCAGGAATTAGGAAATGGAGGCAAACAGGGTTAAGTTACTTGCTCAGGGTTATATAACTAATAAATATCTGAGGCTGGATTTGAACTCAGGAAAATGAATCTTCCAGCTGTAGATTTGGCATACTATGTACAACATTTTATTTCTGCCTTACAATTTTCCCGTGAAGGTAAATTTACAGATATTACTATTCCTATGTTCCAGATGAGGAAATAGATCCTGAGAGAGATTAACTTGTCCATGGGAGTCAGAGAGTTAAATAACTACCAGTGAAAGGAGGGTTTGAATTTAAATCTCATCTCTCATCTAAAACCACGCCCAATGTGCTTAGAACCAGAGATGTGCTGGTAAATGTTTAATGACCATTTCTGCCAGGGGAGGTGGATGTGTACATATACATATGTACATACACTCTTTTTTAACATTATTTTTCTCTTCTTTTTCTTTTTTTTCTTTTTAACATTCTACAACTACTACCATAAAACACAGATTTTCCTCCCCCCACCTACCCCACACCATCCCTCTCCCTCCCCAAGATGGCATACAGTTCTGTATAGGAACTACACATACTTTCCTATTGAATACTTTTTCACTATAGTCATGCTGTGTAGACGAACTAAAATAAACGGAAGAAATCATGTAACAAATCAAAACATAATACACATACACACACACACACACACACACACAAATGATCTGCTACATTCTACAAGTGAATTCCATATTTCTTTCTCTGAGCGAAGAAGGCATTTTGCCTTAGAAGACGATTGGGAATTTTTTTTTTTTTTTTTTTTTTTTTTTTTAGTTCTTGCATTGTTGCAAAGTTCCAAGTCTACCAGAAAAAACTCTCGCACACTGTGGTCGTTGCTGTTCACAAAGTTCTCCTGGTTCTGCTCCTTTCGCTCAGCATCAGATCATATAAGTCCTTCCAGGCATCTCTGAAGTCTTCTTGTTCATCATTTGTTATGGTGCAATAGTACTCCATTATATTCATATACCATAATTTATTCAGCCATTCCCCAACTGATGGCATCCCCTTGAGTTCTAGTTTTTGGCAACTACAAAGAGTTCTGCTATAAATATTTTTGTACATGTAGGACCCTTTCCCACTTTTATGATCTCTTGGGGATACAGTTCTAGAAGAGATCTTGCTGGGTCAAAGGGTATGCACATTTTTGTAGCCCTTTGGACATAGTTCCAAACTGCTCTCCAGAATGGCTGGATGCACTCACAGCTCCACCAACAATGAATTAGTGTTCCAACTCTCCCACATGCTCTCCAACATTTATCATTTTCCTGTTCTGTCATGTTTGCCAATTTGATAGGTGTGATATGGTACTTCAGAGTTGTTTTGATTTGCATCTCTCTAATCAAAAGTGATTTAGAGCATTTTTTCATATGATTATAGATATCTTTAATTTCTTCCTCTGAAAATTGCCTGTTCATATTCTTTGACCATTGACCAATTTGATCAATTGAAGAATGACTTGTATTGTTGTACATTTGACTCAGTTCTCTATATAGTCTAGAAATGAGGCCTTTATCCCTGAGATTAGGTGTAAAAATTCTTTTCCAATTTGCTACATCCCTCCAAATTTTGGTTGCATTGAGTTTGGTTGTGCAAAACTTTGCAATTTAATGTAATCAAAATTATCCATCCTGCATTTCATAATGCTTGAAAGTTCTTGCCTTCTCCATAAACCTGATAAATACACTATTCCTTGCTCCTCCAGTTTTGTCCATGGTATCAATCTTTATACCTAGATCATGTACCCGGTAGCATGACTGACTACACATTTGAGGCATGAGGGACAATATGATTGATTTAGAAATTGGAACTTGGGATTAGCAGCTAGACAGCTAGCAACAAGACCCCTCTTTCTCCTGAGACTAAGAAAAAAAAAGCATTGTTTTAATCTATCAGCAAGGTCCAAAGTCATTTAGTCAAACTTCTTTGAATAGCAAGCTAGATATCCTTGAAGAATATCTTGGTAGTGTAAATACACTACTCCAAACTCTGGCATCTACCCACATCCCCCAACTATGGAAGAATGCCTTAAGGCAATGAAAGAACATCAAGGAACAGGAAAACTAGATGTCTATACTTAACTCATTATGGATCAACAGAAATTTTTGCACCAAGGTTAGAAGAAAAGAATCATGACATAGGCTGTCACAGGACAAAATTAATCACAGAGTAAAGCTAAATACATAACCAGAGTTGGCTCTTCCCAAAGATCAGGCTCATACTTTAGGAAGATGTTTTCTGAAGGTGTGTTCAGAATGGATTGGCAAGGGAATAGTGTAAAAGCAGAGGAACCAAGTGAGAAGTCATTTTAGTAATTGAGGCAAGAAATAATAAGGGCCTGAACCCAATTTTTCTACTAATTTCATTTGTGACCATGTGACTCTGGGCTTCCATTTTCTTATCCATAAAAATAATGGGATAACTTCACTAGACTATTTGATCCTTTGTCAGATTCCTGCCTCTTTACCCCTCTCAGCTTCACTCACTTTTATGGATAGACCTTCCCATTTGCTTACATTTTGAATTACTCTTAGCCCTGATTTCTCCTGGCTAGTCTAGGCCTCTGCTTAACCACACCCTAAAGTGACACAAAAAGTAGGTCAGTGGTGAATTAAATTCTGACAATCAGAAAGGAACAGACCTTTCCATGGGATCAGAAGCAAACTGAACCCTGAGCTTCATTGCACAGGCTCGAAACAATTTATAGACGATGTTAGTTTTGATGCTAGAGAAAAAAAATGATGTGATTAAATCTTCCCCTAAGAAATCATTATTCCATTCAGCTCATCCAAATAGCAGGGTGTGATTTTAATTATTATAATAGAATGTAATTGTCACTAAACTGAGGAGTTAATTATTCTGAAAATAATTGTGTCATTCTTCTACAAATAAAATGAGACAAAAATGTATTTTGTAGGCTCTCACTGTTAAATAATACTGATGGTGCCAATCTGTTTACTCAGGCAGAACTTAAGCAATAGTCACTCGTCATTTAACCATTCTCCCAAGAGGTGGAGTTTTTTAGTATTCTAACTGGAAAAGGGGAATTACTTCTATGAAACATCCAATTCATTTCATAGATATTGAATGCAAAGTCACCAAATCTTTGGCCAGAATATCTAAAGAGGATAATCTAAAATTTTGTAATCCATGAACCCTGGTGTTTATTGAGGGTGTTTACCCTCATCCTTATAGTCTCTTTAGGAAACATATTTGTTTCCTGTTATGTTCATGAAATCTTAGACTTGGGATAAAGAAGTCTTGGGTTCAAATCCTGTTTTTAAAATTGATTGCTTGGGTGCCTATAAAAATGTCACAAAATGACTATTGCAGCTTGTATTTTTATAGTGCTTGAATGTTGCCAAATACTTCATAAAGAATATTATATTTAATAATTCCTTAGCCTTATAAAGACAATATTTGTAATACTTGCCTATGAATGTTGTTCTGATGGTCAAATGAGATACTACATTTGGAACCAGTGAAAGGAGTACTGAGTAGAATGTGGTGTAAAGACAATTCTATTTGAAGTCAGAGAACTTGGGGTAAGATCTTAGTTATACAACTTACAACCCTGCAACCTAGGACAAGTCACTTAACCTCATTACTGGCCATTCTACTTTGACTCTACCTCAATCAATCAATCAATCAGAATTTATTAAGTACTGGCTATGAGACAGATGCTATAGTAAGAGCTGAAGTTCAAAAACAGGAAAAAGACAGATTGTGTATCCCAGAGGCTTACAATCTAATGGGGAGACAACATGCAAAAACATATTTAAAGTCAGCTATACACCAGATAAACAGGAGCTAACTGAAGAAGGCAAGGCACTGTAATTAAGAAGATTAGGGAAGGCTTCTTATAGAAGGATGGAATTGAGTTAAGACTTGAAGAAAGACATGGAAGTTAATACAATGCAAGAGGAAGGAAGTTTTTTTTATGCTTTTTTGTGAGAGAAAGTCAGAGAAAATGCTCAGAGTTAAGGAGTGGAGTTTTGTTCAAGGAATAGCAGGAACCTAATGTTGCTCTATTGGAGTATATGCTGAGGAGGGAAATTTAAAAAGATTGGAAAAATGGGAAGGGTCTAGGTATGATAAAGGCCTTTGAAAGCCAAACAGATCATTTTGCATTTGATACTGGGGGAAATATAAAGGCCATGCAGTTTATTGAGTGTATGCATGGGTATGCCATGATCAGAGCTGTGCTTTAAGAAAATAATTTTAATGCCTGGAGAGAAAATGGACCGGAGTGAGGAGAGACATGAAATGAACAGTCCCAGAAGGCTATAGCAATAGTCCAGGCATGAGATGATAAGGGGCTCTATCAGAATGGGGACAGTATCAGAGGAGAGATGGGTACATATATGAGAAAAGTTACAAAAGTGAAATAGACCCTAGACCAGTTTGGACAGGGTGGAGGGAAGGTGGTGTGGTGAGAAATAATGAGGTTTCTGGAATGACTCCTAGATTGTAAACCTGAGGGGGTGGTCAGGATTAGGTGAACAATTAATGAGTTGTAATTTGGACATACCAATTTTAATAGGTTTACTGCATATCCAGTTCAAGAGGTTGGAAAGACAATTAGAGATGTGAGCTTGGAGGTGAGCAGAGAGATTGAGGCAGGTAAGGTAGATTTGAAAATTATAAACATAGAAATGGTAACAAAATCCATGGGTGTTGAAATTATCAAGTGAAGTACTATATATGGAAAAAAGAAAGGGATAAGGACAGAATCCTAAGGATTAAAGGGTGTGATATGAAAAAAAAAAAACTATTCAGCAAAAGAGACAGAGGAGGGGAGATCAAATAGGTAGGAGGAATACTAGGAGAGACTGGTGTCCTGAAAATCTGAATATAAGAAGGTATCAGGGAAAAAGAAAGTTGGCAATAGTGTCAAAGACCAAGAGACCTGATAAAAGGTCAAGGGAAATTAGGATTGTTGAATTTGGCAACTAAGAAATCATTAGTAACTTTGGAGAGAATAATTTTGGTGGAATGACAAGGTCATAAATTAAATTGGAAGGTCTTCAGAGTGAGAGCTGAGAAAGTGTATTACATATAATTGTTGATAATTATATTAATATCACTGTTAATAATCATATTAATATAATGTAATTAATAAATATAATACATATTTAAAATTAATATAAATCTGCAATGTACATTTCATATGGTCTTTTTGAGTAGTTTAGTTACAAAGAGCAGAGGAGATATTTGATAATAGTGAGGATGGGAGGACAAAGGGAGGGATCGTTTTTTCAGGATAAGGGAGACATGGACATGTTTGTAAACTATAGGAAATAAGCCAAAGATAGAGAGAGAATGAAAATAAATGAAAGTGGGGGAATAGCAGAGGAAGCAAATATGTTGGAGACGACATCAAGTAGGATAGCTTGATAAAGTGGAGGGGTTCTCCTTAGTGAGAAATAAGACCACCTCATGTGAGATGGGATGAAGGAGGAAACAGTGGGAGAAGGCATCTGAATGATAAGCAATCTCTTCTGATTGTTCAGAGGAAAGGAATTCATTTTTTTTCTGTAAAACATGAAGTAGTGTTCTGAACTGAGACAGTGGGAGTAGGGGAAGCCATGGAAGGTTTGAGGAGGGATAAAAGGTTTGGAAGAGCTGTTGTGGAGAGTGAAATATTGAGTTGATAAGGAAGGGACAACTAAGTGGCAGAGGGGATGGAGTGTTGGGCCTGGAGTCAAGAAGACTCATCTTCCTGAGTTAAAATATGGCTTCAGACACTTAATAGCTTTGTGACTCTGGGCAAGTCACTTCACCCTGTCTGCCTCAGCTTCCTCATCTGTAAAATGACCTGGAGAAGGAAGTGGCAAACCACTCCAGTATCTTTGATATAAAAGGAAGAAAACCCCAAATGGAGTCATGAAGGGTTGGGAACATCTGAGAATGATTACATGGCAACAATAGGAGGGTTGGGTAGTAACAGTGATGGCCCAGTTGAAGTTATGTAGCATAGATTTGCAGTGGACTCAGAACATTCACATGATTTTCTCCATCTTTGTACAGTAATATGTGGGTAAGAGTAAAGGTGACAAATGGTAACAGCAATTCAAAGCTGCAGCTCATCCAAGTGTAACTGGTGATATGACAAGGCGATAGTGACAAGATATCAGTGTAGGGATGAGCTGATTATTCAATGGGTCAACATAGAAAGAAAAGGAAAGAGTAGTTAGTGTAGGGGATATGTTCTGGAAAAGAATTTAGAGGTCAAAAGAGTGGAGGACAAAGTGTGGGTAAAGAATAGGATTAGTAAAGGAAAGCAGATACTGAGGTGAAAAGTCAATAGTTTACAGACAAATAAGGGAATTTCAAAATTCTCGAACCTAGAAATGATGCATGTGTGAGTGATCAAGCATATGAATATCTGTGTATGGCTAAGGTAGAGTGGAGGAGTAGCCTGTGGGAGATGAGTAGGTTGAAGAACTAAGTAGTTAGGGTATTTGAGGTAGCATCAATATGTATGTGGAAGCCCCCTACTATGAGGGAAGGAGTTAGGAAAGAAAGAAAAAAAATGTGAGCTAGTATTGAACTTATTCAGGAAGGAAAATAAGTGACTTGTAGCTAATAGTTACAGTCTTTTTAAATTTATTTTTAATTTTGATTGAGTGGTAGACATGAATAGCAGGAATCTAAAAAAAGAAAAAAAAATGAAAAAGAGAACTTATCAAGTGTTGGAGGAAGTGGTAGATCCTGGAAGTGTTGATATAAAGCAAGAAATATAAAACTTTCCTACCTCTACCAGTGAGTAAAGGAAAATGAGTGAAAGTGTATCTGTAGTCGATACTGGAAAAGGTGGCCAGAGAATCTGTGTCATTAGGAGGAAGGCAGGTTTCAGATAGAACCATTAGATGGAAAAAGTGGGAGAGGGAAAGATGTAAGATGGAGGAAAATGTGTTGACTCTGGAACAGGCATTCCAGAGGGCCCAGCAGAAGGGCTGGATGGAGTTAGATTGAAACTTTGAGATGGGGAGGAAACAGAGGAATTGATTTTAAAATGGAGATTGGATAATGATCTGTACAAGCTCAGATTCACTGGAATGTGAAGGATATTATTAAGTATAAGAATATCATCACTGAACTAAGGGTGCCTCTCCTCAATCCTCGAAGGAAAGATGCAATACAGAAGGAGTAGCCTGTACTTGGCTTGAAGTCAAAGGGACAGTTCCTCTCCTTTGCACCAAATATTCTCCACATCTCAGTTGAGAGATTATACTGGCACTAAGAGGTGAAAATTGTCTTATGCTGACACAGATGAAAGTGGTTTCTTTGGGGCAGTTGGAAGATGGGTGGATGCAACTCCTAGCATCCTTTCCTCAGATGACATTTGGTTAGTTTTCATTCTTTAATTCAATGGCACTTAAAGTCCTTCATGACCTGTCCCCTTCCTATCCTTCTACACTTCATGCACTTTATTCCCCTTCACTCAATCTCCAATACACTGCATCTAGCAGGAAATGGAAGGAATAAGGTACTAGTATACAAGTCTAAGAGCTTTTATTTACTCTCTCTTAGCCCTTGAAGGACCAATTCAAGCATACATTTTCCTCTACATATTGACAAATCCTTTTCCTCTTGTTTGTTTTTTTCAAATCAACCATGGATAAATTGATACCACATTGATAAACTCCCACCAGCCACATCTTTAATTCATTTTCATATGTTGTTTTTTGTTTGCTTGTTTTGTGTAAGGGAAGGATTTCATTTAATTATGCAAACGGACTCCAGTAGAAATTATTTTTGCCTAGTCTTAACTTGGTCCTCACTGCAGCAAAGCAATCCTTCTACTACCCTTAATTGATTGATCATTCCGTCCTCCACAAGTGGCTGCTCCAAATGATTCAGTATCTCTTCAGCTCTCCCACATCAATATCTTTTGATGTCACCTTGTGTTGTGCTTCAAAAAACAAAACAAAACAAAAACCCAACAAAATCTAGGCCCTTCGGTGAGACCTCCCTCTTCTTCCCACTACTAAGCTATCTTCCTTCATTACCTCTTTCACTCTTCTCTTGAATGAAGGAGTGACCTTTTTCCTTACCAACACTAATTTCACTATGTGAACACTTGACCTCATCCTATCCTATCTAGCCTGACCAATAATCTTAATAGAGTTTAACAGTCTACAAACATTAAATAAGTGCTTACTCTGTGTCAGTTATTAAACCAGGTACTGTGCAAATTCCTGGTGATAGAATTAAGAAAAAAAAAGGCAATCACTTCCTTCAAGGAAATGACAATCTAGTGGAGGAAAACAACACAACCAAAGAAAACTGAAGAGAGGGGAGGGGAATTACATCAGGTGAGATCATGGTGGAGAAGTCAAAGAAGTCCAGTCTCTATCCCTAACCATCAGTCTCCCCCATCTGCTGCCTACTTTCCTTCTGCCAATAGGCATACTCGTCTCTTTTCCTTCCATAAAATATCACATCATTTAATTAGACCAGTCTCATTCTTTATTATATATGTAGCTCTTCTTCGTCCTTCCTAAGCTCATTAGGAAAACAATCTAGAGTAGGTATCTCTACTTCTCCTCTCACTCTGTGTAATTCCACTGTAATGTGACTTCTGATGTCATTGCTCAACAGAAAGAGTTGTCTCTAAATTTACCAATGATTTTGTAGATGCCAAATCTGATGCCATTTTGTTAGTCAGCATTCTTTAATTCTCTGACACTTAAAGTCCTTCATGACCCTTTCTATCCTTCCGCAATTCTTCCCCTTTACTCCCCTTCACTTACTCTCCAATCCATCTACACTAGCCTACTTAAAACATAACATCATACTCAACCTCTCACTTTCACATTATTGCACTTCTTTTTCCTCTTGCAGAGAATGTTTTCGTGCTGTTCCTTCACCTCTTAGTTTCCATGAATTTCTTCAAGATTCAAGTCAAATACCATCTTCAGTAGTAGGCTCTTCTCAGAGCTCAGAGTAATAGTTAGACCTCACTAAATATGTATACATAAGACTCTTATGGGAAGTACTTTCCTCTCTCTTTCCTGATGGTGAGGAAGGCAATGACTTTCTTATAGTCATGTAGCTAGTATGAATTAGAGGATATCTTCTTGACTTCAAGAATGGACTTGTACCCATTATGCTATCCTGTCTATTATCCTTATCAATAATAAGTTTACCTTTTTTCAACTTCAATCATATGCTCCCAATCCTTTTCTTGCAGCCAAGAACAAGTTGTCCATTGCTTCTTCAAAATCTAAGGAAGTCAGATCACTTGAAGACAGAAATATATCAGTCTTAGGTCTTTCTTTTCTAGCTTACATATCCCCATGTCCTTCAAAACATCATCATATGGCGTAAATTTGAACTCATTCTCCATCTGGACAGTCATTAGTTCATCAACATCTTTTTTAATGTGTGGCTTGCAGAACTGAACATAATGTTCTGTAACTGCTCTAAAGAAGTCAGAGTACAATACAAATATGACCTCATACTCATGAACTATAAATCCCTCAATAAGGTCCAAGATAGTAATTTTTTAATTACATAGATTTTCTTTATTACATTATAAGTTTGCTTATCTATCATTCTATAACTGTTTATTGAGCAACTAAAATGTCTGCAACTATCCTAGGTCCCAGAGATACAAAGACAAAGAACTAAATAATTCCTCTTCTCAAAGAGTTTATATTCTCTCTAGGGAGATAAATAAAGTGTGCGTGCATATGTGTGTGTGTGTGTCTGTATGTGCACATATACGTATTTATATATGTCTATATATATATATGTGTATGAACACACATTTTATATATATGGAATAAAAAAGAGAAAGAACGAACATGTGTAATTTGTAGTTAGTAAAGAAAGATACTAGCAGTTGAGGGAAAGAGGAATCAGGAGATTTGTTTTGTTGATAGTAGTAATAAAGCGACAATCTGAAGGTTGCTGTTCTTCCTTCATTTTCAAAGACAACCAATGATATCAAAGGATGTTGTCTTGACTTGTTTGTGCATTGGATTTAAATGAATCAGTTACAGAGTTTTTAGGCTCACTCTCTCTTCCAGAGACATTAAAGTCCAAGGCAGGATGACTGGTAATGGCCTGGAGGACAGTAGATGACTTGGTTTCTTCAGTGTCTGACCAAGCTTTAAATGCTTCATAGTACCTGCTTTGTCTGTTTTTATGATCTTTGGAATAAATTGTTCTTAACCATCCATTCCACTGGTGAAAGTGTTCACATTCTTGGGGTACACAATCTACCCATCAAACTCACTTATTGACAGTAGGTTAGGCTTAGCCTGGTTTAGTCCATCAACTGTGATGGATTGACCAGAATGTGGCTGCTGCACAAGCTATAGCTTCTTAGAGAAACAGTTGAAAGTTGAATGACAAGTGACATCAAAGGTGAGTGAGTTTCCCTGAAAAATGCTCAGTAGGTCTTCATATCTGAGATGCTAGTTCTCCCTGAACACCCCTTACAACCCTATTCTAAAGGCAGAGAAATATTTTACAAGGGATAGGAGAAGAGGCCCATCCCCATGAATAGAAATGGCCAATTAAAGGGGATTGAGATGGGAGATGGATCAGAGGAAAGGTTAGTTTGGCTGATTTGTACAGTGTAGGAATGTGAGTCATATTATAAGACAGGACTCATTGAGATTTCCATGTACTAGACCTCTCTTCTTCCATCAAAAAAGTTTGTGTTAGGATCAGAGGAAAGGTTAGTTTGGCTGATTTGTACAGTGTAGGAATGTGAGTCATATTATAAGACAGGACTCATTGAGATTTCCATGTACTAGACCTCTCTTCTTCCATCAAAAAAGTTTTTTCCCCAAAAACTGCTCCTTAGTCATGTGTCTCATCTGATTCTTGTGAAGTTAAATTTTCAAACCCAACTCTAAGACTATAATTTAACCAGCCCAAAATATAATGCCACTTAATAATAGTCCCATGTCTTTGTTGAAAATTTTATGAATACTATCATCCAGTGTGTTAGCTATTCCCCCCAGCTTTCTATCAAATTTGTTGAGCATGTTATATATGCTTCTATCCAAATAACTGATACGAATTTGAAACAACATAATACCATCCACAAAAGTCCATGATTTACTCAAATTGCCAGAATGGTATTGAGTCATTAGTGATGTGAGGTCAAGAAAGACTTCCTATAATTGGAGCTGTCAAAAAGTGGAATTACTTAGCTCAGGAGGTGGTATACCCTCCTTTGGTAAAGATTTTAAGTAAGAGGCAGACAGATACTTATGAGGAAAATTGTTGAGAGAATGCATTTGTCTATGGGATGGATGAGATGGCTGCTGATACCCTTTCCCATTTCTGTAATTCTGTGACTGAATTTTGTATCTTGCAGATCAACCTGTTTAGAATGCCGGATATATTCCACTCTCAATTTTAAATTCTCCTATCAGTAGGTTCAAAAAAGGTTTATTTATATTTGTGTCCAAAAGATGCACATTGAATTGCTTAAGAAAATTAGTGATTTTTTAGGTCTAGAAAGCTATTTGTGGGACTGACATCATAGTGAGAAATTTCTGGCTGGGATGGATTCGTACTCTGACTCCAAAAGGTACTTATTATATTTTGGTGGTCAAAAGCTAGATCTATAGGCATTTTGAAGTCTATGATTGTCAACATGGTGTGATTTCAGAGCTCTAAAGTTTTATCATTCCCATGCTTACCCATACCTAATGCCGTTCCACACCAATGAAAGCCCTTCACAATAAAAGATTACTGCAAATACAAAGACTTTTAGATAGGGAACCACAAAGCATAAGTAAACACTGAGGTGAAAATGATCAATGCCATTCCCATAGTACCTTTTGACAGTATAAGTAGAGATCTATGGTAATTTACTGAATGAGGAAAAGCATAAAATAGGTACATGAAATATAAACTTTGGCTTCAATAGCATTTTAAATAAGCTCTGGCCTTGAGACAGAATTTTAGTTTTCAAAGGGATGTTGAAGATCATCTAATTAAATTCCACCATTTCACAAATAGAGAAGCTGAGGCTAGGTTCTCAGTGGAATTCAGGAAGAAATTTAGGGATCATTTTGAAATTGCTGTGTCAAAAAGGTTAGATTGTCCTCAAAGGAAGGGGAAAAGAGTGAAGAAATTTCAGAGGAAAGTTTTCTTGGAAAGATACTTTGCCTTAATTTCTGCACATTTGATACCTCAACTTGACACTTTCAGTAACAGTGTACCATTCTGTGACTTGTCTACAAGGAAAACTAGCAGTAAACAGAGTAGGAAACAATGAGGAGATAATGTACTGCTTATGTCAATCCTGCTGAGCACTAAGTGCCCCCCTAGTGTCTTGGTGGGGTTAATGCATCTCCCTGAACACCTAATTTACCCTCAAGCAGGGACTTAAACCCTCAGAGAATGGCAGCCTGTAGTTCTTTAAAATCCAATTAGCAAATCAAAGAACAAAGGTATTGTCCTCAATTGTAATGTGATTTCTCTGTTAGAAGATCTGCCTGAAGTCACTGTGAATTTCTGTTAAAGCATTGAAGTGTATTTGGCAAAAGAACTCACTAGACTTTCTCTGCAGAGAAGACAGTGGGGTATAGGCAAAAATGTAGTGGCCTGGAGAGTTAGAAGTACATTGGAGTCAATGCCTTTAAATATTCATCTTGCACTCTCCTTGCCCAACTTTGAACTCTGGAATGCACATGTGGAAGATAGACAAGGTCCATGGGACCCACGTTAATCTATACAGTGCATCACAGAATCATAGACTTAGAACTAGAAGAGACTTGCCAGTTCATTTCATAAAATACCCTTGTTTTACCCAAAAAGCAACTGATTCAGCGCCAGAAAGACATCGATTCAAATCACTTCTACATCATGACCATGGACAAGTCTCTCTAAACTTTAGTTTCCTCATTTATAAGATAGAACAAATGATATCGACAGAATCTAACCCACAGGTCCTGTAAATCTCAAATAAGACACTGTATAATATGAGGTACTTACTTTGTAAAACTATGAGCACTCTAGATATGCTATAACCATGTTTCAATACTTGAGTTGCTTCTCTCATAATTCAATATCAACATTTTTGTTGGTATTCAGTTATTTCAGTTGAATGCAGCTCCCCATGACCCCATTTGGAGTTTTGTTGGCAGAGATACTTAGGGTAGTTTGCCATTTTCTTCTCCAGCTCAGTTTAGAGATAAGGAAACTGAGGCAAAAGGGTTAAATGATTTGTCTGGAGTCACACAGCTAGTAAAGGTCTGAGGCTGGATTTGAATTCAGGAAGATGAGTCTTGCTGACTGTACCATCTAGATGTCTTAAATTAACATACTGAGATTAATTAATAGAAACATGTATATCTATCCTTCCATGTTTCTTGTATCATATGTCTCTAACCTGGCTTTATTCATGGTTCCATATTCAGAAGATGGGTGAGGCCCAGGAGATCATACATTAAGATAGAGTTAAATTTATAGAAGCCACTATAGTATAAGAAAAAGAATGATGAACTGAAAAATTCAGAAAAAATTGTATTTTCTAATGGCATAAAAGTCATTGAATTGGAAAAAAAAAACCCCTAGGTTTCAAATCCTACACCTGCTACTTGCTCCCTGAATAGTCTTTGGACAAATCATCATCAAATATAGATAGATATAATTATGCCAAGCCTCAGTTTCCTCATCTCTAAAATTAGGGGTTTGTAATAGTTTTTTAAATCATTAAATGTTTATTACATGTCATGTGGAGTACAGAAAAGCGATAGTTAAAAATGAACTACATCTTTTCCTCAAAAAGCCTACATTTTAAAAGGTTATCATGGTAAAGAGCAGTGTCTCTGGAGTCAGAATACCTCACTTCATACCTCTGACACGTTGTGTGACCTTGGGCAAGTCACCTCAACTCTGGGTCTCAGTTTTCCCAATTATATAAGGAGGGACTCTGACTATATATTTACAGATGCTTTTTTCTAGTTCTTGATCCGTGAACCTATAATTCTACTGATCAGAGACTGGGAAAGATGTTCTCTCAGATTCTTCTCCTCTCTGGATTTGGTGCAGACTAGTATATGTGACCTTGAGAAAGTCATTTTTACAACTTAAGCTCCTTTATTTCATCTAAAGTAGAGGGATTCAATTGTAGGTGCTCTAAGTACTCTCTCAGCTACAAAATTCCACAAGTCTTTGGCCCTTTGCCAGAGCAACAAAATACTTTATTGTCTCAGAATAAGTCTTGATTCTTTGGAAAGTAAGTGCAGCTGGAATGATGTAATGTGAGTTTATATAAAACTTGGAAGACAGGAGATCTGAACTATCCCCTGTGTATATTGGTCTCTTTTGGAAGGTGATAGGGAGAGGGAAGCAGACTACCTCTGTGTTAAGAGGTGGTATCATGGGACAGATCTGTGGCTATACCTTTTTAGTAAAAAAACAAATACACATTTATTTTGCTATCCATGCCATTTCCCAGTCTTCCTTCTACTATTCTAGGACTTGCTCAATACTGTATCATTTCAATACAACTATAATGTTAAGACATTTTTGTACCAGCTAGTCTGTCACTCACTATTTATCTTATGTATAATGCCAACCCTATTCATTCAAATAATTCAAGAACTTGATGATGCCATCTCTTAAGGTGGAAAGAACTGCTGATTTTCTTATTTTTATGACTACATCAAATGCATATGTAACATGTTTCAGTGAAATACCCCCAACAAATAACAAAGGAATAAGCTGCTGAATTAAATTCTTTATTATTTGTTTGAAGAGAGAACCAGCTGCCAATACAATGGTGTGATCTTCCACCAGCATCTGCACCAATTCTACTCATTTTCTGTGCAGATGCTGCTAATCACCAGAAACAGCTTCTGCTCCTGCTGCTCAGGGATCATTGCATTGGCTTTGGTGACCAGAACCTCATCTTTCAGTGGAGTGGGGACCAAAGGGAAATGTTGCCTGTAAGCAGCTCCTGGGGAGTAGTTTCATAAAGGAAAGATGAAATGGGCCTGGCACCTTTTCATTAACTAACAGTTTTCCAGAGATGGAAGAGATTTAAAGATCATCTAGTTCAATGTACACTTTTTATGCTTTCTTGGTTCATGAGCCCTTCCAGTAATTACGCCTTATGATTCATGTTGAACTTTCCATGTAATATTAATGGTTCTAGCAATGGATAGAAAGTTAACCTGAAATCCAGGAATCTTGAATTCAAATCTTTGACAGATACTGACTCTCTTACCCTGGACAAATCATTTAAACCTTTGGTGATCTTGGAAATTCTATAAGATGGAGGGAAAGTGATGACTTTCGTAAAGGAAGTTACTTCATATGGGAGTTCACTATAAAAATGAGGTCTAATCTTTTTCTTCCTTTTTGGAAAAATTGAACAATCCCTGGCTCAAGGGAACTTTCCCATTCACAGCTTAATTTTCCAATAGTGTCATGTGCATAGTCATTTTCTCCCCAACTGGTTTATTACTACTTTGAGGTCAGGAGACATCAATCATTCCATATAGCACAATTGTTGGCCAAAAGTAGGCAATGAAGTTTCTTATCTATGCAATTGATTCCTCTGTCTATCTCTCTCTTTCTCTCTCTCTCTCAATCTATCTATCTTTCCACCCATCATTTATATCTATAGATATTTGGATATCTATAGGTATGAATCTGTATTTATGTCTATCTTTGTTTACAAATGGATGGAGATAGATTGCTATCCCTACCCTCTTTTTTGAGATCCAATTTCATTTTCCAAATTAACCTTGACCACATTGAACTTGATGGCCCATAGATATCTCCAAGTCAGTATGTCTTAAATAGAAATATTCTTGTAGAGGGCACCATCCCAGGCACTGATGCTATAATCACACTACTACCTTCTTGGGTCTTCATTACCTCCTGCTTGGATTGTTACAGTAGTATTCTGATTAGGCAGCTTCAAATCTCCCTCCTCTCTAAAACATTTTCTCTTCAGCTGCCAGTGATTTTCCTAAATCATATGTCTGACTATTTCATATCATTCTCCATAAGCGGAAGTGACTCAAAATCTGTGAACTTGTTTGGCTTTTAAAGTCCTCTGAGGATTTGCCCTTCCTATATTTCCAGTTTTCATTTTCCTTATTCTCTTCCACATATGCTACACATCTTCGACTTGCTCCTATCATTTGATAATCCATTTCCTAATTCTAATCCTCCATAGGAAAAAACAAAAAGATATCTGTGTAATAGTGACTCTAGCCCCCACAACGTGCAAACCAGATATGTTACATTTCACCCCTCCTACAGCATTGTTTAGCAACCTTAAGGGCAGTGTCTTTCTCTATCATTCTCATAACCCCTTTCCCCCAATTACTGTGTTTCTTCAATTTTAGGGGTCCAACCTCCCCACTTTCATTAACCACTTAGTGATTAGATTAGATTTTGTAAGAAAGCATTTACTTCCAAACTGTACCACAAACAATCATATATCCCCACCTCAAATACCCACAGGCTAAACCCCCTACATCATGCTCAATTTTTGGAGAGGAGAGGAGAGAAGAGAAAGGAATAAGAATTTATTAAGAACCTACTCTGGGCCAGACACCATTCTAAGTACTTTACAAATATTAGTTCCTATAATCTTCCCATTATCCCTGAAGGTAGGTGCTGTTACCATCCCTATTTGGTAGCAAAATGTCACTGAGAAAGTGATTTGCCCAGAGAAACACAGCTAATAAGTGTCTTTGGCCAGATTTCAACTCATGTCTTCCTGACTCCAGTCTCAGCTATTTATCTGCTAGGTTATCAGTTTCCTCAATATTATACTCAGTTGATACTGGTGGTAGGTGCTATTGTTATCTTCATTTTAAAGTTGAGAAAACTGAGGCAAAAAGAGGTTAAGCAATTTGCCTAAAGTTGCAAAGCTGGTAAGTATCTGGAACAGGATTTTAACATAGCTCTTTCTGATTTCAGGTCCAGCAGTTTTCACAGCTTAACCCAGATCCCATGTAGTATCAGTTCCACAAAGTTCCAAGTTCAAAGACTTCCTACTTTACCCCAGAGGGGTAACCATGTTGGGCTTCCCTTCTGGGTGGATAGCAATATCCAGATTGGAATCCTGGTTCCAAAGTAAATACAACTTTAGTTCCTGGGTCTCCATTGTCTGTTACTCAACTTAAGGAAAATTTAAACAGACCAAAAGTCACAAGCCAATTTCTTGGGGCCACAGAGACTATAGGGAAGGAGAAAGCCTCCCTTCCATTCAGCTAGTTTAGTCATTAAAGATCTTCCCCACCCATTAAGAGGCCTATGGTGGAACCCATTAAGGAGAGCTTGATTAGTAGAGGCTTGTTTGGTCAGAAGACCTGTACCTTTTGTTAATTTCTAAAGAGTTAAAGATCTTCCCCACCCTTTAATGGGATGGTCCATTAAGGAAAGCTTGAATACGGGAGATTTGTTTTGTAGGAAGGCCCACACATTTTGTTAATTTCTAATGAGGCACTGATTCTCAAGAGTCCTGAAGCCCTATGGCTCTGAAAAGTATATGATATACTCTGAGATGAGTGCTTCTCTCTCTGGTAAGTAGGTATGTATGTAATGGTCAGACAGCTGAATCTTTCTATTGATCTGTGATTGATTCTGTATTGCTTATGGTTACACAGTTAGAAGCCATGTCTGTTGGACTTTCTGTTTGTAATTTCTGCTTGTAATTTCTGTTTGTATTTTCCTTGAAGTTCAGGATATTGACTTTTTTTCCTTGAACTAAGTGAATGACATATGTGCTTGATTAAGATAGATTGTTGATTCCTCAAAAGTTGCCTTTCCTTTAAGAAAAAAAACAGATCTAAGAACCCGTACAACAGGCCTCCTGTGTATGTTAGGTTCCTTGATGTCACACAAAGCTAATCATCTACCTGGAATACTATCCTTCCTCTCTAGCCCTTGTCTCTTCTGCCCTCCTTCAAGTATCAAATCAAGTCCCAGCTTCTATAAGTGGCCTTTCCTGGTTGCTTCCCCTACCCCTCAGTGCCATTTCTCTGGAATTATAATACATTTACACTGTATATATCCTTCACATACATAGCTATTTGCATTTTCTCTCCCCCATTAGAATTTGAGTTCCTTGTGGCCAAAAACTTTGTTACTGCCTTAAAAATATAGCCCATGCTGCATAATAAGGAAGTAATAAATATTTGTTGCCTGACTAAATACAAAATGCCTCCTTTTATATTACCACTGAGATGATATTGGGGTTTGAGTTGAATTGTCATGTTGTTTTGTCCTTGCCATACAAACTAAAGAAAACTCAGAAGGTATCATGAGCTGTATAAAGATGAACATGTTCACAAGAATCACAAGCAAGGTGCTAGGTGGGGTAAAAGAGTGCCTTCATACAACATGTCCTAAAGGGCTTTTCTTAAAAAGAAAGATCTCATGCATCACAACTTAAAGTGTTATCACATGTCTCAAGTCTGTGACTTCTTGTGATCTTTAGCTAGAATATGAAACTTCAGGTTTGACCTGAACTATTACAAGCTTGTCCACAAGTAGAAATGCAGAAATTTCTGAGCTCAGTCACCAAATCAGATTGATAAACCTACTGTGTGCAGTAACAACACACAATGGATGTGAGGGGAAAGAAAGAAAATCTACTAGAAGTTAAATACAAAACGACTCCCACTGATCTCAGTATAAAATGATTCATTTCAGAATACTGATTACTGAATTCAAATCACATACCAAAATTTTAAAGCTGAAAGGACACTTAGAATTCAATTAACCACACACCCCACCCCAAGTCGGGTCAGTCATTTGCTATGTACCAGACATTGCTCTCCACACTGGGGAGCAAAGGGAAGACAAAAAAGATTATCCCTGTCTTCAAGGAGTTCACATTCTAATAGGGAAAAACAGCATTCAAAGAATTGTACACACCAATATAATTGTTTCTCCTCTGTTTTGAAAAGGACCAATGATATCGTGGAGTGATGTCTTTCTTGCTCATGAATTAGATTTAACTGAGGCAGAGTTGCACAGTTTTCAGCCTCACTCTCTCTTCCAACGTCATATAAGTCTGGCAGTAAGACAAAAGTCAAGATGCCTGGTGATGGCTGGAGATGCAGTGGATGACCTTGGCATCTTCAATGTCCGATCAAGCTCTAAGCTCCATATTGGCTGCTTCAACTGCCTCCAAGGACATTTGAACAAATTTTCTCATCCGTCCATTCCTCAGGGTGAATCTTCCCATGATTGGGGTAGATATACACTAACTCAATAGTGGGTTTGGAGCCCATCATTTACCCTCAACCTGGTTTAGCCTGACTGCTGAGATGGTTTTACTGGAAGCATGTCTGTTGTAATGCTAGAGTTTCTTGGAGCCACGGGTGAGTGTTGGGTGAAAATAGACACAAAGGTGGATGAACAGCCCTGTAAATGGCTTAACAAATCCTCCCACCAGAGGAATTAGTCCTCCTCCTGAATATCCCATACACCTCAACAGATATAAACAGTACAAATGGGAGGTAATCTCAGAGAGATGAGTTAGCAGTTTAGAAAGTATGGAGTGGGAGAGACGCATTAGGAAAAATTTCCTGTAAAAGGTAGAATTTGGGTTGAGATTTTAAAGAAGCCAAGAAGCTGATAAGAATAATAATCTAGTCATATAAAATGGTCAGGGAAGATCACGGAGTCAGTGTATTGAATGATATGTACAAGGGACAACACAGGAAGAATCGCTGGATTGTGGAGACGATTTGGAAGGAAGGGAGAATAGACTGCACAGGGGAAGTCAGAGATGGATGGAGTGTATTGAGAAATATATTCTGAATAAAATCAATTTAGAACAGGGCTTTAGTGGAAAGGACAAATACAAACAGCAGACAGGAGGATGAAAAGCTTAGGTAGGAGGAATGCAGAAGTAATCAAAGTATCTAGAGAGACTAAAATGAACATTAGAAACTAGGTGACTTTTTAAATGAAGTACTTAGACAAAACCTAGCTACACAGAAAAGACTTTGAGTGTAGAGACAATAAATTCTATTTCTTTTCTTTTCCTCATCCATTCAGGAGAAAGACTGGATGCACAGTAGGTACCATCATCATCTCCACCTACTAAAATGTGGTTGAATAGCCAGTCAGATTTAGCTGCTTCTTTGTGTTTCTCCCCCTCCTCCTATTTTTTTCCCCTTTCAGTCTAGCTTTCTGTTGTTGTGTCTAGGATACTATTGAGTGTATTAAAATGGAAAATCCTAAAGGAACTAGGCCTTCTCTCTGTTCCAGTAATGAATAGAGAGCATTTTCTTTATTTCTTCAGGGTTATAGGACTGGAACTTTCATTCAACATCCAATTTCCTTTCAATCAAGCTTCAGTGTGTGTAGTTCCCTTGCTGCCTCTCATACTGCTCTCATGATGAGGGTTCCAGGCTAGAGAAACTAAGGGCACGGATTTGATCCTTTTGTTTGATTCCAGACTATCTAACATTATTTTATCAGAGTTCCATAGACTACACTGCTGATAGCTGCTTTGAAAGGACATTCTATGGGCCTAACAACCATGAAGGAAACCATAAATGAGATGGTACACAGCTCAAACGGGCATACTGTTTTAGCACATGAGAGAAACAATTCTCTCCTTCCTTCCTCTCTTCTCCCCTATCCTCTCCTCCCCTCCTTTCCCCTCTCCTCTCCTGTCCTCTCCTCTATTGTTCTCTCCTCCTCCTTGTTCTCTTCCTCCTCTTTCTCTTCCTCCTCCTCCTTCTCTCTCCCAATAAATGTGTATAAACATGTTAACATGCATAAAAATCATATATACATATATGTATATATACATGATACATTTGTGTGTGTATGGAGAGATAGAATCTTATACAACAGAGAGAGATGAGAGAGAGAGAGAGAGAGAGAGAGAGAGAGAGAGAGAGAGAGAGAGAGAGTCAATCAAGCATAAAGGATAGATATTGGAACATGTTACAAGTCCCACAAAAACACATATAAAGAGTCCTATGAGATCACTTATATGAAATTGGAAGGGGTTTCAAAGATCATCTAGTTCAATTTCCTCAGTTTACAGATGCAGAAACCGGATAGGGTAACTTACTGAAGAACTCACAATTAGTAAGTGTCATAAGTGGTGAATTTTAACTCATGCTGCAGAATAATGTCCTTTCCTCACTAACAGTGCAATTTTAAAAGTACGATGGAAATGGAAAAGTAGAGAATATCAATTCTAAGCCAAGTAGGGCCCCCACCCCCATTAAGTGGTGAAGAAAGAGAAGTAGAAGAGTCAGTTACAAGGTATTCTACCCAATTCAAGAAAGCTTAGCTAAATCACCAGGATTAGGATCCTCCCCTCACCTGGTAGAAGAAATGGAGATTGAGAGGAATTTGAATATTGTAATCCCACATACAACTTCTCTTCTATCCAGCATATTATATAGCAGAGTCCTCGACTTGGAGCCAGAAAGAAAGTTAAAATCCTGCTCAGACATTTCTAAGATGTTTTAGTCTATATAAGTCACTTTACTCTCAACCTCAGTTTCCACATTTATGTAAAATAAGGTTATTAATAATACTTTGTAGGGTCGCAATGAAACTCACTCAGATAAACATTAAGTAGTTACCATGTGCCAGATACTGTACTAAGCACTGAGGATACAGAGAGAAAAAAAAGAAGGAAAGAAAGAAAGAGAGAAAGAAAGAAAGAAAGAGAAAGAAAGAAGACAGAGAGAAAGATAGGAAGACAGAAAGGAATAAGGAAAGAAATCAAAACAAAACAAAAGAAAGAAAAGAAAAGAGAAAAGGAAAGAAAGGAAGAGAAAATACAGTATTCTGTCCATATTCACATGCTACTAGTTCTTTCTTTGCAGGTCGATAGCCTTTTTCATCATGAGGCCATTGGTATTGTCTTGTATCATTATATTGCTGAGAATACCTAAATCATTCACAGTTGCTCATCATACTATACAGTTGTTACAGTGTACAGTGTTCTCGTTCTGCTAACTTCACTTTGCATCAGCTCATGCAGTGTTTCCAGGTTTTTTTAATCATCCTGCTTGTCATTTCTAATAGCATAAAAACATTCCATTCCATTTATAGGCTACAACTTTTTCAGTCATTTCCCAATTAATGGGCATTCTCTCATTTTTTAATTCTTAGTCACCACAAAAGTATCTGCTAAAAATATTTGTGTGGGGGCAGGGCAGTGTATGTGCAAGTAGGTTCTTTCCCTTTAAAAAAATTTTTTTTGGTGCAGAGACTTAGTAGCAGTATTGATGCATCAAAGGGTAGGCAAAGTTATATAGCCTTTTGGGCTTAGTTCCTAATTATTCTCCACAATGATTAGATTAGTTCACAACTGTATAAACAACACATTAGTCTCCCAGTTTTAGCATATTCCCTCCAACATCCCTAATATCTATTATTTTGGCTGGAATGGAGTGTGGGGAAAGAGGAATTCCTTTAACCAGCCACACATCATTTCAAACAACTGGAGAAAAACAAAAAAAAAAAAAAACAGAAACAAAACAAAAGCAAACAACAACCTGGGTGTCCAGCAATATACAATGTTGTTAGTCCATTCCGTCATGATCACGATATGTTTAAGAGCCAGAGATGTGACATAGGATCAAATGGAATATGTGCCACAGTTAGCCATTAATTTTAAATCTTAGACGTGGTTCAGTAAAGAGGGCTTATAGCAATGAATAGATTCCTTTAAATGAAGAAAGTCCTGGATCAAAATTAAAAAAGAGTGAGGATAATGTATTTAAGTATTTTATGAACCTCAAAGCATTAGGTGATTGTCAGATTACCTGAAAGCAGCATCTTTTAAAATTACCATTCCTTTTCTTTAACCAGCAAAGGTTGGTATCAATATATTGCTTTAAATATTTCATTTTTCCAGAAGAATGTAAACTTCTTGAGGGCAGGAGTTGTTTATTTTTTTTTCTCTTTGTACCTCCGGATCTAGCATAGTTCCTTGTACACAATGCTTGTTGAACTGATTTGAATTAAAATAGACTTTACCTGTGAGTAGTACAGTGTATGTGGTATAATCCCCAGCCTTGACTACCAGGATCCAGAAAACTGATTTAATTATATATGATAAAAGCCCAGAGCACTCCACACAGTCAACTACTTGTGTTGGCAGAAAAGTTTTCCTCATCTGGGAATTTGCCATGTAATAAAATCACATCTGGTCAATATCCTTGTCCAAGTTCCTAACTAGTATATGTCAGAAGAGGGACTTGAATGCACACCTTACTAACTCCAAGGCCAGACTTCTATTCACTATTCCCTCCTGCTTCTATGGCCATAGATGTATGATGTTGTTCTGCTATGTCCGATGCATTATGACCCCATTTGAGGTTTTTGTGGCAAAGATAACTAGAATAGTTTGCCATTCTCTTCACCAGCTCATTTTACAAATAAAGAAATGGAGACAGAAAGAGGTAAGTCATTTGACCATGGTCACACAGCTAGTAAGTGTCTGAGGCTGGATTTGAACTCAGGTCTTTCTGACTCCAGACCTGGCACTCTATTCATTGTGCCACCTAGCTACCCCTTTAGTGGGTGCAAAATCAATTTTCACTTAATAAATGAAGACTGGAATAGATGGATGAATGGAATTTCCTATGCAAGATGACTAAGAATTAATTCTATTTTATATGACATCATTCAAACAACGGAACTTAGATGAAGTTTAGTATCCAACACTATACATATATACCCTAACCACTCCAATTTACCTCCCTTATTTTAAAAAAATGTGTTATCCTATATATGGAAGAGGTATTTATTGACTCACTGTAAGTGCAATATACATTTTAAAGTTGTTTCTTCAGTAGAATGGAAAGGGTGAATCTGTTCATCGAAACTCCCTAACCCCAGTCCCTCCTGGACAATTGATCAAACTACAGGGACTCTGAGCAAGGTTAGGTGTGTAGTTTCTGTTTATAGGACAAAGGGGATCTAAATGGGACCAGGAAACCATAACCTTGTCTTTAGAAGACCATGCTGTATCTCACTAAGCTGACTATGCAGGGCATTCTCCTAAGCAACTGGGCAGATTCTGACTTCAGGGATTTGATGCTGACTTGGCAAAATCACCTTGTCTAGCCAAAGTGAGTCTAATGATCAGAAGAGAGTGTGCCCAGCTCTTCTCATTAAAACCATTATCCTGGACAATACAAAAGTAATATTCCTTATCTAAATCTACTGAGACTTCAGTAGAAAAAAAACACTTTTAAGAATTGCCCTCAGAAAAATCTGAGGCTTGCTTATGTCACAGTGTCATTCTGTCCAGATACAATATGAGAGGCCCTGGCATGAAGGAAACACTTACAAAGCATTTTGTGATCACTAGGTGGTGGGGCCTGGGTGAGTGGGGGGACTGAATATTATCGTTGATTCTGAACAGAAACCTACTTCTCTCTGTCTTTTGAAACCAGTTCCAGTTCTCCTGGGAGAAACAAAATACTTTCAGTTTCGTAATCAATGCAGGCAAACTTTTCACCTGGCTATCATTGGAATGCCTGACCTGTCTTTATTGAATGAGATATTTTGCTTAGGTGAAGAAAATTACCTGAAGGATTTAAATAGACCATTAAATTAGTTTCACCTGCTTTGCTTGATGCCACGGGAGTCCTGGAGAAATGGGAGTTATGAAGTGACAAGATGGGTTTATTTCTGCTTTTTTCAAGGGCTCCATACCTAGAGGGCATTCTCATGATTCATCCCAATGAGTTAACTCTACTAATCAGCATTCACATCCTGCAGGAAAGAGGTGCTGGAAACTAAAGTGAATGTCATTACTTCTATGAAAACAACAATACCTAGTGTAGCAGTTTCAGATTTATAAAATATTTTGTAAATATCAATTGATATTTGCAACTGTGAGCTAAGTGTTAATATTATTGCCATTTTACAGATGAGGAAACTGACTCTGAGACAGATTAACAACTTGCTCATAGTCCTGTGTAGCTAGCAAATATCTGAGACAGAATTTGAATTCCTGTCTCACCAACTTCATTCCCAGAATTGTTTTCAATAAACTACCTATTTAACTCTTTACTCTTGTCTGTCACCCTTGATAAATGAATGAAGTTCATTCATTTAGTAAATATTAAACTAAGCTCCTACTTTGTTTCAGGAATTGTTCCAGATAATGTTAAGGATTTAAAGTTTTTTTAAAAAAAGTCCTATTCTCAAGTGACAGCCCCCGAATAGAAACATGTACACAGATAAATAAGTAAATATTAAAAATAAATGGATAGATGAATACAAAATACATGCATATTGTATGACAGCTTATTCTCTTAGATGCGGAAGGGGAAGAATAAGAATAGAGCACTGTAATGGCAACTAAAATAGGATCTTCTGTTGTTTTTGTTTTAGTGTAATCAAGAAGTATAATGCCTCTATTTGAATGTGATTGGGAAAGATCTTTCCCACTCATTGATGGACTTGTCTATGGTGGGAAACTTGATTAGGGCAATTGTTTTGCAGGAGGGGACCCAAGTACTTTTTATTTTCTTCTATCAGGTTATGCCCTCTGACTCTAAAAAAGTATATAAATACTCTGATGGTGAGGTTTTATTTTGGGATTTGGGGTAAGAAGGTTTGAGTGCCAGAGGAGGATTCTGGGAAGCTCTAAGGACACTCTCAGCTTTGAGAACCCAGATATCTTGTTTCTCTCTCTGGTAATTATGATCAGATAGCTGTCTCTCTATTGAATTATGGTCAGACAGAGGAAGCTATGTCTGTTGATTACTTTGGGGTTCAGGATGTTGAAATCCCCTTGAATGGGAACAGATTTAGTGAAGATTTCTCAGGAATATGGTGTCTTCTCCCTGGAGTGGAAAAGACCTTAGGGCCAGGTTTCTATTCCTCCAGAGTGGGGTGATTTCCATATAAGGCTATGTATTGCTTTAGGATCAATGATTGGATAGGTCCACATAATTTGCATAAGTTCTCAATGCCCAATTTGCCTGAGTTGTCAATGCTTCATTTGCATATATTTTCAATGCCTAATTTGCATATAATGACATAGTTTCGCGGGCTTTGTAACTTCTGGGGAAGAGGAAAATTTGAACTGGGTTTCAAAAGGAATTGGTTAGATTTCAGGCCTAGAACGTAAGACGTTGCTTCTCAGCCAATGAGAATAATGGTCAGTGTTGGGAGGGGTATTTTCAGTCAGGGTCTATATAAATTACCATTCTACTTCTGTAAGGTGCCTCCGTACTCCAGCTGTACTGGTGAAGGTGATGGGGTTCAGACTCTGGGAGCCTGCTTGAGCTCCCCTTGAATCTTCCCCCTTAATCTGGCCTTTCTTACTCAAATCTAATCTTCCATTTGTTCCTTCAGTCTCAGGAAGCCCATGGGCTTTTCATTATCATTTCAAGTCTCTTGCACTCCCCACCCTAGATCCCATCATAACCCCATTCCCCAGGCTGCCATCAAGATCTGCATACATTCCTATACTGCCCCTATCCAGATCTCTGGATTGCCCCACCTGCTTCCTGCCCAAACCCTCCATAGTCTGATATCCCCTGATAGCCTCCAGCTGTTTCCAGCCTTTGACCCTCCTTGGAGTTCTCCTCAAGACCCTTCCTAAACCCCTCCTCCCATCACCCTGGACTACCAGACCACCACCCCCCACCCCACCCCACCCCCACCCCCGAGATCCCTCCTATACTCTCTTCTGTATTTAAATCCCACCTTCCCTCCATGAAGGCGCTCAGATTCAATCTAGCTCAGACTCTGTCTAGCTGGGATTGTATGGGGCCCACTTGTGAATACAAGTGTTACCAATGCTTAGGCTCTGTAAGAGGCAACCCAATTAGGCGAATCCTTAATAAACTTTGTTTTCTTTGACTTTAAGAAGGCTTGAGTCGAATTCATTTGAGCATGACCTGGACTGTCCGTATTTTGGGGTCCACCCAGCACCTTATAACCTCATCTAAGGGACTGCCTGGTTCTCGAACCAAATAAAGGAGATTTTCTGTTATACCTTGAGATACCTCTGAACAGTCAATTTGAGTAAGGGGGTTTGTGCATTACCCCCCCACACACACCCTAAACTAGGTGAATGATATATGTGCTTGACTAAAGGATTGAAACATATGCTTGATTAAAGTGATTGTTTACCCCTTCAAAAGGTGCTTTCCTTTTATGAATGCAAATCTAAGAACCTGTGATGGCAGGCTGTATTTTGGGGTACTTACTGACACAGCCACTTACAGGAAGTAACAGGAAATTATCCCTGTTTTTGGAAGAGGTGGGGAGGGAGGGAAAGAGAGACAAAAAGAGAGAGAGACAGAGACAGAGAGACAGAGAGAGAACGCTTCAACAGATGTCCAGATTATTATCCCCACCACCACCACTTTAAGGCTGCCTTCTCATATATCTATCCCAAACTTATGTACATTTCCAAGATCTAGTAGAGTGATAAATATAACAATAACAACTAAAATAATAGATGAATAGCCCTAGAAAATAGCACACTAGTGCATTATTCATATAGCTATGAATTACTCAAGCCATTTTGGAAAAGTATGTAGAACCACCAACCCCTGCAAAAAAAAACCCATTAAGCAATCCATTTCCTTGGACCTAAAGATACTACGACAAAATCTATACTGAAAAGTGAATAAAGAAGGAAGTAAAGGACCTATTAGCATCAAAATATTTATTTTTAGCTGTGTTATAGAATAGAAATGGAAATTAAGAGGATGCCCAGAAATTGAGAAACGATGAACAAATCATAGTATATGAATTTAATGTAACATTACAGTATGACAAGAAATTATAGAAGAAATAATTAAAAAGAAACCTTAGGATAAACTAATGCAGAATGAAATGAGCAAAACTAGTAGAACAACTTGTGCAATGATAAGAACACTGTGAAGAAAAGACCTTTGAAAGTCTCAAGAATGTGATGACCAGTTATGATCCTAGGGAACTGATGATGAAACATGCTTCTGAGCTCCTGACAATGAAGTCATGGACTCAAAGCCAAAAGCATAAAATAAGGCATACACTAGTAAGATAGAGAGATAGATGGATAGATGGATGGATGGATGGATGGATGGATAGATAGATAGATAGATAGATAGATAGATAGATAGATAGATAGATAGATAGATAGATAGATAGACTGATGGATGGATGGATGGATGGATGGATGGATGGATGGATGGATGGATGGATGGATGGATGGATGGATGGATGGATAAATGGATGGGTGGATGGATGGATAGATAGGTACTGGTGATATATAAATGTTATAGACATAGATATAGTCTTTCAGCCTAGCAAGGAAGTTGTTAAAAGATCATTTTATGTTCAAAAGGAATGATACCAATTATTGCAACAAGTTCCCATGCAAGGGGGACAAGATAACACAAAACTGATCTAGGTATCACAACTTGCATGAGATCAGACATGAGGTATAATATCTAACACAAGGATTGAGAACAGATACAGGGATGAAATCAAACAAAAGGGCACAGGTCAAACACAATACCTAAGACTAGACAAAAAACATAGAGCCAAAGTTTTCCAGATGAATATCCAGAGAATAGGCACAAAAAAGGCTAAAAGGTCAAGGACAAAAAGTGAGATCAGTCATAAAGCCTGAGTTCAGACACAAAGATGAGAGATCAGATGTCATGTATAAGATTAAAAAAAAGTATGAAGGCATATATGTACAAAACAACTGATACTCATATTATAAATGTTTAATCACCAAATGACTATATTTTATTTCCTCAGAAAATTTCATGAAGTATTTTTTTTAGTTCAGGTATCAAATTAATTCCTAGTTTGGTCAAAGTCAAGTTAAATAAACATTCATTAAGTACTTTCCATGTGACTAGAAATGTGCTAAATATAAAGAAAAACAAAGAGACCAAAGGATTTTTAGTTTTCTTTATTGGTATAATTTGTATATGTATTTGTGTGTGTGTATGTGTGTGTGTGTGTGTGTGTGTGTGTGTGTGTGTGTGTGTGTGCCATATCCATGATTTCAGAGATAGGAAATTTCTGTAGTAGAAACTTATTCTACAAAAATCCTGCAAGGTAGATGCTATTATTATCCTCATTTTTACAGTTACGAAAACTGAGGCAATAATCAGTTAAGGGATTAACCCAGCTAGTAAGAGTCTAAGGCTGAATTTGAACTCAGAACTTCCTGACTCCTTGAGCAATGGATGGTAGAGCTCTAAAGGACATAAGGTATCATCTAATTTAATCCCTTTATTTTGCAATTGAGGAGATAGAGGCTTCACTTGAAGTGATGTTACTCATCTTATCATCATGCAATAAATCATTTTAGACTCATGTTCTTGCTTCCCAAGCATGTTGAATCAAATTTAGACCATCTGATTCAAACTAGAGTGCTGAAGTCTGTCCTTCAATTTTACAGGTGCCTTGGTGAGGCCAGGGGGAGCGGGGAGAGACACACAACTGAGCTATGTGATTTAACAAAACCTATATTATTTTTTGATTGTTTCTGATTAAAGTCTTTGGAAATATTCTGAATGGTATCTCAATGATCACCCCTTAATTATCCTACTTGACAATTGGCTTCTTATTTAAGCCCCTTAGCCAGAATTCATTGCAATAGGTAAATCTCTCCCTCCCTTCCACCAAGGTCCCCTTCTTTTTTGCATGGAATGAACAAGATGTAGCCATTTCTTAGTCCTCAGTCTGCTTAATAGTTTCTGAAATTTCTCAGTTTTCAGGCAATTTCTCTCTCCTCTATCCTATATGTATTCTTCAGTGGCTGGAATTGGGAAAACTGGGAAGCCCCTGAATTCAGTCTTGAGAAACTCTTGAGAAACTTAACATTTTCCCTATCAGTACCATGAACTCTTAAGATGTACCAGAGACATTGTGTGTGTGTATGTGTGTGTGTGTGTGTGTGTGTGTGTGTGTGTGTGTGTGTCCCTGTTCCCTCCAAAGGCGGAAAGCCATCTGACAAATTCTTTGCTCCTAAGAGCAAAGGGACTTGATAGGGATACTTCTATCTCCTATACCTAGAGGAAGAAGGGACCTTGGATGCCATCTGGTCCACCTCCCTCATTTTACAATTAAGGAAACTGACCAGAGTTGGAGTCATTTGCCTGAAGTCACATACACAGGTAGTAAGTGGCAAAATCTGCATTCGAACTTCTGCCAGTTACTCCTGGTTCAGTGATGTTTGCCTGCATTTTCTCCCTCTGCCAGAAAATTTGCATTTCAAAAGGTGGTACCTGGAGGGGGAGATCAATCACACAATAAATTGGGTTTAGACGGGGAAAATACTTTAAACAACATCTAACTCAGTTCTCTGTGAAGGGTCTTAAATGTTAGATAGAAGGGTCCTTACTTGATCCTACAGGGGATGGAGTACATTGACTTCTCGCTGGCTATCTCCTTCACAGATTTGTTGCTGAAACAAGAGCCCACAACCTGAAGTAACTTCTTATTTGGGTTTCTGTTCTACCTGTTGGTGACTGTCTCTCAAAGAGCACCCATGACTCTGGAATCAGAAGACTGAGTTTCAGATACCACCCCTGATATGTTTCACACATGTCACCTTGAGGACAACTCCTTAGGCCTCAGTTTTTTTGCATACATCATTTAGGGGTTGGACTTGCTAACCCCTAACATCCCTTCCAATTCTACATCTATGATCCTATGAATAGAAGGGGAACACGATCAGATCAATTCTTTAAGAAAATCTCTTTCTCAGTGGAGGATAAATTGGAAAGAGACTTGAAATGAGAATAATGAAGGCACTTATCACAATAATTCAAGTGAGAAGTAGATGAGAGCCCAAAATAGAGAGTGATTGTGTAACTGGAGAAAATGGAGTGTGTGTGAGAGTTGTTTTGGAGGTAGAAAAGAAAAGATAAAAAAGAAAAGATTTGGTACCTGTTTGGATATGTACAGAGAATGAGAGCTGTCTTTTTTTTTTGTCCTTTTTCATGAATGTCAAGGGACAACCCTAGTTCAAATTCTCTTTGTAATGAAATGAAACTAAAAAAAAAAAATGTAGAGATCATCCCTTTCAAGCCTTTCATTTTCCTATGAGTTTAAAGATTTTAGAAGGGTGATGAGAGGGGGAAAACTCTATGTAAGTATGTAAATATATATGTATATATGTAAATGCATATATGTATGTGCATTTGTATGTATATGCATATATGTGTATATATACACACATAAAAAACTGTATATCCTGTATAGTAACTATGATGTAGTTAGAAGAGAAAGGTTGAGACACTTAAAAATGCAAGAAAGTCATCAATATTAAAACCCTTCACCTTGAATGTTGATACATATAGTTGATACATTGATGTTAATACATATTATTGATACATTAATGTTGATACCTTGATACCATGCATAACATTGAGGAAACAGTGCAAAGTAACTGGCATTCTTCATCCAAGTTGGCAAACTGAACCTTATGAGTATAAATAGGATGTGTGGGTATGAAACCCAAGACTAGAATGTGGTCCTAAATGTGTCTGAATTATTCAAAAGAAATGGGTTAGGTAAAAGAGAAGCTTAGCATTCTAAATTAGGGATAAGGAATGGACCTAGGTTTTCGTTAGCATAAAGAATTCTACTTTATGCAAGTTAGTACTTTTTGTAATTTATAATCTTAGAGAGATAACTAGAGTATTGAAAAGTTGAGTGATTTGCCCAGGGATGCAAAGTCAGAATGTGTCAGATGTTTCCCTGACTCTGAGAAAGCTAGACTCCATACAAAATACAGTACTGGACCTAAAGTTAGGATGACCTGAGTTTGAATACTGCCTTAGACACTCAATATGTGATTCTGGTAAAATTATTTAAACTCTCTTTGTCTCAATTTCCCCAACTGGAAAAAAGGAAAATAACAGTGTCTACCTTCCAAGATTATTGTAATAATCAAATGAGATAATATTTGTAAGGTGCTGGAACCTTAATATGAATTAATCATCTCTAACCATGAAGAGATGGAAGAAATATGGCAGGAAGATATAATTAAAGATTAGTGGAAGGACTAGGTCACATACAGTGATTAAGACAGAACTGGTGTCGAAAATACTGATCTCTTGGCTCAGAGGAGAGGACTTTTTTCCTTCTATATCACAGTGATGATCAATAATTCCTTCCTATTACAGTTTTCCAGTCTGCCTGCCCAGGAGTCCTCTTTCTCCATTCCATGTGGTATTACTACCCCTACTCCCTCACTTGTTCAGAGTCTGACATCTCCAAGGTCATATTACCATGTTCTTTATCTAAAGCCATCTCCACACCCTATTCCTCCCAGGGGTCTAGGGTCTAGGATGGTCCATTTGGGGCTTGAACTACCACTCCCATGGTACTACTAAACCCAATAGTTGAGTAACTTACTTGAAAAATACCTAATAAAAGTAAAGACCAGCATCTGCCAGCCAAGGTAGATTACAAAAGATTTAAATCTCAAGTAAGCTAGCCCATGGTCACTTACACTTTGTTGTTCATTCCAACATCATCATCTTCAAACATCATCATCCTCAAACTGGGTTACAGTCTTAACCCTAAAGTAATCTGAAATCTCTCCCCTCCCCCCATCCCCCCACTTCCCGGCTTCTCTCTAAGTTTCCACCACCTCCCAAATGAATCTGATTTAGGCAACACAATTCCTAGGGATGAATCAACAAATCTTTCTTTTTTTTAACAAATCATTCTTAACAAAGGTGAATGATTTAACTTTTCCTTTGCACAAACCAAACCTGCAACAGACACTTATTCTATAGCTAGAAAATAATTGGGAGAAGGCAGAATACTACAGCATCCTTAAGTAGGTATCAATCAATTAATTAGCAATCCTATATTAAGAACTATTATGTTCCAAGGCCAAGAAATTATAAAATAAAAAAAGGAAAACAATCCCAGCATCTACAAAGTTTATATTCCGATAAAGAGGACAAAACACATGTGTGTGTGTATATATATGTATATATATATATATATATATATACATATAATCTGTGTAGATATACTATATACATGTGTATATGTGAATATACACATGTATATGCATAAATATAATAAATGCATATATATGTTTGTGTGTATCTAATATGTGTACACAAATACATACTTTCAAGATGCATTCAGATTGAATGAAAGATAGAGAAGGCAGTTCACGACTAGAGGAGCCCAGGAAGGTCTCCTAAAGAAGATAATATTTGAGTTGAGGCTTGAAAAAAGGTAAGCATATGAAGAGATGAAAATAAGAATGGAGAGCATTCTGGACATTGAGAAGAGTCACATAAATTGCCAGATATGGGGGATGGAATATTGTGTGGTTGAGGAACCAGTTGTCAGCCAATAGTGCTGTCTTATGTTGTATCTGGAGGGTATGTAAGTAAGTAGTATGTAGGCGGGAGGTAATGTTCTGAATTTCATATCACCATTGATCTATCTCTACAATGAATGTTTTAGCAATAGCATTAATAATAGCTATTCAGTTATCTAGGCTGCCCATTTCAGGACCCTCCATGTATCTGAATTCCTGTATAGACAGTGCTTTGCAAACTGTAAAGAGAAGGGGGTGAGGAAGGCAAAAAACATTTATTTAGTACCTACTATGTGGCAAGAATGGTGCTAAGTGCTTTGCAGATGTTATTATTATATGTAAATGTGGGTTAGCTCTCATTTTGCAACAGGTAGAAAGAAAACTGGACGGCTAGGTGGTACGATGGATAGAGCACTGTACCTGGAGTCAGGAAAACTTTTCTTTCTGAACTCAAAGATGGCCTCAGATGCTAGCTATGTGACCCTGGACAAGTCAGTTTACCTTGCTTGCTTCAGTTTCCCCATAAGATGGATTTGAGAAGGAAATGGCAAACTTCTCTAGTATCTGGAAAAGAAAAACAAAAGATCCAATGGGCTCAAGAAGAGTCAGTCAGGACTGGGAAATTAACTGAAAAAAGCAAAAGCAGAAGCCCAGGGCAGTGAAGTGGGATTCCCTGAGGGATTTGTATCCTGGAAAGACAAACAGTAAAATGCATGCTGGATATAAGCAGCACATGGGAGCATATTGCTGATGCTAAACTCTCAGAGAGAAATAGTCATACAAGACATCATCTTGAGCAATATGAAAAAACTAGTTAGGTCAGGTTGCCCAGGGGTAGACAGTCCAAATTCCACTTAATATTCACACAACATTAAGTGGACCAGGAGAAGACCTCCAACATTTCAGGTGAATACTCTGAAGTACTGGAATTTCATAGCAAGAGAACGAACCAATATGTTTAAATAAAAAATAGCTAGTATTTATATAAGTGCTAGAAATTTTACAAAACTCTTTACAGATATCTCATTGATCCTAACAACAATCTCCCTTTAAGATGAGGAACTCAGATAGACAGAAGTGACATGACCTACCCACAACCATGCAACTGGGAAGTGTCTGAAGTTAGATTTGAACACAGTTCTTCTTGACTCTAGATACAGAACTCTATGCACAATTATAACAATACAAACACTTACATAGTGCTTCGTATGTTCCAGCTACTGAAATAAGTGTTTTACAATTATCATCTAACTTGATGTCCACCATAGTCCTGAGAGATAGGTGCAATTATTATCCCCATTTTATCGATGACGAAAGTGAGGCATATAGGGTGATTTACCCAGGGTCAAAGAGCTAATAAGTCTTTGAGACCAAATCTGAACTCAAGTCTTCCTGACACTAAGCTTAGATGTCCATTCATTAGGTCAGCTAACCTACTCAGTGTAGGTAAAGATAGTACCACAAGAGTCACATGAGAGATTTATAGAGTATGAAATTATTGTTAAAAAATGTGACTTAAATATCCTGAGCCTGAGACTTCTCATCTGTATAATGAGAGGATTGTACTAAATGGCCTCTGGAGTCCCTTCTACCTTTAAAACATGATCTTATGATGTCTAAGAATAGTTTCAATTGTAAAATTTTATAATGGAGTTCTTAACATAGCTCTTGGCACATATTAATGCTTATTGACTGAGTTTTAGCATTTTCTTGTCCCCTTCCTCTGTCATTACCCAAGAAACTACCGTTCAGAATCAGTGACCAACGAACAATTTAGGGAGAGGGAAGGAGGAGAGAAAAAGAGTCGGGGATAACCATTGCCACCATTCACTCTGTCCTGTGACCAGTCCTACAGATTATCCTGGGGCATAGAACCGGTGGCCAAATGATGCTCCATTTCAAATAGTCTTCATTCTAAAACGATACTCAAGGGTCCGTCTTCTTGTGTCTGCTAATATTCCTCCACTTCCTCCTACCAGCCTGGTCTAACATACATCTTCAAAGCAGCACTATTTGTAAAATCCTTCCTTTGCTCAGCGCTTACTGTATCAGAAACATTGTAGGCACTTAATTAATGCTTGTCAATGGATTGACTGATTAATTGCTTTGGTCTGGACCTGAATGTGAGGGACTCTAAATATGAAGACTCTCTCTACTCATGTAGATTGCCAATTTTCTCATAAATTTCAAATTTTAGAGAGTCATTTAAGACACAGGGAGCAAAAGTAATCTCTCCCTTTCTGACAGCCTGGTACTTGATTTATTCTGCTAAACTAACTGTCACTTTTCATCCTTATTTAGTAAAGAAAAAAAAAACATCCTTCCTATCTTTGATTTTACACAGGGGAGGGGTGATGAGAGGGATTTGTCATTTTGTCATTCATTCATTCACTTGTGATGACCCATTCAGTTACATCTCTTTTTGTTTCTTCTTTTTGTCCCTGGCTTAAAGGCAGGTGGGTCAGTGCCAGCAGCTACAAGAAGTCCCTGATCTCTCTGGGTGATTAGTTATTAAAGGGTAGATGTGCACTTACGACCAGGGAATAGATATCCAAGCAGCTGTGATGCTTTGAGGGGTAGGGGAGATGCTTAGATAAGAGATTCCTGAATAATTGCTCTAGGACCTACAGGATTGCATGGAGAATGAAGCTATTTACTGCATGATAAATCAATAGCTTCTTCAAAAGAGTTTCTTATAGATTCTGCAAAGCAAAGGTGACTTCGTTCTTCCAGTCATTCATTGTCTTTTAAGCTCTCCTTTTCTCACAGCCAGTCATTTGGAAGCTGCACACACACACACACACACACACACACACACACACACACACACATACACATAAAATCATTTTTCTCTTTTTTTTCCCTATGATCTCAGGATCAGAGTTAAAAAATAGCTCTTAATATTCCAGCCAATGAGTTATTAAGCATTTATTAAGCATCTGCTCTGTGCGAGTGACTGTGAAAGGTGAAAGGTGAAAACAGCCTTAGATTTTAAGTGATATATTCCAGTGGAAGAGATGATATATAAGGAATTATGTGCAAACAAAATAAATACAGAGTAGACTAGAAGTCATCATAGAGGGAAGGAGTTAGCACTCAGAAGCACAAGAAAAGATCTCATGAAGAAAGTGGAATTTGAGCTGAGATTTGAAGGAATCAATGAAAGGTAGGAGGTAGTGAAGAGGGAGACATTTGAGTCACTAAGACAACAGTAAAGGACAACAAGCAGATCCAGTGTCATCTAGTTGCAGAGTCCTTCAGGAAATGGGTGGAGAAAATTCTAAGAAGCCAGTAAAGGAAAGGGGCCAACAGGTGAAGGGTTCAGAATGCCAAGCTAAAGGTTTTATGTCTTACCTGGATGATAGTAGGGGGTCACTATAACTGATGCAAAAGGTCAGAATTATGGTTTAGGGAGGTGAATTTGATCATGGAGTAGAGGAGAAACTGGAATGGGGCAAGACTTGAGGCAGGTAGCCTCACCAATAGGCTACTGAAGTGCTCTAGGTATGGAATTACAAGGGCCTGACCAAGATTTGTGGCTTGTAAGTGTAGAGATCTAGGTGATATGGTGGTAGAAACAGGAGTTGACAACAGATTGGATGTGGGGGGTAAGGATGACTATGAAGCTTATGTAACTGCCTTCAATAGTAAGAGGAAGTTTGGAAGAAAAGATGCTTTGAGGGAGAAAGATAATGAATTCAAAATAATTTTGCTCAGAGCAAACTTGTTCCTCTCTAAGCACCATGTCTGTAGTACCTGAACACAAAATTGATAAACAGTTGCCTTTGAGGTATTGTCTAGTGATGAGAGGATGGACGGAGTACTAGCCTTGGAGTGAGGAAGGTCTTTCTGGACTTCAATTTCTTTATCTATAAAATGTGGATAATAATAGCACATATTTCAACAACTGATGTTAAGATCAATTGAGATAATGTCTATGAAGTGTCTTGGCAAACCTAAAAAATATACAAATGATAACTATTATAATAACAATATTAGCAAAAAGATGCCTTGGTAGTTTATTTTGTTAAAATCTACTTTTGAGGCACCAGAAGACTTCTTTGCAGATGAGGAACCAGAGGCCTCATGTCCATATGTGGTCATCAAACTCTTGAGTGTGACCTTTTCACCTAGCCCAAGTTTTATAGAACAAATTATTTTATTAAAGGGATTTTTTTTTCTGTAAAGTTTGGATGTAGTGAAAGGGTCATACTTACTTTAACTTGCTTGATTCTAATTTTTAAGAAATTATTTTCTTCAGTGAGCTTTTGTACCTCATTTTCCATTTAGCCAGTTCTGCTTTTTAAGTGTTTTATTTCCTCCTTCAGTGAACTTTTCTTCCTCTTTTCCCATTTGACAGTTCTGTTTCTTAAGGCATTCTTTATACCTCGTTTAGCATTTGGTTGTGTGTTTTTTAAGGTGTCATTTTCTTCAGTATTATGTGTGTGTGTGTGTGTCCTTTACCTGGCTATTGACTTGTTTTTTTCATGATTTTCTTGCATCACTCTCATTTTTCTTCCCAATTTTTCCTCCACCTTTCTTACTTGATCTTCAGAATCCTTTTTGAGCTCTTCCAAGGCCTGAGATCAATTCACATTTTTCTTGGCAGCTTTGGATGCAAGAACTTTGACTTTGTTATCTTATGAATATATTTTGATCTTCCTTGTCACCAGAAACTTTCTAGAGTCAGAGGTTTTTTTCTTTGTTTTGGTTTTTTTTGGTCCTGTTGTTTACACATTTTTCCAGCCTATTAGCTAGCTTTCAACTCTTTCTTAAAATAGGGATCTGCTTCCAGGGTGGTGGGTGTACTGTCCCATACTTCGGGGGGGGTTTATGCAGATGCTTTCAGAGATACTCTAGGGATCTGTAAGTTTTCAGTTCTCCCAAGATGGCATGATCTAAGGAGAGGGTTTAGTACTCTCCTGGCTTCTATTCTGATCTGTGAATGACCACAAGGACTCTTTTGTGCCCCAGAGCTATGAGAAGGATCACCCCTCCACTGCTGTTGCAAGTTCTGCTATGCTAGTACTTTCCTTCTCACCCTTGGACCTCCATGTGGATCCAAGTGTGGGTAAAGCAACAGAGTCCTGCTCCTGGTTCCAGCAAAGAAACACCTGTCATCTCCTTCTTACTGGTTTGTTTGACCCCCTTACCATCTTTGAACTGAGGGCTCCAGAAGCTGTCGCTGCTGCTACTGATTCAGTGGCTCCCAAGGTCTTTTCCTGGTTTACTGGTGCAGCCTATGCTGGGATAAGTTCCACTCTCACACAGCTGTGACAGACCTTTCTTGCTTACCTTCTAAGTTTCTTTGGAGTCTGTAGGCTGAAGGTCTGGAAATCATCAATTCTGCCACTGATTCAGTCACTAAAGGCATGTTCCTGGTTTGCTGGGGTCCAATCTGAGCTGGCCCCTGCCCTGGACTGTGCTCCTCTCTCATTCCGATGCAACAGGCCTTTCTTGCCAACCCTCTAAATTGTATTGGGCTGGCAAATTATGTCACTCTATCTTTTTGTGGTTTCTGCCACTCTGGAATTTGTTTAGAGTCATTATTTCCAGGTATTTGGAGGACTTTGGGTGAGATCTCAGCAGAGTCCTTGCCTTTACTCCAACATCACGGCTCTGTCTCCTCTTATCTTTGGACCCTACTGGTTTATCCAGCTCCATTCCCTTTCATGGGAAATGCCAATCAATTTTGATTGTGCTTTTAGCATCATCCCAACCCCAGCCTGTGGTTACTTCACTGTGTATTACAGTCATTTGACACATGTCAGACATTACAGAAAAACAGAAACACCAGGGGGTGGCTGAGCTTACTCTGTGTTTCACCGAGTGGGAGTACACTGAACTCCTTTTGGTAATTGAAGGGGATTGAGAAAGGAGGAAGATAATGGGCAACTTTTATTTCTGAGCATCTTAGACCCTCAGAATGAAGTCAGGCTTCTTCCTAATTCTACTGAAGTGGAACACAGTGAATTCATCTTCTTGCTAACTGCTTGTCTCTTTACCTGGGCCAATATGCATCTGTCAATAGACCCAGTACCCTTGTTTCTTTGCCTATATGTGTCTGTTCTTCCTCTTCATAGGTAAAGGAGTGTTTGGAAATAAAATGGATTAGGCTACAAATGTGAGATAATGAAAGATCCACAAACTAGGTTCCAGGCCAATGATTGTTACCAGTGTAACCCAAAGGACTAACTGACCTGACCTAGTCCTGTAATAAATCAGCCTCTGCATAAAAAAAAAAATGCTATTTTTGGAGCAATTTCATGTATTGGCCATGCCACACTTGGCACTTGAAAGCAAACTCAGTGGTAAATCCTGGATAGAAAAGGTTTAGTCACTGCTTCATTGAAAATGTTGGCATATCCCCATGGAGGAGGGGATGTGGAGAGTTAATTTCTGTTCCTGTTATAGATTCACAGTAAATATCCCTTTACAAAAGCTAAATGAAGTTAATCGATGACATGATATCGGGGTACTAATCACTTAGTTAATTTATAATTTGGAATGATACTAACTGCAACTGATATGGGACAGAGTACAGAGCACAATGGAATAACCACTGTGGCTGATGGCTTTAGAGAACAGACCTACTCAGGCTCGGGTACACACTGAGAGCCCTGGGGGAGAGATATTACCTTCAGCCTTGCTCTAGAGCACCATACTCAGCATGAGTGGAAATTAAGAGAAAGAACCCAGAGCTTTAATGGACAACAAATACAAAGTAAAGAGACTGTATTTGGGTGGTGAGGGTGGGTTTATTAAGAAAAGAGCACTAAGAATTGGAAGAATCAGAAAAATATTTCTTCAGTCATCATTATCCTCATCATTATGTAACAGGAATATGGAAGAGTATATGAGTAAGAAGACACAAGTTCATAACCAAACATTATTGTTACTGTTGCTGGGGTTTTTTATTATTCTGCCAGTGCCAGTCACCCTAATAACTGGCCCAGATGAGGCTATCTATCTCTGTTCTTAGCCTGTTCTTCCCTCTCTGCCTTCTGGGAGAATTCCATTTTGGTCAATGTGATTGATTGGTCTGCCAATCAGAATGACAGGAGTTCTTTGAAATATGAACACTTTTCTAACTAGTGCCGGGAGAGAAACTGCTAATCTACTCAGATCTGGAGCAACACTAATGTTAACTAAGAGTCCCTTGGGAACTTAGCCTGCCCTATGTGCAGAAATGTTCTGGAAGGCAGAATGAGAGTTCTCAAGACACTGAAGCAAGTGGAGTGGAGAGTTTTGTGGTCTCATCCCTGCCTTGTTACACTCTTTCTGGGCTCCTGTTACTTTCACCATGGTGGTCCTCAGGGTAACACTAACACTAGAATTTATATAGCATATTCAATTGCACAAAGCTCTTTAAATGCTACTAGCAAGAGTAGCATTGGTAACTCCTTTATCTACATCTCTATAGTAATAAGAACTAGATCTGAGATTTGGGAATTCCCAGATGAGCAAACTCCTTCTACCAAAGCACATGGACAGCTACAGTGTAACTTCCAGGCAAGTGAATTGCCTAAAGCCCTGAAAAAAAATAAGTTACTTGTTTGAATCTCTTCTGCCTCATTTTCCTCATCTGTAACATGAGGATAACAAGAGCATTGTTGAGAGGATAAGATGAAAAAATGTTTGTAAAATACTTAGCTATTTTAAAGTTTTCTGTAAATTATTGCTGTTTAATATTGTTATTCTATATATTACATATTTTTTCTGACTTTACCTTTTCACAAAATGTGGCACATATCGAGATGAACATAGTTCTGGAAGCCACTACAAATCTGGAAAGTTAGCTAACTTTTAATCTTTTTCCTCTACCAAAATGAATCTGGCAGCCCAGGGAGGACATAGCTTTGCTTGTGGCTATCTCTGGAATATTTAATTTTAGTAGTGTGTATGTTTGTCTGTACATGTGCAAGTGTGTATGATGACATGGAAAATGACATGTGATATCAAAAAGGCAAATATGGTATTAGATCTGGTCTTCTAAGAGATAAGCCAGAGGGTTACTAAACATATAGTTTTTTGTTTTGTTTTGCTTTGTTTTTTAGCATTTTTAGACCCATTGCTGGGCCCTAGACACTTGCTCAAGTACCTCTGGGCCTCAGTGAATTGAGCAAAATGACACTTTTAAGGTCTAAACCCCATCGGTCAAAATGATTTCGCGAAACATTTGAAATTCCACTAGTTGTAAAAGCAAGCACCCCAATATGCACATGGGGTGGGGCTGCTATCACAGATTCTTTGACCTGCTTTTCTAAAAGGAAAGACAATATTTTAGGGGTCAAAATTCTCTTTAATCAAGCAAGTGTATGATTCAGGGGAAAAAGCCAGCACTCTGAACTTCAGAGAAAATACAGAGAAATCTAAATCAACAGCCAGTGCTTCTAAACTGTTTGACAGGAAGCAATATATACATCACAAATTAACAGACAGATGCAACTGCCTGATCATACATATATAGTTTCCAGAGAGGGAAGCATCAATATGTGGGTTTTCAAAGCCATGGGGGCTGCTAAGTGACTGCCCAGAGTCTCATCTGGCCAAACAAACACTTTCAAGGAGTAAACCCCAAAGCAAAATCTCACCTTAGAGTATTTATACATTTTTCAGAGCCAGAGGGCATCATAACCCTTGAAAACCAGTGCTTCATTAACAAAAGATGTGGACCTTCCTACAAATCTTTCCAGACCCATTAATGGGTGGGGAAAATCTTCTTTAATCACAATAAAATAATCAACAATACAAATACATATATTGTTCCTAGTTAAAGAAACTCTTATTTCTGTACTTTATTTCTAGTAAAGATTCTTGGTTAAAAAAAGGCAAGATTCAATCAGAGGCACTTGATTATACTAAAACAAAAACAGCAAAAGATTCTACTTTGCTTGCCCTTACACTAGTCCAGAATTATTCTGGTTTTTAATATTATGACTCCAGAAATCTGTTTGATTATGAATCCTTATAAAAGAGAAGTAACACATTCAGCTTGGAAGTCTTTGGATTGCTTTCTATTAGTGTCAATTTGATTTGTTTTAGTGCCTGAATTCACTTTCATAGGATCTTACCTTTATTTAATTACTTTGTATATGTAAAAAAAGAAACCTTCCCTGCCTCACCCCACCCCTTGCTTAAAATGACATATATGTAACATTTCAACTCTTCCCTCAGGGTTCTTTGGTATTGAGAGTTATCTAGGATCTCTGTAGATGGCTCCAACATTCAATGATGATGTTCAGTCAATTATAAGGTGTTTGTTCCCTGTACCCCAGTTCAATTTAGCCACTATTAACTTTTATACAGAAATATTTACATTAGAAGTTACAATCACAAATTTACAAACTTATTTCTTCGACTATTATGATAAAAAAAATATATGATGAAATGGAAAGTGAAGTACAAATTTCCAAGAATAATCAATTTACTACCAAGGCTATCACTTGTCAATGAATGGAATTCAAGGCTCCTCAGTAACCGGGAACTCTTCTGATTGGCAAGACAAGTCTTTTATAAAGTTGGTAACATAAAGTAGCTGTTATATAAGCTAAACTAAGGCTGTGATTGCACATATAGAGAAGTTGAATAGGTTTTGACTCAGAGGGAGGATTTTCATAACCCAGGACAACAGGGAAAATTATAGGGTTGACTCACATTTCCTAGAAAGTCCCATGGTGGATAAACATCCTAAAGTCAGGTTGACTCATCTACCTTTTCACCTTCCTCCCTTCAAAAACTTACACATTTTAAGTCTTTGTGGTGAGGTTACAACCCATAGAAATAGGGAAGTTAAACTCTTATGAACTCTACCACTGAAGCCTAAATCTGATCCAGAAATGTTGGAACACTTATTAGATAAAATTCTCAATCAGTGGCAAAATAATATAAAATAAAGTGGGATATCATTTTTCAGTTTCACACAACTCAAAATAAATATAATACTATTTTCCCTTGCCCTATCTCAGTACCCTGGAACAGGGAAAGAGAATTAGATTTATAGCTAAGCTCAGTTCCCATAAATCAGAATCCCAGTTCCTATTCTAACCCCCACCTTGTACTTAAATCCCAGGGACTCTATCTTCTCACAGTTTCTAGGGGTTCTGACTGACTGTACCATCCTGCCTGCAATCATGATTCTAAAGTTGCATGCCTTTAACTCCTGGATCCCGTGGCGATCACACCCAAAATCTGAAAGTGAAGAAGAAAAATAGCACAGAATAGAAAACAAAAACAGAAACAAAAACATCCCTGGGGCCCATTTCTAAGAAGCAGTAAAAGAGAGCAAGAGAAAGTCTTTTCCCACTTGTCAATTCAGTTAATGTCAAAGCATCCTCACTGTGAATGAACCCTGGAATAAATGATAAAAATAGCCAGAAATTAGAGAAGAGAAATGCCACCTTAGTCTCACCAGTTTTAAAAATATGGACAGCAAATCAAAGAGCCTACCTCCACAAACATGGTAGGGCACAAAAAGTCCTTCATGTTAGGCAAACTGGGCATGCTCAGATGAGCCTGGGTTTCATATACATATACACATATACATATGCATATATATGTGTGTGCATGTGTGTGTATATAGATGTATATGTATATATAAATATGTGTATATATGTGTGTATGAATTTTATGTGTGCATATATAATGTATGCATGTATGCATGTGTGTGGGGGTATTTCTTCACTTTATATTTGTTCTGTAAATATTTATATATGTGCTTCATTAGAATGCAAGTTTCATGTAACATGGATAATTTCATTCTTTGTATCTGGATAGCTAGCACTTACTACAGTATTTGACAAATAGCAAAAATGTAGTAAATATTTTTCAATTGATAGATTAATTGAAATTAATGTTCCCAGCAGGCACTCATCTTCTTTCTATTACATATGAGGATTTCTTGGCACTATCACTAATGAACATTTTAGAAACTACATTTGAATCCTTTGGCTGAAGTAGTCTAAGGGGACTTTTGCACATAACAAGATCATATAAGATGGAGAAACCTACTTTGGAGAGAGTACAGTCATGTTTCTGGAAGAAAACCATCTACAACTACCCTACCACAAAGGTTGGGGCAAACTCTTCCATTGCTCATACAATTGCAATAGGCTATATCCTTAAAACTTCCAGACTAAGAGTCCCTCTCCCTTTCTAGGTCTGTTCACAGAAAAAGACCTTATTCATCTTCAGTATAGGTACCATGCCTTTGATAAAATCCCCAGACTTGAGACCTATGCTCTCAAGATGGTGATCTTGGAAATAAAATTTCAATCCCTGAATCTAGTTTATGCCTTATGGATGCTGCCAACTAAAATAATATGGGGATGCTCAAAAGTTTATATCTATAGATATGCATGTATTTTTGACATATAAACACAAATACATATACACACATGTATACACACATCTATTTATGTGTTTCTATATCCTATATCTATCTAGGGAGAAGGAGGCTTGTCTGGTATATGATCCTTCCCTTCAATGTATACACTGAATCATTCTGCATTTCATATGGAAATGGATTTATTAATTGAAATGGCATTAAGAATATGCAATGTACCTTGCCCCTTGCCCTAAGGACTACTGGACCTTTCCATATGACTTGCTAGGCAAACCTCCTTTAAATGTTATTTTTAATGAAAGTTCTTTGAATGCTGGAATTGTTTGGAGGTTTTTTTGTTTGTTTTGTTTTGTTTTCTGTTTGTATCCTAAGCACTTACCTAGAACTTGGACTATAAATGTTTTTCCATTCAATTTTTCTTTGATATTACAGGAGGACTGCTGTGACTTCTGGAGCACTGGTTGTAGCAGGAGTTGAGCAAAGCTGATGGGTCCAGTTAGGGCTGTCATAAGCAAATGGATGTACATCCTTCTGGAAATGATAGGAATTAGACGAAGTTGAATGAATAACTATTTACTCTTGAGGGCATTTCCTCCTTCTCCCTTCCATTCCAGATGAGCCATTATGAACCTTATTACATCTCATCTTTTTTTTCAAGACACCTTCTATTGCTTTCTCTAGTTACAACCAGCATCAATGCCTCCCAGGTTCAGGAGCCTGGGACTTAGGGGCAAATTGAAACTTCATCAAAAGTATTCATTACTAAGGTGGAGTCAAGATGGCAGAGTAAAACTAGGGACCCACTATATCTCTCCCCACAAACACAGTAAAATATCTGTTAAAAAATGGTTCTAAACAAATTCTGGAGCTACAGAACCCACAGAATGATGAAGTGAAGCAAAAGATAGACTGGAAGGTCAATGGGAAGCATCTATTGTGCTGGGCTGGGAGCAGAGCCCAGTCAAGAGTAGGTTGCATGGGCACAGACAGAACCTGGGCAGGACTCAGAGGGAAAGAATCACTGGCACCTGTGGAGGTTTCCAGATTTCTGGACCTTAAAATGCTGATGATAACTTGGAAGGTCAGTGGAATAAAACCTGTTTGACCTATGTGAGAGAGTAGAGTGATCTGGCCTCAGCCACCATGGCAGAGGGGGTGGTCACAGAAATATTAGGGGAAGCATAAGTGACTACTTCTGGAGGCCTAGGCCAACAGATTGTAGGGGGATTGAGCAGCTGACAGTACATGCCCCCACATGCAATGGAAGCAGAGAACAAGCTAGACAAACCTCAAAAGTCAAGTAAATGGCTGGGGAAATGAGCAAAAAACAGAAAAAAAGAATCAGACTGTAGAATCTTACTTTGGTAACAAGGAAGACCAAAATATAGAATCAGAAGAAGATAACAAAGTCAAAATTCCTATATCCAAAGACTCCAAGAAAAATATGAATTGGTCTCTGGGAATGGAAGAGTTTAAAAAGGATTTTGAAAATCTAGTAAGAGAAGTAGAGGACAAAATAGGAAGAGAATTTAGAGTGATACAACAAAATCATGAAAACCAAGTCAACTACTTATTAAAGGGAATGCCAAAGAAACATGTTGAAGAAAATAGCATCTTAAAAGATACACACTAACCCAAATGGCAAGAGAGATCCAAAAAGCCAATGAGGAAAAGAATACTTTAAAAAGCAGAAATAACTAGATAGAAAAGGAGGTCCAAAGAAAAGCTCACTGAAGAAAATAATTCCTTAAAGATTATAATGGAGCAGATGGATGCTAATGACTTCATGAAAAGACAAGAAATTATAAAACCAAATCAAAAGAATGAAAAAATAGCAGATAATGTGAACTATCTCATTGAAAAAACCACTGACCTGGAAAATAGATCCTGGAAGACAGTTTAAAAATTGTTGTACTGCCTGATCAAAAAAGAACCTAGGCATCACCTTTCAAGAAATTATCCAAGAAAACTGTCCTGATATTCTAGAACAAGAGGGTAAAATAAATATTGAAAGAATCCACTGATAGCCTCCTGAAAGAGATGTCAAACAGAAAACTCCTAGGAATATTGTTGCCAAATTCCAGAGATCTCAGGTCAAGGAGAAAATATTGCAAGCAGCCAGAAAGAAATAATTTGAATACTGTGGAAACACAATCAGGCTAATAGAAAGTCTAGCAACTTATACCTTAAGGGAATGGAAGGTTTGGAATATGAAATTCCAGAGGTCAAAGAAACTAGGATTAAAACCAGGAATCACCTACCCAACAAAACTGAGTATAATACTTCAGAGGGGGGGGAAGTGATCTTTCAATGAAATATGGAACTTTCAAGCATTCTTGATGAAAAGTCCAAAGCTGAATAGAAAATTTGACTTTCCAACACAAGAATCAAGAAAAGCATGAAAAGGTAAACAGGAAAGACCAATCATAAGAAACTTATTGAAGTTGAACTATTTGCATTCCTACATGGAAAGATAATATTTGTAACTCTTGAAACTTTTCTCAGTAATTGGGTAGTTGCAGGGATTATATCTGTAACAGAGGGCAAACAGTGAATTGAATATGAAGGGATGTTATCTTAAAAAAATGAAAAAGGGAGAAAGAGGAATATATTGTGAGAAGGAGAATGGGAGAAATAGAATGGCGTAAATTATCTCTCACATAAAAGAAGTATTGAAAACTTTTTCAAAGGAGGGGAAAAAGGGGGAGGTGAGAGGGAAAGAGTGAATCTTAGTCTCATTGGATTTGGTTTAAGGAGGGAATAACATATACACTCAATTGGGTATGAAAATCTATCTTACCCTCCCGGAAAGTAGCGCCGGGGTGGTGGGGGGAGAGGATTAGGAGGGTTAGGATTGTGGGGGATGATAGAAGGGAGGGCAAATGGGAGGATGGGCTAATTAGAAGTAAACAGTTTTGAGGAGGGACAGAATCAAAAGAGAGAATAAAATAAATTGGGAGGGCAGTATAGGATGGAGGGGGAAGCAGTTGATCTTGCATAACATGACCTTTATGGACATGCTTTGCATGACTAAACACATATAACTCATACTGAATTGCTTGCCTTCTCAATGGGAGTGGGTTGGGATAGAGGAAGGGAGAGAAGTTGGAATTCAAAGTTTTAAAAACAGAAGTTAAAAATTATTTTTACATGCAACTGTGAAATAAGACAGAGGCAATGGGGTGCAGAAATCTATCTTACCCTAAAAGAAAATAGAGGGAAAGGGGATAAGAGAAAAGAGGGGTGTGATAGAATGGAGGGCAGATTGGGGGGAGGGGCTATCAGAATGCATCCTGTCTTGGGGTGGGAGGAGGGGAAAGATGGGAAAGATGGGGAGAAACTTTGGAACTCAAAATCTTGTGGAAGTGAATGTTGAAAACTAAAAGTAAATTAATATAAAAATAGTAAAGATATATATATATATATATATATATATATATATATATATATATATATATATATATATATATATATGTTTTTTTCTTACCCCGGGGGAAAAAGTATCCATTACTGAAAAGGGTAATAACAAGAAAAAACAAACGAACAAAGAATTCTGTTAAGCCTGTTTTTTGCTTTCACTACCTTAAGGAAAATAAGATAAAGAAAAGAAGTAAAGATTCAAAAGGAAAGATAAATAAGATAATGGATAGGATGACCACTCATCATTCATGGTGGGTAGAGAAATGGTAAAATATTTCATGCCTATTTTCTCTGCTGAAGATTGGTTTCCTTTGGACTGAAAATAGAATTAAAATAATGAAAACAGAATTAAATTAAGTAGTTTTAATTGAAGTTGAAAACCAGCATGAAGAAAAAGATAGTGAGAGAGCACCAGATTTCTCAATAATTTCAAGTCACTAGGCCTAGATATATTATACCACTAGAGGTAGGGGAAGTAGGTGGTAGCTCAAACATTGTCCGTGGTATTTGAAAGACCTTAGAGAATGGGTTAATTGTCACAGATGGGGAAAGGCAAAGGATATTGCTATTTCAGAAAGGATAAAAGAATGGAATGTGAACTATAGATCAGTAAGAATTCCTTAAGTTCCTTTTAAAATTCTAGGACATGTAATTTAAAAAAAATGTTTTGTGAACATATGAAAAAGGGAAATAGTGATTACTAATAGTCCCTATGAATTCACTGAAGACAGATTATACCAGACTCCCTTCACTTCCTATTTGACAGTAGTTGGAGCAATCAGTGGAATTTACAAAGAGGCATTCAATGTTTTGGAAAGTTTCATAACAATGAGAAACATCCAAAAGTGTATCTAATTCCACATAGCCCTAAGTCTTCAAGTGGAAGATGGGTGTTCACTTTTTACTAATACTATAAATGTTAAGTAGAGGTGAGATGACACCCAATGTCACTTCAACCCTAGATTCCTGTGATTATTCCGTTTCTTTCTCTCTCTTCCTATGAAATACATACTTCATAATGTAAGTATTCAATAAAGGGTTTGGGAATGAATGGAGGCAATTATTGGTGTTGGAGGAAGGAAAGACATACTAGGGAACTGAAAGGAGAGCAAAAGTGGGAGACCCCCAAAGGTGAACTTTTGTTATTTTACTATGAGAAGGGAGGTGAAGAGAGGTAGAATGGATACATATAATGGGGTTGTCAAAAAGAGCAATAGATATTGATTCTCATTCCCCAGCGCTTTGGTTCATGGGGAATCTTGAAACAGAGGCTAGCTGACCATATGTCAAAGATGCTGTAGAAGGACGATCATTCTAAGTATGGGCTAGACAGTGACTGCTGAGAACACTCCTAATTCTAAAATAATATGCTTCTGTAACTCAGCATTTGTATGTTTCTCTACCCTCCACATCTAACATTCCTGTCACTGAGCAATCACTTCACTCACCCACTGCTATACATATTTATTGCATAAGCCTCTCTCTTGCTTTGCCATCCCTCTGTTAAGCTTCACTTTTCCAAGTTCCCTCGGGGCCAACCTAACTATAAAGAGTGACTCTTATTGGAAGGGATGCCAAGAAAGAGCCCCTCATCCAAAAATATCACATACAACTCCCCCCCCCAACATTTTCTGTCACTCCACCTTTGTAGCTTTATTTCTTTGGACCTTGAAGGTTTTAAAGATTTTCATATTAAAATGCAAGCACCCCAGGAGAGATGTTAAGGTTTATCAGTTAATGCCTTAGTTGACAGCAAATTATAGCTGACAGACAGCTGAGAGCAAAACTGAAGCAATGGGATGTAGGATAGGCATCTGAGGGTGGGGAATGGGGAATGGAGAGCAGGAGGGGAAATAAAACCATTTATAGGCCAAGATGGAGGAACAAAAACAGGGACTTCCCTGAGTTCTCCCCCAAAGCCCTCCAAATAATAAAAATGACTCTAAACATATTCTAGAGCTATAGAATCCACAAAATGACAGAGTAAAACAGATCTCCAGGTTAAGACAACCTGGATAGTCAACCGGAATGGTCTTTCACACAGGGCAGTGAGCAGAGCCCAGTCCCAGGGACTGCACCAGTACAGAATAGCGGCAGCAGGCCTTAGGGAATTGAGTCATTGGCAGCTGTGGTAGGTTCTAGACTTCTCAACCCACAAACACCAAAACAAAAAAAAATCAGTGGGAAAAGTCTGTAGGATCTTGGTAAAAAAGGAGAGCTTGGTCTGTCCAGCCCCAGCCTGGCAGTGCCAGCAGCAGCAGTGGCAGAGGCTGCTTCCAGAACTCTGGACTCACAGATGGTGGGAGATCAAGTGGCTGATACAAAATCCCAGAAGTCTGAGATAGTACACTCACCCCCACCCTCACCCCCAGTGGAAGCAGAGTTCTACCATAACAAAGAGTTAGAGTCAAGCATTTGGCTGGGAAGATTAGTAAGCATTGTAGAAGAACTAATACTATAGAATCTTATTTTGATGACAAGGCAGATCAAGGCACAGAACCAGAGTAGGAGAGCAGAGTCAAAGCTCCTACATCAAAAGCCTCCAAGAAAAATATGAATTGGTTGCAGGCCATGGAGGAGCTCAGAAAGGATTTTGAAAATCAAGTAAGAGAAGCAGAGAAATAAAACCACTGAAAGAGTAGATAGGGGGGTGGTGCTAAGAGGATCACAATTACTTCTGGTATGGCTACTCTATACAGATTCATTGCCTGAGCCTGAGAACTCCTACAGTCTCCTCCTCTCCTTTCCATCCCAATGCACTCTTTCTCCTGGAGTCCAAAAACTATCATTTTATCTTGCTCCAAGCATTGGTCAGTTATGCCAAACACTGCTCATGTGGGAATTAAAATAGGGTTGGCAATAGTATTGGATGCAGATACACCTCCATTATTTCAAAGTATTTGGAGTTTTGCTCTTTATCAATTTCCAGACTCATTGGAACACGACATTGATTGGGAGAATGTTAGGATGTTTGTGTCAAAGAGGTGATAACCCAAATAGGCAGATTGTTTGCTCCGGAGTCTTTGCATTTTCATAAGATGGCTGCTGAGTGACAAAATCACTCAGTGTGAATATATTTCACAAAGGAAACTGTCAAATAGACGCTGTCCTGGTTGGATTGCAAGATGATTCCTCTTTCTAGCAAGTCAGAGATGCTAGCCCTGGAGGAATGGTGCATCATTTGAATAATATCCTATTTCTTGGTTCCTCCAGGAAAATGAATAGTTAACCCTTACTAGAACAGGTTGAAAACAAAGACTGCCATTATGCAGGCTGCCGAAGAGCAAAGTTTATAAAGATTCCTATATTAATTACTCGGCCAGTTGATAGTATGGCAAAATAGCACATTTTTCTAGTAAGTCTCACTATCTTTGACAAGAAATATAGAAATAATGTTACCTTTGAATACCTTTGAAACACCCCTTGTGTATCATCACTCCATTTTCCAATCATAGCCATCATTATGAATTGCCTTTTATGGGGTAAGAGATAGAAACAACATAGGAATAGCTGTATTTAAGCCTTATCTCAGACATTTACTTAATTGTATGACTCTGGATAAGTCATATAAGCTTTCTAAATTCCAGTTAGTTTTAATTTGCAAAATAAGAAGGTTGGATTCAATGACTTTCAAAGTACCAGTCAAAGCTCTGCCCTATTAACCTTTGTGACCTACAATTTTCTGTATTCAATCCCAGATCCTTTGACTCCAAGTCTTACTTTGCTACTTATTATTTATGTAGCTCTGGGCAAATCATACAACTTCTCTGGGATTCAGTCATCTTAACTGCAAATGAGAATATTGGATAAAATAATCACAAAAGCCCCATTAGCTCTAATTTCCAGGATGTATGTAATGAAACACAGAATTTCCACTTTAGAAAGGCTCCCCAAAGTCATACTTGAACAAGAATTCCTTTTTTGCACAGTCACAGTCATCTCCCATATATTCATCTGGACATTGTCTGAAAACTTAAAGTGAAGGAGGATAAATATATCATATCCCATAGCAAGCCTTTCTATTGAATTATCCTTCTTTCACCAAAACCTATCTTTTGAGGATTCCTACTAACCCAGATAATACTACTGTGCCAAGATTTGTCCAAGCTATCCTATAGTCACTGGCATGAGAAGAAAATTAAAATCACATAGAGTTTTGGAAATGATGTGATCATTTCTAGACTTGCTATGATAACCAACAGAGAGTCATTGAAAGGTTTTGAGCATAAGATTAACAGGAAAGAAATTAAGTTTTAATGTAAAGGGATAATAATGGACATGAACATTCCCTGAACACTTTAATCAGATCAAGGATGGTAAAGCTATGTGTGGAACCTTGGGATCATCTTCTTCGGGAGACTATGGCTTTCTCCAATGACAGTGTTTTCAGAGAACTGTGATTCTGAGAGTGGGGTCATGAGAGGAATATCAGAAGTAATTTTATGAATGATGGTGAGAAATGTTTCAGGCACACAGGGTCACAAGATCATAGATTTAGAGCTGGTGAGGGTCTCAGAAGTAATCTAGGGTAGTGATCTTATTTTTATTCATTTGTTTGTTTGTTTTTATAGATTAAGCAACTGGGGCATAGAGGATTTCCCAAGATCACAGTCTGTAAGTCAAATATCCTGTATGCAAATGCAGATATTCTGACTCAATATCCAGTCTTTCTGCTATAGTACCATGGTCTCTTTTGGTTTTATCTATCTATAAACAGAATAGAAATGTCTGCTCCTGAAAAAGGAGTCTCCAAAATATAGATGAATTGGTTGTCTCAGACTTGATGAATTTTTGTGGTTAGGCTGTCTCTTTTTTACTAACCAATAAGAGATTCTTCAGTCACACATTGAATAATTTATCCTTGGAAGCTTTATCCCTGTGCATCATTTTGTGGGATGGAAAAGAATGAAAAAGTAGAAATGATATCAACAGGAGAGGAAGGATTTACTCTTATTCCATTATTCACACCAAGTACTGGCATATCTGAGCAATACCTGTTTCAAATATTTCTCAGACTTGGTCTATAGAAAGCATCATTGCTTCTTTAAGAATGTAAAAGCTAAGGGTTAACATGACAACCATCATTCTATAAGGTCCTTTCCCCTATGTAATTAGGGAGAGAAACTAATGCAGCTGGTGGTGAAGTGGATAGATTATTGGACCTGGAGTCTTGAAGTCTTGAGTTCAAATACCACTGAGAAAAAGGTATATTCCTTTATATTCCCATTTAATTTTCTTTGGAGGTTCATCATTTCTACCTTATCCAGAGTTTTATTCACTTCTTTAACTTCTTTCTTGTTTATTTTGAAGTTAGAGTTACATTTTCTGCCTCCTCCTTTTCACATCTCCCATTGCAACACCTTCACAACCTTAAATCACATTTTTATCATCACATCATACACTTTTTAGCAGCTCCCTCTATCTAGCTATATCCCTTTTTATATATCATGATAAATATTCAATTCTCAAGATTAACAATTATCATTTTCCCTTATGGGGATGCAAAGAGTTTGGCCATATTGAATAACAAGTTGTTTTTTTCCCTCATCTACCTTTTTATGCCTCTCTTGAGACTTGTGTTTGAAGTTTGAATTTTCTACTGATCTCTAGCATTTTCATCAGGAAGGTCTGGAAATCCCTTATTTCATTAAATATCCACCACCTTGCCTGAAATATTATGTTCAACTTTTCTGGGTAATTGATCCATGGTTGTAGTCCCAGTTCCTTTGCTTTATGGAATATCATATTCCAATTCCTTCTATCTTTAAATGTAGAAGTTGCAAGGTCCTGTAGCTCCTTGATATTTGTATGGTTTCTTTCTGGTTGTCTGTAATATTTTCTCCTTCACTTGATGGTTCTAGAATTTGGCAAAAATATTCCTTGGTGTTTTTAGTTTGGTATCCCTTTGAGGATGTGAATGGCAAATTCTCTCAATCAGTATTTTGCCCTCTGGATCTAGGACTTCTTGGCAGTTTTCCTTGATGATTTCTTGGAAGACATTGTCCAGGCTCCTTTTTTTCATCATGGCTTTCTGGTAGATCAATAATTCTTAGATTTTTTCTCCTGGATCCATTTTCCAAGTCAGTTGTTTTTCCAATGAGATATTTTACATTTTCTTCATCTTTTCATTCTTTAGATTCTGTTTGACTAATTCTTGATGTCTCATAGAGTCATTAGCTTCTACTTGCCCAAGTCTAATTTTTATCCATTTGTTTTCTTCAGTTAGCTTTTCATCTCCTGTTCCATCTGTCCAATTCTTTCCTCCAAGGAATTATTGTCTCCAGTTATACTTTGTGCTTCCTTTTCCATTTGTCCAATTTTACTTTTAGATTCTTCTGTGATTTCTTTGTTTTCTTATTTTTAAAATCATTAGCCAGCTTTTATTCTATTTCTCTAATTTAGCTTTGAAAATTCTTCTTCAGCTCTTCCAAGAATACTCTTTGTGCCTCAGATCAGTTCATATTCTCTTCTGAAGTTTCATATGGGAGTTTAGTCTCAATGCTGACCTCTTTGATATTAGTGTTTTGGTCCATGTCCCCATAGAAATATTCTATGGTCTTTTCTTTCCTACTTTGCTTCTTACTCATGTTGATCACTCTTTTCTTGACTTTTAAAGTAGATCTCTGCTCCTGGGGCACAAGGGGCTCTGTCCCATACTCCTTGTGCCTTGAACTTGAGGCTTTGTGTGTTGTGGCCTCTGGTTCTTTCAGTTAGAAACTAAAATGCTGCAACTTATCTGCTGCTGAGCTGACTGGTGTTTGAAAGCAGAGGCCAGGTGAAATCTTTCTGTGTTTCTCCAGAGTTGCTCAGGAGCTAGCTGTGTTAAGTGTGGAGGAGTGGTGGTCTGGTGATAGGAGGTCTCCTCTGCTGAGCCAGAGCATAGGCAAAGTCAGCAGTTGGTGAACTTGTTTGTGATAAGGTCTCCTCAATTCTCCTGGGGTGCTGAGGTATACCTGGGGACCTGATGTTGATGGTTTCAGGCTTCACTCCCCTGGGGCTCAGGATATCCTCCAGTTTGCTGAAGTGAGGTTGCCTGGGACAGCTCTGATTCTTCATTGATCCCTTTCAGCCACAGCAAGAGGGACCCCTGTTTGCGATTTTCCTAGCCTCATGTTTGCCCTTTTGACTGATTCCACTATTTCAGGATTTTTCTTGGGGAAATATTTTATGGGTCTTTCAAGGTTAACAAGGGGAGGAGTAGAGCATTCCTCCATCTTGGCTCCCAAGAGTTCTTGGGTTTTTCTTGGCAAAGATAGTGGATTGTTTCATCATTTCCTTCTTCAGCTCATTTTGCAGATAATAAAACTGAGTCAAGTAGGGATAAGTGACTTGCCCAAGGTCATATTTTTGAACTCAGGTCTTCCTGACTTCAATGCTAGCACTCTTTTCACTTCAGGACCTAGCTGCCCCAGAACTGTGATTCTAGGAGGTTAATCAAGTCATGGCTTAAGGATGGGTGGGGAAAGAGAAAAACTAGATTTGAGGAAGTCAGAGGTAAGATAGTACATCTTCTTTGAAACAATGTGATAAGAGCCTAGGCTATGATGGTAGGGAGCCATGGGAAGAGACAAGTGCAGAATAGGAGAAACATTTCAAAAAACGGCATCTGTGGACTCATTCAGAAAATGAGGCCAGCTAACCTTGAGTTCAAGCTAGAGCTGATTTGGGGGAGGAGCTTTAAGGAAAATGTTTCCCTTCTGCTCATCATGGCAGTGCTGGAGTCTGCTCTAATTCTTCAATTAAATTCAACAATTCAATGAAATTAACCACCTACCATGTGAACTGCATTGTGCAAGGTTCATGGCACAAAAAAATTTCAAAATCCCATGTTCTCAGTGAAATCACAGTCTACAGGGGGGATATAATATGTGCACAGACAATAAATACAATGTACTTTGAGAAAGAATATACTACATGGGTGATATGCAAAAGAAGGAAATTAATTGCAAACCCCCTCCAGTCCTCCATTTTTTTTTGACATTGTAGATGAATGACATCTTGGTTATATGAGTCAGTAATTGGAAGTGTTGTGGAATCCATCTGCTTAGCCTATTAAACACACAGATGAAATGTTAAAACTATGGCAAGTGAACCCGTGTTTAAAATTGAAATCATTAAAGAGGGTGGGTAATGCTTTATCTTTTACAGGGCTAGGGAAAGACACACATGAAAATGCACTATTAATTCTGGGTTGAATTACTATGTAGTACTTACAATAAATGTGTAAGTACAAGATGTGAAGTTGGTGTCACTGTGCAACAGCCTAATTTAATTTATAACAGAAAGGCCATAGTGACAATATAATTATACAACACTTATGCCCAAGAGCATGTATTTTAAATTATATTCAATTAAATATGTACATAGAAGTGAGATTTAAGTTACTGTAATGCCACTTCATAGGACAAAGGTCCACATTTTTAATGACTTTATAATATAAAATGATACGTGATTCCCTCTGACAATCATATACAATTAAAAACGAAGCCTCCTTATTGTCATAATTTAAATAGGATACATCTATCTGAAGATTCAAACAGAAAAAATTCTGCAGCTGAGCCCCTAAACAGGAAAAATTGTAACATTTTGCCTTTCCTTCCTCTCTGGCAACAATTCATTGTTTTTACTGCATCATGATATTAGAATTTGTGTTGAGGCCAATTAGGGAGTCATTTTCTGTCTTTCCCCCAGAAATTCCCTCGTCGACTTTTCACCTTGGATAGTTATTAGATAGTATTATAATTAGTTTTCTACCTCCAGGTCAACCCCTGGAGGGACCAGAGAGTAGATAGGGGAACAGAGAGAGAAGGAGTTGCCTAAATGTTCAGATTTCTGTTCTCTAGCATTGACCATACTGGAGTGGGATTTACATAATAAGAATATATGCTAATGTCAGGAAAGTCAAGATCCAGATTGAAGAAGCTTGTTGGAGATCATATGCATGAAGATCAATTAAGAGAGAGAGGATATGTTCTCATGGAAGTATCTCACAAACTATCTGCCTATCTATCTATCTATCTATCTATCTATCTATCTATCTATCTATCTATCTATCTTATTTGTGTATGCATATACAAAACATATTACAACAGAAAATGTACATATACTACAATATATGTATGTGTGCCTATATAAACATGTATATATACATATGCATATACAAATATATATTGCACATAAAGGTGTAGGGTGTGTGTGTGTGTGTGTGTGTGTGTGTGTGTGTGTGTGTGCATATAGAAGAAATTCAGGTAAAAAATAATACCATACCGAAGGCATGATGACGTCTAATGATTCTTCCAATTGACAAACATTCAAGTACCTGAAGATAGCTATCATGGCCCTGCTGAGTTTTTCTTCTCCAAGTTAAACACTCCCAGTTCCTTCATCGGCTTCTCATATTATATGGACAAAAGTTTCTTCACCAACCTGGTTATTCTCCTCTTGACACTCTCTAGTTTAATATATCCTTCACAAACTGTCATGTACAGAACTGAATGCAGTATTCTAGAGCATCCTGAATTCAGTATGCTAGAATATTCTGAGTACAATATGCTGGGATGGTGTTACTAATGATCTAGATAAATGAATAGATAGATAGACGGACAGATAGATAGACAGAGAGATGGATAGATGGAGAGATGGAGAAATGGATGGATGGATGAATGGATGGATAGATAATTGAATGGGTGACAGATGATAGATGGATAAATAACTATGGATATTATGAAATGCTCAGCTATCATTTCACATGAAATCATGCTTGTATTAAAAGATGTTGATATTAGCAACATTTTTCTTCAAAAGTATTAAATATTGAAACAATATATGTGTGTATAAAATGGTGGATGTATATATGTACACTTGTATATGAAGATATGTGTAAATATCTACATACATGTGTCTGAGTATAAGGTGTGTGTGTGTGTGTGTGTGTGTGTGTGTGTGTGTGTGTATGGGTTTATGTTAACAAGTTGTCCCAAAAGTTCTAGTGAAGTTTTAAGTGCTTGGAGATTAGAACTACACTTAAGATTTTGGGGGGACATTGGAAATATAAAAATGTGGATGAGATTTCTGAGTTATCAATAATCCTTAAAAGATACTAAGAAAATGAGAGTTTGGTTGGCAAAAAGCAATTCAAATGAAAGAGATAGAGGGGAGGAGTGAGAGAACTGGAGGGAGGGAGAGAGGAAGGAAAGAAGGAAGGAAGGAAGGAAGGAAGGAAGGAAGGAAGGAAGGAAGGAAGGAAGGAAGGAAGGAAGGAAGGAAGGAAGGAAGGAAGGAAGGAAGGAAGGAAGGAAGGAAGGAAGGAAGGAAGGAAGGAAGGAAGGGAAGGGAAGGAGAGAAGGAAGGAAGGAAGGAAGGAAGGAAGGAAGGAAGGAAGGAAGGAAGGAAGGAAGGAAGGAAGGAAGGAAGGAAGGAAGGAAGGAAGGAAGGAAGGGAGAGAGGTAGGGAGGGAATAAGCATGGCATCTGTGAGCTTTATGTTGGTGACATTAACTTTGATTTCTGGCAACAGCCTAGGAGTATTATTAAAAGATCTGTGAGCAGTTAGATTGGAAAGTGGTATTCATAAAGAGACAGCGTGGTTTCATTACAAACAGGTCATTCCAGCAGGCACAGTAATTCACAGCTGGTCTAGTTTTGAATTGGCACAACCATTCTGGAAAACAATTTGGTGTTATACAAGGAAATGTACTGAATTGTTCATCACCTCTGACCCAGTTAAGCAAAACCACCTTTAAAAAAGTGATTCTGACTAATAGGACATCCCCCTTTCTACATCCCTAGTTCACTGATTGTTAACAGAAAGGAAGAAGGACTTCTTCACCTTTAATAGCTTGACTCTAATAGTGTCCATTGTATTTGACCAGAGTTGTGTTACCTCTTAATGTGGTCTTTATTTGCATCATTATAGCCTTTGTATATGTATTGTCCTTTTGGCTTTGGACAGATTTGTACTTCTTAAGTAGGTGATAGCATGGGTGAAATTTTTCAGAACTAATTGAATAGTCAGATACAGTGGGTATTCATAAATAGTTGAATGAAGTTAGATATCTTTATCTGTGTCTGTGACTTCATCTATTGGTTTAATGTTTCGACTACTGGATTTGGAGTTAGGAATTTCAGTGTTCAAATGGTGCCATATGCATACTGTGTGACTTTGTGCAACTCAAACTCTCAGTGCCTCAGTTTTCTCATTTATAAAATGAGGTGTTTGGACTTGAATTCTAAAGTCTCTTTAAGGTCTGAAACTGCCTCCTCCCTCTTAGGAAATCATTAAAAAATGTAGATATACAAGTTTTTTGTAGTGTATGGTCTGAGATTTTTCTGGGATACTGGAAGGTAAAGATACTTACAGATGTACATTAGGTACCAGAAGAAGGACTTGAACCCATGTCAGTCTGACCCTGAGGCTGGCTCTCTTTCCATCATACCACACAAGTGTACACACACAGGGAAACACACACATACACACATGAATCCTCTTTGTTATACCTATGGCACAATTTTTGGACCAGACCCCTATTTCCCTTTTTTCTCCCTTACCCTGCAATCCTCCACCACTAATTGTGGAGAAAACATGTCTGTTCACACTGTGAATGACCAAAAAGTTCATTGAAAACTTCCAGTAAGATGTAAGATCACTCACCCTTACCATTTGCCCTGACACTCTGCTACCCTATCTACTTGGTCTTATGAAGTGCCCTGTGTTATGCCTAACCATTGCTATCTCAACTGTCCACGTACACGTCCCTGTACACGTCCCTGGGTTTTTCCATCCACAAACCAGGTTTATATGTCGTCTCCCCCTTCAGAGAAGGTGAGCTTCTCTAGATTAGAGACTGCCTCATTTTTCTCTTTGTATCACCAATACAATGTTCGAAAGCTAGCAAAAGCTTAATCAATGCTTGTTGTATTCATACGTATATGTATGTATTATACACACATATACATATTTGTATTTATATATATATATGTATAAGTGGGTATACACATCAGAAAGAAATAGAAGAACAGGAGAAATATATAAGGCAGAATGTCTTTATGAATTTTGGTAAGTCAGGAAGACCTTGATCTAAGTACTGCCTCAGGCAAACAGCAGTTGTGTTACATTGGTAAAGTTAGAAATTCTCTGGGCCTCAGTTTCCTCATCTATAAAAAATGATGAGGATGGTAAATGGTTTCTCAAATCCTTCAAACTCCACATCTATGATCCTGTAAGTTGCAGATGTCTTCCCAATCAATATCAAAATCTTTATATTGAGAGTCACCTACAGTGATGAAATCATGTGTCCATATACCACGTATGTTCCTCAGTGTATCAAATTCCCCCGTATCACTGGACAATGCTTCAATGCATAGTCTCAATTCAGCTATGTCATCATTTCACTTAAGTCACAAACCTAGGAAGAAAGTGTCTGAAGATGGAATTATTTTAATTCCATTTTTTTCTTCATCATAAATATACAGCCTCTGGGTAAAAGACCTACTTCTGTCTGGAGAGTGACATCTACCTCTCCAGGACTTTTTTGGTCTTACTCTATTTAAGGACTTCACATCCCTCACAAAAGTCAACAGGTCATCTTCCCATGGCTTCTAAAAGGAGATTGCTCAGGAATATGGAGATCTAAGGTAGAGTACAAAGCTCCAGTTGAAATGGAGGCCATTTAAACTTGACTTTCAACAATGTTCCTAATTTAAAAAAAAAAAAATCTTTCTAGGTCCTCTATTTTGGGATAAGAGGACAAGTTTCCAGTGGTAGCATTTTTCTCCCCTTATTGGTTGAAATAATCCTAGACTTAGGGTAGTTATAGAATTAACTGGTTCCAACCTCCTTCCCAAGTCTATAAACGTTATCTCTCTCCTCTCTCCACCCCAAAATCTCAGTCAGTTAGTATTGCCAATCTTGCTGTGACAAGGGAGTATATGACTTTCAAGGCTGTTATGAGCAATTTGGAGTGTCAGATTTTAGGAATTAATTGAACAAGTATGTTTCAATGCCAGTTATGTGCCAGGGACTGTGCAAGTTTTAGGGAGAAAATGCAAAAGAATAATAGAAAAAAATTCCTGTCCTCATGGAGCTTATGCTCTGATTGATAAATTGGAGACACCAATCAGAATGATGATGGGCCCCAAGTTCATGCCACTGGAGAAACCTTTGTAAGAAATGGAAATATTTAGCCTGGAGATGAGACTTAAGGAGGACATGGAAGGTGTGTTAAGAGATTTGAAGAACTGTCCTTAGAAGGCATATTAAGTTTGTTTTGTTCAAGTCTTGAGAATAGAACGAAGTCAATGAGTAAAATTAGAGAGAGGCAAATGAGAACTAACGCAGAGAAGGATGGTCTCTCCTAGAAGGTAGTGAATCTTCTTAGTATAGATCTTTAAGCGAAGAGGGTATAATCTTTATCCAGCACTGTATACAAAAGATTCCTTCTTAAAAATATATGGTCACATGGATTCAAATTGTATCTGTGCTACTAATAAGCTCTGCGAGTGGGTAGATCACCAGTGCAGGAGTCAGGAGGACCTGAGCTCAAATCTCACCTCAGACACTTGACACTCACTAGTTGTGTGACCTTGGGCAAGTTACTTAACCCCAATTGCCTCATCCTGGGTCATCTCCAGTCATCCTGATGGATATCTGGTCACTGGATTCAGATGGCTCTGGAGGAGAAGTGAGGCTGGTGACCTGCACAGCCCTCCCTCACTCAAAACAAAGTCAAGTGCAAGTTACATCATCATTTCTCTGATGGCATGGTCTTCTTTAGCAACGAACATACACCTTGTGACCTTGGGTAGGACATTTAACTTTTCTGACATTCATGAATTTCATATCTAAAGTAAAAGTGTTGTAATATACTCTATTTTACAAAAATAATATATTGGACTAGATGGACTATAATCACTTTCATCTCTGACACTGATTCGATCATATTTTAGAAGGTCCAAACAGACCTGGGTTCAAGGTCTACCTCTTGGGCTTACAGCCCAGTCCCCACAGCTATCATTGAGGGTGAAAATCATTGTGAAGAGGGAACCACCTTCTTTGTCACCACCAAAACCAATTGCCGACCAATTGTTACCAACAGTCAAATAGGGACAGGTGATCTGGGAGTAACAGTACCTCATAAACTGCTTCCTGGCCAGCACTAACAGTCATTAGCCAAGGTAAAAGTGCCTATGGAAAAAGCTATTCACAATAAATGCCAAGCAAATGCCACATATAAGGCAGGCAGGACAGCCTACTTGAAGTAGCAAGTCACCCTAGAGAAGAGATAGGGTTAAATGTATACCAGGTAAGTCACATTGTCACCACTATTTTGATCACCATCTTACCTGAGACCCTGATATAGATGACCCAAGACCCTGAACCCAAGAGGCTAGAGACTAGGAATGCTTCTAGTTCGGGGCCCTCAGTAATCATCTTGGGACATAGCCCATGTGGAGATGTCACCTGAAAACTTCTCCTTCAAGTGATAATTAAATCACAGGCCTTCCAGTAAGATATTGAATATCTGTCCCTTGCTCTATGCCTTGAAACTATGCCATTTCATCCATAGTCATCGTTACTGAAGACTCAGAAAAGAAATTCCATGCCCTCAACTGATATTTTATCAGTGGAAATGACATTTAAAAAGATGCATGACAATTTTGTTGCTATATCCTAAAGGCTATGGGTCCTGTCCATTGGCCTTGCAGCTGAAACTTTCAATATGTGTTATCTCCATTAGAATGTGATCTCCTTGTCAGTGGAGATTGTATAATTTTTTTTTTTTTGTATTTGTATCCCCAATGCTGAGAGCAGTGCTTTGCACATATTAAGCGCTCAATCCTTTAGTCATTCATTGACCTCTGACACAAACTGACTGTTTGACCCTGGTTAAGTCACTCCTCAGTAGTCCAGGGTTAGAACAAGTTTTCAGAAAATGTGTCAACCTGAAATAGTTGTGGGCATTTTCTCACAGAAATTCCCTCAGAATACTTCACAGAGTTCCTTCTGCAATGAAGTCAGAGACTCCATCCCTTCCGGTTTTGAACTAAGAGGTATCTCTAAGATCATTGAGTTCAACCTCATCATTTAAAGATGAGGACATTGAAGGGCAGAGATTTCCAATGACTTACTCAGGGTCCTTTCACTAGTAAGCAGAATGTTGGCCAGTACTGAGTGTTCCAAAGTTTTTCTTGAGTTTATAGGACTTTCAGGAGTCAAGATGACAAAGTAAGCAGTACATTTTTGTAAGTCTCCCACACTCATCTCCAAAGAACCACAAAATAGAGCCAAAGAATCTTAGAACAACAGAACCAGCAAAAAGATGGGAAGAACTGGCAAGAAAGGACCATCTTACTCGGGGTTAAAAGAGAGTGCAGTCCAGGCAAGGAAGTGTCCTAGCAAGCCAGCAGCAACTCCAACCTCAGTAAACCAACAGCATCTCCTGAACCACAGTGTTATGGAGCAGTGAAATCCCATATGCCTTCAAATAGCCAAGGGAGCCAGCATACACCAACACAGTGAACCACCACGTGCTTTAATGTAGCCCCCTTGCAATTAGACATCATGCAGAGACCAGATTGCCACGTGCTACAGCATAGCCCCGGCAAAATAAGTTGACCAAAATTCTATACACACTTAAGCAAATAAGTAGCTGCCAGCCAGCACTAGCCCTGTCACATTTCATTGTCACCCTGGGTAAACAGGAAGCTTCAGTGTAGTCAGGGGGAAATGCAAAAAAACACCTTACCTGGCCTCAGCACATTCCACGCATTACCACTAGGATCCCAGGTCAGCAGCAGAAAAGTTTCCAGACCCCTCCAGTAGCACCAGCCAATGCTCACCCCACCCTCTCAGAGCAGCACCATGCATGGGAGGCTCAGGGCAACATCAATATAGCACCAAGTAAACATCCAAGACCTGAAGACACTAGAAGCAAGAATCCAGAGACAGTGCCCCTTCCACCATGGAAGTAGAGATCAAATTTAAAAGAAAGGAACCCCCCATATACACACACACACATACACATAAATATACACAATCATGAAAAAAATGAGCAAAAAGTAACCACAACAGAAAAAGGAATCTGGTCAAAGAGAGTTATCGTGGTAGCAGTGAACATCAAGACACAAACTCAGAAGAGGATAGCAATATCAAAACAGCTATGGGCAAGGCCCCAAAGAAAAACAGGGAGTGGTCTCAAGCCCAGAAAGAACTCATGGAAGAGCTCAAAAAAGAGTTTAAAAATTATTTAAGATAAGTAGAAAAAAATTGGGAAAAGAAATGAGAGCAATGAAAGATAATTATGAATAAAAAGTCAACAGCTTGGAAACCTGCTTAAAAAGGGATGAGAAAGAGTACAATGGGTACAGAAGGAAGGGAGAGGGAGAATACGGTAACTTATCTCACATGAAGAAGTGAGAAAGACCTATTACAGTATAGGGGGAAATAGGAAGGGAAGCACTAGTCATCATTTGGACCTTGCTCTCATCAGTATTGGCTCAAAGAGGGAATAATACACAATCAATGGAATATAAAAATCAATCTTCCCCAATAAGGAATTAGGAGGAGAGGAAACTGAGTAAAGGTAGGGGAATGTTAACTAACAGAAGGGAGAGTATATCAAGGAGGTGGTAGTCAGAAGTGAAACACTGGTAAGGTAGGAAAGAGTGAAAGGAGAGAGAGGATAAATAGGAAGAATAATAAGATGGAGAAAAATAGATGTAGCAATCAAAAGTGTTAATGGAATGAACTCTCCAATAAAACAGAAACAGATAACAGAGTAGATCTAAAATCAGAATCCCGCAATATGTTGCTTACAAGAAACACACTTGAAACAGAGAGACACTCACAGAGTAAAAGTAGACTGGAGCAAAATCTATTATTCTCCAGTTGAAGTAAAAATAGCAGGCATAGCAATCCTGATCTTAGACAATTTAGAAGCAAAAAATAGACCCAATTAAAAGGAATAAGGAAGGAAAACATATCTTGCTAAAATGTACTATAGAATTAGACAAGCAATCATATTAGAAGAGCAAGGAATAGTCTACCTGTCAGATCTATAGGGAAGGGAAGAATTCATGACTAAACAAGAGATAGAGAGCATTATGAAATACAGTATAGATGACTTTGATTGTATTGAATTGAAAAACTTTTGTATAAACAAAACTAGTGCAAAAAAAATAAGAAGAAAAGCAGGAAGCTCAGAAACATCCTTTATAGCAAGTGTCTCTGATAAAGGCCTCATTTTTCAAATATACAGAGAAACAGAGTCAAACTTATGAGAATACCCACCCTTCCCCAAACAATAAATGGTCAAAGGATATGAACAGGCAAATTTAGATGAAGAAATAAAATCTCTCTATAGGCATACGGAGAAGTGCTCTAACCCACTTTTGATTAGAGAATTATGAAAATTTAAACAACTCTGGAAATATCACCTCACACCAATGAGATTGGTTAATAGTATGATAAAAATGGAAAATGATAAAAGTTCCAGAGGATGTGGGAAAATTGAGATCCTAATGTAAAGTTGGTGGAGTTATGAACTGATCCAACCATTCTGGAAAGCAATTTGGGACTATGCCCAAAAGGCAGCCAAGCTCTGTATACGCTTTGATCCGACAATGCCACTACTCCATCTGTATCCTAAAGAGATCATTAAAAGGGAAAAGGACCTACATGTACAAAAATATTTACAGCAGCTGTATTCATAGTGTAAAATATTAGAAATCGAGGGGATATCCATCAATTAGGGAATGGTTGAACAAGTTGCAGAATATGAATATAATGCAATACTATCATTCTATAAGACATGATGAACAGGAAGATTTCAGAAAAGAACTGAAAAGATTTATACAAACTGATGCAAAGTGAAATTAACAGAACCAGAAAAACATTGTATACAGTACCAGCAACATCCTGTGTTAATTAACTATGAATGACTCCACTGTTCTCAGTAACACAATGATGTAAGAAAAGTACAAAGGACCCACAAAGGAAAATGATGTTTATATCCAAAAAAAAAAAATCACAAACTCTGAAGGCAAATCAAAGCCTACTTTTTTCACCTATCATAGTATTTCTTAGAGCATTTTTTTCTTTTGATCCGTTTCTTCTTCCACAACTGTGACAAATATGGAAATAGGTTTTACTTGATAGTACTTGTATAAGCTATATCAAACTGCCTGCCATTTTTTAGAAGAGTGGGTATGAGGGAAGGAGGGAGAAAAATTTGGATTTCAAAATCTTGTAAAAATGATATGTAAGTGCAGAAAAAATATTCAACTAAACAAACAAAAATAACCAAAGTTGTTATTGTTGCTGCTGCTGTTTTTGTTTTATTTCACTTTTCATTTATAGGTTGAGGTCAAAGCTGCCTCCTTCTCAATCAACTATCCTTGAAGACAGTGGAGAAATAGTATATTGACTGTTCTAGGTAGCAACCCTTCTTTTAAACATCAATAACATATTATCACCCCCCCCCCCCCATTTTCTCTTTTCTAAGGAAAATTATTGCACTTCGTTTGCTGTTCTTTATATGACATGACTATAGATCATTCACCATCCTAGGCATCTTCCTCTGAACATGATTTTGTTCCCAGGATTCTTTGTTAGAATTAAAATGAGACAGAAAACTGCAGGTGTGCTGTGACCAGCACAGAATACAGGGAAGTCCGTTACTCGCTTCGATGTGTACTCTCCACCCACTGATTGCAGCAAAGTACTTCAGTTGTTATTACTGCACACAGAATCTCAGAATTAAGATCCCATGGGTTCTGTTCTTATGTCATATGTAAAAGATGAAAGAAAAAGGGCAAAGAAGTAAAGGTGAGTAAGAGAAAAGGAAGTGAGTGCAATAATTCTTATTTCTCTAATCCTTTGATGTTTACAAACTTCTGTATTCTGAACAATCCTATGAATAAGGTAGGATATTTTACAGTCATTTTGTACATGAAGAAATCAAGGCAGAGAAAGACTAAATGAACTGTCCTTTGCTGTACTTAGTTAATAAATATCAGAACTATTCCTGAACTGAGATTTTCTGATTTCATGTCTGTGTAAGACTCAGAAGGAAGCAGATATTTGTGGAAGAATCAGGGAGGCAAAGAGATGAAGAATCAATGAATGAGCATTTATAAAACATTTATAATATGGTGTATCAATCACTAGTCATTCAAAGTTCCAAAATTACATATTTTCTACCTTCAAACAATTTTCAGTTTTTCAGGAGAAACATCTAATTATATATGTATGTGTACGTATATGATTATGTATATTGCATGTAGATATGCATTCAAGCATATGCATGTATATGTACTTGTGTATATAGTTATGTATGCATGCACACATACATATATATATATTTTCCATATATATTAAATAACACAGAGTTATTACATAAGATGAGTATAAAGCAGTTTTCAGGGGAAAGTACCAGTAGTTGAAGGAATCAGGAAAGACAGCAAAGGCTTTAAGGGGGAGGTAATGTCTTCACTGCATTTTGAAGTAAACTAAAAGGTGCAGTTGATCAGAACATTCCTTCCAGGTAGAAGACTGGTCTGCGCAGAGGGATAGAAATAGAGTGTTATATAAAAGGAACAACGAAAAGACCAGTTTAGCACAACCAAAATGAGCACAGGTGAGCAATGCACATTAAGGCTGAAAAGATAAATTGGTTGCAGATTATGAAGGACTTTAAATGCTAAACAGGGTGTGGGAGACATGGGTGTGATTGTAGGTCTCTGGGAAAGAGCCAGTGGAGAGGAAAAAGTTGGAGATTGTATTCTGCTGAAGAATTCCTAAGGGAATGGAGCTAGGATCCAAGTGAAGGAGGGGCAGATCTTAAGAAGAAATTCAACAAGGTTCAATTGAAATAGTTCTTGAAGTAACATCCAGGATCTGTGCTCCCATCCTTTGTCAGACATTGGTCATATTTGTTGATGTTGAATAAATCATGTAATTTCTCTGAGGTTTGCAATCTTAATCTGCATAAAAGGGGTTGGCCATTGATATTGCCTCACCTTGTAGTTGTGAAGAATGTTGTAAACTTCAAAATATTAAAAAGTGCATTGTTGACTTTAGGTGTATAAGCAACACACACATATGTGTGTATATATATATATATATATATATATATATATATATAGACACATATAGACACATATATACCTGTATCTATGCCTATAATATATATACACACTGATTGAAATACACCTATATCTATATCTATGTTTATCTACATATACATATATATACATATGTACATTGTGTGCATATATGTATGTATGTATATTTGTGTATATATGTATATAGGCAGGCATGTGTAGGTATGTATCTATCTAAAAATCCTTTTACAATTATGCATTTAAACCTGAAATTCTCAGAAACCAGATTCCAGGACCTAAATGGAAAATTCATTTTAGTGTACGTTTATTAAGACCCTTATTACGTTCAAGGCATTAAAAACAAACAAAAAAAAAAAACAATGAAAATAAAAATTAATCCCAGCCTTCAAAGCAAGGACTTGTACTCTACCACACTGGAAATTTGATCTCTACATCTAGGTTCCTCTTTTATTATAAATAGATCTTTTTTTTTGGTCTTATCTTATTTAGGACCAGGTATCCAAGCCACATCTCTACCCTCTCATTTCATCTCTTAGTAATTCCTGCCACCTTACCAGTGCCCCTTTAGAGAAATATACCCCATTAGAATGTAAACACTTTGAAGACCAGAATTATTTTATTTGCTTGCATTTTTATTATTTCTATCATTTTATATTTATAACATATCATTTATATTAAGTATAATATGCTTAGCATAGGGCTTGTCATTATATGAGTGAATAAATGCTTTTTTATCTATCTTTTTTATCTATTTATCATAAGGCAGTCACTCTCTTCTATAAAGAAATACCTAGTGGACTGATAATTAAAACTCAAAATATACACAAGTTAAATACAAAGTAATTTAAGGAAAGAAAAAGAAGTAACAATGGGGTAGGACTGGAACTGGCTCTCGTAAGAAGTGACAATCAGTCTACAGAGAAGGGAATGATGGTGCTTGAGCTACAATCAGTCAGTAACCAATCAACACTTCTAAAGTACCTAATATGTCCCAGGCACTTTACTAAGCTATGGGTGCTACTTAGTCCAATTGTGAAGTTTTCAGTTTGACCAGTCACATCTTAGAAACTGGAAAATTCTACAAATCAGGAAAATTAATTGTGTTGTTGATTGCCAACTTAAGAAAATTATGGAGAAATTGTGAAGAATGCGGTTTAAAACGTCTTATATGCACTCCCCCTGCTCTCCCCCACTCCCACCTGAGCTGACTGTTAAGCATTTACAAGCATATTACTGCTTTATGAACACTGCTCCAAGTTCACTGTATAAAGTATTTTGAATGAAGGTAGGTATTCCAAGGGGTGGAAGGATGAAAATGCAAGGCACAGTGGGACAACTATAAAGGAAGACATTTGGGAGGCAGAATGATGTGTAAGAAGCAAATGACTGAAAAAATAACTGAGCAAAAACAATGGAGAAGAGGTAGGAGAGGGAGAAATTAGCAACTGAATAATCCCTTTGTCCAGCTTCAAAGGTCCTTAACCTGCGGTGTCTGAATTTATTAAAAAAAAACAAAAACACCAAAAACTTGAATTTTAATAGAATTGGTTTTCTTTGTCACAACAAATTTTACTATGTGCATTTGAAAACATGATTATGAGACGAGACACATAGGAAGCCAAAGGGGTGTACAAACACACCAGCAGAACGAAATAAGAAAAGAACAGACTAAGGATGAATGCTTACTTCGACTTTATCTATTAAATCAACAAAAATTATTACAACATTTCAGGTTTCACAAAGCACTTAGGGTCACAGAATCCAGAATTTGGAACTAGAAGGGAGCTTTATGGTCATTTAGTCAAGCATCTGTATTTTAAATATTGGGAAACTGAGGACCAGAGTGCTAAGTAATGTGTCCAGAGTGATGCAGATAGTTAAGTAGAAGACACACGATGAAAACCCTGGTCCCTGATTCCAGACTCAGCCTTCTTTTCACAGTACAATACAACTCATATTTCAGGATGATTGAGGGTTACCCCTCGGACATTCTCTAATCTAGAAATATTCTGCCCTGTAACAGTGCCAGAAATCAATCATTTACCCATTAGTAATCTGGAGTGGCTCATTACTCACTAGGATTGGTATTGTTCAGTGGAGAGGAATTTTATTTTCAAATGTTTCTTTGGAATCATTTAAAGTGACAGCCTATTAAAATTCCTCAGGCAAATGAGTTTGTTTGTTAAAAGCAAGTGAGAAGTCATGGAATGTGGGATGTTAATTGCTCAGCTACTTCCATTGACTCTAGAAGAATGGTCCAAGAAAAAAGATCACTAGTTGACCAGGAAATGAAGAAGGTCTGCGTCCAGGGAAGCTGTGCCATTAGGACACATCGTGATGTTGAGTAAGTCATTTAAAGTCTCTATTCAAATGAGAACCTTGCTTCCTGCCATACTGATTGACAGAGATAGAGTGTTGTCAAGGACTTGGAACTGGCCTTGAACTCAGTAAAACTTGGGTTTGAGAACTCCTCTTCTCCCTGCCTCCTTGGAAGCTAGGTGGCACAGTAGATAAAGCATCAGCAAGACCTGAGTTCAAATCTAGCCTCAGACATATACTACCTGTGTGTGTATGTTTGTCCTTCCTTGCCAAAGAAGACCATACCATCAGAGATATAATGACATGACTTGCACTTGACATTGTTTTGAGTGAGGGAAGGCTATGCAGGTCACCAGCCTCACTTCTCCTCCAGAGCCAGCTGAATCCAGTGACCAGATATTCATCAGAATGACTGGAGATGACCCAGGATGAGGCAATTGGGGTTAAGTAACTTGCCCAAGGTCACACAGCTATTGAGTGTCAAGTGTCTGAGGTGAGATATGAACTCAGGTCCTCCTGACTCCTGCACTGCTGCTCTGCACACCTAGATGCCCCATACTACCTGTATGACCTTAGGGAGGTCATTTAAACCTGTTTGCCTCAGTTTCCTTATCTATTAAATGAGCTGATGAAATAAGTGACAAACTACTGCAGTATCTTTGCCAAGAAAACCCCAAATGGGCCCATAAAGAGTCAGATATGCCTGAAACGACTGAATAACATACTGCCACATACTGTTTGTGTAACCCTGGTTTGACCTCTTAGGGCTATTGGAAATACCCTCAGACTCTCTGTTGCAGAAATTGGATAGTTGGTTATGTTGGTAAAAATGTTGAGAAATATTTATCCCTCTAGAAATCATACATTCAGCTCTTTTATTCACACTTGTTCCTATCTCTACCTTTTTTCTAGGAGTATGGTTATGTGAGATTTTGGACAAATTAAAAGCAATGTTAATATGTAAGGTTAATAGTACTAGTAGTGTGGCATACAGTGGCCAGTATAGGGCTATTTATGTAGGTATGAAGTTACGATTGCTGTTCAGAGGTATTGGCTGTGTCCGACTCTTCATGACGCCAACTGGACTTTTCTTGGCAAAGATACTGGAATGGTTTACCATTTCCTTCTCCAGATCCATCTCCAGATGAGAAAATGAGGCAAAAAGGGTTGAGTGACTTGCTCAAGGTCGCATAACTAGTAAATGTCTGAGAGTAGATTTGAACTTTCTGATTCTAGGTCTTTCTGGATTCCAGGCCCATCTAGCATACAATTTAGCTGTCCATAGATAAACTGTAATCCAGATGGGACTTCAACCCAAATGGTGTCCCCAAGAGCTGCTCTTGCAAAGTTGAGGCAGACAGGCAGTGTAAGATAATGGTTACTATGGTGATCTTTCCTGGGAGTTAAATTTTAGGAAAGATATTGCTCAGCTAGAGAATATCCAGGAAGGAAGAAAATTAAAGTGATGAGAGACTTTGAAAGACCATCTTATGAAGATCCATTTAAGGGAGCGACAATCTTTAGATTGGAGAAGAAAAGACTCTCTCCTGTCCCCCACTAGCTTTCCCCACACTCCTACCCTGGGAGAATATAATATCTTTGAGGTCAGATTCTATTTATTTCAGTATTTGTATTACCAAAGTCTAGAACAGTGCCTCAAACAAAGTAAGTGCTTAATTAATAAATCTTTTCTGTTTGATTGACTGACTGGGTGGCATGGTGGTAGTCTTTATGTATTAGAAGGGGTACTTCTGGAACCTGAAGCGATCTATTCAGTCACTCACTACTCAGTGAAGTGATGAAGGAACTAGGAGTGCTTATCTTAGAGAAGAGAAGACTTGGTAGACATGAGGATTTTGTTGAAACATTTGAAGAATCATGGATGCCTAGGTAGTAGAAAGAGAACTGGACTTAAGAAGATTCATCTTAATGAACTGAAATCCAGCCTCTGACATGTACTAGCTGTGTGACTTTGGCCAAGTCACTTAACTTCATTTGCCTCTGTTTCCACGTCTATAAAATGAGCTGGAGAAGGAAATGGCAAATGACTCCAGTCTCTCTACCAAGAAGACCTCAGATGGGATGATGAAGAATCAGATAAGTCTGAAACAAAATGGATGTAAGAGGAATATGATTTGTATTTAGGCTGAAAGAGCAGAAGGAAGAGTGATAGCATCAGACTTTATGTTGATGCCAGAAAAAACATTTCTGAGCAATTAGTGCTATGCAGAAGTAGAATGGTCTGCCTCAACAGATTGATGGGACTTCCCTTCCTTGGAGATTTTCTATCCCAGGCTGGAATGCCCCCTGTAAAACATGTTGTAGAGGGGATTCCTTTTAGCATTGGAGTAGATGGACATTGGAGTCCTCTCTTATATTGAAGTTATCTGAAACTGATTCAGTAGTGTCTTGTGGTAACAGATTATTCCAGTCAAAATTTGGAGTTCAAATCCTAGCCCTGCCAGTAACTAGCTGTGTGCCAATAACTTTCCTTCCCTGAGTTTCCCCTTCAGTAAATAAAAGAAGTAGAGGAGAGGGTTGGCCCACACGATCATCACAATCGCTTCGAGCTCATCCCTTCTGTGCATCTAAATGTCTTTCTGATGTGCCTACCACTAAGGCAAATCCTGAGGTATTGGAGCTGTAATAGCAAGGCTTTCAGAGTCTGAAAATGAAGCCTGCAAAGCTCCCAGCATGGGAGAATTTAATAATGCAGAAGTTCTTCTTTGAATAGAAAATAGTTCCTAAAAGATTCCACTTTATGCAGGTTCAGGCTTGGCTCAGCCCCATCCTCCTGTCTGACTTCGAATTTGCATCCTCCTTGCCTAAGCTGCCTTCACTGATTGTGTGACAAATAGCTTCTTATTGCAATGTCTCTGTGCAGCTTCTTGCCTCTGTGGCTGATATCTTGTGTGCATGTGCTGACAAGGAAGACAAGAGTAGGGGGTCTCCCACTCTGAACAGTGGCAGGAATCTAGGAGAAAGCCTTCTCCTAGAAGATCGCTGTCTGAAATTCCTCGTTGGCACTGCTGTCCCTTTGGTTCAAGTCAAAGAGGAAGCCAGGTGGTGCGATGGATAGAGCAATGTACCTGGAATCAGGAAGACTTGACCTGACTTCAGATCTGACCTCAGACTTTCTAATCCTGTGATATTAAGCAAGTCACTTAAAGTCTCTTTGACTCAGGTTCCTCAAGTGTGTTATGGGCATAATAACAGTAAACAGCTCCTACCTCCCAAGATTTTAATAAAAAAAAAGAGTTAATACTGATAAAGTGCTTTAAAAGGTACTTTATAAATAAAAACATTATTAAATCAAACAAAGGTTCTACCACCTTTACTGTCTTGGATGAGTAGCACATGATATAGAAGCAAGAGACATGGGTTCTGTTCTAAACCTGCTAAGACTATTTACTAGCTGACTAGAAGGCACTTTACTGTTCTATATCTACTTCTTTACCTGTAAAGTGGAGAAATTGGAATACTGATCCCCACTTACCCCACTAGGTAGATACAGTAGTAGTAACAGCTGCAATAATGGTATTATTAATAATAGGAGTTATAATAGCAAGGGTAATTAATTTAACCCATTAAAGTTTGCAAAACATTTTATATACATTATTAAATTTAAACCTCACAAGATGCCTATGAGCTCAGACGTGTAGAGAACTAAGGTTGTAGTTGGCAATTGGCCTTTTCACAATGATTGAAGTAACATTAGAGATACTCAGTCCACTGCTCTTACTCTTCTCCTATCTCAGCCCTATTAAGAGAAAGCCATGTTCCTATAAGATGTTCTCTGTTGTACATCTATCCTTGCAAGGTAGATGTTGCAGTTATCATAATTCTACAAATGAAGAAATAAAAACTCAAATAGCTTGTTGTTTTTTATAACCAATGATCACACAGCTAGTAAATGTCGGAATTAAAACCAAAGAAGAGATGGAGGAAGGAGGAAGGGGTTAAACATATATGGACTACCTACTATGTGCCAGTTAATATACTAAGTACATTTGTAAGTATTATCTCATTTGCTCCTTACAATAACCCAAGGAATTAGATGCTATCATCATTTCACAGATAAGGAAATGGAGGCAAGTAAAAGTTAAGTGATCTGCTTAGGGTCACATAGCTAGGAAGTATCTAAGGCCAAATTGGAACTCAGGTCTTCCTGATCCCAGACCCAATGCTCTAACCATTGCTACACTTCTCTGCTAAAGAATTCCTAATTTTAAGCTTCTCTAATCACTCTGCCGCAGATTATAAACTCAGATTAGAAATGCCTATGAAAAAGCTCAGTAAAGGATGAAATGCTATATAAATCTAAGCATTATTGTGGCATTCTCAGTCAAGGACACTTCAGCATCAATGAGTATATTAGAACCTTTCCTGCAGTCAAATGTCATGTGTGAAGGAAGCAGAGATAATGTGAGTGCCTGAGGAAGGTAAATCTCCAGAAAGACAGAAAAGGAAGGGTGCAGATTCTGAAATCTAACCAATTTTAGAAAAGACATGAGGACATGGTTTCAATTGTTTTTTACTTTTTTTTAATATCAATTATTATTTCTTTTTTTTCCCTTTCATAGATATGATAATAAAGAAACATAGCTAATTGTTGAATGTTAGCACTTCACTTCACAGGAGGGCAAGTCTACTGAACCAAAAGTCAGGAAGGAATCAAAAGTGGTCATCATGCTGGGAGAGACCAATGACAGCTCACACTAAATCCACTCAAAGTCAATCAAATCAGCAAACATTTGTTAAGCACTGAGCTAAGATCTTGTTATTCAGTTGTATCTGACTCTTCATGACCCCTTTTAGGGATTTCTTGGCAGAGATGATGGAGTAGTTTGCTATTTCCTTCTCCAGATCATTGCATAGAAGAGGAACAGAGGCAAATAGGGTGAAGTGATTTGCCCAGGGTCACAAAGGGAGTAAGTGTCTGAGGTCAAATTTGAACTCAAGTCTTCCTGGCCTCTATCTGCTGGGTCCACCTAGCTGTGGTATGAAGGCAAAAGCATGATTCCTGCCCACAAGGACCTCACATTCTAATTCAAACAACTATGTATGTAAAGGATAACCACAGAATAAGAGAAAAGTGGTGTGTTTGTCCTTCATTGCCAAAGAAGACCATGCCATCAGAGAAATAATGACATGACTTGCACTTGACTTTGTTTTAGGTGAGGGATGGCTGTGCAGGTCACCAGCCTCACTTCTCTTTCAGAGTCATCTGAATCCAGTGACCAGATATTCATCAGGATGACTGAATATGACCCAGGATGAGGCAATTGGGGTTAAGTGACTTGCACAAGGTCACACAACTAGTGAGTGTCAAGTGTCTGAGGTGAGATTTGAGCTCAGGTCCTCCTAACTCCTACACTGGTGCTCTATCCTTTGTACCACCTAGCTGCTCCTGAGGGGAGGAAGGAACAAGCATTTATTAAATGCCTACCATGTGTCAGACACTGTGGAAAGCACTTTATAAGTTTTCTTTCATTTCATCTTCTCAACAATGCTGGGAGGTAAGTGCTACTATGATCTTTCTTACCCAGTTAAGGAAACTGATAGAGACCCGGGTTAAATAACTTGCCCAAGGTCACATAACTAATGAGTGCCTGAAGCTAGATTTGACCTCAGGCTTTCCTGATTCGAGGTCCTGATTTTCATCCCTTAGATTACCTACCTGCTACTGGCATACACTATCATTGGTAATGTCAAAAAAAGGGTTTTTTACAGAACAAAAACAAACAAGCAAATAAATAGAAGAATTAAGTAGATAAATAAATTAATAGATATAGGAATAGATGAATGGATGGATGGATGGATGGATGGATGGATGGATGGATGGATGGAAAATAAATAGATACTTAAATAAATTCAGAGTACCAGATACAGTTAATCACAGAGGGAAGCAGGGAGGAGTGGGAAAGACTTTTTATAGAAGATGGGGTTGAGCTGAGTTTTGAAGAAAATTAGGACATCTGGATAAGAAAGTGACAATAGATTTTCCAGGCACATCAATTTTCTGTAAAAAGCCACAGAGATAGGAGAGAGAGCTTTGTGTGCCAGGATGAGCAATATGGTCAGTTTGTTGAGTTGCTCAGCAGTGTGGAGAGGGGAGTAAAGTTTAAGAAGGATGGAAAAGTAGGAAGGAATTCTTTTGTGAAGGATTTGAAAAGCCAGAGATGAGTTTATATTTGACACTGGAGGTAATATGCAATAGACAGAGAACATACAATAGTGTTAATGAGATTCTTTGAGTCACCCTTATAATCTCACAGATCTAGTTATAGAGAGAAAGGGTAATGAGAGGAGTCTGAAAGGACTTTTTATACACAGAAGAAACCGAGGTTCCCAGAGTCAATTTGCCCTGTGGAGATGTTCTTATGTTCAACTTTCTCCTGAAAGAAAAACCAGCAGAGGCCTTCTTACCCATGTTTCTCTGACATATCTGGGATCCACAGCTAGGTTGCCAGTAGCCTAAATTCAGTGTAAAGCACACCCCAAAATACTGGCTCTGTAGTTCAAGTTTGAGCTGCTGTTTCTGAGTTCATTCAGTCTTCCTTAGGAAGGGCTATGTATTAATATATAACTCAGCCAGGGAAGGTAGAGAAAGACCCCTCATCCTGAGCACAGAGGGACAGTTAAAATAAACTCACTTTTACCCCCAACACTACATGTAGACCATCCCCTATGGCTGGGCATAGACTGTCTCCCAGTATCAATCATAACCTGATTATCCCTGATATTACCAAGCTGCCTTTAATCTTGGCTCAGTCTAGATTCGTTACAAACACCTGCATCTCCGTCTTCATTTCCAAATGCTTACAGAGAGTAGGAATGATTGAAGGACCAGAGACAATCCTTAGAAGATCCAGTGAAACAAACTGAAGGTAGGATTGTACCTAAAAATTAAAAGTACAGTATCCAAAAATGGTATGGACTGTCTTGAGTTGTAGTGAGCTTCCCCTTGGTGGATGTGTTCAAGACAGTATTTGTGAATGTCTGAATAGGAGTTCTTTGGGATATATGGGCTGAATTTAAATACTAACACCCTTTCTAAATTGCCAATTCTGTGATTCAGTGGCAAAATAAAGTGGCTGATTTTTTGTGGTACTGTCTATGGTACTGGAAACATACCTTAGTACAAGGCCTAATTGTCAATGTTGGGTGAACCAGGCTATATTCTTATAGGAGATATGGCATTAGTACTTATCATTATGACTCATTAATCAGTGATACTCTAAGCATATTTTACTTGGCTGCTTACCCTTCCCAATATTCAAAGAAAACCTATTACCATTGCAAAGATTGTACAAAAATTGCTTCCTTGTGCAAACTGCTCAGGAAATATCTATTTTAATTTTCTAATTAGGCTGGATTATAGGACTGGAAATGAAATGAAGGGATTACTTTGTCTATTCCCCTTAGAGCCTGGACTGAATGATTTCAGTGCTCCAGTGCAGTTTCCCATAGTCCAAGGCTGTGAAAGGTATGTGAGTGCGAGGAGGAGAGGTATAAGGATGGAGAAGAGTGGAGTAGATGATCTCTAAGGATACTTACTGCTTTCAGTCAGTCAATAAACATTCATTAAGCAACTGTGTGCCAGACCCTATGATAAACACTGGAAATCCAAAAAAAGGTAAGAGATTGTTTCTGTCCTCAAGGAGCTCATACTCTATATTCTATGTTTCTAAATATGTGGGAAGATTAGATGTTACCAATGTAGTATGATTACAAAGGCTTTAGCATAGTAAATAGAAAGAATATCAGACTTGAAATAAAAAGGTCTAAGTCTGACTACTGGCTCTCTCAGCTAGTAGCTAACTGATCCTGGACAAGGCACTCACATTGGGTATCAATTTTCACTGAAGATAAAATAGCACTTTTTTGCCCCTGGGAAAAGTGGTATGAAATCACATTCAAATTAGCTTTTTAAGACTACATTAGTCAAGAAGGGTGGTGACCTTGAGATACTACCAAGAAGCTGCTTCTGGAAAGGCAAGAGCTAGATTGGGGAATGGGGAGGGAATCCAACCATGAAAGATTGAGGAATGTGTTATCTGGCACATATGTGTGTGTGTGTGTGTGTGTGTGTGTGTGTGTGTGTGTGTGTGTGTGTGTGTGTGTGTTGGGTGGGGGGGTGATGAGAAGATGAAGCCCCAGACACCTAGCCCTATTCATGGCTCTGGTCTTCTCATCTCTAAAATGAGAATGATTTGATTGAATACTCTCTGTGTTTTAACTTCTGCATTCTATGAATGTCTGAAAGCATTTCTACCGCACCCCTAACATTTTCTATACTGGCAACCTGCCATTCTTGAAATTCTATCAATATTCATTGTTTTTATCTCAAATTTTGCATTCACTAGAATCCCATCTTGGAACATAGAAGTAGAGAAAAAAAAATACAAAAGCAGGTGAGTGTCCATCTTTGCTGAAACACCTGAATAATATCTGAAAAGTCTTGTTTTTTTAAACAGTCTGTGCCCTTAATGAACTTATATTTTACTGGAGTAAAACAAGAATAGTTGAGATTGGGGAGTAGCACGTGCAGAGATAAACAAACACAAAATAAATGTGATACAAATTTCCTGCATAGGCAACGCAAATTGAGCAATTGAAGAAAAGATGTTTTGTAGAAGGGGGAATGAGCTGAGCTTTGAAAACTGGAGGGATTGGCAAGGGGTGGAGAGAGGGAATTATTGGTTACATTTCTTGTTAACTGAAGTTTAAGAAACTCCAAAAACTCAAAAAAAAAAAAAAAAGAACATTTCCAATAAAACTTGCATTCACTAAGACTTGAGCTCACTGATTTCTAGGCATACTTGGTGTGGTATCTCTAAGGTAAAGAACTTTAAAATTCCCTTTCATATGGTCTGATGGGGATTTCTGTTATTCAGAAACAATATCAAAATAATACTTTGGTGAATTCACCGTGAATGAATTTGACACATACAGTTGCCTAATAGGAAAAAATGTTAGGTTTGTCCAGGATTAGATTAATGCCTGGAATTTCTCCACAAACCTGAGCTGTTTGAAGAAAATTGGCCAACCCCCAAAGCTCAGCCCAACTCTCTATCTCCCTCAACAACTGTCCCATATACCTCATACAATAGGAAATTTTGCTCCCCAGCCCCAAAGACTGCTATACTGATAAGCTTTATACATTTTTCCTTCTTCAATTTTCAAAAGAAAAAAAGTCGTTTTCTATCTCAGTGTTATAGCAGTAGGTTGTATCAGAGTAAGTAGTCTTCAGCGTTCGTTTATTACTAAAAAGGGTGGTAAAATCTCAGATTTCGAAAGGAGTTCAGAGTTTATCACACTTGAGCAGGAATTTCCTCTACTACAATCCCTGACAAATTGTTCTTCCAACCTAAAAATTAAGATCTCCAGGGAGAACTCACTACCTCCCAGGGCAGCCTACTTCATATTCGGACAGTTCCAATTACCAGGAAATTACTCCATTTCTTCCTTGTTTTAAACATAGAGTTAGTTCTTTGTTGTGTCTTCTGATGACTCTTATTTGAACTCTGTAGGACTAAAAATTCAGTTTATTTTTTTCTTTCTTTAAGCAACCCCTTATGTCATAGAATTTCCATGAAGAGTAATATTAGATCACAAATTAAAGTTAAGAGGAAAATTAGGTGGGATGTAATCCAACTGCCTCTCTCTTTCTCTCTCTCTGTGTCTCTCTCCATGTACATATATATGCATGCACACATAAACATATGTGTATATACACACATATGTTTGTATAAATGTGTGTATGAATATATTCATATGTATGTATGTATATATGAACACACATATATGTATGTGTGCATATGTGATTGTGTGTATTTACATATATACAGTTTCTAGAGGAAAGAGATCGGGGAAGGAAATGGACATTTATTAAGTACCTACTATGCTAACAAACACCATACCAAGCAATTTTAGAATATTTTCTCATTTGATCCTCACAGCAATCCTGTGAGATAGGGATTATTATAATTTCTAAATTACAAAATTACCTAATTTTACAGATGAGAAAAATGAGGCAGAAAACAGTTAAATGACTTGACCAAGGTCACACAGCCAGCCATTAAATGTCTGAGGTGAGATCCAAACTCAGGTCTTCCTGACTCCAGGCCCAGGGTTCTATTCCCTGAGCCACCTAACTGCCTATAGGTGTGTCTGCATTTTCCTTTGAACATGACATCATTAGTTGGAGATATTTGTTGGGTTATATCTCTATAAGTAACAATGGGATGAACTGATCCATTTCCTCTTCTTTCCCATGACCAGGAACATGTGTTCAGAAGGGCAGAAACAGAAAGGCTTTGGCCACATGAGAGGGGATTTTGAAGGATCTTCCCATTTCTGGAAGGATTCAGGACATTCTATCTAAAGCATGGTCTCTGCACAAAGTCTCGATATAGGAATTAAGCTTGCCACATGAGTAAATAGATGAAACCTCATAATACGAGGAATAAATATTAAGAGTTATAAAAAAATATGTAAACCCAGGAGATTGAGAATAATTCTAGAGTAAATGAAATTAGACTCAGATAAAATAATGCATTGACTGCAAGAATCCAAGAATATTTGAGGAAATAAAGCAAGAGATAAATTATACAATTAGACCTCTTAAAGGAAATATATGTATATCTAATATTATATAATACATATTATCTAATAGATACATGAAGAGAGGTAGAACAGAGAGAGAGAAAATGAGAGAGAAATGGAGAATAAACAGCTTAGAAAAGAAGGTACAAAATCTCAGTATGGAAGTGAGCACCTTGAAAAACATATGGAGCAAAGAGAACTCATTTCAATGAGTAAATAAAAACAATAGAGCAAAGTCAGAAGATTGAGTTTCACAGTCACATATGAGGATCAAGCTTAAGAGTGTGTCCAAAGTGAGAATATCAAAAAGAATCATTCTGAAAGATGGAAAAGAGTAAAAATATTGACAGGCAAAGGAAATGAAATGTCTAGACACTCAGGAATTCTATTCCCCTGACTCCCACCTTTGACTTCCATCTTCTAAATGAGGAGGTGGCCAAAAAGACAGACTCTTGAACCAGGAGTTGGGAAGATTTGTGTTCACATTCAGCATCATACACTTACTAGCCATGTGACACTGAGTAAGTCACTTAACCTGTTTGCCTCATTTTCCTCAGCTATAAAATGGGGAATAATAATATTATCTACCCTAAAGGATTGTTTGTAAAGCTCTTGGCACAATGCCTAGCAGGTAGTAGGTGCTATATAAATGCTTATTCCCTTTCTCTTCCTCCAATCTATTCTATGCTTGGATTTGTAGACATTAAGGTTTCTTCCTGCTGAAATTCAAACATGGTATTCAATACAACAGCTCTGGTGCAGGGAGGATTTATCCCTCCTATTGAACCATTAGAGATATCAACATCTGCACTACTGTTCAATTGTGGCAGATTTATGAAGAATTGGTTTTATTCCTGAAAGCAACATAACCATTGGATATAGCAGCTTTTATATTCAGGTGGTGGACAACACTGCTTAATATGGGGAGAAATGGAAGAGATGAACTGCTTGTGGCTGCAAGTAGGAAAGAGGATTTGAGTATGTTGGGAGAGGATCTTCCTTGACATGTATTCCTATATTCTCTGAGTCGTTTCCTTTTCCATTGAACTAATAGTCCCCTCTTGAGCATAATGCTTTGCCCTGGTACATTAGCAGGGTCTCATGAGCAGTAGTTTGCAGTGGGTATTGTCCCAATTCCTGCCAAAATCTGGGTTAATTTTCATTCTTTTACTCCAAAAACTACAAGGAGGTATTTACCAAATAAAACGTTAACTACTAATCTTGGCATGCAATGCCTTCCATAATCTGACTTCATTTTCTTATTGGCATCATGTCTATTACATTGTATTGTTATGCCTTCTATCTCAGTCAAAATAGACTAGTTACAGCCTTATTTGTTTCCTGACATCTTTGAGACATCTCTGCCTTAAAGGAACTCCCTTATCTCTTCATCTGTGATTATTGAAATCCCTTTCCCTGTTTTAAAGTCCAACTAAGATGTCATCTCCAGGAAACCTTCCCAGAACACCCCAGCTTTTTTGTACATAAGTGAATTTTTCTCTATAAAAGTTTTGTGTTTTTTTTCTTTCCCTTAAAATTTCCAAGTTCCTTAGTTTAACTAGGCACAGATGGTTGGTTTTTAGTAGTGATGGCTTACATACTCAGTACACAGCAATTGGTATAAAGTGTTTTCACCTTAAAATGTCAAAATATACCATAGTAAGAACGATGCACATTTAGAGGAAGTTTTATGGTTTACAAAGCACTGTCCTTTCTATTATCCTTTACAAGATGGTATTGGTCTCAATTGTAGAGATAAGACTGAAAAAGTGTAAGTGATTTTCCCAAGATCACACAGATAGTCAGCATTAGACATTGAATTCAAACACCAGGGGTCTCTAGTTCAAATAATGAATACTTTTCCCCACTACATCACTCTTTTATTTATTTGTTTAGTATTTTATTTTCCCTAGTTACGTGTAAAAACAATTTTCAACATTCATTTATAAAACTTTTGAGTTCCAAATTCTCTTCCTTGCTCTCTCCCTTTACCCTCCCCAACCCCACCCCTCATTAAAGAGACAAACAATTTGACAAAGACTATTGTAATGTTAAGGGTTTTGAAGAGTTTCCCTGTCTCTTAACTGTCCCTTAATGAGCCCATGTGACCTGCATTGACCTTTCCAGCTCCCAGCCTGAATCAAATGAAGCCCTTGGTGGTGGGAGTTTCCTGGACAGGTGGGGTAGGAAAGGTGCAGCAGGAAGAGAGAGAAGTGGAGCTGAGAGAGAGGCAGCAGGCAGAGCCATGCTGAGCAGATCAGCTAGGATGAGTTAGAGAGGGAGTGATTTTGCCTAAGGGTACTTGTTCGTGGGGAGGTTTAACTGAGGGAAGGCTTGGGCATAGAGGTCTTCCCTTTTTTGGTAAGGTATACAAACTTCCTTGTTACCATGTTGGATTTGACTTTCTGGTATCTGAATAAATATTTTGGTTTAATCTTTGAGGAAGAAAGTTTATATTTTGTGAATTTACTGTGGAAATACACCTATATATCCATGGCGATTGCTGTGTGTATCTCATTGATGCTACAGTTATGCATATGTAATTATGTAAAACACATCCATAATAGCCATGTTGTAGAAACAAAAAACATAGAAAAAAACCCTCAAGAATAATATTTTTTTAAGTATGCTTCGATCTCTATTCAGACGCCATCAGTTCTCTCTCTGGGGATGGGTAGCATTTTTTACCATAAATCCTTCATAGTTATCTTGGATCATTGTATTGCTGAGAATAACTAAGTCATCCGTAGTTGATCTTCTTACAATATTGCTGTTACTTTCAACACAGTATATTTCACTTTGCATCAAGCAATGTAAATTTTTCCAGGTGTTTTCTGAGTGCATTCTGCTCATCATTTCTTATAGTACAATAGTATTCCATCATAATCACACGCCATAACTTGGTCAGTCATTCCTCAAATGATGGATATCCCCTCAAATTCTAATTATTTGCACCAGAAAAGACTTGTTATAAATATTTTTGTACATATAGACCCCTTCTCTTTTTTTTTTAATCTCTTTGGGATATAGGTCTAGTAGTGGTATTGCTGGGTCAAAGGGTTTATATGGTTTTATTGCCTTTTGGCATAGTTCCAAATTGCTCTAAAAGTGATTGAATCACTTCAAAACTCCACCAACAGTGCATTATTATCTCATTTTTTCCCTCATGCCCTCCAATATTTCTCATTTACTTTATCTTTATTTTATTTATTATTTTAAATATAAATTTATTTATTTAACTTTTTACATTCATTTTCACAAAATTTTGGGTTCCAAATTTTCTCCCCATTTGTTCCCTCCAACACCCCAATACACTGAGCATTCTAATTTCCCCTATCACCAATCTGCCCTCTCTTCTATCACCTCTCCCTTCCCTTGTCCCCATCTTCTCTTTTGTCCTGTAGGGCCAGATGACTTTCTATTCCCCATTAACTGTATTTCTTATTTCCTAGTATTAAGAAAAATACTCAACAGCTGTTCCTAAAACTTTGAATTTCAACTTCTCCCCATCCCTCCTTCCCCACCCCATTCCCTGTGGGAAGGCAGGCAATTCAATATAGGTCATATCTGTGTAGTTTTGCAAATGACTTCAATAATAGTCATGTTGTGTAAGACTAACTATATTTCCCTCCATTCTATCCTGCCCCCCATTGTTTCTGTTCTGTCTTTTGATCCTGTCCCTCCCTGAGTGTTGACTTCAAATACCTTCCTCCTCCCATTGCCCTCCCTTCCATCATCCCTCCCACCCTGCTTATCTGCTTCTCCCCCACTTTCCTGTATTGTAAGATAGGTTTTCATACCAAAAAAGAGTGCATTTTATTCCTTCCTTTAGTCAAATGTGATGAGAGTAAACTTCATATTTTTTTCTCAGCTCTTCTTTTTTTCCCTCCACTGAAAAGTCTCCTGCTTGCCTCTTCTATGAGAGATAATTTGCCCCATTCCATTTCACCCTCTCTCCTCCCAGTACATTTCTCTTATACATTTACCTTAATTTTTTTAAGATATGATCCTATCCTATTCAATTCACTCTGTGCTCTCTGTCTCTGTGCGTGCGTGCATGTGTGTATGTGTGTGTGTGCGTGTGTGAGTGTGTGTGTAATCCCACCAACTACCCAGATACTGAAAAGTTTCAAGAGTTACAAATATTGTCTTTCCATGTAGGAATGTAAATAGTTCAACTTTAGTAAGTCCCTTATGACTTCTCTTTGCTGTTTACTTTTTTCATGCTTCTTCTCATTCTTGTGTTTCAAAGTCAAATTTCTTTTCAGCTCTAGTCTTTTCATCAAGAATGCTTGAAAGTCCTCTATTTCATTGAAACACCATTTTTTCCCCTGAAGTATTATACTCAGTTTTGCTGGATAGGTGATTCTTGGTTTGAGTCCTAGTTCTTTTGACTTCTGGAATAGCCTATTCCATGCCCTTCGATCCCTTAATGTAGAAGCTGCTAGATCTTGTGTTATCCTGATTGTATCTCCACAATATTGGAATTATTTCTTTCTAGCTGCTTGCAATATTTTCTCCTTGACCTGGGAATTCTGGAATTTGGCCACAATGTTCCTAGGAATTTCTCTTTTTGGATCTCTTTCAGGCAGTGATCAATGGATTCCTTCAATACTTACTTTGCTCTCTGGTTCTAGAATCTCAGGGCAGTTTTCCTTGATAATTTCATGAAAGAGGATGTCTAGGCTCTTTTTTTGATCATGGCTTTCAGGTAGTCCCTTCATTTTTAAATTGTCTCTCCTGGATATATTTTCCAGGTCAGTTGTTTTTCCCATGAGATATTTCACATTCTCTTCCATTTTTTCGTTCTTTTGGTTTTGTTTTGTGATTTCTTAGATTCTCAGAAAGTCATTAGCCTCCATCTGTTCCATTCTAATTTTGAGAGAACTCTTTTCTTCAGTGAGCTTTTGAACTTGGCTAGTTCTGCTTTTGAAAGCATTCTTCTCCTTATTGGCTTTTTGAACCTCTTTTGCCAATTGAGTGAGCCTATTTTTCAAGGTGTTGTTTTCTTCAGCATTTTTTTGGGTCTCCTTTAGCAAGGTATTGACCCATTTTTCATGCTTTTCTTGCATCTCTCTCATTTCTCATCTCAGTTTTTCCTCCACCTGTCTAACTTGATTTTCAAAATCATTTTTGAGCTCTTCCATGGCCTGAGCTCATTGGATATCTATTTTGGATGTTTGGTATACAGAGTCCTTGACTTCTATGTCTTTCCCTGATGGTAAGCATTGTTCTTCCTCATCAGAAAGGAAAGGAGGAAACATCTGTTCACCAAGAAAGTAGCCTTCTATGGTCTTATTTTTTTTCCCTTTTCTGGGCATTTTCCTAGCCACTTATTTGACTTCTGAGATTTCTCTCCACCCCCGCCTCACTAGTGCTTGCGATCTGAGATTCAAATGCTGCTTCCCAGCCTTAGGGCTTTCAGTAGGGGACAAGGCTGCTATTCAGTGGGATTAAGTTAAGGTTCTCAGGTGGGGGCAGGGCCACCTCCCAGGCTCAGTTCCCTCAGGGGGTGTATGTGGAGACCTTCAACAATGGAGCTCCTGTCTGCTTTGGGAGCCCCTGGCCACTGCTTCCCCCGCCGCTTCCTCTCGAGGGTGCCTTAGTTATGGAGACACCCTGCTCCCCTCTCAGCTGGTCAGACAGGGTCTCTCACTGACCTGTAGCACCTGTGGGTTGAGGGACCTTCACAGCCACTAGAGATTACATCCCTGAAGCCTGCTCTGATCTGCTTCTCTTGGGGCCACACAGCCAAGGTAGGGCTTGACTCTGCTCTGGTCCAGTGCGTGACAGACATTTGCTGCCGGTTTTTCAGGGCTCTCTGGAACAGAAATCTCTTCCATTCCATTGCTGTGCAGCTTGTACTGCTCCAGAATTTGTTGGGAGTTCCTCTTACAGGTAATTATGGACTGTGGGTTCGGAGCTAGCATATGTGAATCTGTCTACTCCACCATCTTGGCTCCTCCCCCCAAAGATGTTCTGTCATTTACTCTTTTTTGTCATATTAATCAATCTAATCAAAATTGTTTTAATTTGCATTTCTACAATCAACAGTGAGTTAGAATTTTTTTTAATATGGCTATCAATAACTTTGATTACTTCATCTGAAAACTGATCATATCTTTTGATTATTTATCAATTGGGGAATGACTTCTTTATATAAATTTTACTCTGTTTTCTACATATTTGAAAATAATGCCTTTATCAGAGAAGCTTGTTTTATTTTTTTCACATTTACTATTGCTAACTGTATTTCCCTCAATCCCTTCCCCCCATTTATTTTAATATTTTTCTACATTCACATTGCCCCTCCACAAAAGTGTTTTGTTTCTGACTACCCATCCCTCCAATCTGCCTTCCCTTTTATCATCCCCTTTTCTCTTATCCCCTTCCCCTCCTACTTTCCTGGAGGGTAAGATAGATTTCCATATCCAATTGAGTGTATATGTTATTCCCTTTTTGAATCAGTGCTGATGAGAATAAGGTTCCCTCACTTCCCCTCATGTCTCCCATCTTCCCCCTACTATAAAAGCTTTTTTTTGCTTATTTTAAGTGAAATAACTTATACTATTCTACTTCTCCCTTACTCTTTCTCCCACTACATTCCTCTCTCTCACCCCTTAATTTCATTGCTTTAGACATCATCCCTTCTTATTCACCTCACACATGTGCCCTTTGTCTCTATATAATCCTTCTAAGTACCCTAATATTGAGAAAGGCCTTGTTAGTTACAGATACAATCTTTCTATGTAGGAATATAAATAGTATAATCTTATTAAGTGCCATATGGTTTCCCTTTTCTATCTACCTTTCTAAATTTCTCTTGAGTCTTGAGTTTGAAAGTAACACTTTCTGTTCACCTCTAGTCTGTTCATCAAGAATGCATGAAAGCCCTCTATCTCATTGAATATCCATTTTTTATCCCATGAAGGATTATACTCACTTTTGCTATCCTAACCCAAGCCCTCCAATTCTTTCATGTTGAAACTGATAAATCTTGTGTTATTCTGACAGTAACCAAACCATACTTGAATTCCTAATTTCTGGCTGCTTATAATAATTTTCTCCATGACCTGGGAACTCTGAGATTTGATTGTAATATTCCTGGGAGTTTTCACTTTTCAATCTCTTTTAAGAAGTGATCAGTGGAACTCTTCTGCTCCACTGCACTGGCCACTCTGTGCTGTGCTCTGTGGGCTCACCCCCGTGGAACAGATCCTTCCCATGGACCTTCCAGTCTAACCTGAGCTCCGAATCCATCACCGTCTGTCTCCCACTCGATTTCGCACCTCCAAAATTTGGTCAGATTCTCCTTTCTGAGGTACCTGGAGGAGTTTGTCTGAGAGGGTGGGGGGGATAAAATCTTAACTTTAAGGAAATGATTGTAAAACATTAAAAAAAAATAAAATAAATAAAAAAAAGAAGTGATCAGTGGATTCTTTTAGTTTCTATTTCACCCTATGGTTTCAGAGTATCGTGGCAGTTTTCCTTGATAATTTATTGAAAGGAAATTTCTAGATTCCTTTTTTGATCATGGCTTTCAGTTAATCAATCATTTTTAAATTATCTGTCCTTGATTTATTTTCCGGGTCAGTTTTTCCAATGATATATTTCACATCGTCTTCTATTTTTAAAATTATTTTTATTGTGTTTTATTGTTTCCTGATTTCTCATAAGGCCATTAGCTCTCATCTGCTCTATTCTAACTTGTAAGTAACTATTTTATTCAGTGAGATTTGCACCTCCTTTCCATTTGTCCAATTTCACTTTTTAAAGCATTCCTCTCCTTATTGGCTTTTGGGATGTCTTTTACAATTTGGCCTACACTGCTTTTTAAGGTATTATTATATTTAGTATTTGGTAGGGGTGTTGTGTGTCTCCTTTACCAAACCATTGACTCATTTTTATGATTTTCTTGCCTCACTCTCATTTCTCTTCCTAATTTTCCTTCTACCTCTATTAATTGATTTTCAAAATTATTTTTTAGCTCCATTGCCTGAGATCAAGTTATATTTTCCTTGGAATCTTTGAATGTAAGAAATTTGACTTTGTTATCATAATAACTTTCTATGGTCAGTGTTTATTTTTTTCTGTTGTTTGCTCATTTTCCCTTTATTAAAGTAGGGATCTGATTCTAGAATGACAATTCCAGAATTGCCCCATGCTTCAGGAGTATCCTGTAGTTGTGCTCTGAGATATTTCTAGGAACCTCAAAGTTTTCAACTCTTTCAAGGTGGTATGATCAAAGGAGAAGTGTTTGCTCCTTGTAGGAGTTTTCCTTTGGGAATATCTTTCGGGAGGTGATTGGTGGATCCTTTCCATTTCTATTTTCCCTCTGGTTCTAGAATATTAGGGCAATTTTCCTTTACAATTTCCTGACAGATGATATCTAGGATCTTTTTTTGATCATAGTTTTCAGGTAGACAAATAATTTTTACATTATCTCTCCTGGATCTATTTTCCAGGTCAGTTGTTTTTCCAATGAGATATTTCACATTGTCTTCAATTTTTTCATTCTTCTGGTTTTTTTAATATAATTTCTTGATTTCTCATAAAGCCATTAGCTTCCATTTGCTCCATTCTAAATTTTAAGAAATTGCTGTATTCATTGAACTTTTAGACCATCTTTTCCCATTGAACCCAGTCTGCTTCTTAAGGCATTCTTCTCCTCATTGGCTTTTTGGACCTCTCTTACCATTTGGGTTACTCTGTTTTTTAAAGGTGTTATTTTCTTCTGCATTTTCAGGACTTTTCTTCAGCAAGCTATTGACCCATTTTTCATGATTTTCTTGCATCACTCTCATTTCTCTTCCCAATTTTTCCTTCTACTTCTCTTACTTGATTTTCAATATTCTTTTTGAGCTCTTCCATGACCCAAAACCATTTAATATTTTGCTTGGAGTCTTTGGATATAGGAACCTTGACCTTGCTATCTTCCTCTAGTTTTTTGTTTTGATCTTCTTCATCCTCAATGATATTAGAAAATAACTTTTCATGAAGAAATTAACCTTCTATAGTCTTATTTTTTCCCCAACCAACTATTTGAGTTTTGGTTAAGTGGAGGGTGTACTACCCCAAATTTTAGGGATTTTATGTAGCTGTTTTCAGCAATATCACCAGAGATCTGTAAATTCTCAGTTTCCCCAAAGTGATAAGATCAAAGGAGAGGTGCTTATTCCTCTCCTAGCCTGTGTTTTCATCTGTGAGCACCCACAAGCACTCTTTTCTGCTCTGGAGCTGAGAGTAGGATTCCTTCTCCACAGCTGCCACCAACTCTGCCACACCAGCACCCATACTCACCCCAGGACTGCCACCCAGGACTTCAATTCAGACAAACTACTTGGTTCCCCTATCATATTTAGGTCAAGAAATCTATCTGCCACAGCACTGGGGCTGGACCACCTTCCTCTCTCACCCTGGAGAAATAGCTTTCCCACTGACCTTTGAAGCTGTCTTTAGAGTTTGTATGTCTGGAAACCACCAAAGCCGCCAGTGATTCAATGTCCTCAGGCCTGCTCTAGTCCCATCTGTGCTGCCATGGCCCATGCTGGGTTGTGCTCCCCTCCAACCCTGGTGCAATAGACCCTGTCAGCTTTCCAGATTGTCTTGGGCTGGAAATTTGCTTCAGTCTGCTATTTTGTACCTTTTGCTTCTCTAGAATATATTTAGAGTCATTTTTACAGGTATTTTGATAGTTTTGGAAGGAGAGTTCAAGCAGGTCCCTGCTTGTACTCCACTTTCAACCATGACCAGGGATTTGAGTCCCTGGAACATAGTTTTAGGACTGGAAAGAAATGCAGTGCTCATCTATTTTACCCCTCCACCTTTGTTTAAACAAATGCAGAAATGGAGACCTAACATAACCACACCATTAGCAAGTTGTATAAAATCAAAAATTTTTTAGAGTTGGATGAGGCCTCATTGGTCATCCAGTCAATCCCATATCCCAGAAAGAACCTCCATTATAACCCAAATATAACATAAGGACTTCCACTATAACCAAAAACTGGTCAGGCGACCTTGCCTGAAGACCTCCAGTAAGAAGTGTCTCAACTCCTAATTCTACTACCAACAGTCAGCTCTAAATGTCCAGAAGTTTACTTTATTTGCTTTTCTTATTCATCAAACCGAGCAAGATTTGGACTCAGCTTTCTCTGACTTAACTCTTTCTGGTTGTTCAGTCGTTCAGACATGTCTGACTCTTCCTGACCCTGTGGATCATACCATAGGCTATTGGCAAGGATGCTGGAATGGTTTGCATTTCCTTCTTCAGTGCCTTAAGGGAATCACAAGCTAACACAAATAACTTGTTCAGTCATATAGGCAGTGTCTGAAGCTGGATTTGAAGTAGGGTTTTCAAGAATTCAGGCCCAGTATCCACTGAGCAGCCTAGCTGCCCCCTTCCTTCTAATCTGTCACTGTTTCCTTCTATTGTATGGACAATTATTTAATTGATCCAAAAACATTTGTTAAGCATTTATTATGTGCCTGGCATTGTGCTATGTACTGGGGATACAAATTAAAGAACAAAACAACTTATATTATGTAAGATTTTGAAATATACAGACTATGTTTATCTTGATATTAGGGGATGGTGTACATAAAATTTTGTAAATATAAACTCTATGCAGATGGCTTCAAAAATAAGGGTGTGTGTGTGTGTGTGTGTGTGTGTGTGTGTGTGTGTGCGCGCACCTATTCACAGGTGTGATTTTGTGTTACAGTTACGTTTGTTTGTCTGCACATGAAAGTGGTAGAGTTATTGACCTAAATAAAATCATGTCTTGGTTTCCAGCCAGCTTTAACATTGGCGAATTGGCCTAAGTGAAATCAACGGCATCGAATTTTTCACTGCCATCCCCAGGTCTGACCACCTTTGTTAAATCACAGCAGTTTACTCTGCTCTTTCATTTTTGTGTTGTATTGCTTTGTGTTGTTTTACTCTGGCAGGGTCTGCGTGGGCTGAGGAAAGAATTACCTCTCCCCTGATGCTGAGTTGGAAATTGACTTTCAAATTGGAACAAGGAGTTCAGAGTACTACTTCCTACCAGTGGAGATAATCAGAAAGCTCACTAATGAGCATGCACAGCTCTCTCATGGCATCGTTGTGTGGCACAGACTCACATCCTCAAAGCCTTCTTGAAGGGCTGTATGAAATAAAAAGGCAGGAAAGAACTCCAAGGGTGAGGCTGAGGTGGCAGAAGGAACTCAATGCTTTTCATGCCAAAGGCTTATCTTCTATTTCTATTCCTCTCATTTTCTGGGGGGACAATCTTCACTCTTTCTAAAGGAGAGCAGTTTTATCCATATGAAACCTAGCAACCTAGGTTTTAGAGCTTAGGGTTTGACTGATGACTGGAATCCTGATTGAGATAAAAGTAAAATAAGAATGCCCGTTCTGCATCTTTCCAACTGTGTCTCTGAAAATGGCATCATAGAGATCATATCAACAACCAACCTCCTCTTCCCCAAAAATGATTTCCAGATTTGAATTTGTCTAATTCTATAAGTGGCACTCTTATCCTTCTAGTAACCTAGACAGCAGATTTCAGTCAACTTTGACTTTTACACTCTGGATAACAGTGCAAAGATCTAACATGCACTGTTGTTTAGTCATTTTTCAACTCTTTCAGACCCCATTTGGATTTTTCTTAGGAAAGTTAGTGGAATGGTTAAACATTTTCTTCTCCTGTTCATTTTACAGATGAGAAAATTGAAGCAAAAAGAGTCAAATGAATTTTCCAGGGTCATAGTGCTCATAAATGTCTGAGGCTAGATTGGAACTTATGAATACGTCTTACTGATTCCTACACTACCTAGATGTTCTCAAAGACAGGCTACAAAATTTGGCTAAAGTAAGATGAATCCTAGTAGGACTATAAGTAAAACCTAATATGTGAGAGATAGAATTATATGAACAATATATAACAGGTTTCAAAACCAGGAAATTCTGGACTGAAAGCTTTGCTCTACTGTTTATGACCCTTGATATTTAACTTCTCAATGCCCCAGAAAACCTTCTAAGGCTCCAATTTGGAGAGAAGCTGCTAAGTTGATGGGGTAAAAAGTGTTTGTTTCATCATGGAGGAACAGCCTATAGCAATGAAATCATAGATCCAATACCTATCTTGGTTGGTAAAGTCTTACCATTGAATAAAAAACAGATCTTTAATTTTATAAGAACATGATGAGGGAATCACTTAGAAAGAAGCTTGCTTGGATAACATATACTTATCATATCATAAACATTTCACAGTGTCATATGTGGACCATGACAAGAAAAGTAATCTTAGACTGAATGAAAAGAGATGTACTGATCATATAAAAGGAGGGGGTGAAATTTCTGATGTCCTCAACTACAGCAAGACCAGATATCTGCAGGGCATGGTGTCCTAGGCATCACACTTTGGGAAGAACATTACTAAAATGAGAGTTAAGAAGAGGGACCCTGTGATGGTGAGTCTCCTTGAATTCAGGCTATAGAATGATGAATTAAAGTAATGGGATACTTAGCCTGGAGAAAAGGAAGAAAGAAAAAGCATGACAGGATGACATGATAGCTGTCATCAAGTATTGAACTACTGTCTTGAAGTGAGATTAGACTTCTTCTCTTGGTCCCCAGAGGGGAGAACTAGGAAGAAATCTGAAAATGCTATGTTTTTTTCTTTTTTTTCTTTTTTTGTATGAGGCAAGAGATTGGAAAAATGTCCTAATAGTTGGACTACTCTAATGGTAGAACAGGGAGCATTAGGATGGGATTAGATTTCCCCCTTCCTTTGGAAGTCTTTGAGCAAATACTGGATTACCGCTTTGGGGGTATATTGTAGCGGGGATTCTTATCCATACATGATTGGAATAAGTGGTTGAATTTATTTAATTGCTACTCTTTGAAGAGTGTTTATACATCATCAAAATGAGAAAAAACTTTTCAGTCTATCATGGGAAATAAAATGAATTATTAATTCTGAAAATTTTTTATTCTATAAACATCTTATGCTAATTTGTCACAGGACTTTGTCTAGCTAGTTTCCAGCTAAAATACATCAAGGTGTGTTGGATAGAGAGTTTCTTTGGTATCCGGGAGGACCTGGGTTTAAGACTAACCTCTGATATATAATAATTGTCTCATCCTGGTCAAGCCATTTCCCCTTCGAGGGTTGTAGGTAATGCTTTATGACTTTATGTTGCATAGATGTTGACCTACACGGGTAGATGAAGTTCTATATATCAGTGAAATAAAACATCCAGTCCCTATCCTAGACTATAATATTGTTTGAAAGTAGGTACTCACATTTTACTTTCTTATATCGCCCATTTCACTTATAGAAAGAAAGATCTTGGAGTAAGAAGACATAAACACTGATCCTTACTCTGACACCAGATATTAAAATCTGCATAAGCAAATCATTTAAACTTTCTAATCCTCAGTTTACTCATCTTTAAGTTGAGAGAAATGATACTTGAGCCACTGAAGACCAGACATTCTCTCAGTCAACCACTTGGTAAGACATAAAGCTCAGTTTCAATGTGTTATTATTGGAATATTTTGCCCATAGTAGACTCTAACTCAATTATATTTATGGAGTAAATGAATGCATGGTGGATGTTAACCTCAAAGATCAAGCATATGTGATCATCCAACCTAGTTTATTTTAATAAAACTCAGCTAATTTGTTGCTTTTAATGAAAAGGTTCAGTGATAAAGTCCCAGTAATGATGGTAAGATGTTAATGACCTTTGATTTCCCAACAACTTTTGCTCCAAGGTAATCATGAGTAGCAATAATGCCTCCTATTTCTCTAGGGCCATAAGGTTTGTAAAGCACTTTCTTTTTTTCTCGATGACTTTAAATAACTTTAGGAAAGCAAATATTATCATCCTCACTTTTTGTTAGCTTTTTTTGGGGGGAGGGGACAAAGGAGACTTGTGATTTCATTAGAGTGGGAGACAGCCCTCTACCAATGCAAACAAGTATAGAATGTTGTCTATGCTGCAATTAAGAGACAGGAAGTTTCTAGGGACCTTAAAATCTTAACTGACTTGTCCAAGAGTTCATAAATAGTGTGTGGCCATGGGGGGGGACTTGAATTTGATTCTTTATTCGCTCTGCCAGGCTATCATTCCCACATTACAGATGAGGAAACTCTTGAGTATCAAAAAGCTAAAATTATTAGAGTCACAGAGCTAGGAAATTCTGGGGCAAGGATTCAAACTCTCTTTCCTCTTGCAGACAGAGCTCTTTTCATATGACCAGGCAGATACTTCCTAGCCCTAAGATAGGATTTTAGAAGCTATTTTAAATTTTCCAGAACAGTACACAGAAAACCAGTACTACCATAACAAATATTTATGAAATTTCTACTTTGTGAAGGTAACTTTGCAGTTTAGAACAAATGGAAAATTTTCACTGTGCATATGGGAAATAGGTACAATCTTATTATTAGGAAAAGAAAGCATCTGTAACATAGGTGCAAGCATACTAGTGCTTGTTCACAGGATAATTGATGTAGGGTTGGAAGTCATAGGGTTAAAATTTAGTGTTGGACTAGTGTTGGAAGCCATTTAGTCTTTTGTTTTTCAGTCATGTCTGACTCTGTGTTCCCGTTTTTTGTTTGTTATTGGCACAAAGATACTGAAGTGACTTGCCATTTCCTTCTCTAACTTATTTTACAGATGAACAAACTGAGGAAAATAAGGTTAGGTTAGTAACTCAGAATCATGTGGCTGGTATGTGAGATTCAAAACTTGAGGAAATGAAACTTATTGACTCAAGGCACCTCTATCCACTCTGTCAACTAACTGCCCTAAACCATTTAGTGTATACCAATCATAGATAAGGCTTGAAGAAGATTTTGTACCTGGTAGAGTTCTAATGAAATCATGCATGGAAAGTGCTTTGTAACTTGATAACTCTACATGTGTCATCTATTACTATAGGTAATTAACTTTTGACATAGGTTTAGATTTGATACCCCTTAATACTGAGAAAAAAATAGTGAGATTCCACTAACAGAGTGGATAGAATCCTGATGAATCATCTGTGGGAGAACAAGGACAAAAGTTTACAGGTGTAGAAGCATAGAGATTTCATTCATGAAGAACATAGTCACATCACTGATATAATATGTCCTACAAAATATTTTTGGGGGTGATTTCTTTGCATTTCTTTATATTAGGATTTCTTTCCTTTTCTTTTTCTTTCCCCCACTTAATATTATTATAAATTTCCCAATTATCTATAGAGATAGTTTTCAACATGTATTTTTATAAAATTCTAAATTCCAAAATTTTCTTCCTCCCTTCCTTCCCTCATTCCCAAGAGAGCAAGAAATGTGATATAGACTATATATGCGGAATCACATTAAATATATCTCCATAATAGTTTGTGTTGTAAAAGAAGAATCAGAACAAAAGGGGAGAAAGCATAAGAATGGAAAAAAAGTGAAAATTGTATGCTTTGGTCTGCATTCACAAAACATAGTTCTTTCTCTGGATATGGATAACATTTTCCATCATGTGACTTAGAAATTGTCTTGGATCATTGCATTGCTGAAAATAGCTAAGCCTATCACACTTGATCATTGCACAACATGGCCATCACAATGTTCTCCTGGATCTGCTCACTTCCCTCTGCAACAGTTCATGTAAGTCTTTCCAGGATTTTTTCCTGAATTCTGCCTGCTCATCATTTCTTATAGTATAATAATATCCCCTTACATTCATATACCATTACTTGTTCTGTCATACCGCAATTGATGAACCTCTCCTCAATTTCCAGTTCTTTGACATCACAAAAACAGCTGCTATAAATATTTTTGTACATGTAAGTCTTTTTCCCTTTGGGATACAGACCTAGTAGTGGTATTGCTGGATTAAAAGGTGTGCACAACTTTACATTTGTCAATTACACGTTGAGAATAAAGTTGACACATGTATTGTCAAAACTAGTTCAGTGTTTGGGAGGTTCTGAAGGAAAATATAGGAGAGAAGAGGTGTTGGACTGACTACCAAACTGAAGGTCTATGGAGTCATTGTGCCGACCTCGTTGTTGTATGCCTGTGAAACTTGGACAGTCTACCAGCTCCAAGTCAGGAAACTGAATCTCTTCTATTTGAATTGTGTTAGAAAGATTCTGAAGATCACCTGGCAGTGTACAGTACCAGACACCAAGGTCCTTACTTGAGCTAAACTGCCAAGCATTTTGCCAAGCTTCAGAGAGAGCAAGTCTTATGGTCTGGCCACATCATTCAAATGCAAAATGCATGCTTGCCAAAAATATCTTATGTAAAACTCAGACTAGGCAGGTGTTCACATGGTGGCCAGAAGAAGCAATACAGGGACACTCTTGAGGTCTCTCTTAAGAACTTTGGAATTAATTGTGTGACATGGGAGAAAGTGGCACAGGAACACTCAGTATGGTGTGCTCACATCAGAGAATGTGCTTTCTCTGTGAGCAAAACAGAATTGAAAGCTCAAAAGAAATGCAGGATACACAAATTTAGAGAATCCACCTCAAATGTTCATACAGCCTATTTTTGGCAGACCTATGACAGAGCATTCTGAGCTTGTATTGGTCAGATCAGCCACATTGAAACTTGACGAACATAGTGGTGTCATTTTGCTTCTCTTTGACGAGGAAGGACAACATTACCACAAATCAACTCTGTTCATTTACTACTGTCGCTTGTGTACTTAACTGATTCCACTGATCCACCACTCTATTTCTTAGCCAGCACCAAATAGTTTTGTTGATTACTGCTTTATAAGATCTGGTACAGCTAAGACACTTTCATTTACATTTTTTCCGTTAATTCCTTTGATATCCTTGATCTTTTATTCTTCCAGGTGAATTTCATGATTTTTTTCTAGGTCTATAAAATATTTTTGCTAGTTTAGTGTGGCATTAAGTAAGTAAATTAATTTAAGTAGAATTGTCATTTTTATTATATTAGCTCAGCCTACCCATGAACAACTGATATTTTTCCAGTTCTTTAGACTTCACTTTATTTGTGTGAAAAGCTTTTTGTAATTCTTTTCATATAGTTTCTGGGTTTTTCTTGGCTGGTAGACTCTAAATATTAAGATTGTCTACAGTTATTTTAAATGGAATTTCTTTTTCTATCTCTTGCTGCTGAGCTTTTAAAATAATATATAAAGATACCGATGATTTATATGTGTTTGTGGTATATCCTGCAATTTTGTTAAAGTTGTTAATTATTTCAAGTATTTTTAACTGATTCTCTAGGATTCTCTAAGTCTACCATCATATCATCAGCAAAGAGTTATAGCTGCATTTGTTCATTGCCTACTCCTTTAAATCCCTTTAATTCCATCCCTATTCCTTAAATTTCTTTAATTTCTTTTTGTGCTCTTACTGATTAGGCTAATATTTCTAACACAATATTGAATAACAGTGGTGATAATGGACATGTGTATTCTACCCTAGGTCTTATTAGAAATGCTTCTATCTTGTCTCCATTACATATAGTGTTTGCTGATGGTTTTAGAGAGATGCTATTTATAATTTTAAGGTAAACTCCATTGATTCCTATGTTTTCTAGTGTTTTTAATAGGAATAGTGCTATATTTTGTCAAAAGCTTTTTTTGCATCTATTTAGGTAATCATATGACTTACTAGCTTTGTTCTTGATATGGTCAATTACACTGATAGTGTTCCTAATATTGAAGCAGTTCTGCATTACTAGTATAAATCCCATCTGCTCATAATGTATTATTCTCATGACAAATTGCTATAATGTTTTTGTTAATATTTTATTTAAAATTTCTGCATTGATATTCATTAGGAAATAGGATATATAATATTCTTTCTCTGTTTTTTTTCTCTTCCTAGTTTAGATACCAGTACCATATTTGTGTCATCAAAGGAATTTGGTGGAGATATCTCCTTGTCAACTTTTCCAAATAGTTTTCACAGTATTGGAATCAATTGTTCTTCAGATATTTAGTAGAATTCACTTGTAAATTCAACTCTCCATGGAGAGTTGTTTTTTTTTTTCTTAGGGAATTATTTCAATGATTATTTTCCCTCTGGTTCTAAGCTATCAGGGCAGTTTTCCTTGATAGTTGATGGAAAGATGCTATATAGGCACTTTTTATTTTTTTTATAATGGCTTTCAGGTAGTCCAATAATTCTTAAATTTTCTCTCATGGATCTATTTGTCCAGGTCAGCTGTTTTACCAATGACATATTTTGCATTTTCTTCCATTTTTAAAATTCTTCTCTGAAGCCTGCTCGGATCAGCTTCTCTGCGGCCTCGGCCAGGGCAGCGCTGGGGGTCGGGTTTACTTTCCGGGGCGCGCCGGACCCTGGGGACGGGTCTTCAGGGCTCCCTGGAACGGAAATCTCTTCCACTCTGCTTCTGCACACCTTGTATTCACCCAGAAGCTATGGGGGACTCTTTTTACATTAATTCTATGGGCTTTGGTTTCGGAGCTCGTAAACGTGCGTCCTTCTACTCCGCCATCTTGGCTCCGCCCCCCCATTTTTAAAATTCTTTTGAATTTCTTTAACTGATCCTTGATGTCTCATCTAGTCATTAGCTTCCACTTGCCCAGTTCTAGTTTTGAAGACATTGTTTTCCTCCGTCAATTGTTCTTTCTTTTCCAAGCTGTTGTGTCTCTCATTTCTTTTCACAAATTTTCTTCTGCCTCTATGATTTTTAAAATCTTTTGTGAGCTCTTTCTTTTTTTTAATATGAATTTATTTATTTAACTTTTTACATTCATTTTCACAAAATTTTGGGTTCCAAATTTCCTCCCCATTTATCCCCTCCCCCCACCCCAATGCACTGAGCATTCTAATTTTCCCTATCACCAGCCTGCCCTCTCTTCTATCATCCCTCCCTTCTCTTGTCCCCATCTTCTCTTTTGCCAGATGACTTTCTATTCTCCATTAACTGTATTTCTTATTTCCTAGTAGCAAGAACAATACTCAACAGTTGTTCCTAAAACTTTGAGTTGCAAATTCTCCCCATCCTTCGCTCCCCACCCATTCCCTTTGGGAAGGCAGGCAATTCAATATAGGCCATATCTGTGTAGTTTTGCAAATGACTTCAATAATAGCTGTGTTGTGTAAGACTAACTGTATTTCTCTCCATCCTATCCTGCCCCCCATTGTTTCTATTCTGTCTTTTGATCCTGTCCCTCCCCAAGAGTGTTGACTTCAAATTGCTCCCTCCTCCCATTGCCCTCCCTTCCATCATCCCCACCACCCTGCTTATCTCCTTCTCCCCCACTTTCCTGTATTGTAAGATAGGTTTTCATGCCAAAATGAGTGTGCATTTTATTCCTTCCTTTAGTCGAATGGGATGAGGGTAAACTTCATATTTTTTTCCCAGCTCTCCTCTTTTTCCTTCCACTAAAAAGTCTCCTGCTTGCCTCTTGAATGACAGATAATTTAACCCATTCCATTTCACCCTCTCTCCTCCCACTACATTTCTCTCTCACTGTTTACCTTAATTTCTTTTAAGATATGGTCCCATCCTATTCGATTCACTCTGTGCTCTCTGTCTCTGTGTGTGCGTGCATGTGTGTATGTGTGTGTGCACACACGTGTACGTGTGTGTGCATGCGTGCATGTGTGTGTATATGTGTGTGTGTGTGTGTGTGTGTGTGTGTGGTCCCACCAACTACCCAGATACTGAAAAGTTTCAAGAGTTACAAATATTATCTTTCCATGTAGGAATGTAAACAGTTCACCGTTGAGAAGTCCCTTATGACTTCTCTTTGCTGTTTACTTTTTCATGATTCTTCTCATTCTTGTGTTTCAAAGTCAAATTTTCTTTTCAGCTCTAGTCTTTTCATCAAGAAGGCTTGAAAGTCCTCTGTTTCATTGAAAGACCATATTTTCCCCTGAAGTATTATACTCAGTTTTGCTGGGTAGGTGATTCTTGGTTTGAGTCCTAGTTCCTTTGACTTCTGGAATATCCTATTCCATGCCCTTCGAACCTTTAATGTAGAAGCTGCTAGATCTTGTGTTATCCTGATTGTATTTCCACAATACTGGAATTGTTTCTTTCTAGCTACTTGCAATATTTTCTCCTTGACCTGGGAATTCTGGAATTTGGCCACAATGTTCCTAGGAGTTTCTCTCTTTGGATCTCTTTCAGGCAGTTATCAATGGATTCCTTCAATACTTACTTTGCCCTCTGGTTCTAGAATATCAGGGCAGTTTTCCTTGATAATTTCATGAAAGATGATGTCTAGGCTCTTTTTTTGATCATGGCTTTCAGGTAGTTCCATAATTTTTAAGTTGTCTCTCCTGGATCTATTTTCCAGGTCAGTTGTTTTTCCCATGAGATATTTCACATTCTCTTCCATTTTTTCATTCTTTTGGTTTTGTTTGGTGATTTCTTGGTTTCTCAGAAAGTCATTAGCCTCCATTTGTTCCATTCTAATTTTGAGAGAACTATTTTCTTAAGTGAGCTTTTGAACCTCTTTTTCCATGTGGCTAATTCTGCTTTTGAAAGCATTCTTCTCCTCATTGGCTTTTTGAACCTCTTTTGCCAATTGAGTGAGCCTATTTTTCAAGGTGTTATTTTCTTCAGAATTTTTTTGGGTCTCCTTTACCAAGGTATTGACCCATTTTTCATGCTTTTCTTGCATCTCTCCCATTTCTCTTCCCAGTTTTTCCTCCACCTATCTAACTTGATTTTCAAAATACTTTTTGAGCTCTTCCATGGCCTGAGCCCACTGGACATCCACCTCGGATGTCTGGGATAGAGAAGCCCCGACCTCTACATCTTTCCCTGATGGCAGGTATTGTACTTCCTCATCAGAAATGAAAGGAGGAAGGAACGTCTCTTCCCCAAGAAAGTAGCTTTCTATGGTCTTATTTTTCTTTCTTTTTCTGGGCATTTTACCAGCCAGTTACTTGACTTCTGAGATTCTTCTCCACCCCTGCCTAGATCTGCCCAGCTAGTGCTTGGGGTCTGAGATTCAAATGCTGCTCCCCAGCCTCAGGGCTTTCTGTGGAGGGTGTAGCTGCTATTCAATGTGAGCTTAAGTTCTGGTGCTCAGGTGGGGGCAGGGCCACCTCCCAGGCTCAGTTCCCTCAGGCAGTTTATGCAGAGACGATCAGTAATCGCCCTGAGCTCCTGCCTGCTTGGGGAGTCCCGGGCCGCTGTTGCCTCTGCCGCTGCCTCTACTGCTGCCTCCCAAGGAGGCCCGAGTCACGGAGACACCCCGCTCTCCTCTCAGCCAGCCCAGAACTCTCTCTCACTGACCTGTAGCACCTGTGGGTGAAGGGACCTTTGTGGCCACCGGAGATTCTGTCCCTGAAGCCTGCTTGGATCTGCTCCTCTGGGGCCATGCAGCCAGGGCAGCACAGGGGTGAGTTCCGCCTCCGGAGCGCGACAGACCCCTGGGGATGGCTTTCCAGGGCTCTCTGGAATGGAAATCTCTTCCACTGTGTTTCTGCATGGCTTGCAGTGCTCCAGAATTTGTGGGGAGTTCTTTTTATGGGAAATTTATGGGCTGTGGGTTTGGAGCTAGCATATGTGAGTCTTTCTACTCCACCATCTTGGCTCCTCCCCCCTGAACTCTTTCTAAGAAAGATTTTTGGGCTTGAGACAAATTCATCTTCCCCTTTGAGGGTTCACATGTAGTCATTTTAACATTGTTGTCATCTGAGTTTGTGTTTGGATCTTCCTTGTTGTCATAGTAGCTTTCTATCATCTGGTCTTTTGGGGGCTCATTTTTAAAACTATCTTGTGACTTTTCAGGTTGGTCTCTAGTCCTGTGATGCAGGGGGGTCTCTCAAGCTTCTTGCTTTGGGGGTCAGGGTCCTGGTTACTGGCTTTCTGCATAGGGTCTCAGGTGCTGGCAGCTTTGCTACTATGCCAGGGCAACCCAGCCTAGTTGTGCCAATTGTGCTGGGGATTCTGGGGCTGGCAGTTTCCCTTCTGTGCTAGGGTTAGAGTTCTCATAGGTGGCTTATTTTGGCACTGGCCTACTGAGCCAGTACCAAGGGGCCTTGCAATAGCTAAGGGCCTCCTGTTGGCTTTTCTAAATATGTCTACAATGGACTGTGTTCTCCTTTTTGCCCAAGTGGACAGACTTTTCTTGAAGTCTTTCTGAGTTATCTTAAACTGGAAAATTGTTTCACTCCCTCTTCTTGGGAATTCTGTTATTCCAGAATCCACTTAGTGGCTTTATTTAACATTATTTCTGAAGGAAAATTGAGAGAGCTCAGGCAACTTCCTGGTTTTCTCTGTTGTCTTGGTATCCCCTTTGAAATCTTAAAGTATATTCTTATATTTTATTATTTTGGAATGTGACCTGGCTGTTTGATATTCCCAACTAATCCAAAAAAACAAATAAAGTTGTATAATATTTGAATGGTGAACAAGCTTCATCACTTTTTAATCATTTAGATTTAATATCTTTGATCACTCATGTCCAGATTGCTTAATTCTTAGCCTCACAGGTTTCACATGCTATTTCTTTTAAAAATAGCTCATATTTATGAAAAAAAAAGTAATTTCCTTATCATAACTTTTTTAAGGAAGTCCAAGTCTAATAATCCTGACTTTACAGAGCTAGAAAAGGAAGAGACTTAGAAGTCATCTTGTCCATTCCCTTATTTATAGAAAATTGAGTGAATGATACATTGTCATATACTTCTTTAGGGGCAAAAATTGTACTTGGATGAAAGGTCATCTGATCTCCTAATATTGCATACCTCATCCCCCATTCTCTGAATAAGTCCATTCCAAATGTTTCATTTATGTAAATTCCCAAATGATTCAACCCAGATGCAGCAACGACCATAATGCTCTACATATCAGTACTGTTCAGGACATCAATATCATTGAAAGAGAGACAAAAGAGAAGAAGAAGAAGAAAGAGATGGCCCTTACAGAATAGGGGAAGCGAGCTGAAACATCTGGAATTTGGCACCCAATGCTTCTATTTGACCTTAATTCTCTTAAGCGGAAAATGTTAAAAAAAAAAAAAATCATTTATCTGCTTGTACTCTGGGATGCTTTGCAATGTAGCTTTCTTCCCTTTCAATAGAGAAGAAGTGAATGTGGGGAGAATATATGTGGATGAGAGTCAGGACAGATCTGTGGTTAGATGCTGCTGAAGAGATTTAATAAATGAGTGAACCTGCTCAAATGAACTTACGGATTTGAACCTGACTTGTCTCATTTTCAAAGTTGTGAAACCAACAGTAACAGGACTTATGTTACAATGCTATTGTAAGGACTAAATGAGACAAATCACTGAACAATCATTTATTACTTGTTATTACTATCATTATTTACCTACTGTACATCAGGGCAACCTAGGTGGACCAAGAGTCAGAAATACAGGACTTCGATTCTGACCTCAGATAGGTACCAGCTGTGTGATCCTTTGCAAGTCATTTGACCCTATTGGCCCTAAGTTTCCTCATCTGTAAAAAAATAAGCTGGAGTAGAACCTAAACAGAATTGTATGCTGTCATGGGGAGGGAGGGGGGTATTGGGGGAAGGGTGGGGGGGATAAAATCTTAACTTTAAGGAAATGATTGTAAAACATTAAAATAAAATAAAATAAAATAAAATAAGCTGGAGAAGAAAATGGCAAACTACTCCAGTATTTTTTCCAAGAAAACCTTAAATGAAGTCAGGACTGAAATGGCTGAATCTCAATAACAGTAAATACAAACCAGGCACTGGACTAGGTTCTGAAGCTACAAAATCAAAAGTGAGGACAGTCTTTGTCTTCAAATAAAATACATTTTATCAGGGGTGATGTGTTCATTTAAGTACAAATATGTTTAAGATTTAGGGAAGCTGGACCCGTGAATTAATTGGTATAGGGGAGGTTCAATGATGAAATTCCCATGAACAATACAGATATTACAAGTATCACCAATTTGTAGCTTTAGAGAGTGATTTGGGATTTGGAGATGGGAAGTGACCTTCCCAGGTATGCACAGCCAATATGTCAGGAACAGGAACTGAACCCATGTCTTCATGATTCGTAAGTTAGTTCAGTCAATCTATGCATATTTATCAAGTACTTACTGTATGCCTGGGCCTGTACTCTGTAAAATACATACATATACATATATATGTATATGTATATATGTATAATATACACACATATGTATACACATACATATGTACGCATATATACATATATACATACATATATGCACACACGTGTGTTTTATGTGTGTGTACAAGGTGATATGATGAAAAGGAGGATAAAAGCCAAGTAGAGCTTGGAGAATAACCACTTAGTGTTGGGGATGAGCTTTAATGAAAGCTAGGGAGAGGATGGAATGTACTTTTTCAAATCTTAAAGCATTGTGTAAGTGTGAGTTATTATCATTATTGTTTCCTAAGGGATAAAAGATTGATAAAAATGAGTTATAGAGCTTCCTTTCAGCAAAGCTCTAAGGTTTGTTTTTGTTTGTTGAGCTTTATTTCCAACCAATTACTCGAGCCTGGGATCATACCTGAGGAGGACTGCATCTTTTCAAATCAAGTCAAGAAATATGTACCGGCTGCTCATGAAAGGCAAAGATTCAAATGCTTCTTATATTTCCTATTCACTTTCATCCTCAGCAACTAGCTGAGAGTCTTCCACATGGTGGATGTACATTGGAAGATGATGATGGTGCTTGTGAAACTGATTATAATGGGGATGACAAAGATGTCACGGCTGTTATTGAGGCGGCAGAACCACTGTGTAAACAGAGGTCCAGAAAAAAGAATTGTGTATCTTCCCGTTCAGCTAGTGTGGTGACCCAAACTTCACAATTCCTCTTAATGATTTTTATCATTAATAAAATTCAAATGGCTTCAAATTCTACTATTGATGCTTAACAGCTGTGTGATTGTGGAAAAGTCTCTTAATAAATCCTTGTTGAAATGACAACCTCTCTTAGTTTCAGGTCCCTCATCAACAAAATGGGGTTAATGATAATTATATTAGGGTCAATGCTTGGGAAAGTCTTTTATAAATCATAAAATAAAAACACACAGAAAAATGGGACCTATTTGTCTGGAAGTTCAAGCAGATCTCTTGAATGGGTTCAGTATTCCTTCTACTAAATGATGGAGAACAGGCAGGGAGAGAACTTATTGACGATATACTATGTGTCAAATGCTAAATGATAATGATCTGCCCAATAAATCCCAAACAGTTAATAAGTACATCTATGGCACATGTAGGCACTGTGCCAGGTTCTGAGGATATGTGAACAAACAAAAAAACAGTCTTTACATTCAAGGGGATTAAATTCTATCATTTGGGGTGGGCATATATAGAAAAGAATCTACGTGAAATTAATACCATAAAAATTGGAGGGGGTGGGAATAGTATCAGGAAAAGTACAAATATTGCAGCATAGGAGACCTGTTGTTTTGAGAGAAGACCTGGAAGAGTCAGAGGTTAGGTAGGAATTCACTCCAGGCAGAGGTACAACTTATTTAAAAACACAAAGAGGGGGCAGGAAGTCACCTAAATAATAGCCAGCAAACTGGATGATAGATTGAGGGAAAGGGAATAATTATTATAAGGTAAAAAATAAATAAAAGATATATTAAAACAACATTGTGAATAGCTTTCAAAGTCAAAAAGATGCAAAAGATTTTTTAGGATATTTCCTAATCAACTTGATGAGTTATTCATAGGTAGCATACCCAAAAATTCAAGTTCGTTTCCATTTAGAGATGAGAGGTTTGCAAATGTATTTCACCTACCACTCCCTTTTCAAAAATAGTAATTAAAATAAATATTGCTTGCTCGGTGCCCTCCCCCCCACTGGAAATTTACTTTCTTTAGCCTTTTAACTTTTTTTTTTAATTGCATAACCCAAGAGTTCTTCCTCCTCCTTGGATTATTTCAGTGCCCCCAAGGGGAACCTATGGTGCCATAGTAAAGTCCTATGGGCCTCTATAGGCAATGGGACTCTATCCATCAGTTGGGATTTGGGGCAAGGAACTAAGAATCACTGGAGAAGTGGAGTAATATCACTTCTTTTATGGGATAATATGTATTTTCTCCATTTCAACAGAGGTGAAATACAGGCTTCCCTATACCTAATATGCTTTGTTAAACTCAGCGTTTGCAAAGAAGTGAGGCTTTTTTTTAATCCATATCTATAGAGAATTCTCTAACACCTTTAGTTGAATGATATCCTTGGATTTCTGAGTAAAGACTCTTTATGGTAGGAAAACTAGCAAAAGAAACGTTTTTGAGACAACTGCCAAAATTGAAACCCAGTCTATGTCAGTCCAAAGCCTGAGGTAGAGGTTACAACAATGATGACGTATAAAGGATATAGAGGGAATTGAGATCATCTTTCTCCATGCCCACAGCTCTTATAATGCTTCTAGTTTTTGTTGTGTAGTCATGTCTAACTCCTCATGACTTTGTGGAATGCCAGTAAAGTCCACTGAATTTCCTTAGCAAAGATACCAAGGTGTTTTGTCATTTCCTTCTCCAGTGGATTAAGGCAAACAGAGGTTAAGTGACTTGCCCAGGGTCAAAGAGCTAGGCAGGACTTGAGCTCGGGTCTCCCTGGCCCCAGGTATCCACCTAGCTACCACCTTTATGGCAACTTGTGCCTTGAAATCTCTCATCTCCTCTAAAGTTGGGCTATCTCTCCAGAAGGAGGTATTATAAGATTTTTTGAGCTGTGTTCCTCTCTTTGTCTTCAAATTATTTTATATTACTTATTTCAATCTTTGTACAAGAGTGACAACATGGCACCATTGGGCAGGGTGAAGGAGCAATTGATCTTGAGTAAGATGATGTAAGTTCAAATCCTGGCTCTGTTGCTTCCAACTTATGTGAAATTCTGACATGTGAGCGTGTGAACTCATAGGTATGTAGGAGACAATTAATTTCACTTCTTGGAGGCTTATTTTTGTCATCTCTAAAATATCAGTATTGGATTAGATGACCTCTGTAGTCCCTGTCAGCTCTATGATATTATGATCTTGTTTTATCTCCACCAAGGACAGTACAAGCTCACTGAGGGAAAGGATGTTTTTTGTCTTTACATCCTTCCTATATAGCATAGGAGTTTAATGAACATTAGTTGAATTAAAGTGTTGGAACTGAGGACAAACATGATGGTTATTGTAGAGGGGGATTTGTGTTTTACCTTGTTTCTCTTTAAGGCCTTTGCTGGTCCTAGAAATCTATTAAAAATTAGATTTGAACTCAGCTTTCCAGGTTAATTTATCTCTTCTACTAGTAAGTTTGCCCACTGTTAGTATAGTGATAAATCATGTTGACTGAAAAGTGGTATCCCATTATCTCACTAGAATGAGATGCAATCACATATTCTGCTGAAAAGTTGAATCAAAAAGAATTTCAATATTCCATTTTGAAGTAAATCAAAATGTCAGGTGTATTTACAATGATCCATTTTGCCATGCAGTGCCAGAGAGCTAACTGAAATCTGTTCTGTTCTCATCTGATCTCAAACTTCCCAAAAGATCTGCCCTTTCTGTCCTCAATCCATCTTCCACAAACCTATCAATTACTTATTCTCACACACAGTTATGACCTTGTCACTCTTGACTCCAAAATTTTTTAGTGACTCCCTCTTGCTTCTGGGATGAATAAAATTTCTTCAGTCTGGTATTTAAAGTCTACCATAATCTGGCTCCCACTTACCTTTCCAATATTATTTCATGTCATTCTTCTTTATACATTCTCCATTGACCTGTTTTCAAGAGAGAACATTCCATGGGAAGGAAATCTTTAGCAGTAGAATTTAGAGTTAGAGGCTCTGATTTCAAATCCTGACTCTCACACTAAATACTGCCATAATCTTAGGTAAGTTTTTTTACATCCCTAGAATTTATTTACTTCCCCTGTAAAAAGAATGGGTTGGAATAGGTAGTATTTGTCTTAAGTATTCAGTCTTTCAGAATCTGACCCAGCAATCTCCCACCTCTGCCCAAGTGGCCCCTCTATGTGTCATTCAACAATCAGTTTCTGAAGGTTATTCAGGCAGATTCTGAAATGCAGGGATGATACTGAAAGGAAGAGCCCAAATCTAATCCGAAGATAGTGAATCTCCCACCTCTGCCCAAGTGGCCCCTCTATGTGTCATTCAACAATCAGTTTCTGAAGGTTATTCAGGCAGATTCTGAAATGCAGGGATGATACTGAAAGGAAGAGCCCAAATCTAATCCGAAGATAGTGAAGAAATTATAATTTTAGGTAAATATGTGGATTCCACTCGTGTTTACTTAGAGAAGTCAGGGAAAATGTGGATTCTCTCTTTCTTCACATGAGTGATATGGATGATGACATTATCTATCTACACACACACACACACACATATATATATATATATATATATATATATAATGTTGAATTGAAACCAACTAAAAATATATAATGTTGAATTGAAACCAATTAAAAACTGTCCCCTTGCCAATACCCAACCTTCTGTCCTACTGTAACATGAAGCTAGACCCGCTCAAATTCCAGCATCCACAGTTTCAGAGGCAGTTTCTTTCTGGGATGCTCTACCCTCTTCTACTTTTTTCTTTTAAATTTGGCCAAGACATATGCAAATGTGAGGAGACACTTGGATGGTGTGAAGAACATTTGTTCTCTTGAACCATACCAGAATGGAATCCATAGAACAGTCTCTCACCCTCAACACTTAATTGTATTAATTATGTTCACTTGCCTCTGAGTCACCAGCTTTACTAATGGGTATGAGTTCCCTGCTCCTACCACTTGAAAGGGGGGCAGGAGAGAGTGGGAGCTATGGGAGAAGGTGAGTAAAAGGAAAAGTATTTCTCAAAGCGGAGCTCTGATGCTTTAAGGAAAGTTCCTGATCCATAAAGAACTATGCAGTCAGTGCACACAGGGGATACCGTTGTGCTACATACCTCCTGGCCTTACTAGCTTAGAATGCCACTAAGTCCTTTCCTAGGTGCAATGGAAAGAAACCTGGCTTTGGAATTACAGGGTGAAGGTTCAAATTCCACCATGGACACTTTATCTGGCTTACCTTAGGCAAGTCATTTAGACACCGAGTCCCAGTTTGCTCATGTGGAAATCGAGAGGGCTGGGCTCAACGGCCTGTCACAATCTTTGTAGCTCTAAATCCAGGGTCCTCTCCCCCTACTTTCACATTCCAATTTTGCTACATTGTGATCTTGGTTGCTTTTCATCTCTGGGTGTTTTTACTCTAACGGAAATGAAAGGGTCCAACTAGATGATCTTCAGGATCTCTGCCAGTTCAAAAATGTATAATTCTATGATCCCTACAAGGAATAGCTAGGTGGCACAGCGGATAATGTGTCAGACCTGGAGTCAAGAAGACCCGAGGTCAACTCTGGCATCAGACACTGGTTGTGTGACCCATGGTAAGTCACTTAACCTCATCTATCTCAGTTTCTTCAAGTGTAAAATGAAATGGAGAAGGAAATGGTGATACATGCCAGTGTTTCTGTCAAGAAAATCCCCCCAAAGAGGGTCACGAAAAGTTGGGAATGACTGAAAATGACTAAATCACAACACGACGCCTACCAGCTCTAAGGCCCTATAAAGCTGGATACATCAATTACGTAAAATGCATCTATCCAGTTACGTTTTTTGGTTTGTTGGTTTGTTTTTCCTTTTTTCTTCAATAGCAGCTAATGGGCAAGTATGATACGCTGGAGAGGGAAAGTCTGCTGTATGTATGCATGCATGTATATATGTATATATATATATGTATCTATGTACCCCTCTCAAGTTCACAAACTGCTTAATATAAATTCTTTCATTCAATTCTCACACCAATCCTGTGACAAGTACTAACCAAGAATAGTCATTTAATATGAGAGGGTTTAAACTGAACTTTACTGGGATTGTGCAATTAATAAGCATCTGAGGCAGAATTTAAATCCGAACTTAAAGATCTCCAATTCTTCAGAGGATTATTTATTTAGAGTTAGAAGGAACACCACAAGCTTTCTAATCCCCAACCCTAATTTTACAGATGAGGAAATTAAAGTACCAGGGATGCCCATGTGTATTGGCAAACCCAAGTTCATACAGGCACTTAAGGGCAGGAGCAAAATTCAAATACAGATCCTCTGGCACCACACACAGCTCTTTTCCCTCTGTACTTTGTACTCTCTCCTCCATTAAAATCCTCACTCTGACACTTAGTAGCAATGTGATTCTACAACTTCTCTATGAATTAATTTCCTCATCTAAAAATGGCCACCATGATACTGGTATAATGTACCTCACAGGTTTATTTCAAGGATGCTATTTTCTACCAGTTATCTTATGAATCATAGAACTTCAGTGGACAAGTATTGTACTTATTGTGTAAAGTGAAAAATTTACAATCAGATGGTCTGGGTTTGAAAGCTGCCTCTACTACTTACAAGCAGTATAATCTAGACAAGTTACTATCCTCTCTGTGTCTGTTTACTCACCTGTGTTGGGAAGGGTTGACCTTGATGACCTCTGTGCCTTTTCAGTTCAACAACTATAATTTTACGATGATGTTCATATACCCCCAAAGAAGCTTCATTATGAGACATTTGTCAGGTGACCATGCAGTCTTTCCTGGAAGTACTTCATGGTAGGGAATCTTCAGCCACTCAAGGCAGTCTGTTCCACTTTTGGAGACATCTCCTAATTAGGATTTGTTTGACTGACATCAAGTAATTTATTTCATTTCAACTGTTGCTGCTCAGTCATTTCAGTTGTGTCTGACTCTTCAGGACCCCAACTGGAGTTTTCTTTGCAAAGACATTGGAGTGATTTTCTATTTCCTTCTCTAGCTCATTTTACAGAGGATGAAATTGAGACAAAGGGAGGTAAGTGACTTGATTAGGGTCACACAGCTAGCATGGTTGTGCCACCTGAGGCTGGATTTGAACCCAGGCCCCCCTGACTCCAGGCCCTGCACTCTATACCTACAACTGCCACCTTCATTTCAATAGGAGCTGAAGTTCTGTGCTTGTTCTTGTTATTTACATGTTTTAAACAGTGGGTTCTTCACTTTGAGACTGGATTCCATATTCCATTTCATCATGGTCCTGATGGAAAGCAAACAAGCATATTTGGTATCCCAAACTGTCCTCTGCACTCTCCCAGACTAACTGGCCCCCTAAAGTAATTGATCAAGCCAATAAACTGCTTCACAGAAGAACTTTTTTTTTTTTTATGAATAAAATAAAACACATAGAATTAAAAAGGAAACCAATTATTTTGAAAAGCAATGTTATTAAACACACAAAGTTCATGGTCCCCAGGTTAAAAACTTCTGATCTAAAAGCCTCTAAGATTCTTTCCAGGTTTAAGATTGTATAATTCTATGTCTTCCTCCATTCTATTCCATGAATCACAGTCTCTCTGTCTCTGCCCTTTGTCCCACTCCCTCAGTGCCATGCTTTCTGTTAACGAGCCCACTAATATGATGGATCCATGTTGGAGTGTGGCTGGTGGTGAGTTAATATATGAAGAAAAATATTTCTAATAAGGACTTCTGGAGACACCCAAGGATATTGGCAAACACTGGGGCTTTCAGAAGATGACAAACATGCTGGAAGGATATGTTTGGGTAGCAGTTTTGTTTTGTTTTTTTTTTCACCAGGATTCCAAGAGTTTGAGATATGAGTACTTTATTGGCAGTGATAAAATATTGCCTTAGGAGGTTGTGGTAATGAGGCCTCGCCAAAAACAAGAAATAACCATAAGTACAAGATGCAAGTAGAAAGCCTCATGGGAAGATTCTTAAGTTGAAGGTATAAATGGAAATCAGAAAGCCATTCAAAAGTCCCCAGTAATACTTGCTTTCCATCCCTGTATGTTACGACCAGGTACTATGACCTAGGATCAGGCCCTGATAGCACTGAGAGTTCCCAATTCAAAATATAATCAGTCATGCCATGAATACATCTGCCTACTTTTTCTATATAGGTCAGTTGGGGATATTAGATAGAAGGAAGTTTTGCCATTACAAAAAAAGACAACTCTTTGAGGTGAAATGATCTGGGAATAAAGCTATAACTAGGGTGAGGAAACTGGGTCTTTTCCTAGGGCACCAAATTTAGAAAGTGTAATATTTAGAGGGAAATGACAAGTGCTTGTAGCACTTCAATCATGCACCAACACCTAGGTGGCAAAGAATAATTAAAATAAGTAGCTACAGTGGCAAAGGAATGAACTCCTTTTCTGCATGACTTTGCTTTTCACTCTTTCCCATCATCCCACATCTGGGTATATTTTAAGTTTGTCAGCTTAAAAACTGTTTGGATTCCTGCTTCCTAACAAGAACACATTGTTAAGATTTGTGTAGATTCAACAATATATGTGTTTGTCCAGAAAATAAAATTTTAGCTCTGGATAAAATTTGAACATGAATGGAAAACAAGAGAAAATTAAAATGCTCTAGTTTTCTCACAAATGAATGTGGTATACAATGTATTCTTCAGAAGACACTCTTCATAGTCTCCTACTTCTAGAAAAGCATTAGGATTTGCTATAATGAGAGAGGCATGATGTAGAAGGAAATGACTAGAACTTGGAGCCAGGACTCATAAATATGCTACTAAGTAGTTACGTGATGTTGGGCTTATAACTGCCCTTCTCGGGCCCTCGAGACAGAGGGCCCTGGAATTTGCTGATTTCAAAGGTAACCTCCAACATGTAAATCCTCATGATACCATTGGAACTTTTTAAGAACAAAAATTCACAATTCCTTAAGGTTTAAAAAGTCTGTGAAATAAACAAACTATTAGGTTCTTCATTTTACAGATAAGGAGATGGGTTTAAAAAGACTTTATTGTATATTAAGGAAAGGAGGGAATTACAGTTGTGTTAAAAGGCTAGTAATGGGAAATAAAGAAATAGAATTAAAAAATAAGATATAGCAGCTAGGAGGAAGCAAACTGGCCAAATGAACATGGAAGTAATCTCCCTTATCTAGAGCAATCCCAATGAAATTAAAGATTTTCAAAGGAGCTATATTTAGCTTATTGGACAAAGAAATGGTTGGTTTCCTCAGTGCCCCCCCCATCCCCCAACTTAAACTATGATGGCTTAGAAACAATTTTGATTTTGAAGGATGAAAGGTCACACTAATATTGCCTTACATGACAGTTGGCATTCAGCTCTAGTTTGTCTTGATATTCAGGCATCATTATCTTCAGAGATTCTCAAAGAGCCTATGGAAAAATCAGGGGTGGGGAAAATATCTAAAAATGGAAAAGCATATTCCTGAAGCTGCCAATGGAGGTGAATTTATTTACCACAATAGTCATTGCTTAATCAAAAGGATCGTTCTAGTATGCTAATAATATCTGGAAAGGGAGGCCACAGATTAAGTCAAAGGCATGTACTTATATCGCTGGTTATATGATTAGGAGGTGTTGGATCTGTTTATTAAAAAAAAAATACTTAAAATACTTCCTCTGTTCTAGGCACATGATGCAAATATAAAAGTGAGATAGTTTCTGCTCTCAAGGAGTCCCTATTCCAATGGGGGCAAATGCATTCAGAAAGTCAAATGGTGAAATGGAGTGTTAGACGCAGGAAAATCTAAGTTCAAATATTGCCTCAAAATCTCTATTAGCTGTGTTACCCTGGACAAATCACTTGTCCAAATCTTAGGCTCAACTGCCTTATTTGTAGAGTGGAGATAAAAATGTCACCTATCTACCAGGAATTTTATGAGGATCAAAGGGAGATAACAAATATAAAGTGATTTGCGAATTTTAAATTGCTCTATTATTAGCCAGGACTCAAACCCAAGTTTTTTGATTTTGAGTGTAGGGTTCCCCTTCTACTACCCATGCTCAAGAAATTCCAACCCGTGGGCGTGTACCTGAAATGACACAAAGTAGTACACAAACTTCAAGGTTAAATGAGTTTATTTAGAGTTAGTGGATACAATGGTATAGTAGATACCAGCACTCCAAGCTACACCTATATATTTGCTTCTAGACTGTCACACATTTTCAAATTTCCATAGCTCTAAACATTCCACCATAGGGCCTTCTATTTCTAGCAAAAAATAAAATCATAACCAAAATGGCAAAGGCCAGTCACCATATTGTGCTTCAAATGCTACTCTCAGGATTTCAATTGGCAAAAGTCAATTTCAGTTTTTGTCGGTAAATGGGAATAATTGATCACATGAACAAGAATCGTAGCAGAAGTAGAAGTAGAAGATAAAGAACAAAATATAGATTAAAAGAAGCACTTGAAGCTGGATTATTTAGGTTCCCCTATATTAAAAATTCACATACTATCATGAAGATATGACCTCAAAGTTAAATCGTTTGATCCGTGGGCCACACACGTAAGCATATTGGCTAGTACATTTTTTTTGCACTGGAACAGAAGCAATACAAGTTTAATTTTCTACCATCATCCCCACCACCCCCAACCCCAGCCTTTTCACTTAGCAATATACCTGCCAACCTAATGTTTCTTGCATGCATAAAGTTTTGCTTTGATAGATCAAAATGTGTCTTCCCCCTCCCTCCCCTTCCCTTACATTTTAAGATGTGAATTCTTTGGCCAGTTCTATGTGGGCATTTCCAAAGTAGCTTCCTGTCCCCTTTGGACAAGATAGCCTTGCCCACTCAAGCTACTCATGGGTTGATTCTGTCTGATCTGACTTCATATCACATGCAAACTGATACTGGTTCATTAGCTTTTCCCCATGCCAGAGGCACATAAGTCAGCAGGTACATATACAAAAAGGATTGAAATCAAAAAAAGAAAACAAAAGAAAACCCCCTTTTATTCCCCCTGGTAAAGCCTAGTGTCCTAAAAGGAATCCATTGCTTTAAATTCGCTTAATGCCTGTACAGGAGAAATGTGTTTCTTCTGAGAGCCTCGTCTAACTCTTGTCTGATATTCTTCTGGCTTTTCTCTCTTCACTAAGGGCTTTTTCTCAGGAGCTTTCATCTTCCATGATACCACAGGGGAGTTCACAGCGGCTGTCCCATAGACCTTCTGATATTTGGTGGAGGCCACGTAGGAGGCTTTCACGGTGAGAACCACAGCATTCATCAAATTCTTGGCTGCCTGGATGAGGGATGTGGCACTGTCCAGCTAGAGGAAGGGACAAGAGAATGAAATATACCAAGGTTATTCAAAGTCAAATAGCCAAAAGGGGGCTGATGCATTTCTGCCATTAAGGATCAGGGAAGGCAACCCGCCTTTGCCAAAGGAGGAGCTTATGATCAAAAGAAATTGAACAGTAGGAAAGAAAGGAGAGGATGGCAAACTCCATCATTCCCCCACCCCCAATACCCTTTGACCCTCAGTGTATTGATGCTCAGGACAACAATGGAAGTTTTGTAGCTGTCTTTCTACAGATGCAAATATCAACTGGTTAAAAGAGGTCCTTCTGGTGAGCCTGTGAAAATTTTGTATTAATATCAAGTTTGTCTGTTAAGATCTCCTAAAGTGCTGCTTCTCTCACTTATGCCCGGAACACACCAAGAGCACAAGTAGCAAACAGTACACCCTGTAAAGTCAAACTTTTTTTTCAGCCCCTGAGTTTCATATCCATGCAAGTGACTGCTAATAGAGACAGGAGATTTGAAGAAACACAGATCCTAGTGTAGATCTGGAGGCAGGGCTGGGCTGGGATTAAGTAACGGCATATGTCCATGGACTCCTTGGCTTCTAACCAGGTTGTTGGTTACTATGGGAAATTAACAGAACAAGTCTTGAGTCCCTCATTTAAAAAAATAACCATGGCTAACTGCTATCGGCAAGTTGTAATCAGTGTGACCATAGACCACTACCAGTGAATATCATTGAGGTTCTCATGAAAAAACAAAACAATACAAAACATTAATTTATTAATTGACCCAGGTCATGGAATCTAACTCTGAGTATGTCCCAAGTCACTATTCTGGGTTTTCCCTTTTTTTCTTTACAATCTCCCTGGAAACACCAGTTCTTGGGGGCTTAAATGTCACCTTTATGTGATGATTTCCAGATTTATATATCCAGTCCTTGTCTCTCTTCTGAGCTTTAGCTCTGCAAAACCAACCACTTTTTGGACAGTGTGACTTGAATGTCCGGTAATTGTCTCATATTTAACATGGCAAGACAGAATTCATCATCTTCTGTTCCCACCTCCACCCCTCTTCTTCAGCATTTCCCTGCTGTGGGCACCAACATACTTCTGGTCACATAGTTTCAGAATCTCTTTTGTAGTCACCTTAAACTTGAGATATATCCAACTAGTAGGCAAGTCTTGTTGCTTTTACGCCCTCCCATCTTTCCCATAATCCTTTTCCTCTTCACAAGAACCAGTCTAGTTTAGAGGTTTATCACCTCTTGCTTAGGTTATTTTAATAGCCTTCTAATCTATCTTTCTACTTCTCATGTCTCCTATTAACAATCTATCTTTCAAATATTCACCAAAGTTCTTTCCCTAAAGTAAATGATCATGTAATCCTTTCATCCCACAAGCTCTAGCAGCTTCCTTCAGCTCAAAAATTAAGATAACCATTTTGGGGGCATTTAAACTTCTTTGCAACCTGCTCCCCGTCCTTACTCACTGTGTGTTTTAGGTCATACTGCCCACCATGCTATTTCAGACACATGATATACTATCTTATACTATCTCTCATCTCCATCCTGTTCAGGTCAGAAATGAACATCCTCCTCTGGGAATCTATAGTTCATTTAAGATTCAGATCAAGCACCACCTTTTGCATGGTTTCTTTCTCCCCAATGCCCTTACCCTTGACCAGTTGTTAATACCTTCTCCAAGGCTGACTAGTATGGGGTTCCCTAATTATTCTAGGAGAAGACATAAAGCTCTCTCTTTGGCTTTTAAAGTCCTTCACAACTGGGCCCAACATGCATTCCCAACCTTATTGTCTATTATTAGTCTCCCTCCTACACTTTGCAGTTGAATCAATTGGGCCTCAGTCTATCCTTATCTCTATTTCTCACATAAAGAACTCATTTTCCCATCTCTGTAACTTTGCAATGACATCTCTACTGCACCTGCCTCCCACCTTTGCCTTGACAGAATCTTTCACTTTCTTCAAAGTGAAGTTCAAGTATTTCCTGATCTTCGAAATTGCTAGTACCCTCCCTTCTCTATCATGGATGTTCTCCATATATATTACATACACAGCCATTCATCACATACTTATAAATTGCTCCATTGTCTGCCCTCATGGAATGCAAGCTTTTTGAGGGCAGAAATGGTTTCATTCTCTTGAATTGAATCCCCATCTCCTAAGCACCTGAGAAACCCCGCATGACTGAGTTATACATTAAGTCCAAGCCTCTCACCAATTTGGGAGAAATATTTGGAAGAAATTTGCACCAAAGTGGTGAACTTTGCATGAATGTGCCACTTCTCTTGCCTGATATGTATTTTGAAATAAGTGGACCTTAGCAATATAAGGATGTTAAACCCTCCCTTCCCCTACTATGAATGAAGTACTCTGCTAAGTGCTGGTAATTACAAAGGAAGGCAAAAGAGTCGCTAATCTCAAGAAACTCACAGTCTAATGGGGGAGACAACATGCAAAAAAAATTATACAAATGAGATATAATTAGGTAATTGGAGACATTTAACAGAGAGAAGACACCAGCATTAAGGGAAATCAGGAAAAGTCTCTTTCAGAAGGTGGGAGATTTAAGCTGATACTTACAGGAAGTCAGGAAAGCTAGGAGACAGAGCAGAGGAGGGAGGTAATTCCAGACATGGGGGAGAGACAGTCAGTGGAAACACTTGGAGTTGGACATAGAGTGCTGTGAGTGAGGACTAGGAAACGTAACGCAAGCAAGGGAACTGAGAGTTAAAGATATGGAAGTGAGGATATAGATAGGAAACAGATCTTAAAGCAATGTCATCCTGCATCCCAAGCTTGCTTTCTATCTAATTTCCCATCTCAGTTCACCACATTACCTCTCCTTCTAGTTAAAGTCTAAAGAATTCCCCAGAATATTCTACAATAATGGATTTCAACAAATGCTACAGCAGTCAAAGGTCTGTGTCCCACTCTGCATTGACCATTCAGCTCTATACTAATTCAGTTATACTCCAGGAAATATATACATTCTCAGATTGAGTTCAGAATACTCAGGTCTTAAGCTTGAACTGACTTCTAAGGATTACTAAGCAGAGACAATACCTGATGATTCCTGCTAACGAGAAACTGCCATTATGGATGAGTGAGATTCACAGATCATCTCAGGAAGCTAATATAAGCCAACACATTTCTAACCCCACTCCCACCCCCATTATGCTCTCAGCAAATCACATGACTAGTCCCCAGCTGAACAGATTTGGATTTCATTTTCCCTTCTTTCTGCAATGTGGCCTCCTGGTAACAAAAATAAAATTAAAGTAAATTAAAAAGCCAAAGCGCTGTAGAGAGGAAAAGGGAGGGTAGTCATGGTCTAGGCTTCTTTGTCAATTATCTGTCCTGGCCCGAAATCTATGGGTTCAAACTCTTCTAGGGTTATTTACACTTTGCTCCTTATTCTCAAAATTTAGTTTGTGAAGTACATCAGTTCTGTTGAGCAAAACATTTTTGTGAGTCTGGCTGATAAGTATAAAATAACTTGACCAACCAAGGCATTGTGTATGAGTTTGTGAATGTTCTTCAAAACAGCAAAATCATGTTTAGTACCAAATAAAGAAAAATGATATGAATGAATGAAAAAATAAGAACCAACTATGTTTCAACCATTGTGCTAAGCAGGAGAGGTAAAAATGCAGTAGTATGACAATCCCTGTCCTCAAGGTGTTTACACTCTATTGAGGAAAGACAACATATATAGAGTAGCTATGACTTAGGAGGAGTATTTTCATTTGTAAAGTCCCAGAGATAATGAGTGGAGTCACTGATTAATTGATTGACACACATTTTCCATTAGTAATGACATGGGTGATTTGTTTATGATTATTATAAGGATGAATCTATTGAATTAAACAATTGCTCTACTACCAATTAAAGTTAACTAAAAAGTTACTCTGCCCCCATGTCTTCATCCCTATGAGAACACCTCTATTGAATTAATCACCAAATCAAAGCTGTTAAGGTAAAAGCAAAGATGCTTAATTGATTTGGAAGGAGTGAAAGCCATTGGATGAAAAGAGATTACACTACACAGGAAGTGTATCAGGATTGGTTAAAGAGTCAGTCATGCTTTGTAGAACTTGGACAAAGACAACAAACTAATTCTGAATCTGGCGTGGGTTGCTTTCTAGTGTGACATTTCCAGCCAAGCCCCTGAGAGAGAATAACTTGGGGGAAAGGAAAAATCATCTGATCTTTTCCCCTCCCCACATTTCTCTCCCATTCCCTTAATCAGTCCTTAATAATCCTTCCCTTAATAATCATGTGAGCTTTGAAAGGTTGGAAAATTTGGACTCCCCATCAATATCCTAGCTTTGTCCCTGGATCATCAGTTCCTAATGACAATATTAATATTGGGAGTTTATGGCAAACTAGACATATTAAGGAAAGGACTCTATAAGGAGCTGGGCAGATAAGTTACATCATGCCTAAGGGAAACATGATCAGTACATCATGAAGAAGAGGAAAAGGCTTCTGGAAACAGATGTATAGATTACTCCTTTGCTACATGTACTTTCTAACTCCAGCTCACTTTCTCATGGGCTCAACATGTACTCATGAGAAAGTATGCCCTCAATTTCAAGAGATGCTTTACAGCAGCTGTCCTTAGTATACTACCTTACTGAATATCCTTTTGTAAAAGCTAATTCAGTCTGGCTGGATAATTATTATCTAGTGATCTTCTATTGGAAGAGGAGTGTCGAAAAAGCTTGTGACCAATAGCATTACAAAATCACTTGTAACCGCTTAGTGTTACCCCAACTGCCCTTTATTGCAGAGAATGGCCAGCATGCCAATAGAGTGGGGGGAGAAGGATAGTGGTGGTTAGGCTATACATACAAACAGGTGCTACTCATGAAAATCACAAAAAGATTCCAGAAAGCTGAGTAGATTGGAATATAAATATTAGGAGGGATTATGATCACTATTTTTGTTTTAAAAAAATTTATGCAAATCAAATTTAAGAAATGGGAGAAACAGTGTCATATAGTGAATAAAGAGATGACTTTCTAATTAGATTCATCTGGATTCAAGTCTGACCTCTGACATATAAATAGCATTGTTAAAGTCACTCAGTGACACTGGCAACTCTTGAAGACTATAAATTCCAGAATACATGCCAATCTACACAAGTAGAGATAACTTTTTTTTGCTTTAAATATTTATTAACAATTAAATTAAATACATATTTTTTTCAGATTATAGATTTTGGAAATGGAAGGAATATTAGAGGATATTGAATCTAATTTCTTATTTTTCAGTTGAGGAAGATGAGACTGGCAGGATTTAGTGACTTGTCAAGAGTAACACAACTAGTAAGTGTTTGAGGCAGGATTTGAACTCAGGTCTTACTGATTTGCTAAAGCCAGTGCTCCACTCATTATATCATACTATTGTAACAGCATTTCCCATCTTTAGATCCACTTATGTAACCCAGCCCACTGACAGAATCCTTTGAAAAAAATTCATAAAGAGCAGAGTGAGTCAGTCAGCCAATAACATCCAAAAACCCTTAATGACTAGAGCCTTAGAGAACAGGGGTCTATGAATCCAGAACTGAGCCTCAGAGCTGTGCCTAAATGGGTACAGGCAATAATGACATCCAAAGTAAAGTAATCCACTTCCCTCAATTTGAAAGAAAAAAAAAAGATGGCAGTTATGTTTGATGGATGGGTTGGAGACAAGTTTGCAAAATTAGCACAGGGACAGAAAATGGTTGGTGGAAGGGGCAAAGGAAGCTCTCATCAATAGTCTTGACTCTGTAATCCATTCCAGTTGGCTTTACAGACTATTGACACAAGGAATTAAAAGGCAAAGGATCTTGAATGCAGAGCAACAAATAGTGCTTAAATGTTAAATTGGCTGCAATTATTTAGTGGGGCTGCCAGGTGGGGTCAGTTTAGGTCAGGGAATATTGGTATCTCCATAAATCAAGAGAATGGGCACAAACAGTCCACTTGTGGGATTTATAGGCATGATTATGCTCAGTAAATTTATCTACATAAAATATGGCAAACTTCCACAAACCTATCAGTCCAACCAATTAAAATATATTTCAAAGCAAGAGTTTAGACAATGGTTACAATAATGCAAATAAAAAAACCCTAAGTTTTCTATAAAAATAATGACATGTCAGCATCAAAGAAAAGATAACATATACTGTTCTTTGCAGAGGTAGGGGATTAAGGGTGGGGATTACTGCATATATGTAAGACTCAGTGGACATGTAGGTCACTTTGGTTGGGTTCCTTCCTTCCTTCCTTTTTTTCTTTCTCTCCTTTTTCTCTGAATAGGGAAAGGGAAAGAAAAATGTTTAGAAATGAAGTTTATGTGGGAAGAGAAGGGAAATATATGTGTGTACACACACACACTTACGCACCAATACATGTGTGTACACATACACACACATATACAAGATAGTTGGATAGATGATAAACATGAAATAATTAACAGAAGGAAATCCAAAGAAGCGAGAGGGTTTTGAAAAGGTTTCCTGTAGAACATCGGTTTTAGTTGGGATTTCAAGTAAGCCAGGGAAGTCTGTAAGCAGAGATAGAACCCCACCCAATAGGTGGAATTATAAACTTCATGAGGGAAGAGATTATTTTTATAGTTTGCCTTTGTATTCCCATTTTAGCACATCATCTGATATGTTGGGTACTCAATATGAATTGAATTGAACTAACATTAATTGGGTCCTATCTAGGACTGTCTCCATCTGTTGAGCTGTTTTTTTTTTAAAGCCATAACACTGAACCCATTCACATGACTGTGATTATGGGGGAAAAGCAAGCATATTTTTTTCTAAAGAGTAAAAGTTACACTAAAAAAATAGATGGGAACTGGTTTCCAGAAATCTTATTGGAAAATGTGTATAATGTTCAATTGCTAATGTGATCATGATGGAACATGTTAGAGGTGTCTTTTCCAATAACAAGGTTCACCCAAATAAAATTATTTATAAACTCTCTCACATAAGGCTTTTCCTCATTAAATGTCTATCACTAGTTGGTAGTTTCTCTCTCTCTCTCTCTCTCTTTCTCTCTCAATTATTTTGTACTCCTATGTTTATACTTTGTATTTCTTTTTCTCTATAAAGTATCACATATTTAGAATTGTAGGGATCATGTAGATGGCATCATATTCAATTATCCAACTCCCTCATTTTATAAAAATGGAAATGAGGTACAAAGAGATCAAATGATTTGCACAAGGTCACATAGCAAGAAAACATCTGAAACAGGATTCAAAGTAATCTTTTGAGCCACCAAGTCACTAGGTTGAATCCTTTAACATGTTTTTTCATTTCATTTGAATGTTCCTGGTACAGAGTAGGTGTACAGTAAGTTTGCTGCTTTGTACTCTGACAACTAAAAGTACTGATTTTTGAAGAGGTTTATTTTATTCCCCTCTGTTCCTGTGTGGCCAACTGCTAAGAAAAATCCAGAATGCCCTCTATTTCTAAAACAGGTTTCCTTAAAAAAGAGAGAGACCATTGGTTGTTATTTCCTCTGCTTCCCAATACCATTAAGCTCTATTACATTTCTTCCAGATTTTCACATCTCTGCTACAAATTCTAAGTTGGAGAAGCACTCAACAACAGAATATGACAAAAAATATATTTTCTTCATACTTCAGCTGTAACTATTGTCTATGATGGTATCATGCCATCTTGTAACTGATTTTAGAATTGTCTTGTTGTACAGACACCCTCTCCCCCACCAACCCCTGCAGAAGGGGTTAATTGCAAAGTAGGGATGCTTGGAATACATCTTTCAGAACAATGATTCTCACAACGCCCACCCTTTCACAAGGCACATCTCTATGCACTAATCAGGCCTCTTGATCTCTCGTGGCTATCCTAGCTGTGAAACTGTGGTTCAGTCAGAGGATCCATATTGCACAAAGCTTAAAGGGCAGCACTGGGGGAGTGAAAAGAGGTCCATCTGTGAAATCAGGAAGACGTAGGTCCAGGTCTTATATTTGCCACATTCTAGCTGTACGGACCTGGGCAAGACATGATTTCTTAATGCCCCAGGAAACTCGCTAAGTTACCAAAGAATTACCGATAGAACCAAAAGCCTCCATGCCAGACATTTGCCATAACAATAACCCAGGTCTGCACGAAATAAACATAATGGACAGAACTTCTGAATGAATCCTCTGGTCCAATTTCCTCTCAGAACTTGAATCATAAGATCATAACTGTTGATAGCAGTTTGTGGTACAGTAGAGCATCAAATCAGATACTATATTAGAACACATTGAAAATTTTAGTGGCATATAAATGTAGGCTGTGATTTTTATTTGTAGTAGCAGTAGTAGCAGCAGCAATAGTAACAACAGATTATCATGAGGATAAGAGGGGAGCGCATGAAGTAACCATTTATACCCTGCTGCTATGTGCCAAGTTTTAGTTGATTTGATGCTCATCATAACCCTGTGAGGTAAGAGGGTGTTATTATCCTCATTGTACAGTTGAGGAAAGGGAGCCAAAAAAGTTACGTGGCTTATTCAGAGTCACACAGCTAGTAAGCTCTGAGGGCAGATTTGAACTCATGCCTTCCTAACTCCAAGTCCATTTCTGTACTACCCAGTTCCTGCAGAACTGCATGGTAGGGTACTACACTTGGAGCATAGAAGACTAGAATTCAAATCCTATCTTTGATACTTGGCTCGTTCATGACTCTGAGCAAGCCACTAAACCCAACTCAGTCTCAGTTTTGTTTTTCCTTATCATCTTGCTCAGGCATTTTGCTGTGTGCTTCTCCAAAAAGGGAAATAGCAAAGGTGGTTCTGAGTCAATGGGGCACACCATGTGCAACCCCTAGGAAGCACATGAAAGGCATTTCTTTTTTGAGTTGGTTCCTCTATGTAAACTTTCTCAGAACCCTTGATGTCCCTGAGTTTTGCTTTCCTCCTTGGACAAATGGCAGAGTCCAGTGTCTGCCACATGGACCAAATATGGGACTAGATAATCTGTGACTAGGTTATTGTAATTAAGAAACATTTTAAAGTTAACTACTTTGTGCCTAGTACTATCCTAAGAGTTACAAATGATATACTCTATCTATCTATGTATACAAGTAAAAGTAATTTATTTCTGATTGGAGAAAGGAGATCATACTTATATAAGGGTTTGAGAAACACTCTCAAGTTGAGTTGCATAGATTTCAATTACATCTGTATTCATTTATTAGCTCAATTGAAAACACAAACATTTATTAAGCACCTACTATGTTCCAGGAATTTTTCATGGAATATGGGCTATGAAGACAAAGGTAAACACTGTTCCTGCCCTCCATGAACTTGTAATTTACTGGTAAAACAATATGTTCAGTTACATCTGTATAGAATATATACAAAAGGAATGCATGACAGCTTTAGGAGAGAGGCCACCATCATCCTGGAAAGGGAGGGAAAATCCAGAAAGGTTTCACATAAAAAGCAACACTTAAGTTGCAGAGATTCTGAGAAGGAAAAGGAAGGGCAGAGTGCAAGTCAAGAATGAAGAAGAGCCAGGACAAAGATACGGAGATAAGAGATGGCATCTCATGTGTTTATATCAGCATGTAGGTCACTATGACTTGGTTGGAGTGTGTATGGAAGGGAGTACTTTATAATTGGATTGAAAGGTTGAAAGTAGCCAAGTTACGAAGGGCTTTAAATGTCAAACTGTATTTCATATTTGATCCTGAGGCAATAGGGATTCATTGAAATTTATTGAGTAGGTGAGTGACAAGATCTCAGATCTGCAATTCAGGAAAATCATGCTGACAGTTGTTTCAAAATGAAATGAGAGACTTGTGGACAAAATACAAATGAGAAGACTTAAAATAGACAAGGCGAGATATGACATGATCCTGAACTGCGTTGGTTGAGTGTGTTGAGTGGAGAAGAAGAAATTATAAGGGAGAGGATTAGTGAGCTATAAATGACAAGATTTGGAAAAAATGCTGAGTATAATCTGAATCCAACATTGCTTCTACAGGGTAAAAATTTGCAACAATTCAAATGGACATTGTCTTAATAAGAAGGAGCTACATGGTAGACTTGAATTGAGGAAGGTATGGGCTTGAAGAAATGGATTCACCTTCTGCCTGTGATACTTATTATTTGTGTGAACTTGGCAACTCACTGTATCTCTCTCTAAGTCTTAGGTTTATGGGATCATAGCTTTATAATTGGAAGGTCATTTAGAGATCAGAATTTAGGCCTGTTATTTTACAATGAAAAAACTGAGGTAAGAAAAGGTTGTGATTTTTCAAGGGAGTAGCTGAGGCAGGATTCAAACCCAGGTCTAAGTCCAGAACTCTAAAAATAAATTTCCTCAGATTACAGATCTAGAGGTAAGGAAAATCTGAGAGATCCCAGCCTCCCATCTTGTTAATGGGGAAACTGAGATCCAAAGAAGTTAAGTGACTGTCCAAAGGTCAAAATGGTAGTAGCAGAGTAAATATTCAAATTCAAGTCCTTAAGCTTCAAAATCTTAGATCTTCCAACTCGCTCAGGCTCCTTTCCTTGATAATAGCTACAATGCCTACCTCACTAACTTCCTTAAGAGTTAACACGATATTATGTATAGGGAGCTCTTGGTAAATTGTGAAGTGATAAATAAATGCCATATTTGATTATTATCAATAAGCCAGATCATCTAGAATAGATCCACACAATATAAATTAGGATTCATCAATAGTTAAATAATTTTCAGACTTTTAACATTCCAAACAATGGTGAACTTACTGGATGGGTCTGGATATATAGCAAGAAAAATGTAGATGTCAGTTGCTAGCATCGTCTATTAAAAGAGTAAATCTTGGAGCTGTAGTACAGAAATATGGTTGGTTGGCTGGCTGGTCATTGTCCTTCATTCTCAAAGAGGACCAAAATGACATCACTATGTTGGCATCAGGGTACAGTGTGTCTGACTGTGGCTGATCAGATCAATAAGACCTTGGAAGGTTCTATCAGAGGTTGGGTAAAATAGTCCATGTGAACATTTGGAGTGGAGAGGTCACCAGAGAAATATAGCAGAACCTCAAAAGGGACCTAACATGGCTAACTCACTCCTTTAACTAGTGAGGAAGCAGATCTATATAAGGGAAAGTAATTGATCAAGATCATATAGATAGGATGTAGCAGAGCTGGGATTTAAGCCTAGGACCTCTGACTCCAAATTCAGTGCTCTTCCAAAATCACTAGACCCCTCAATGAGCCTTTAGAAATGGGAAGATCCCATTCCCTATACTTATATGTTCAGGCACTTGTATATGTGGGTCAGATGTTGAGCAAAAGAAACATGGGAAACCTTTATCTCTGCATTCCTGAATATCTTCAATATGTCAGTAGTCCCTGCTTCCAGTCTCTGTCCCATTTAGTAGGAAATAATATGCAATTTTTTCTCAGTTTACAGGACCTATGGGCATAAAACTCTGATTACCCCTACCATAATTGTGACATAATGAAGTTTCTTGAGGATCAGATAAGACAAATGATTTGTTCAGGGTTGCACAGCAAATTAACATCAAAGGCAAATTTCAGCTCAATCTTTCTACTACAAGCCCAGAATTCTACCCAGTAGGTCTGATTACTACCCAATTAATTTTCATAAAATCATAGCTCTGAGAAAAGAGAGAGACAATATTGTACATTGGACTGGAATTACAACTGAGTTCAGTGTTTGAATCATCCAGTTCTCATAAATTCAGTCTAAAAGGTGCTTCAAGGAAATCTCATGTAGTCCAATCTTACATTTGTCAACAGAGACTCAGAGAAACTAAATGATGGTTACATAAATAAAAAATGGCAGATGTCAGATTTGAACCCAAGTTCTCTCACAATAAATCCAATGTTCCTTCCAGTTGTAACAGTTACTTTGGGAAAATTACATCATTTCTATAAGCATTACTGTCCTTATCTGGACAAAAATGGGAACAACTGATACCTGTAGGACCAGATATTTCATAATGATGTTCTATCTTATAAGCACTCAAATCTACCAAAAACATCAATAAGGAAGAGAGGACTAAAAAAAAACCTTAAGGAATGGCCATTTCCCTATTAGCTGTATGCTTTCTGGAGTGCATGTTGATCATCCAATCACTTATTAAATATTATATGCAAGGTAGAATGCCAGGTGATAAATATGAACATCATCTATAATCTGTATCATTTACAAAATATCATATGAGTTAAAATAAGTTTCTAGTAAGCACTAGTTGGTGGGGGTTGCCTTAGAATAAACGGAAAACAAAATTATAAATGGTGATTTCGGATAAATTGTCATGATTCAGGTGAATAAATAATTTCAGTAAAGATTATTTCCCACCCTTCTAAAAGATCAGGGCTTCATAGAAGTTAAACTCAGGGAACTCAGAGTTCAAAGAGTCTAAAGATTACATTGTACAGATGAAGAAAGTCAGGTCAAGAGACACTGAGTAACTTTCAGAAGGGTACAGAACTAATAAATATCTGAGGTGGATTTTTTCACCAAGTCAACGAATGAATCAACAAGCAATTATTACAAACATTGCACACAAGCTACTGGGGATCTAAAAATGAAAATCACCAACTCCTATAAGTTCTTGCTTCTTAATAATGGAATAAAAGAAAAGCCTTTCTCTGGAGTCAAAGAACATAGGCTCCACTCCTGCTTTTGATGCTTATTACCTGTGAAACTTTGGAAAACTCACCTTACATCTCTGGACCTCCATTTCCTTATAGCTACATTGAAAAAGGTGACCTACATAGTTCCTGGGGTTCTTCTTTTCAGCTCTAGCTCTAGGATCATAAGGTCTGTCTCTGTTTCTCTCTGTCTCTCTCTATCTCTTTCTGTCTCTCTGTCTCTGTCTCTCTCTCTGTCTCTCTTTCTCTCTCTCTTTCACACACATTATTTCCAAATGCCTCATTATTGCTTAGAGGCTACATTGAAGGCATTTGGTAGAGCACAAGCTCTGGAAAATCTTATCAAACTAAGAAGTCTCTGGACATGGGTCAGAGATGGCCTCTAGATCTACTGTATGAGAAACAACCTAGTTAAAATATTCAGGTGGAAAAAAATGATTTTTTTTAGTCACAGTAAATATAGAAGAGTTTCTATTATAAAGAAATTGCTGTTCTCATTGGTGGAAGGAGTACTCATTCCACTACAATCCTAGGTCCTTGAAATATAGAAACTTAAGATATCTCCCCTCCAACCCTTCCTTGTCTATGTCAGAGATATCATTTTATGCCTGGATGCCCTGAGAACTCCCAAAGTTTCCAATTCCTCAATTATTCACTTTACCCTGTACAGCATAACCAGGTTACTTTCCCAAAGCATTGGGATGTAATGTGGTAGAATGCAAAGGGCTATGGAATTGGATTCTGGAGACATTGCATTTGACAAACTGTTCACTTTTTCTGAATCTTAATGTCTTACTGTATAAATGGGAACTTCACAAGACTACTAAATGGAAAACATTTTGTTATGTGCTAAAAACCTGTGGGCAATTTTTAAGCTCCCAAACCTCCAATAGCTTGCTATCATATAAAGAAGAAAATCACATTTACATAGGCTGATATTCTAAGCCTTCAATTATCTACAAATTAGATTTTCAGGCACATTTCCAAAAACACACTTTTTTGAAAACTTCACTTTAGATATATCAGTTTCTTTAGTTTTTCTCCCAAACATCACCTTCTTCACTTCCTCATTTTGTTATATGGCATTCCACTTTTCTGAAATGTCCCAAATTATGTCATCATAGGCTGTGAGCTAGAGGGAGTGTATAGGTCTTCTAATCCAAGTTCCTCTCTCAGGAGCTGAGTAAATGGAGGTCCATTAAGTCAACAAGCATTTTTAAAGAGATGATAAACATCATATTAACCTCATGAGAAAGAAATATAAAATGCAAGTCATGACCTCAAGGAGCAAATATTAGAATAAGGGGAAAACCACATAGGGATATTTACAAATATATGTGAGTATATACAAAAACAATACATAGTCATGGGAGTTGTACTAGAAAATTATGGGTGTATGGGTAGAATGGGCTTTATTTAGATAAGATCTGATTTGGGTCTTTTTTGAATCAAACCAGGAATTCTAAGGTTTGGGGATTCGGAGAGAAGGGGCTTTCGGGACTGTGAGGCAGTTAGTACAAAGGCACAGGGATAAAAGATGCATTGATCTACATAAGGAATGGTTAGGAGGCAACTCAAACTGAATTTGAAAGAGGAATAATGTGGCAATAAGGTAGCAAGTACAGACTAAGCAAAGATATCCCCCTGAAGGGCTTTACATCCAAAATAGAGGTTCTTATACTTTATTCTTTAGGTTACAATGATCACCAGAATTTACTGAGGGTCTAGTGAGGGAGTAAAAGGGATGGGGAGGAGGACATGACATGTTCATGCCTATACTTTGCCAAATAAGCAGAAGTTGAAAGGAAGTAGGGATGGAAACTTGATTCACAGAAACTGATTAGATTATCATGATAGTCTAGGTGATGATGGTTGGACCTAAAGCGGTCCAGAGAACAAAAACAAAGAAAGATGTAGAGGTAGAAACAATAGGAGAAGGAAAGTGCCTCACCCAAAATTATAATTAACAATAGAAAGGTGGAATTTGGACATGGTGCCTCTGACTACATGTATAACCCAATTGCTCCATACCACCTTAGTTTGAAGTGAGCACCGCTTTCTCTAAATTATTCTAGGCATTATTATCTATATGATACTTATGTCTTGGATCCCTTTATGGTATAAAAATTCCATGAGATCAATGACCGACTTTCAGACTTCAGTGTAACTCTCACACAGAGTGTGTATATGGAGTATGCCAGCTTCAATACTTGAAGGAACTTAGTAATCATAGGTGACCTTCATTGATTCAGCTAACCACATTCTATGTATTCAGTATATAATTTTGAATTTCTTTGTCTAAAAATAAATGGATAAATAAATAAATCTATGTTTGTTGACCAGATCTCTTCTGATGATTCTCTCTGATTTTTAGTAGTCATTTGACCCTAGTTTTAGGATAGTCTTCTCCAACCCTTGAGGCAATGCAATCCAAGTTAATTCAAACCAAGCTAATCCAATCCAACTCAATTCAGTCCAAGTCAATCCAAACCAAGAAGTATTTATCAAGTGATTACTCAGCAAGGCATTATGCCAGGTATTGAGGATATAAATCAGCACCAAAATCTATCACTTTTTATATTCAGTCTTTTTTTTTGGCATGGTAGAGTCTTTCAAGATGAGGCATCCCAGGAGGAGAGCCATGTATTTTCCTATAGTTCATTCTTCATGAACACTAGTTTGATATGATCTGCATTTTAAAATATGCTCTGATTGCTTAAAGCCTAACCACAGTGCCTAAGTGTGAGGCACTGTGCCAGGCACTGAGGACACTGACACCAAAGTGAGTCAGCCCCTACCTACAAGGAACTTAAAAATCGGTCTTGGAAGACAACATATGTATATGTGTGAGTGTGTGTGTGTGTGTGTGTGTGCGTGTGCGTGTGCATTGTGTATGTAGAAACAAAATAGATACAAGGAGATTGGGCAGGATTAGTCTCTAGTAGTGATTGTAAGGAGGGATTTTGGGAAGAGTAATGTATTTAGAAGATCCTATTAATGTAGTAGAGGAGAGCACAATTAGGCAGCATCCAGGATTCATGCTTGGGAATGTAGGAAAGAACATCTTTGACATATCTTGTAGATCCTCACAATAAAGAAGCACTTTTTTCTTTTGTTTTTTTTTTAAGTAGCCATTCTGTGTTAACACTGTATTAGGTAATATTCTAAATCTCTTCAGGATAGGAGACTATAAGTTAGTACATTAAAAGGACTCTGCCCTGTCCAAGGTAGCTGGAAAATAATAATTAAGAATGAGATGGTTGTAATCACAGTGATGTCACTGTCCAATGGCCTCCTGTTTTTAACAGAAACCTCCTCTTTCATGCCCTGTTTCCTTTCCCCAGTTCCAGTCTGGGGTACTTTCCATCTTTCATGAAAACAGTTAAAGCTTGATTTGGTGAAGCACTCCAGGTGAAGTTGACCCCCTGTAAAAGTATAAAATTTTTGCATTTATCTTGGCATTTGCCCAGTGACCCTATCTGCCCCATTCAACATTCTTGTAGTTGTTGGCTTTCAGAGGCATCCAGTCATGGTCAGACCTGATAATGAGATGCTATCTATTGTCACTTAAAGTACGCTTTTAACCAGGCTTTTAAACTAAGGAACATTTATTAAATATCTGCTATACAAGGCTCTGGGAATTGTGTCTGTGTGTGACAGAGTATGTGTGCCCACTTATGTATGTGGGGTGGTGATGGCAAAAGAGTTTGAACATATAATATGGGAAGATTCTAGGGAGGAAACTCCCTTCAATGATGGAAACCAGTCACCCAGTAAAAACTTGATATCTTAAGAGTTTTCCTGCGACAAAGAAGTTAAGTGACTTGCTTGGGGTCCCAGAGCTAGAATATATCAAAGGTCTTGAAAATGATGTTTTCATGATATGAATGCAGCCTTCTATCCTCCACTACACCATAATGCCTCTCAACCTGAGGATAGAACAAAAAGACAGAAATGGTCCCTGCCTTCAAGAAGTTGACCTTTATATACTTAATATTTGTTGTTTAGTTATCATTCAGTTGCTTCCAATTCTTTGTGTCCCTATTTGGGTTTTCTTGGCAAAGGTACCATAGCTGTTTGCTATTTCCTTTTCCAGCTTACTTTACAGATCAGAAAACTGAGGCAAAAAGAGTTAATTGACTTGCCCAGGGTCACAGAATTAGTTAAGTGTCTGAGGTCAGATTCAAACTCAGATCTTGATTCTATACCCTACCCTCTATTCACAGCATCACCTAGCTGCTCACTACTTAATACACAAAGAGATTAAAGATGGAAAGATAGAATGAACGGTTGTGAGTTTGACACTTCACAGAAGGGGCATACTCCTATACGTGGTATTCATTAAGCACAGAAACACAAAGTCAAATAAGGAATCAGAATCATAGAACCAGAAGATTCTTAGAGGTCATCTTGTCCAGCACCCTTAATTTCTTTGTAACTTCACTTCAGGCCAAACCCCTGAGGGGTGTGTGTGTGTGTGTGTGTGTGTGTGTGTGTGTGTGTGTTTCTTTCTTCCTTCCTTTCTTCCTTCCTTCCTTCCATTTCTTCCTCTCTTCTGTTCTTCTCTCCTTTTGTTCTAAATACTGAAGCATAGAAAAAAGCAGTGATTTATCCAAGGTAACAAAGACTCTAGGTCTATACTTTTATTTGTTTTCCAGTCTAGTAGTCACTTCTCTAAAACCTCAATGTTTCCCTATACTCATCAGAGGCAACGTAATGCTGTGGACAGCGCCCAAAGGACATGAGCTATGATGCTGGACAATTCCATTCACCTAAGTCTGACTTTTCTATAAAATAAGGAGCTGGACTGGATGACCTTCCAGATCATTTCCAACTCAGATCCATTGATCTTATATCCATCACTGATGTTAGTGGAATTGAACAACTTTTCCCCAAGATTTGGATGGCTCAGACGCACGGTCTGTTAGAGTCCATTGCTACACTGAGCGCTTTTCTTATTGGCTTCAAGCCGCTTACTCATCTGGCCATGTTTGTATACACTTCCTTAATTCATTCTGGGTGATAGTAGGCATCATAGTTAGCCAGCCCACTGATTAACTGTCTTCATTTGCATTTTTTCAATTATAGGTAAGTAAACCTTGGGGACTCCCACGAAGGTTTAATTATCATCAACAAATTTTGCATTTTAAATATGGCTCCCTGCCATTTTTCTCACCATGAAAGGCACTTGGCACTAATAAGGGCTATGCCTGCCCAATCAGAGGGAAAAGATTCGTTTTTGCCTTGAGAAGTTCAACAAAATGTGAATAGCACTGTTCTCATGAAGAAATGTTGAGGGTGGAAGTTGGGTTTTGGCAGCTCCGCATCCAGCTGCCCTTTACGTGGGATTTTACCATATTCGGTGGGCTCCTCTCACATCGTTAAATTTCTCATCAGTGTGAGCTCTTAGATGGCTATGATAAGTCACTAGGAAAACATCATTATTTAACTCCACCATCCATTCAAAAAGCCCTGCCCATTCTCCATGTGATTCCCTGTAAATGTTACTCATTACACAGTTCTGATATATCACTCCTTTGCTCAAATATCTTCAACTGCTTCTTCTTGTCTCTGTGATAAAATACATTTTTAGCCTCCCATCTCATTCTCCTGCTATCTAAACCTAATCTCTCTTTCTAGCTTTATTTCATATTGATCCTCTTCACACCCACTACACTCCAGCAACACTATTCTCATTTTCCCCCTGATCTTCTCAAATCTACATTGGCCTAGGCCTTAAATGCTTGTCCTCTTCATTGCAGGTATTGAAATACAGTACTTCTCTTTCTTCAAGGTTCAAGCCTTGGATAGTTTCAGGAGGTCCATAGATGGGGAAGACTGCATTTTAGGTAATAATACAACAAGCATTTATTAAAAACCTTATTTTTAAATTTTATTTTATTCTGAATTTATTATGAAATAAAACAAGCATTTTTGTAACACAGTAGAAAAGATGATTGTACATGAAACTGAAATCTATTGTATTCAACTTACTATTACTTTTAAATACATAATAAAGCTATCATATAACCTTTTTTCCTCTTTTTTCTACCCTCTTCCCATTTCTAACCTTGCAGATGACTGCCATTGTGCCAGGTAGCTTGTTAATCACAAAGTGAAAATAATAATCTCTACTCTCAAGAAACTCCCATTCTAATGGCACACATAAAATACAAACAACTGTGTACATGCACAATACACACAAGATAAATTAGAATTAAATCTCAGAGAAAAAGAAATAAAGTTATGGAAGAATGGGAAAAGATTCCCTGTTGAATATTGCTTTTTAGCTGGGACTTGAAGGAATCCTCCTTCAACATGCCAGTAGGTAGAGATGGGGAAATAGAGTATTCTAGGCATAAGGGATAGCCATGTTCAGAGTTGGAAGATGCAGGGTCTTTCGCAATAAACAGAGAGGCCAGTGTCATTGTATAACAGAATATCTTGCAATGAATAAGGTGTAAGGAGACAGGATAGATAAGAATTAGCCAGATTATTAAGTGCTTTGAATATAAAATATAGGATCTTATATCTGATCTTGGAGATGATAGGCAGTCACTGATGTTTATTGAATTGGGGTGGGAGGATTAATCTGATCTGTGTTTTTTAATTTGAAAGGAGAAAAGAGGATAAATGGAGTGAGAAGAAAGTTGAGGCAGAGATTAGCAAGCAGACTATTGAAATAGTTTAAAGGAGGACAAAATGGAGTGAGAAGAAAGTTGAGGCAGAGATTAGCAAGCAGACTATTGAAATAGTTTAAGTGTAAGGCGATAATAACATATACAAGAGTATTGGTAGTTTCAGAAGAGAAAGGGGAGCACATACAAAAGATTTTACAGATGTAAAATGGAAAGAAATAGGAAGAGCTTGGATATGGACAGGTGAGAGATTGAGAAATTGAAGTAACATCTAACTTGCAAAGTTGGGTGAATGGAAGGGTGATGTTACCCACAGCAGTAAAAGATATACACAGAAGAGGGGAAGATTCAGGGGAAAGGATCAATTGAATTTGTGATATGTTGAGTTTAAGATGTCTTTGAGATATCCATTGAAAATGGCAAATAGGCCATTGGAAATGAGAGCCTGCTAGTTAGGAGACAGGTTAGTGTAGGACAAAGAGATCTAAAAATCATTAGCATAGAGATGAATTAACATAGAATTGAATGCATGACATTGCTAAGTGGACTAGTATAAAGTAAGAAGAGAGGGAGTGGAGTCAAGATGGCAGAGTAGAAGGATGGACCTGCTCTAGCTCTACCCCCATAGCTCATAAAATACCTGTAAAAATGGCTTTAAACAAATTCTAGAGCAACAGAATCCACAAAATGAGAGTGAAGGAAATTTCCAGCCCAAGACAACCTGGAAGGGCAACAGAGAAGTCTACGGCACTGGGTTCAGAGTGGAGTGCAGTCCAGCCTTGCCTGCAGGGCACTGACCTTGTTGGAGCAGGCTTCAGGGCACAGAATCATGGGAAGCAGCTGTGCTTCTGAGATTTCTCAACCCACAAATGCCAAAGACAGCTTCAAATGTCAGTGAGAAAGCTTTTTCACCTGGGTGAGAAAAGAATAGGGTCCAGCCCTAGCCTGGGCCCCAGGGTGACAGTAGCCACAATGGCAGCAGCATCCATCTTTGGAGCTTGCTGCCTAAAGACCCTTGGGGAATTGAGCCACCAATCTGAGTCTCAGGTTTGAGTGGAGGTCCTGGGGTGAGGAAGAGTGCTGGTGTGGTGGAGTTGGAGGCATTTGTGGAGAGGGAACTCAACTCGCATAACCTGGGCAGATAAGAATGTTTGTCATTGCACACTGACCAGGGAGCAGCATGCCAGGAGAGGAGAAAACTCCTCTGCCTTGATTGTATCACCTTGGAGGAACTGAGAGCTTACAGGTCCTTAGAATATACCTTTCACTTGACAAGGGACTCAAAAGTCAAGTAACTGGCTGGGAAAATGCCCCCAAAAGGGAAAAAAATAATACTGCTGAATGAGTTCCCATTATAGAGGACAATGGATGGGATGGTGCCATGGAAAGAGGTATGCTCCAGGAAATCAAAGTTCAAATCCCAGCTCCAACACTTACTAGTTTTGGAAATATGGGCAAGTGGCTTTTTCTCCCTGTGCCTCAATTTTCTTATATATAATATCAAATAGAAAGTAATTATTCTTCTCCTCTTTCTCTTCTTCTCTTTCTTCTTTTCTTCTTTTTTCTTTTTATTCTTTTTGTTCCTTCTTGTTTTCCTCTTCCTCCTTTTTTTCTCTTCCTCTTTAATTTTCTACTTCTCCTTGTCTTTTCCTTTTCCTTCTCCTTCTCCATCTCCTCCTTCTTCACCATCATCACCAGGACACCTCAAGCACTGATGCTTTAGTCCTGAATATAACTATCCCCAAATGCATGTATTTCTTATAATTAGGTAAATTTTAGGAAAGTATCAGAAACAAATGTAACAGTGGAGGATGAATCTTTGCAGTCAAAGAAAATTTGAGTACTTCTGTCATTATAAAAATGAGAAAACATGAAGAAACATACACCATTATCCAAGATCTCACAAGAGGGCTTCAAAATAATGCATGGTTTAGAATGGTGCATTTAATTAAATTAATTTTAAATTTGAGCACTTGAGCACCAATTTCTAATATTGGAATGCATTTTGTCTGTCTCTTATGAATTGTCTTTTGATCATTTTTAGAACTGGGATCAACTCCATTCTGCGTTTTTTTCCTCTTAATCTTGTTATTAATGCCACTTTCTCAATAACCCAGAGTCAGAGAAGCTCCACTTGGGGATGGTATCTCAGTGGCTATTTAGTAGACACCCTATTTGAATATCAATTGCCTCTACAAAATCCCCTGTCATATGGTTATTCCAGGCTCATATCCAGAAATTAGAATGAGCTGCCTAGAAAGGTAGTAGGTTATCCTTCTCTAGAGATATGCAAGCAGACATTTTTCAAAACTGACCTGGATTCTTTGGAGTCGTAAGTTGAGCTATTATGAAAGTGATTGTAGAAAACTGAAAACAAAAATAAAATAGATAGATAGACAGACAGACGGACGGACAGATAGATAGATAGATAGATAGATAGATAGATAGATAGATAGATAGATAGATAGATAGATGATAGATGATAGATAAGTTTTTGTCTAGATGACTTCAAAGGGCCTTTATAATTCAGAAATTCTGTGATTCATCCAAACACCTCTGGAGGGGTGGCAACCAATTATTTCCTGAGGCATCCTGGAATACTCTTTCATAGGGACTGACTGAAAGGAAATACACCCACCATGTGCCAGACATTGTGCTAACTGCTGTACACATATTATCTCATTCTATCCTCACAACATCCCTGAGAGGAAGATGCTATTATCATCCCCACTTTACAGGTAAGGAAACTGAGGCAGAAGAAGTTCATGTGACTTGCCCAGAGGCAGACTTATAGTGACATAATTCACATTTGAACTCAGATCTTCCTGACAAAAGGCCCAGTGTTACACTCAATGCAAATGCATCCCTGACTGGGACTAACTGCGTGAATTTGACGTAAGTCACTTGCTTTCTTTAAATTCAGTCACCACATTAAGCAAATGAGAATAATCACTCTTACACTATCTCCTTCATAGTTCTATTGTGAGATTCAAATGAAATATATTAGAGAGCTTAAAACTGTATGATACACACAAATATACATATATACGTATATAGTATATAATGTGTGCACACGTATATACATATATATATATATATATATATATATATATATATATATATATATATATATATATACCTATGCACACATACATCTGTGTACATATGCAAACATATACATTTGGGTATATCTAAAGGTCTGCAAGAAATCCATTTCTAATACTGCATCTCAAAACACCATGGGGAATAGATATCTGAGTTCTGCATTTTGCTGACATGTAAACTGAGGATCAGAGAGCTTAAGTGACTCCCCCAGATTCACAGAGCTCATTCAATCTTAGAGATACACCAATTTATTGTTCATTGCACTTATTAAATGTGAGAGAGAAAGGAATTTGGATCAGGTATGGAAGATGTCCTTTCTCCTAGTCAAAATGCACAAATATGCTGAGCAGTGATTCTGCTTCCTAAGTTATACTGTATCTTTGTTATCATTTCTTCCTTTTCTAGCCATCTCCTTAATAATGTTTTGGTATTTTCTCAGCATTCAAAGTAAAATTCACTGACTATAATTTAGAAATTTCTTTTGCTTCCCTTTGTGATGCATCAATAAATTGGTTTTAATAAAATGAGATTTTTTTATAAAATGAGATTATATAAAATGAGATTTTATCTCCAAAGGAATCTGCGACAATGGAGGCTTACAGCTACAATGCTATAGAAGAGAGGGCTGGATTAGATGGTTTCTGTGACGCACTTGATTTCATCTGTTATCCTACGATTCTTAATATTACCTTCATCTTAGTAAGTGTGTGTGTTGTGTTTTGTTTTGTTTTGTTTTGTTTTTTACCACTAAACTTATTCTTGAGTGAAAAATTCAATCCACCTCCCTACATTTTGTTAATGGTCAGCTTAATTCACTGCTTAAGAGGTTCCACTTAAAAGCAATTGAAGATATCATTTTCAAAGGAAAAATAGGACTTGGGGTTTTTCTCCCATTCTTTCCCCCTTTCACCCATTTCACAAATTATTTGGATTTCAAACCTAAGTCCTCCTTGAGTTCTCTGTCAGTAAATGTCTTTAAGCAATCTATTTCTAATACATCATCTCTTTGGAGACTCAAAACACTGGGAAATAGATATTTTATACTTTATTTTGCTGATGTGGAAACTGAGGGTCAGAGAGGTTAAGTGACTTGCCCAGATTCACACAGCTCATTAAGTGTCAGAGATAAACCAATTTGTTGTTCATCACACTTAAATGTGTTTCCCTTCATGGATTCAAGTGCCTTCAACCAGATGAGTTAGATTCTTGGGTCAAGAAATGGCAGATATGATTTCTGGGTCATTGTCAGTGATATTTTAAGGATTATGGAGAAGCAAAATGCCCACAACTGGCATGAATTAAGGTCTACTCATCATTCTGGTTGTTTCTTTAGGGTTTTCTCCAATTTATTGATGCATCACAAAGGGAAACAAAAGGAATTCGTAAATTATAGTCAGTGAGTTTTACTTTGAATACTGAGAAAATCCCAAAACATTAAGGAGATGGTTAGAAAAGGAAGAAATGATAACAAAAACACAATATAACTTAGGTTAGGTAACTAGGTGGTACAGTATTGCACCAGACCTGGAGTCAGGAAGACCTGAGTTCAAATACACTAGCAGTGAGACCCTGGTCAAGTCACACTTAACCCTCTTTGCCTCAGTTTCCTTGCCTGTAAAATGAGCTGAAGAAGGAGATGGCAAACCATTTTAGTGTCTTTTTCCAAGGAAACCCTAAATGAGGTCAACAAGACTTGGGATAACTGGAAATACTGAACAAAACAATGGCTTAGGTCAAGATAGATTGAACTTTGCTTTTTGGTAAGATTATTAAGCTGGAAAGTTAGGAAAGCCAGCAATTTAGATTTTCTGGTTTTTAGTGAAGTATTTGACATCTTTCTGAAAAAAAATATGGAGAGATGTAGTCAAGATGAAAATACTAATAAATCAAGTTAGGACATCTTGAATAGAATAACTTAAGTAATAGTTGGTAATAGTAATATTTGGTTGGCAAATTGGAAGGAGGTCTCCAAAGGAGAGTCCAATCAAATATTCTAGGGATCTGGGCTAGAATATTAAGTGAAATATAGTGACAAGCATGAAGTTTTTTTCCTCTATTTGGGCTAAAAAAGATATATGCACAAGTACAAGAAAGACAGAAGATTGTTTAGACATTAGTCTATCAGAAAAAGTGCTATGAGTTTTAGTAATTTATAAGTTCAATATATTTGTAACACAGGACTTAAAAATGCAATGGTGTCCTGAACTTCATTAAGAGAAGCACTGGGCACAGTAGCAAGGAGTTGACAGTCATGGTTTACTCTGCCCTTATTAAACCATATCTGAAGTTTTGAGTCCAAATTTAAATGTTGCTGATTGGGAAAGGCACAATTCCATTGGAGAACACCCAAAAGAAACAATCAGAATGGTAAATAGTTTTTAGTTCCTTCTACAGAAGGATTAAGTGAAGGACTTGAAGATCTTAGTGCAGAGAGGAGGAGACTGAGGGATGGGGTGTAAAAGAATGGGAATGAAACCTGTTACCAAATATGTGCAGGGTTGTCACTTGGAAATGGGTCCAGTCTTAGGCCCTGAGAACAGGCCAAGGACTGGGGGGACATCACAAAGAAACATATTTTAGCTTGGTGTCAGGAAAAGCGTCCTAAAAATTAGTATCACTAAGTAGGATCAATAAGTAGAATAGGTCTACAAAGAACAAAATGGCTTCTTCCTAGAAAAAGCCACTGGATTATTGATCAGAGGTAGCTGGGAATAGATGGATGCTGAGATTCTTTCTAAATCAATAAGCTCCTACTCCGTGACTGGGTTTGAGGCATGGTTTTGAGGGCAGGGCTTTTCCTCACTAGGGTCATTCCTGTCCAAGCTCCAGGCTTACAGAATTAAAGCATGATCTATAACCCAACCCACAAAGACTCTATTATATGAGCTTTACTTCTCTGTAAAATTGGAAATAACCCGGATCGGGGTACAACAAAGAGCCTCTGTGAAGGGTACAATGTTCCCTTACAAAAGCTAAGGAAACATTAGAAACCCTCAATATTACAAATTCAAGGAACAGAGAACCTTCAAAGGGATGGGCATCCATTATTGCCAAATTACACAGAAATGTCATCGAAGGCCATAGTGAAAGGAATTCTAGAATTTGTGAAACTGGTGGAGAAAGGGGAAAGAAGGGAAGAAAATGCCTTCAAATTGCCTTAAAATTGAAACTGTTAAGTAGCAAATTAAGCTGACCAGTAAAAAAATGTAGGGATGTGAATCCACTTTTTCACTCAGGAATAAACTACCATATTCCTTATACCTTATAAAAAACACTTGATGATAAGATGGAGGCAATAAGAAATTAATGGCATCACAGAAACCATTGAGTCCAACCTTTAATTTCCAGGGGATACTAAGGTCCCAACAGGTTAAGTGACTTTTCCAGGGTCATATAGGTAAAGAGAATAAATGGCAGAATTTGAATACTGATCATCTAATTCTTAGGCCCTTTCCATGCTTTCTCCCATACTGAGGTAGTGAGATGTCTCAGCGGATAGAGCACTGAACTTGACACAGGAAGGCCTAACTCAAAATGTGATGATATCGGTCACTTACCACCTTTGTAACCATGGGCAAGTCATTTAATTTCTGTCTCAGTTTTCTCAATTACAAAATGGAGATCATAATAACTACCTTACAGTGTTACGAAATTCAAATAAGATAATATCGAAAAATTGCTTAGCACAATGCCTGGCACATAATACATACATAAGAAATACTTGTCTCTTTTCCCTCATACCCCTTTCCATATTCAACCTATTCTTGGAGTTCTTGCAAAATCTTCAGTAGACGATGTTGCTTCACCTCTCAGTTTATTACAATGTTCCAAGCTGCCTTCCCATTTTATATTTTTAAATGGCTACTGGCTCACACCCTATTGAATTCTTCTAGTACTTTTGAATTACAGCTTTGTCTATGAACACCTATTGAATGAAGAGATATCTGGAGTCCCCACTGCTCTTAACTTCCCCTTGAAAAACCCATTATCTCATAAAAAAAGCTCCAATTCCTTGCTCACACTTTGCTGTGATATATAACATCCCTTGTCACTAATTTTCAGCCTCACACATACCAAGGAATATTTCAGGTAATACAAAACAGAAATCATTTCAAATTGAAAAGTCACCTAAGCTGATGTGTTACCCTCCTGGCAGGAGTCTGATCTAAAGAGCTGATTTCTTTTTTTAAAAGTGTGAAATGGCAATTATTTTACTTTTCTTAAATGAAATGACTGATGCTGTATAAAAAGTATGCATTCTGAGTATACTGACCTGATCTCCTCTTAAACATTGGTAAAAAACATTCCACACACTATCTATACACTATCTCATCACCTGCCAGTGGACTAGGGAAATTCAATGGGAGATTTCTAAGCCAGTAGTTATGACCACATCCATCCTCATTACAGTTTGGAGGTATTCTCAGGGTCATAATGGAGGGAGTTATACTCCTTCCATAGATCTATCAAAGGACTTTTTGGTATCAACATTCCACAACTATTTTCTCCCTTCCCTTCTCTGGGAACACAATTGATGCTCATGCTCTCCTGTTCTGAGCTCTAATATTTCAGGGGGATAAAAATCAGGAGCTCAGCATACAAAGCCAAGGATCACTATGTTAAAATATGGAAAGATCAGGGGGCCTAGCCTTCTTTAGAACCAGAAAATTGCAGTTATTTATGAAAAAAATGGGAGAAGGGAGTTCTGTATTTTAAATTACATTCTCCATCTAAGTCAAAGCCAAAAGTAGAAGCCAGAATTCAGATGTCTCTTCTACAAACTCATTGATTTCTAGCTTATGACCTTTACAGAATTTTTTTTTAATCTCATCTATTCCTGGAAGACTGGGTTGTTAAAGGATTTTACAAAACCTTCTAAAATGTGAATTACTATAAAATATTATTGTTGTTAATAGGAAATGAATAATTTAGAATCCTTAATTAAAGAGCTATATGCTTTCATAAAGAAAAGGTCTAGTCTTGTGATTGCAACTACATAGAGAAATCAGTGTGGAAACGTCCTTCACTGATATGACAAAGGAGTCTAGTGGATAGAGCACTTCTGGAGTCAGAGGACCAGGGTCAAAGCTTGTATAATATGACACTAATTACTTGTGTGATTTTGGGGAAATCCCTTAAATTCTTGGGGCCACAGTTTCTTCTTTCCTGAAATGATTATGTTGGAGTAAATGAACTCTCCAGTTCCTTCCAGTTCCAAATCTATGCTCCAATTATATGGGATCAGAGATATATCTGTACTGAATAGTCTCTAGTGGCTTGGAGTACTGAAAAATAAAGACTGTGATATTAATAATGTTGGATTTGGGGAAAGTCACTTCTCCTTCTTGGGCTTACGTTCCCTACAAATGAGGACTGGACAACATGGTCACTGAGACCCCTTTCAAGTGTACGATAGCCTGATGGTCACAGATGCCAGGGCACAGGTTAGGAGGTAGAAGCAGAAAGGGAGCTCATCCAATCCCCTCATTTTACACATGAGGAATATGGCACCCAGGCAAGTCAAGTGTCTTGTCCAAAGTAAGGTGGGTAGCAAGTGGGCAGAATCAGGATTTTCATTCAGGACCTCTGACCTGTTATATGCGACCTCACTGCTTCTCAAGGAACTTCAAAGCAGTATAGAATCTGGCTGTTGGGAAAACAACAAACAATTTTAATTATTTTTCCTCTGCAATACAGACTGTGGGAATTGATATGCAGAAGTTGAGCCACAAAACAATGTGGCAGCTTTGGAGTTAAAGGACCAGGGATGACATCCATTTTCTCATATGTCCTGTATGACCTTGGGTGAGTCACAATTTCTCTGGTTCTCACTTTCTTCATTACTAAAATGAGACAGTAGACCTAGATGTCCCCCGAATTCTCACAGGCAACTATATCTGTGATCCTCTGGGGAATTTAGAGTTACTTTTTCCTGTGTCCAAATCCTACCTCAGATCATCATGAGTTTTGTGACTCTGGGTAAAATCATTTACCCTTTTTCAAGCACAATTTGCTTATCTACAGAAGAAATATAAAAATACATCTAGCACCTACCTGAGAGGGTTTCTGTAGGAATCAAAGTAGAGAATTTATGTAAGGCAAATGCTAACAGGTTGTTCTAAAAGCCTTAGTGCAGTTCTAAGCTTAGAGCGGCATTAGAACTTTTATATCACATGTCTATGTGTGTATGAGCATACATGTGTGTGTAGCTAGTTGGAACAGTGCATAGACTGGAACTTGGTATTAGGAAAACCTTGCTTCATGTTCTACCGTAAGACACTAGCTTCCATGAACTGAGACAAGTCACTTAATGTCTCTGAGTCTCAACTTCCTCATCTGGAAAATAGGGATGACAATAACAGCACCTAAATCCCAGCGTATTTGGGAAGTCCAGTGGACTTGGCATACATTTCTCAAACCTTGATGTATATTACACAAATGCTTATTATTATGTATACATACATCACGCACACATATAAATTGTAAGCTGACACTTTATTAATGAAGTACTTTTATATTAGATATTAATATTATTGATAAAAATAATTTAATATACTGTCAATTTGTTATTGTCAATATTTTATGATGTTGCTAACTATTGAGTATTAATTAATCTAAATATATCACTCATAATATTGCTAATGTTGCCCTCACAAGAGTTTGGGGCTCTATAACCTGTATCATTTCAGAGCCAATAATCATATGATTTACATTTTTTCCAATCTCAGAAATGACCAGGTCTTGGCAATCATTTTCTTGGACTTCTCTCAGATCTTAGGCTGCCTTTAGCCTAGGGCAAGTGAGGGAGGAGGATTGGGGGAAAGTCACTTTTCCTTCCTGGGCTTGGAGGAAATGTAAAATAGCCCTGTGTCCCAAAGTCATCATTGAAAGAACTCATGAAATCTCCTATCCTACAAAGACAGTGTTCAGATCAGGGGACCAGAGAGACTTTCTGAAGATAGGAAGCCACTGGCCTTGCACCAGTCAACAACTTGAAGGTGGCACAGCATCTCAGCTTCTGGCAAGAAAAGAGCATGTTTTTATTTGCACAAAACCAAAACAACTAAGGAGGAAAAATGAAGGCACCTCGTTCCCTCTTATCTTCAAGGCAGGGAAGTGCTCAAATGAAACAATATTTTCAGAAACATTTTGGCAGGAATCGCACTCCTCTGGGAGAATAGGAAATTGTGAATTGAAGCAATGAAGTATTAAAGCCAGGTTAGATGAAAATCATGCGGTTCTGAGGTTTCTCTTGATTCTCCTCCTCTCTGGATTTCAAATATTTTCCCTTTAGATTGAACTAGTATAGAGATGGGTAATGATTAATTCCAATCCTGAAACTTTGGGGGTAAGAAGACAGTCTTCCTCTTCAACTAACCTAAATCAACAGGCATTTATTTAATTCCTTTATTGGGTCAGGTCTGAGGACCCAATGAAAAAAAGGAAACAGTCTCTACCCCTTAAAGTGCTTGACTTCTATTATTAACTAGCAAGTAAATGTAAAATGCATGCAACATAAATTTGAGATAATCTCAAAGTGGGGGTAGAGTGGGTAGAACATTAATTGGGGGGACTCACAACTGGGAGACAGCATGATGGCACAATGAATACAGCACTGGCAAGTACGTGAGAGGGTAGATATTGCACTAGACTTGGAATCAGAAAACGTAAGTTCAAATCCTGCCTCAGACACTTAACCAACTGCAAAGTTAGGGCAAGTCACTTAGATTCTCAGCCTCAGTTTTCTCAGTTATAAAAAAAACAGGAATGATAATAATGTCTGCCTCACAGGATGGTTGTGAGGATCCAATGCTATTATATCTGCAAAATGGTTTTCCAAATTTAAGATACCACATGAATGCTAATCATCATCACACCATCATTATTTTTTGGTTATTTTTGAATTGTGTAGTCTTATGGCCTCCAGGCCTCACAGTAGGGTGTTAGATCCGAGTTAGGAAGTACTGAATTTGAACCCTCTGTAGGACCTTTAATAGCTGTGTGTCCCTACCTGGGCAAGGCCCTTGACATCTCTTGACTTCAGTTTCCTCTTTTTGGAAAATGAAAATAATAATAGAACTGACCTCCTTAGCTAGTTGTATGGACCACATAAAATAATCTGGGTAAAGCATTTCAAGTGTTAAAATGCTAGCTATAATTTAGGACAGCTAGGTGGTATAGTAGACAGAGGGCAGAGCCTGGAATCATGAAGACTCCTCTTCCTGAGTTCAAAACTGACCTGAGACAGTTACTAATTGTAGGACCTTGGGCAAGTCACCTAAACCTGTTTGCCTCAATTTCCCCATCTGTAAAATGAAGTGGATAAGGAGATGGAAAACCACTCCAATATCATTGCCAAGATAACCCCAAATGGGGTCACAAAGAGTCTGAAATGACTGAATGAAAACAATTTAGAGGTGGAAGGAGCCTCAGAGAACCTTTATTTTATACAAGATGGACTTTAGAAACTAGACTCGTAGTCAATGGAGCAAACGACTGGATTAACAGGGCATCGAACTTGTGACATGCCTCAGGCTACCTCCAGGGAGAATCCAAGGAGGGTAGAGTGGCAGGCTACTTTGGCAGTTTGGTGGAGAGAAAGTACCTGAATAAACATAAAATGGTAAGTTACATTTCCCAAAGGTGTTGATATTCATCAATGGGGAAAGGAGAAAGGAGAGGCAATACATATTTAGCTATTTTCCCCGTTGAAATGAATATAAACTTCTCCAGAGCAGATGATTTCATTTTTTGTATTTGCATCCTGCGCACCGGACATATAATAGGCTCTTTATAAATAACAGTTTATTAATAATAACAGACCTTAGACCACCGTCCAGTACTTTCTACCACAACTATCTATTCAGTTGTCCTTTGGCACTTAAAAGAGAAACTGATACCCTGTAACCCACCCAAATAGAAGGAAAAGCTTTATAAAACCAGAAAGGAGATCATGCACACATAGTGTAGAAACTGCATGCATGGAAAAGGCATTCCATGGGCATAATCTCCCACTGAACAATTGCACCGCAACACTGTTCTTAACTCACAGAGCTCACAGATGGCCGTGTTCCATATGTTTGTAAAATATAAGCAATCCTTACCTGGTATCTGTGTGAAGGATTGACAAAAAAAAAATAAAATTAACAACTTGGACTACAAGCGCATACTGGGAACCTTTCCTTTGGGACGACTTTGGGGGTGGTTTTATCATCATGGAAGGCAGGCTGGGATTCTGTTCTTGGTATCAGGGAAATACCTTTGGGGGAGCATCAGGCTTCTCACCACATGGAGTACATTGGTCATCTACATTCGGGATGAAAGGGCTGCCAGGGACATAATTTACTAAAAAATAAAACAAAGTCTTCCCCAAAGTCCAACCAATAGATTGACATCCTTGGTCAAATATTTTCCCAAGCACAGTCATTACTTGGATTTTATTGACCTCAGTGGGCCTATATGAAAAGGCAATTAGGCTCCATTTTAATGGAAGAGGAGTCTTACTTGTGTTAACATTTGTCTCCCTTGGGCCTTTCCTTTTAGCACTTTGTCAATGATTACTTTGCCATGTTAAATGGTGAATTACTAACCTAAACAACAAAAAAAAAAGTCTTAAGATACTTGCAAGGTGCAGATCTCACAGGGATCCATAGTACCAGCACAGAGAATACCAATGGCTGGTGAGGACAATAGCCAGTTGATGGAGAATGAGAGTGGGCACTTCAAAATAGAAAAGAGGGAGGGGAGGCTTTGTCTATTTGTTCCAAATTCAATTCAGGTGTGAACATCGAGAGAGTAAAGGCTGATTTCTATGCTAAAGCAGTAAAATTGTCATATTTTAGACTTTGTTGCCTCAGAATTTCTGACAGTTCAGAAAGGGTTGGTCAGAAAGAATTTGCTGAGCAAAGTGCATGAAAGTTTTCTTTTTTAAATTTATTTAAGTAAACTGTTAACCAGAATTCTTCAAACAACATCAGAATCTCACAGTATAAACTACATGCTAATTACACATAATGCTTACCTATGCATTTAATGTGGATTCAACTTGATCTTTGTTTGGATTTTTTTAAATGTTAGCTGTTCGATAGTTATTATGAAAATATGAATAAAAGAGAGTTGGCCTCAAAATATGTACAGAATGATTACTTTTCCATAGAAATATCCATTGCAGAATGGGATTTTCCATTATACATACATGACCAGCATCTCACAAGGGTGCTTAATAAATTATGTTTGCTTAATTAGTTGACATATATAATTTGGACTTGATTTGAACTATTCAGAATGCACTAGGGGAATGCTATTTAGAATCAAATGAAATGTCTGTCTGGTGATAATTTCATTTTGCAAAAAGATCAAAAAAGGAAGAAGCCAGTAGGAGGTTCAGAAGGGGTTTCTTTTAGAATAGGGAGGGGGAATCACTCTGATTCCCATATTCTCCCCAACTAGCCCATGGAATTTTCTGTTAATATGATTCACCAAGAACTGATCCCCTGCTAATTTGAGAATTCAAAAAGCCAAGTTGCTATCCTAAAGCTTTATTTTATTTTTAGCCAGTGGGGTTACCAACAGACTGTATTTTACAGCAGAGTACAGGGATTAGCATGGAAGGTAAGGCGAAGGATAGAGAAGTAAAGTTACCCACCCAGGAAACAATGAGTTTCTTTCATATAAATGAGTTTGCCTCACTTAGCCGTTGGGTCAATGGCAGGATGGAATCTATAATGTTGAAGGCAGAGGAGGTGGTATTCCTTTTTTGTCAAAATTTTGTTCCTTCTCTTACCTCTAGCCAGAATACACAACGCTACTCAATCATAGATGGGGATTTAAGGTATAAACAAAGGTTAAATAATACATTCTTTCTATTCCTTGTAATTCAAAAGGGTTATATGTTGGGTTCTTGTAGTCTACCCAATATATTCTTCTCCCACCCCAAAGTTGCAAAGACTCCTATTTTTATGCTAAAGTATATGTTTCGCCATTTTGTAGGAATGCTGATATCTACACAATTGCAAAAAAGACCTAAAAGATGGGAAAAAAAAAGGTGATGAGAAAGGACAAATATGCTTATCATCACAGTTTAGTTTTCTTTCCAAATGTTGGAGAATAAATAAAATACCAATCAATAAAACCAGAAGCACCAGTGCAAAATAATAATGATGATGATAATACAACAAATGAAACAGTGTCCTTCATCTGATTTAAATTGTTAAACAATTCTACTTAAATAAGGTCAGTATCTTGATCCCTCGGTGATCAATCAAGTAGAGACGTCTGGAAATACTCTACTCTTAGCTCTATTATATGGGAAACAAAACCATAAGCTTTGACTTTCAAAATATTCACTTGTGTCAGAATCCTTTTTTGCATGTTGACTTTTTCTTTGTTTTCAGTCTCCTAATATTGGAATTCTTCCACTAGACTGGGAAAGGTAGCAAGCTGAATCTCTGGCAGACATCTTCCCACAATAAAGTAACCCAAGAAATCTGGAGAAAAATGGGAATAAAAATCCTCCTAGCTCTCCAGTTTACTACATAAGCTAACAGGGTAACTGGGGAATGGATTCATTACTCTTAGTTATGAGGCACCTTTCAGGAACAAATCAAGTCAGAGTTCAGTTGGCATGGTCATCTCTGAGACCTAAGATTTCTTCATTAGGAATACCATTAACCATTGGATTATAGTGGAAGATTGCAACATAAGGAAACAAGAGAAAAATCTCTTACCATCCACTGTTGGCCAATAATAACATGTGACTGGATAAACTTGCCCGCACACCCCTGAGACCCTTTGTGACTAATGTTAGTAAAGAGAGAAAGATTATAAAGTGAAGTTACTCACCATGGAAGAATCACTGCTTCCACTCCCGAGCAGAGCTCCCTCAGCACAGGTTGGTAGGTGGGTAGAAAGTTGACTAGCCCTGCCCCCATCTATGACATCACAATCTACCTCATAAAAGGTAGTGAAAGTGTTCTGAACTCCTGTCTGATTTCCGAGAGATACAGAAAAGAGAGAGTGAGAGAGAGTGCAAGAGAAAAACGACACCCTAGTTTGGGAGAGGGAAGGGAAGGGAAGGGTGGAAAAGGGTAGGAAAAGGATGGGAGAGGGAAGAACTAGGGGGAAGAATTTTGTCATGAAAGAGTTAGGTTCAGTAAGAGACACAGGGGCTTTTTATATAAAGATATCCTGTGATTTGAACTCCATTTGCCGGCTGCCATTGAGCCTTGATATCCACCATCTGGAAGTAGGACGAAGAAGCAATTGTGTCTTGTAAAGCACACCAAGGGGTAGGTAGGTGGTGGAGTAGTAGGGTGGAAGGTCCTAATTAAGGTTTAGAAGATCACCAAGAAAGAAAGCATGGGCCACAGCTCTTAAAGCCTGGAACGAGAAGCTGGCAATTTTAGATGTTGTTCTTAGAAGTTCCACTGCCCTGCTGTGTGACCTTCAGCAAATTGTCCAGCCTCTGCATGCCCAGCTGTGAAATGGAGCCAAAAGGATACTCACCTCTTCCATAGAAATCAATGATGTTTTAATTCATTCATTGTTGCTACTGTAACTTTTAGTTACTCTTCTTTTATTTTTTTAAGATGCACAGTTAGATTGTGTGAAGGGCATTGGATTTCAAAAATCAATAGTGCCCATAAGCCATTTTAAGATAGTTCTTCCAAAAGTGCCATTCACTGCAAAATAATACTGACAATGTTGGCAAAGGTTTAGCATGTGAGTCTACTTATGTGTGTAAAAAACGGGTTAGTCTTAGTGCAGAAATCTCCCTTATTCTAAGTATAGCTCAAGTTGGAATAGGTTAACTAAATGATTTTAATTAAATAAGTTGAAAAATGTTATTAAAACCTAAATATCAATAAGAATTTGGGGTACCCTGTATATTTGCAAAAAGATAAATAGGGCAAATACAAAACAGTTGAAAAATCATATGTGATGGCAAGATGTTTTTGGTACTATGTTATGTGGAGGAAGGGAGAGGATAACTCAATGGTGCCTAAGGAATGAAAGTGACCATTTTGTCTCTTGTCCAAGCTGATTTCGCAGTAATCATATCAACATGGCCTTCATATCATTTCATGGCCAGTCCTTAAGGGAAATCAAACAGAATGGGAAAGTATCATGACACAATGTGGGGAAGGGTACTAAATAGTCAAACAAGTACTTGACTGGGGAGCCTCTTTGGCAAAAATAAATAAGTAAACGAGCCCTTTGAAAGTTTCAAAAAATGTGCAATGACCACGGTTCAGACACCAAGATTATTCAAATGGCGGGCAACTATAACATCCCTTTAAAAGCTCCCCATTGAAATAAAACTTCACTATGAGCAGAAAGCCCCAATTATTGCAAATTATAGGACAATGAATGAAGGAAGGCTAGGGTCTTAATCTTTGTGAGCATCTGTCATGATTTTTTTTTCTTCCTAACTGGATAGCTCTCTCAATTCAGCAGTCTCCCTTAAAGCCAGTACACATTCTAGTGATCAGGTTCTACCAGCTCTAATTCGTTAATTACATGCATTTCTTTTTAAGAGAGTTTTCTTAAATATATGAAAAGATAAGGGGATAACTCATTTTATATTATGTAAAAGCACTAAATCCCAAACACCTTCTGATTTAGCAACATTGGCTTCATCTCTTCATTAAATAAAAGAGGGTGTTGGGCTATTTGTAGAGTGGTTGATAAATGGGACGGTCATTTGTCTTTGGTAAATAAAATGTCTTCCAGCTAAACTGTTTACTTCTATTTAAATGACCCTTTCTGTGTGCCAAAATTTCTGTGCTGGGCAGTCCCCCAGGATGTGTCAGGATGTATTAGGATGTTTAAAATCATCTCCCCCCAACCCGCCAATTTGACTTCCAATTTAAAAAAAAAAGAGGCTTTGTGACTGTATTAAAAAAAAAAATCAACTTTAAGTAAGATAGCATGGATGTATCATATTACCTAAGATGGATTGCAAGATTTGTTTGTTCTTTCATGATGGCAATCTCATTTAATTGTTAAACAATGACTTCAGGACCCCAATGCAAAACTAGGCTGAATCAAAATGATACCTAGTGGTGAACTGTGCTGGATTCTTGGGTGGAGTGTTGAATTAGGTATGGTTGAGTGTGAAATTTGCAATGATGCCTTTAGTTGTGTTAGAAGCCACTTCTTTTTTTTTCCCCTGGAATGTTATGACAGAATCAGATTTTATCTGTTTCTTTTTATGACCTAGTATACTAAAGCTGCCCAGCTATGGGCTAATCTGGATCAAGATTTCTAAATGTCATTTCTAAATGTCCTGCTTCTGTCTCAGGGCAGGGAATGTTCGATATTCTCAGATGAACAAATATAATTCCTTGTGAAGTTACTGATTAGAAGGACTATGGAGATTCCAAGTAGCAAGTGAAGATATTGCATTTTAATGGTCAAAGACTAAATATAAATTTCGAATTTTTTTGGAGGGATTGTTTTTTAAATAGGAAACAAGACTTAAGGACGGGAGAGTCTGAAGGAAGAGCTTAGCAGGACTTGTGATTAAAAGTCAGATGGCATCATTTCTGTCAAAAGATTTTTGCTTGTTGCAAAAGAAGCCTTCAAAGATGTGTTCAAATATTGAGTAATTATACATATAATAACTGAGATGGTCTTTCTGACTGTAGCCTGTTGGTTTTATTCACCATTCCACTGTCCAAAAGAGTTGCAGTTGAATAGGGAAACAAATGCTGATTGGTTTTGATAACAGCAGATTTTAAAGCATAAGCCTCCCAGAGGGAGAGATGGTGGTATTTCTCTCTTATGATGGAGCTTTCCTTCTGACAAAGGCTAAAGATGAGAAGAGTCAATTAATGGTCTTCACTGATGATGCTGGGTAGAAATTCTCTGAGATCCTCTAACCCATACCTCTTTCCCCATTCATTCAACAGCATTGTGATGTAAATCTAAAAGAGAAAGGTTATACTACATCGTATTGATGAGACAGATGTTAGTTTCCTGTTCATAGTTTGGGGCAAGTCATCAATAGAAATAAGAATACTCAGAGAACAGAGGTAAAAATGAGATTCTGGAAATATTTATGAAATGGGAAATATGAATAAAAGCTAAGTAAGAATTATTTGGCTTCAAGAAGTTAGGATAGAGATGAAAACGTGGAGCTTATGCTTTAAGGTCATCAAAGAAGGAATGGTTCAATGAAGACTCAGACAATGTAGTTTGAGAGAATGAAAACACAGAATCAAAGAATTTCTAGGTTGCTAGGGACCTAAATGGCCATCTAGTTCATACTTCAAGAAACCGATCCCATTTGCTAGGTCCATATAAATGAGCATGGTGTCTTTTCTGGGGGTTGGGATAAAAAAGTCATAGCACATGAATCATTTAAATCCAACTGGAAAGAATACTTCAAAAATAGCCTATAGGGTCCAAGAAACCAAGGAAACTTTAAATGCAAGGAGATATCCATCAGCAGACATATGGCTATCCTAGGCAAAGATTACTTTGAAACAGAAATAACACAAATATACACTTTGAATGAGGCATATGAGACAGAAAGAAGTCTATTTTTCTTTTACTCAGAAAGAACTTGGGGAATGGTGTAATTCTGAAATATTTTTGTCATGTGACAACATAAGTGAAATGAATCAGACAATCTCCCAGAAAAAAATGACTAAATACTATTCCATGGAAGGTGCTGATTAGTGGCTGTGCATTGGGAATACAAAGGCAGAATAAGTTGTTCAAAACCCCAGAAATTCCTTTCCTTACAGTAGCAGTGATCTCTTGCTTATGAAAAAGCTAACGTCAAAGGATGAGAAAATCCAAAAATGAACACAAAATCCCAGCTTGGAAGCATTAAGGGTGCATCTAAATTCCCTTTATTCTCAACTGAGCCACAAGAAATAGACAGCAGACATAAATGATAAACAAGACCCACAATCTATTCAGCCAATAGATTTAATTGCTTCCTCTTCCAATTTGACGAAATTACATAAAATGAAGAGCTTTCAGGTTCATTTCCACTATCTTCCTGAGGCTGCAATCCACAAATGAATACTGGAATATCCCAAAGTTGGAGGAACAGGAAGGGAAACTTATATAATTCATGTTTAAATAATCATCTAGATTATCTCCGAGAATTGTTTGCAGTATACCCATCTCAAGTTTAGGAAAGGAAAATGAAAGGAGAACTGACTGATTTCACAATTGAAAAATAAGAACCATTTCAAATAATATTGTTTTTCATCAGTAACTTCCCTTATGTGCCAAAAAAATGGGTAGAGTCATATTTGGATGTGTTCATCTTTACACATAATACAGCTTAAAAAATGAGAGAAAGCTCCCAACACTTTTCAAGGGACCATCTACCTATAAAATGTCCTATTGGGTAAAACATCTTAGTAAGAAAACTGAGAGTTATTATTATACAGATATTATATAGAAATGTTAATGTCTTCTCTAACAGCATGTAAAGTATGCTTTAATGCATAAAATGCTATATAAAATCACATAAATGAATGCAACTCTTCTTCTTATCATTATCTGCATGGTCCTCTCCATTCATACAGGAGCCACACTGGTTACTATAAAAGACCTCAATCAGTTTCCCAATCTAAACTGATAAACTTTCCCCTATTTATCACATCACTGTCAAATTTGTATTCCTAAAACTCAGTCTAATCTTATTACCCCCCTCCTCAAGAAGGTCCAGTGACTCTCAATGGTTTATAAGATAAAAAAAAAACCAAAATAAACTCTTCCCTGGCATTTAAAGTCCTTGATAATCTTGTCCTTTTCAAGCTGGCTCTTGAATTCCCTTCCTGATTTATTCAGCATTACTCATATTAACACATTCTATATTCTAGCAAAACTAGTTTGCTATGCCTGATATACAACATTGCATCTTTCACCTCTGAATTTGCACAGTATATATTATTTGTCGGTACTCTTATCCTTTCTCACCTCTGCATCAGAGAACTCTAGCATGCTCAAGGTTTGGTTCAAATGCTACTTCGCATACCACACCTATTTTGATCTCATCAGTTCCTAATGTCCTACACACACACACATACAAACACACACACGTACATATATTATACACATCCTAAATTGAGTCTGTATGTTTATCTATATATCATAGAATTTAATTACTAGATTTATACACATATGTACATGTATATATATTTATGTATTTATTTATGCATTTCTATATTTATATTTGTACAACCAACTTTAAAAAAATTAAAAAATGAGAGGAAGCTCCCAACATTTTTCAAGGGACCACCTACCTATAAAATATCCTATTGGGTAATGTCCTATCCAATATCCATAGCCTTGTTATCACTTTTTAATAAAGTAATGAAAATTAATGGAAATTTAGCCCAGTAAAGACTTGAGGTGATAGCCCTTCCATTTTTATATGGGATTCAGAGAGAATCAAGTCATCATCTCCCATGAAAAATAAGAAAAGAGTTGCTAATGGTAGAATGAGAAAGTGTAGGTGGTGGTTGGGTGTTTGGAGGCAGAGAATCATGTTGGTTTCTATTCCAAAGAGATGGTCATTTAATATTTCTACTATAAAATCTATCCTTAGCCTTCTGGAACATAGGTAGTATATAACTACTTCAATACCTTAAGCTCTGGGGAAATCCTCAGGTAACATTCTGGCATTTCAAACCAGTAGGTCTGGCTCTCAAGTACATATATTAGTAGGGAATTTTACGGCTTTAAGTGAATCACAACGCTAAACCTCAGTTTTCTACATTGTAAAGCGAAGAGTTACCTAGATTATGTTTATTACCTTTCTTTGTTTTGACATTCTTAGATTCTGTGCTGGTCAGAAGGAAATGTTTGTCTTCGATTTCTGTGTTCACCAGCTCAATTTCTCTGAATAAACAGTCTAGACTTCAGTAGTGAGAAAACCAAACCAAAACAACCCGCACTACAAGAAAAACAATTTAAATCCCAGCTAACCCTAACCAGCTCTAACCCTAAATGAACACTGACTATTTGGATAACGTCTAAATGACAAGTCTATTCCCCAGAATTTCTAAAACGACTGTCTTTAACAAAGCGAGTGGTATATCCCTTTCAAGTTGTCACTTTCTGAACTACCATGATTTGAAATATTCAATTTGTATGTTAGTTCATTTATTTCTTTAAAAAAGTGACAAGCTCCTTGACTAAATTGACCAGTTCTATTTGGGTCAGAGAGATCCAGCCACAACTAGGGATAAGCAGGGAAAGAACAACTGCTTATTCATGATTTGCTTGCAATGCCTGGTTCAACACTGTAACTGGGGTAGTGCCATTGATGCTGTTGTCTAGGGTGCAAAATTTGGAGGATGCTGACAACATTTTAAGTGGTAATATAGACACAATCAGGTTTAATACCTAGTTAACAAGTAAAATTAATTAAAAGAGGAATCTCATTCTAATGACTAGGGTTCCTCCTTTCCAAAACAGTATTACAGATGAGCTCCTTAATGATTCAATCTGAAATTTTATTCTTGTCCCCATGAAAGTAGTTGCCCTCTACAAAAAAAAAAAAAATTACTCATTAGTGCTCTGTACTAGCAGTTTGGATTGTGAAATATAAGTGATATTTATGCAGTAGAAACCATCTTCTACAATTTCTGAATTTCAAAAGCCTTTGCTTGGTTTTCTCCTTACTGTCCTTATAGATATCTCACCCTCCTATGCTGTCTTCCAAAAAATTGCTTATGGGCACTGACATGCAGGAACACATAAGCTTTTGCTGAGTTCCCAGTAGAAAACCGAATGTATGCTGGAAATGGATAGCTTTCCCCTCCGAGGGTTTGCCTAGTGTTATTTATATAAATGTCTAGAATAATGCAAGATGACAGGAACCCTAACTAGGGATAAAAGAGATCCAGGAATCCAGAACAAATCAGCTATCACTTTAGTTTTTAAAACTAGGATGTGTGAGAAGTCTCTGGGGAGAATAACTGAGTCCCTTTTGCTTTCCAGTATAATTACTTCCTTTACAACATGCAAAGATGTGAGCTATGGAATATCTTAGGAGTCTGAAGAAAATTTGGTGAAAGAAGAGATATAAGGAGCTTTAAAACATAATTGACATCCCCCAGGGAAATGAGTGGAACAAGCTATTATTCTAGCTAGATCTCCATATCAGATACTCTCCTTGGAAGGATTAAGCAATTCTGAGAGAAGTATTTGGATGCTCCCCAACTGTCTGCCCTAGGGAATTCTGCTTTTTTTTTTTTCAACAAATTGTGAAAGTGGTACTAGATCTGCAGTTGATGATTTCACCAGAGGGGATCCCCTCCACTCCTGTGCACAATGAATGTGTCTTCTCTCTGGGATTGCTTCTCTCCAACATGGAAAAATTTGGTTGATTTTGCTCAGCATTAAAAATGGATAGTTGGGGTTGTGTGGAGACAAAAGTGGTATGGTACACACACTTATTATGCTTTGTTATCATAATAAACATGTATACCATACATCAGAAATACACCTGGGGAAGGACAGAGGAAACCTCAAAGCCTACTTCAGTTCTGATCCCTAACCTGCCACTGATTTGTGGTGCAATATCCAGTGAGGCCCTTCCATGCTCTGGGCCTCAGTTACCTACTATGTAAATTGAGGGAGATGGATGACATGATTCCCTCCACTATTCCATTCTATGAAAAATCTGCATTCCAGATTTCAGCAATATGTTCAAAGAGCTTGCAGTTTTCCATTCAGTTGAAAATCTGTTCTAGGCTTATGAAGCTAGGTGCAATGCTTTATATACATGACTTTAGAAGCCTCCAAACTAGGTCACAAATATTTTCAAATAGGTGCAGAGATTATTTATTCCCAAATTCTCATTTTTATATTTGAAGAAACTGAGGCATTAACATGGATTGACCTCACAATCATCAAAAGAAAACAAAAGGAGGGGCAGGGAGAAAGAGGAAAAGAACAGAAGGAAGAAAAATGGGTTTACAAAACTGGAATCACTATCCTCCTTCAAAGTACAGCTCATGGGCCATCTCTTATGGCTAATCCAAAAAGAAAATTTCCCTTCTCTCATGTTCAAATTACTTCTTTATTTGACTCAACACTCCCCAGAACTGTATAATATCCTTGATGATTAAGACTGCTGGTTTTCATTCTGTCTTTTTTCCAAAGGATATAGCATAGTGCCCTACACAGAGTAGATACACAAATGCTTGTTGGATTGGATTACACTGGAATGAAATGACTAGACCATTAGGTGTAAATTGTGAAACTGCTAACATTGATGCGCTACCTCATCCTTGTATAGGTCAAAGGAGTAACTGAAACTTTGAAACTTCCACCCAGAGAGATAAAATAAAATAAAACATTTTAGAACCAGAATGACCTGCTTAATGAGGGCTAGGAAGCTCAGTGGACTCCCCTAAGAGCACACAGGAAATCAATAATAGGCCTCAGATTAAAACCAAGGTCTTCTAATTTCCTATCTAGTACTCTTGCCAATACACAATCAGTCTCTCTGTCATATGACTAGTTTTACAAATACAGAATAGTTAAGTCCTTGAGAACTTTCATGAACTGCTCCAGATCTCCCTAGCAGTCCTTGAGGCTCTGTTCAAGTCCTCTGTGCAACAGAAAAGCCTACCTCAAAAACATCTAATAGAAAGTAAAGAAATTTTTTCAGGAAGGTGCTTTAAAATAGGTAGAATTTAATTAAATATAGACCACTCTTCTTCTGCAAATGTGGCCCTCTAAACTCTTGTTTCATGACACCTGTGAAGTATTTGGCTACTGAGATTATAGGTGACAAAGTTTTAGTGATACTTGCTGGTAAAGTAAGGAGGGAGAATCATTGAATGTCACATTTTATATAAAAATGGACCGAACTTAAAAAATTGTCTATTTGCAATTATCATCAAATGACATCCATTTTGAATCTCCTTTCTAAACACTGATGGATTAACAGCCCTGTTTTTTCTCTCCCATCAGCACTTGCAAACACTCATCTTCTTGAATCAACCAACAAGAAAGGCATATTTAGCTTACAAATCTAAATGTCTCCTCCTCTGAAAAGTGATAAACTAGAGGAGTTTGTTATGAAGTCCGGAAAGGCCCAGAATATGTAACACTCACGTTCAATTTTTTTTGTTGCCAACATGCATCCGCAAACCAGATAGATTTGTTTTTGATTCAATGTTGGATTTTTCTCTACTTCTCTCCTACCTTAATATGGATGATGAAAAGTGTATTGTATAGAAAATCAAAGGGCATTTGGAGGTATTCATTTCAGTTACTAAGGCGTAAACATAAAAGTCCCAATCATCTTACTCTTAGATTTTCTTTCGCAGTGAAATTGATCAAATACATCAGACTTTAATTTGATGAGATAGAAATGAATAATTAGAAATTGTAAGAAACCTCCCCTTCTCCTAAATGGAATACATTTGCAATGTTGGAAAATTTAGTGCAAACATTCACTTGGAAAAGTTATTTTTTTTAATTAATCAAGAAACATTTATTAAACATATACTATGTGCCAGACATTTGTTGATACTAGAACAATTGTAATCTAAACCTGGAACTAAAATCAAACTCTCATATCTCCCTTGAGTTCCCAATGTACATCTCTAATTGTCTGTTGAACATTTCCACCTGATTGTTCCAAGGAAAATTCTAAGCCAAATCAACAGTGATTTACTATGTGTTTGCCATATGCAAGATGTTATGTGAAGTACCGGAGACATACTCCAGTATGCAAAACTCAAATTCTCAAAATTAAATATATATGCATACACATGTGTACATGCACATATATGTGTACATATAACCATTTACACATATGGGGATATATATATTTCTATATTTCTCACACACAATACATTTTCCCCTCCAAAACCTCTCTCTCTCCTAAATTTCTCTATTTCTATTGAGCCACTGTCCTCCCAGCCATCCATTGTCATCCCTTCACCATCATTGTTTACACTCCTTTCTTCCTCAAATTCAATATCCAGATTTTTGTTATTTTTCCCCCTACAACACCATTCTTACTCATAACCTTGTCTTTTTTACATAGCAGCAGTGTGGTAGGTCAAACTCTCATCAACTCTCTCTCTGACTATGACAATACTCATTCATTCATTCATTCAGACAAAGGAGAGGGCATTCCTCATAAAGAGAACTTCTTATGCAAAGGACAGGAGGTAGGAGATAGAATCCCATGTGCGGTGAACAGCTAAAGGTATGATTTAACTGGAATGATTCTTGGTAAGATGATCAATTATTGATTTCATGAACCTGGCCAAATGCTCCTAGGCTGGACTTGGAGGAGGAAAAGCCACAATTGAGTAAGCCAAGAGGTGTGTGTGTGTGTGTGTGTGTGTGTGTGTGTGTGTGTGTGTGTGTGTGTGTGTGTATGTACATGTACAAGTATTCTTGGGCATATCTTACTACATAATTCCAAAGTCAAACATTGATTATTTTAGAATTATCCGTGATTTAGATTTAATGTTATATAATGTAAAAGGCACAAGTCCTGGGTCCTAACCTTGGCTTTGACATTAATTTATGGTTTGACGTCAAGCTGATGACTTCCACTTACTGGGCCTCAGTTTTCTTATATTTAAACTGAGGAGTTTGGACTTTTAAGACCTCTTACAGCTCTAGGTTTAGGATGCTATGGGCTGTAAAGGGGTTGCCATCAGTGGAAGGAGAACCTACCTTGACAAAGAACACACTCTTGAAGCAGGGAAGTAAGATGATCCATCAGGACACAAGAAAAAAAGAATGCCTGCTTACTTTTTAATGGATTCTATTCTAATAAGGACAGAAGTGACTTGAGATGTCATCTCATTTCACAATCTGAGAACCTTGGTGTTGGAATGGACCTTAGTAGTTTTCTCCAACCTTCTTTCCCTTGATGAGAACTCCCCTCTAAAATATCCTTCATAAAAGAACTGTCCAGCTGTTTGAAAACCTCCAGTCACAGGGAACTAACTACTCTGTGCCAAGGCATCCCATTCCACCTTCGAATGGATTGAATCGTTAGAAGACATTTCGTTAGATGAAGTCTAAACCTGCCACCTTGAAACTTCTATCCACTGCTCCTAGTTTTGCTCCCTAGAAATAGGGGGGAGAAGCTGAATCTTCCTTTGTCATGTACCCCTTGAGATAACTGAAAACAGCTCTCATATCCCTCTAAGTTCAGGCTCAATGCCAGCATTTCTATCAACCTATTCTTCAGGACACACTCGCAGACCTTCCCAAATTCTAATTGCTCTCTTCTGGACATTCTCCAGTGCATCAGTCTTTGCTAAACTGTGGTACCTGGGATTAAACACAAAATAACTGATATGGTCTTACCATGGGAGAGGATAGCAATAATAAATCTTATTTAGAAAACTATATGCTTAAGAATGCATCAAAAGAGCCCATTGGCTTTGGGTGCTCCCTATGTCACACTGTTGTGTTCTAATTTCCCCATCATATTTATTTGGTAGAAAGGCAACTAGGGTGCAGAGAGATCCATGAATCCCATGATGACATCAGAGTCAAGAAACAAGGCTAACACCACTGTCTGAGATAAGTGCTGCATGGAGACAGGAATTTGAGAAATTGAAAAGGACTGATGGAGCAGCAGAGAATAAGATGAGAGAGAGAGAGAAAGAGAGAGAGAGAGAGAGAGAGAGAGAGAGAGAGAGAGAGAGAGAGAGAGAGAGAGAGAGAGAGAGAGAGAGGCACATAGAAACAGAGACAGACAGAATGACAGAGAAAGAGACAGAGGGACACAAAGAGAGCATGAAGGAACACACAGATGATTTAGTCATACTTAAATAGCAGGAAATGTAATTTGGGATATACCAGCATTTTATAAAAACCATTAGATTAGTGGATGAGTCATGAGGGATAAACTGGTTTTGGTCCTTGCCTTATTCCTTACTGGTTCTAGGATATTGGTAAAGGGAGTCACATATAACTTATCACATTATTTTCAGTTTTACAGATATGTAAACTGAGGTTCAGAGGGGGAAATCAATCTATCAAATGGAATGCTGCCAGTTAGAGTTGTAGAGGTGGGCTTATAACCCAGACATTCTGACTCAGGCTACGACTATCTTTGCATTATGCCACACTAGTTTTCTTAGAGGCATAGGGCCTTGCAGTGGAATATTGTTAAGTTGGATTTCTTTGGCCAATGGCTGTAGTAAAGAATCTTTGGGATTAGCAAGAAATAACCAGTGTATTAGGCTCCCTTTCTAGGATAGCACAGAGTAGACTTTCAAGAGAGTGTCTCCAGGCCAGGTCAGCCATTTTGGAGAGGCCCTCTGGGATAACTTCTAAGCTTAATTCTATGATACTTCTGTGTCAAGATCCCCCTTTAGAGCACAAGTAAATGAATTTACTTACATTTAACAATAAAGCCACTTGACCTTTAATGTGAAAGGTAGAGTTCCTTTCCCATCATTAACAACTCTTGGAGAATATCATAAATCACCAAAGTCAGGAGGGGAAGGAAAATATTTTCCAACCTGACCTCTAACCATGACTATAAAGAAGTAATTGTGTTTCTGTACACATTTAGAGCAGGGCAAAGGGAATATTAGACTAGCTTTGGAGTCAAGAATACCAAGTTTCAAGATGTTTCTCTGATACATACTGGCTGTATGACCCTAGGCAAGTCACTTAAAGTCAAAAGGCTCCAAGCAGAGCAGATGTAGATTTGCATTGGTGAAAATTTTCCTGCTTGGAGTTCCCCACACCAATAAAATCTAAAATCCACATGGTAAAAAGAGGAGATATATAATTCTACATATCTACATTCATGCATATGTGCCCATACACCCAAGTTTTCTTGAGGTTACACATATGTGCATATATACACATGTATTTGTATATACTCACATAATACATGTAAACACATATGCATGTGTGTGTGTGTTTGCAATATCATTTGTGTAGGGAACTTGAAACTTGGAAAACCCATGCTATTCATCATATAGACCTTAAAGTGTCAGTTACCTGAGACACTGGGACTTTCAGGGAGCTGAAAAGAGTCGTACAACTAATATGTGTCAGAATCAGATTTTGAACTCATGTCTTCATGACTCCTAGGCCAGACTTCAAGTTGTCACATCATGAAACTTCTCATATAGACAGCGTCCCAAGAATCAACACAGCTTTAAAGTATTAAAACTTAAAATAGCATCAACAGTTTGGGGATACCCTGTCTGTATGACTATAAGGAATATATATGCATTCAGGCATACCTGCATACATACATATATACATATACACACACATATATACATATACATGTATATACACTTGCATACATGTGACCCAAGGTCATCCATCTATTATATTCTGGGATATTATTTGCCTCTTAATCAGACTTTTTAGTGTGGAAACTGTCTCTTCCACCAACACAGATCAGTTGTGCATAAACACACACACACACACACACACACACACTCACATACACACAGATTCACAGTCACTATAGACTTATCCTATCCCAGGAATTTTCTTTCTGGCTAATGAAAAAGTTCATATATTTCCTGCAAATTCTTTTTCAAAACATCATCCTTACCTCATATCCCAAATGGAAGAAAGGGAGAAAGGAAGAGCAAAAGTGAAAGAGGGAGAAAAGAGAGACAGAGTGAGAGAGGACAGAGAGAATGAGAGAGAGAGAGAAAGAAAGAGAGAGAGGAGAGAAAGAGAAAGAGAGAGAGAGAGAGAGTGAGAGAGAGAGAGAGGGAGAGAGAGAGAGAGAAAGAGAAGAGAGCAGAGGTAGGAACTTCTCAATGTTTTCACACACACTTGTTTTTAATACATGTGCATTTTAAACATATGGGTATCCATGATACATAAAATAATAAGAATTATTTCAAAACTAAGGAAAAAAATCCCTATATTCAAAACATCTAAAATTATTTAGAAGACACAAATTCATTTTATACAGGTATACAAATTTAGAATTGGAAGTTAAGGCTCCTGGCTTTAGGTTTGAAAGTTAATGCCATGTTTTCTCAGTTAGACAGGCATCATCTGGAAACAGGGTGTCCCAAATCTCCTGTGCTTGGCAGAGAGGTTATACCAATTTCCAGAGGAGGCTTCAAATCATTTTATTCTCAGCCCTGCAGCACTGTTCTGAATCTTCATTGAATGAATACCCAGAGAAAGGAATAAAGATTGTATCCAACATTTGCAGCTGCAAACATGAACTACAGTGCCATCTTCTTAAGTATCTGGCAGAATTATCATCAATCCAGGACAAAGTAAGGGAGGGAACCCCAAATATAACTTGAACCCCAAGTATAGTACTTTCCTAGCAAAAAAAGGTTCATTTCATTTTCTCTCATTTGTGAACCGCATACTCTTGTCTCCTTTTGACTTTCAGAAGGTAGTCAATAATGGCCAGAGAACTTTGTGGTGGACTGATTGGCTTAGCCAATGAAGAATAAGACAGGTACAGAAGTGGGAAGAGACAAGCAATCTACAGACACCACTGAGAGCCTGAAGAACAATCTTCCTTTGCAAAAAAAAATTCAACAAGGCCAAAGAGCAGGCCCTTTGCTTCAGCTACATACCATATTACATACCATGAAGAAGTCCTGTATCAATGTTACAATGGATCTCTGAACAATTCCTCCAGGAGAAACCATTAACAGTTTCATTAACTTTATATAACACACCTCAAAGACAAGGATCCCATTAGCCCAGGATTCCTGAGTCCCTGAAAATATCTTCAAAACTAACAATGCAAAGGATGAAAGCCACTGATGGGTTGGAACTACATCTAAATGAGGAACAGACAATGGAGATGAGGCTTTGGAAGCAGTGACTGCCAACAATAATGTGCCAGAGAAAATGACAGTAAGCATTTCTGCCCAGAAGGCTTTGTGGAGGATGAGGCCGTGGAGTCTGAGGTTTACAAAGATGCATTGTGCATCCATGTTCAAAAATAACAAATTAAAAAAAGAAGAAATTGGAGAGAGATTTAAAGCACATACGACACAGTGAACCAAAAGCACTCAGTTCCACAACTGATGGATGAAAAAAGCTGCATGGCATGGAGGATGGTACCATCAAGGCAGAAGAGAAGAAAAGAAGCATGGCGACTGAAATGCAACAGCATTGCTCACAAGCAAGAGTTTGGAGGGTAAAGGCCACTCAATCAGGGAGGAGGGCACAATGCAAGACAGATTAGGGCTTTGCAGTGGAAGATTTTCAAGTTGGATTTCTTTGACCAGGTGAAGAAATGGAGAACCTTTCAGATCAGCATGGTGCAGCCAATTTCTTAGGCTCCCTTGCTAGGACAGCACAGAGTTGCCTTTCAAGATGGTGTCTCCAGGCCAGCCCAGTCATTTTTCATCACAATTACCTTCTTTGTAAGTAAAATCATACATGAACTGAAGCATCTGGATTCAAATGGGATTTCGTTTTTCTCCGTCAAAGTTGAAAAACTTGTCTGAGGACTGAATTATTTTCACAAGGTGAAATTCCTGAAAAAGGGCTTTACAAAGAATTGGGGTTCATGGTCAACCCAATCCTCACAAGCCATCCACCATCTTGAAAATGTTGTATCACAAGTAATGCCACACATTTAAAATGATGTCACTGCAGTTTGCTGGGAGAGGGGTAGGAAGAGATAAAGGTTGCTGGAGTCACACTTCAGAATTTGCACACAAATCACAATGACCAGCAAGTTGTGGGCTGGGAAGTTTTCTTTACTTCCCAGAGTTTGGACTGAGGGATGAGGAAGGGTGGGGGTGGGGGAAGACATGGGCAAGAAACCCAACACCTCCATATGGAAATCCTACCAAGAAATACTGCATGTACTAAATATTCCTTGAATTTTCCATGTTGATTCATGGGATGGAAATGGACCAGATGATTTATTTCCATGGCAAAAAGAAAAAAAAATGGGAACAACTGAGCAAAGGAAATGTAATTGTTAGTGTTTGACAGCTATGTTAGTTTCTTTTTGGCAACAGCACGTCTTCTAGGTCTTAGGTCATTGATAAACCTAGTATGCATTGGAACCTGAGTGAAGGAATTCCTGTCATTTTCATTGTCTTTAAGACATGAACACAAACCTCATGTAGAGGTCCTGGCTCTTGTACAAATGATGCAAATTTCTAATACTAACAAAGGGAAGTAGACTTACAATGAGTAAATATACAAAAGCCCCAAATAATTACAATAGTCACAGCTTGGCAATGAGTTTCCAGACTATGAAATTAGTTTTCTTGTGAAGAATGGAGATTTTACAAGGCTAGTATAAACACAGGGTAATTGGAAAATCAAATTGCTCTTCACCAGTTATTGTAAGGTCTGGAATGATGGTGATAACATTTAAAAAAAGCCTCCCTATGTATGAATCACTAGTGTTTGAGTTGTTGTCTACTTTTTCTATTTTAATGATTTTTTGTTATTATTTTTTTGAAACAGTACTGTTGCCAAGAATTGTTTCCTTACAATTGCTACCACATTGGGACCTTTAAACTATGACATCCAAACACCAGCTTACCCCTGATACAATAAGCTCTCCGCCCAAGTTCTGTACTTCTGCCTTGACCTTGCTGCAGATATTAAGCTGGTGGCAATACAAGGCTATTCGTTGAAGGTAGGCTAATAAATCCTGTTTGCACGCAGAATCAGGACACTGAAAATAAAAGAAAAAGTGGCATTCTCAATTACATAGCACCTTTTATAACACTTGTCACATCAAATCTCACAGAAGGACATGATTTAGTGTCTATAGTATATTAATAAAGCACGACCCACCCATCTCCTTGGGATGGGAGTTAATGGTTGAAAATTATTCTTTCTGCTTCCACAGAATCTCATGAATTCAAATATGAAGATATCCCAGAAAGACCTTATTGATATCATCTGTAAATAATTAATTACACTCTTTGTTAGTTTCCTTCTGCAAAGTAAAGACAACTAAGTAATCTCAGAGGCTATTTTGTGGAGAACTCCATTCAGCTTTTGTGAAGCATGGGAGTCTATTGACGCATGACACCCAGCCATTCTCCCCTGGAAGGAAATCATTTACGGGAATCTGCATGCTGCATTAGAGGATATGATTTCAAGTTGCTGCTTTAATAAGAAGACGAAGAAGCTATTTATTTCCTTCGCTTGTCTAAGCAGAGAATCATTCTTATTATAGCATGCCTGTCTCCATTTTGGAGTCATTGTGAATCTCAAAATGACAGCGACCTATTCAAGGCCCTTAAAAGTAAGAGGCTTGGAGATAGTTCATAACCAATACAAGTGGAAATGTCCCTAGAACAATTCATTCAGAGTCAGTTGAAATGAACTGTGAAGAGGAAAACATAATGCCCATTACATGGCCAACTAAGAAAAGAGAGTCATTATTCTAAATGGCAAAAGGAATATTCTGGGCTCCATCAATTATTTCCATGGCTCAACAAAGTGTGCCCCTGCTTAGTGACTTGAGTCAAGATTCCCTAAAATCTTCATGTGAGTTGCAGCACATGAAAGTTGCTGTTGTTTGGACTTTATAACATGGAGCTTCAGAGATCTGGGAGACTGAAAATGAAGAAAAATCAAAAGATTGAAAATTTTGGAGAGCTGGAAATTCTACATTCAATTTGATACTCACTAACATAGTCCTCAGGCATCTTGAATAAGCACATTAGAAAAAAGTGTCCAAGGACAATCACGGTAGCCTTTGCCATATGGTTATGTGTACAAGAGTGTATGAAACAGAAAAATCCAAGTCAAGTACTAAGAAAGTGTTTAGTCAGCCTTGAAAAGTGTCATAGCTTCTATCTGTATCATTCAAACATATGATTTAGACACAGCTATTTTTTCTCTTTTGATAACAACAAAAGCAAGGAAGTAGGATTTAAGGAGGTCACTAAGTTTAACCTACTCTCTTCATGGCTGTTACCAACATGCCTTCTTCTATGTTATTGCATCTATCAAGGAAGAATACCAGAGAGACCATTTCTCCTTCCTGCAACTATTTAATACTGTAATATTTATCCGACTCCTGAGACCCATGTACTGAAAAGAATTAACTTTAAAATGATATCTCTCCAGAGAGCTGACAAAGCTTTCAATACAAATACCTTGGAGCAAATTAAACTGGAAGGCCTATCTCCTTGGAACAGTAATTAAAAATGCAACAGTCCATAAAAAGTTTATATTGCATGCATATCTTGAAACTTTGGGAAAACATTTTCCATCCACAGAAAGGCATCTGCTGATGGCTTCCCCAGCTTTGTTCATTGTCAGCTGTTCAGCTGAACCTCATCCAGAGGAATTTAAAATGCAAAAAACATGTCTTCCCAAGCGGAACACCTCTACAACCACTCAAATCCCCACAATGGCATGAGAAGGTCCTGATCCAAGAAACAGAAAAACCAAGTCACTTTCTGGCGGTTATCTCCATAATAAGGAAAAAAGGAAGTGAGGATGTCTTGTTTAGACAGTACGCTTTCTTTTCAGACTACAGTCTTGCTACATTATTCTCCTTTCCAAAGCTTGTCTTCCTCATGAGCTAGTCCAACTCAATATTAGTCTTAACTCGTGACTTCTTGACTCCCTTGTCTTATTGCTGATCACACCTTGCAAAATATCAGCACTAGAATCCTCCTACCATCTATTACCATCACTCTTCTTCCATGACACTTAAAAAAAAACACTTGAGAAAATCACAAAGCAGTGATGACTAGATCCACTACAATCCTATCACTCTCCTTATTCCAGATCTTCCCTTTGTTTTTCAAATGCATGACACCATCCCTTCCTTCCATTCTTTCAACTGAGGTCTTCATTTCATACATTGATGAAGAGAATGGGGCTATTTCTTGTATGTCTCTTCTCCCTTTCTCCTTATCCCAGATCCTCCTAACATCACTACTTACTTTCTCCTCAATTTCTGCAGATTCTGATGAAGCCAAGTCCCTTCACCATGCCAACACCAACCCCTCTACACAAACTGTGGATTCCATTCTTTCCTTCCAAACATATTGACTCCCACTTTCATTCTTTCTTTCTATCATAGCCATTGCCTTTCTCCAGTGAGAATCCTGTTAAGGTTTTATAACAAACTTGTAGTGGATTCAGTTCTGAGTATTTTATAATTTCCTCCAATTCTGTTCAGTAGAATTTAAGAGACAATCTTTCTGAAACATCAACCCTAGAGACAGGAGATATTGTTTCCCTCAACCTCTCAAATAAAAGTGTCCCCATTATATTGAGCCAAAATATAGTCACTTGTTTTTCCTCCAGTTTCTCTTTAGCATTTGCAGTACAATTTTGTTGAGTATGGCATCATTAATTTCATTGTATTTTTAAGTGTGGTCATGTTGCCTCCCTTTTTAGAGTCTAAGCCTCTTCAAGGCAGGAATAATAATTAAGATTACCCTCAAAAGAATTATCCAAGACCCAATGTGTGTATGTACCCAGGTTATGTGCTCAATATACTCTGAAAGCTCATGTTTCCTAGAAATACTGGTAGATTTCCCTGAGAGAAATTTATATAGATCTCTGTAGTACATGGTCATAGATTTGAATTCAGATTTAAAGCCATCTCAGTTGAATCTCCTAATTTTAAAGATGAAGAGCTAAAGCCTAAGATATGAAGTGCCTTTCCCAGATGTATGCCCTCTACCATAGCAAATTATTTTTTTTCCTATGTCATTTCAGTAATGTCTTACTCTTCAGGACTCAATTTGGCGTTTTCTTGGCAAATGTACTGGAATGGTTTACCATTTCCTTCTCCAGTTCATTCCACAGATGAGGGAACTGACACAAACAGAGTTAAATGACTTGCCTAGGATCACACATTTCTTAAGTGTCTGAGGCCGGATTTCAAGTCATGAAGAAGAGTTTTTCTGATTTTTCTCTAACTACCTCCCACTCAGTTGACCCATGACAAACTATATGAGGTTCAAATTATAATAACTTATCTTACTTAGAGGTCAGTTATCTAGGATTCTTAGCTATGCATAACACAGTTGAGAATTCAGAAGTAATCAAGAAGCAGGAAAAAAATCATCTAGGTGGCTTAAATTAAAACATCTTTAGTTATTTCGTCATAGAAGAGGTCATCTACCTAAACTCCACATTTTAAAGCCAATAATAGCTTGATAATTTGTAATTAATAGCACTTTAAAATTTACAAAGTGCTTTACATACATTGTCTTATTCAGAACCCTATGAGATGAGTGCTACTATTATCTCCATTTATAGCTGAAGAGAAGACAGAGACCACCAAGTCACTTGCCTAGGGTCACATTAGCTGTAAATGCCTGCAGTGAGATTTGAACTCAGATCTTTCTGACCCCAAGTCCAGTGCTCAGTCCACTCTGCCACCTTGATGCCTAAAGATGAAACTATGACACAGAGAAATGAGACAACTTGCCCAAGGTTACTTAGGGAACAAGTGACATAGTTGAAATTTGAACTCATGTCTCCTGATATGAAAAAATAATGTTCTATGCATTTGAACACACACTTTTCCCACAGAAAAACCCTTTAGCATGAGACCAATATGGTTTAAGAGGACATCTCACAGGCATTGTCCTTGAGCTCCATCTAGTGCTGTGTGTGTGTGTGTGTGTGTGTGTGTGTGTATGGTGTGTGCAAATGAGGATAGGGAATTGTTGAACCCCCTAAGTAGGTAATTTTTTATTAAGTAGACCCCAAAGTATGTTTACTTTAAGGTGGGAATCAACCAAAATGTGAATAATCCATGCTATAGGAGCTGGAGGAGAGCCATTTTGTTAGTTGTAAACAATGCTACAGTTATCCCTTCCATATCACAGGGGGTTAGGGGTGCAGTGCTTCTGCTAGCTGGAAAATCTGTGTAATTTTTGTGGCCCTCCCTTTGTACTAGAGAAAAGTCTGTTTTCTTTTTTCTTTTTGGGGTGTTTATAATACCTTATTGTAAAATTGGGGGTTAAAATTTGGTATGGGCTTTTTGTCATCTGCTCGCTTTTCTGTGTCATCTGTGGCTTCCCTCAAAATTCCAATTTAAATTATGCCAGTTCACCATATATTGAAAACACAATGGGGAAAGTTGTGATGTGGAAGGGATACCCTTCCACAAAATATCCTGATATAGTCTAGTAAAATTACCATTTGGATGATAGTCTCCTAAAATTACCATTTCCAAAGATGAAACTGAACAGGGGTTCACTTATATAAGTACTGTATGTTGACTATGGTAGGGAAATAGGAAGGCTTCCACCCCCAAATAATGAAAATTAAAAAATATGAAGTTATCTGAAGAGCTCTCATGAATAATTTCCCATTCTCCATCAAGGCCAAATCAACAAAGAATTGCCGAACTGGACCCAATTACAAGAGGAAACGTCAGAACTCAAAATAAGCCCACATACATTTGAGAGTGGACTCACTTTTCCATTGCTAAAATGGGAGCCATTTTAAGGGTTACAGCACTGTTTCGAGACTGATCACAGACTGTGGCAACATCAGAGAACTTACAGCAGAGTTCTTGAGGAAATTCATGGACAGATAATTTCAAATTTCCCAGTTGGGGAAGCAGGAACAATGAATGGAAAAAACAAAATTTCCCTTACAGTAGCAGACAATTTCCATTTATTCAAGTTGTTGAAGAAAAGCAGTGCAGAATAATTAATAGACAATCTTGAAGCCAGGAAAAAATTGATTTACTCCTAACTCTGACAAGTACTGGCTGTATTTTCCTGGACAATTCACCTTACTTCTCAAAAAAGGTACAAATCTACCTTGTAAGAATTAGATTTCTCATGAAAATTAACTGATCCCAATGCAATCACTGGTCTTGTTCTATAAAAATGTGAGACAGTATGGGTAAAGCTCAGTGGGTAAGCCTTAGAATCAGGAAGATCTAGTTCAAATCCTGCTTTAGTGACATGCATGCCTTACCCTGGGCAAGTTACTTTTTCATTCAGTTTGGACACAAGTCTTTAAGAATTCTCAAAAAATAATGCTGACATTTTGCATTATTACAGGGAGTTTCCTTGGGGATAGTTCTCTAAGTCAATGAAATCATAGGTCCAATTTTGAAAGTTGTTTAAAAAAAATGAATACTAAAGAAATATAACGAATGACAGAGTTTTCCTTTTTCTATTTTTTTAAACAGGAAGCCCCTGATTTTTTTTAAACTAAGGCAACTTAAAGAAACTCAGCTGTCTATGCCTAGAAAGTCCCTGGTTATCAGGAGATGGAGAAGGTTTTTAATTAGATTAATTCTGAACTTTATGAACACAAGTTATGAGGACTTTCTTTGAGCTATATCTACCTCTTCCACCATTGCAGGACCTGGGGGGAAAAATGTACACAAAGTGTTTGCCAAGTCCCGCATTTCATTCTTTAAAAACATTTATTGATACATAAAACACAGGACAGAGTCTAGGTGCTCATTAGAGAATTCACTCAGAGGAGTGTCTAGCTCTCTGCAGTTAGATTACCTGGTCAGCCACAGCTCGGGCTAATTTATCCATTCGTGAACCAGCTTCAGCAATTTTCTTGGCAGCATTAATGACATCAGAAGTGTTTTTCAAAGGACCCTTCCCTCTGAAAGAATACAGAATATGAGCATTAACATGTAAGTGTAAGAAGATTTAAAATATATGTAAATTAAGATAAACATGCAATAAAGATGAAAAATTAAAAGCACACACACACATACACACACACACACACACATACACACACCTTGTCCTATCACTACTTAAATCGGGTTCTATGTTTACTTTGTATTCGTTGAGTTAGCCAGAGCCTTCCTTTCTAAAAAACAACAAAATTCAGAATAGTTATAATGGTAGACAGAATACTCTCAAATTTACAAAGGGTTTTAACTCTGAATTCATTTAGCTTCCTAATAGTGCTGAATGGGATAGCTCCAGATAGAAAGCTTAGGCTTAGAAATTCCTATAGCAAGTGCATTGGAATGTTATAAGTTGACATATTTGGAATTGGTAGAGACCTCAGCAACCCTCTAGTCTGAGTCCTCCTCATCCAGTGAAGTGATTTGACTAAGATCCACAACTAATGAATGTCACAGGCAGGGTCACACAACTTGTAAGAGCCCAACACAGAATTCTGACTCATCTCCCTAAACCCAAGAGCAGTATTCTATCCACTATGACAGCTAACTGACATTTCACTTAGAGAAACTGGATACAGAATTTGTGCTTTCCAGGTAATGTTATCTAAACATCCACTGAGAAGCTTAGGCTGTTTGAAAATAATACCTAGCACATTTCATTGGCTTTTGACAAGCCAACAAACTAAAGAAGCTCTGATCCCTGAGCCCAAAATTATGAAATGTCATCTCTTTGCCTTTCCTCCAATGGTAGCTAAGTGAATTGAGGCATAATCTGAGAAAATACATTCAAATCCCACTTCTTGTCCTTTTCCTACAGCTGTTCATCTCTTTATGTCTATCAAACATTATTTATGAGACAGCACTATGGGATACAAACCTAAATCTCACTAGCCATGGCTCAAACATGATGTGAAGAAAATCATGCCCTGAGAAACATAGACTGGGCTGAAGGTGTGTGGTAAATAACCATTCTAATCAATACTCATTAAAGTTTGTTTTTTTTAAATAGAAGGGCATAAAGTATTCTTTTATAAAGAAGGTATTTCAGGAAAAGTTTTCTAATTTCCTTTAATTGTAGGAAAATATTTTTATTATTCTCTAAGTTTACTAGTTCCAAATGCAATGTTATGATAATTTAGTATCTCTGTTTTCATTCCAACACACACCAGAAAATGTGAAAGTCACACTTTCTTGGGGCAACAGCCTTCTCATGATGTGAGTTAACTTTTCAATTGCTATTTAGATTTCAAAACAGAGGCAGAAGCTTCACATGTGAATTTTCATGCAATATGGATGAGTTGCAGATATCAAGACAATCTGACTCCCTCCTCCTGAAGTAGGGGTATTCATTTATGTAAAAAACATTCTTGGTTATTTTTCCAAAGTTTCTTTTTTATTTCTTGCCACTTTGTATTGTTGTTTTTTAAATGGAAGGCAAAAAAGTCAATGTTTAATAATGTTCATAAAAATGTATATATTTAGTTGGCACTACCAGGTTTAAATCAGTTTCCTGTTGGAATGTTCATACAGATGAATTATTTCTAATGATCTCTACTACTTTCGGGTACAGCTTTATAAGTAAAACTTTAGCCAACATAAATGTTCTTTCCCACCATATACACTCAACGTCACTGTGCATTTATTTTTATTTCTTTTAAGAATCTTATGGAGGGGAGCAGAGTCAAGATGGTGGAACAGAAAGATGGATCTGCTCTAGCTCTCTCACCACAGTCCATAAAATACCTGTAAAAAATGGCTGTAAACAAATTCTACAGCAGCAGAAGCCACAAAACAACAGAGTGAAGGAAATTTCCAGCTCAAGACATCCTGGAAGGCTGACAGGAAAAGGCTATTGCACTGGGATCTGAGCAGAGCACAGCTCAGGATGGGCCAAGCACCACTGCATGGACAGGACTGGAGCATGCTTCAGGACATGGAATAATGGGTAGCAGCTGCGGTTCCCAGATTTCTCAACCCACAAAGCTAAAGGAAGCTTCAGAGGACAGGAAGAAAGTTCCTTCATATGAGTGAGAAGGGAGCATGGTCTGGTCAAAGCCCTGGCTCCAGGGCAGCAGCAGCATTCACTTTTAGAGCTTTCAGCCTAAAGATGGGGGAGTCGAGCAGCTGATCTGGATCTCAGCTTGAGGGGCAGTCCTGGGGTGAGGGGGATCACTGGCATGTTGGGGTTGGTGGTGGCTGTGGACAGGGAATTCTGCTCCCAGATGCTGGGTAGAAAAGAATGCTTGTGGTTGCTCACAGACCAGAGTGAGTAACTCTTCTCCCTTGATTGTGCCACCTTGGAGGAACTGAGAACCTAAACAGTATACCCTTCACTTGACAAAGGATTCAAACTTCAAATAATTGATTGGGAAAATGCCCCAAAAAGGGAAAAAATAAGACTATAGAGGGTTACTTTCTTGGAGAAAAGGTATTTTCCTCCATCCTTTCAGATGAGGAACAACAAAACATACCATCAGAGGAAGACATTAAAATCAAGGCTTCTATCTCCAAGACCTCCAAAAATATGTAATGGTCTCAGGTCATAGAAGAGCTCAAAAATAACTTTTAAAATCAAGTAAGAGAGGTGGAGGAAAAATTGGGAAGAGAAGTGAGAGTGATACAAGAAAATAATTAAAAGCAAGTCTAAAGGAGACCCAAAAAATGGTGAAGAAAATAAAACCTTTAAAAATAAAATAACCCAAATGGTAAAAGAGGTCCAAAAATCCAATGAGGGGAAGAATGCTTTAAAAAGCAGAACTGGTCAAATGGAAATGGAGGTTCTAAAGCTCACTGAAGAAAATAGTTCTTTAAAACTTTAAATGAAAGATGGAAGCTAATGACTTTATAAGAAACCAAGAAATTACAAAACAAAACTAAAAGAATAAAAAATAGAAAGCAATATGAAATATCTCTTTGGAAAACCAAATGAGCTGGAAAATAGATCTAGAAGAGAAAATTCAACAATTATTGGTCTACCTGAAAATCATGATCAAAAACAGAGCCTTGACATCATCTTCCAAGAAATTGTCAAGGAAAACTTCCCTGTTAGTCTAGAATCAGAGGGTAAAATAGAAATGGAAAGAATTCACTGATCACATTTTGAAAGAGATCTCAAAAGGAAAACTCCTAGAAATATTGTAGCCAAATTCCATAGTTCCCAGGTCAAGGACATAATATTACAAGCAGCTAGAAAGAAAGAATTCAAGCATTGTGGAAATACAATCAGGATACTACAGGATTTAGTAGCTTCTATACTAAGGGATCGAGGGCTTGGAATATGATATTCCACAGGTCAAAGGAGACAGGATTAAAACCAAGAATCATGTACCCAGGAAAACTGAATATAATATTTGAGGGGAAAACATGGAATTTCAATGAAATAGAGGACTTCCAAGCATTCTTGTTGAAAAATCCAGAGCTGAATAGAAAATTTGACTTGCAAACACAAGAATCAAGAGAAACATGAAAAGGTAAACAAGAAAGAAAAACCTTAAGGAACTCATTGAAGTTGAACTGTTTGCATTCCCACATGGAAATATATATATATATATATATATATATATATATATATATATATACACACACATGTATATATGTGTATGTATATATGTGTACATATGTACACATACATATATACATGCACATACATAAATACACACATGCACACTTATATGTAGATGTATATGGGTATGTATGTGTATATTATATATGTGTAGGTATGCATATGTACATGTGTGTATGTGTGTATTTGTTTTTATATATATATATACACACACATGCATACATACACACACATAGACAGAGGGCACAGGGTGAGCTGAATATGAAGGGAGAATACCTAAAATAAATAAAATTTGTTGTTGAATGGAATGGACTAGGAGTAAGAGAAAGGGAAAAGTAGAATGCAGCAAATAATCTCACATAAAGTGGCAAGAAAGAGCTTTTCAGTGGAGGGGAAGAGTGGGGAGAGGAAAGGAAATAATTGAGCCTTTCTCTCATGGAATTTGACTTAAGGAGGGAATAACACATACTCAATTGGATACAAAAATCTACTTTACCCTGTAGGAAGGCAAGGGGGTAAGGGATAGGAGAGGAAAGATAACAGAAGACACAACAAATTGGGGAAAGGAATAATCATTAGCAAACACTATTGTGGGAGGACAAGTCAAGGGAGTTAATGGAATAAATGAAGGGCAGGGAAGGACAGAGGGAAATGTGGTTAGTCTTTTACAACATAACTATTATTGAAGTGTTTTGCATTGCTACACATGTATGACCTATAATAAATTGCTTGTTTTCTCAATGAGGGTGGATAGGGATGAAGGGAGAGAACATGGAACTCAAAGCTTTAAGAATGAATGTTAAAAAATTGCTTTAGCATTCAACTAGAAATTAAGCTATACAGGCAATGGAGCATAGAAATCTATTTTGCCTTACAGGAAAATAGAGGGGAAGGGGAATGAAAGAAGGGTGTAATGGAAGGGAGGGCAGACAGGAGTAAAGCATGGATGGGGTGCATACTGTCCTGGGGTGGGATGTGAGGAGAGATGGGGAGAAATTTTGAATCCAAACTCTTCTGGAAGTGAATGTTAGGAACTGAAAAATTCATAAATTATACCTAAAAAAAATTTTATAGGACTCTATGATCTAGTAACATTGGCCTCTCTTCCCTTCCTTTCCTCCCTTCCTCACTTCTCCCCTCCCTTCTTCTCGCCTCTTTTTCTTCACTCTTATCCCTTTCTCCTTTCCTCCTCCCCTTCCTTCCACATCCTCCTCTGACAAGCATGCCTGAACATATATAGTGAATAAAATATTATATTATAATGTTTATATCTATCATCTCCCTATATTTTGCACATATATAGTTGTTTCCATGTTTTCTCCCCCATTAGACTGTGAGTTTCTTAAGGGTAAGGATGTGTTTTGTCTTTCCTTGTCTTTCTCCAGTGCTATCCCAGTGCCTGGAACATAGATAATACTTAATAAATGCTCTGATGGTCCAAAGTAGGAAATGCTTTCCTTGTTGGTTTAGCCAGCAAGATGTAAAATCAATTCCAATTTTTGGTACATACTGGCTATTAGCATGGCAAATTGACTGTTAGGAAGTATGCGATAGAATGGTCTATGCCTCCATCACCAGCAAGCTCAGACCAGGTGAGGGTTCAAGGACCAAGATGGAAATATGAGATGGTAGGCAAGTCACTTATAAGTTCTCGAGAGAACTTTCGTAGACTATAAATCAGTAACAGATAGTGACAGACTTGAGCTGATAAAGGAATTTTCCCCCTTTTACATTCCCTATATCAATGAAATCACAGCTCCATGCTCCAGAAATTCCAGTGGCATCCTATGCCTCTAGAATAAAATGTAATTCTTTTGTTGAGTCTTTAAAGCCCTTTAGAGACTTAGCCCAACCTGTCTTTCCAGCCTCAGTGGACACTACTTCTGCTCCCATACTAGGCAGTCCCAATAAATTGATCCTCTTTCTGCTTCTCACACATAACACTTCAACTCCCCTAAGACTGACTATTCCCAATATCTAAACTAAAATGTCTCCTCACCTTTCCCTCATAAAACTGCTCCCTTTTAAAGTGTCTCTTAAACACCATCATCTATATGGAGCCTTTCTTGATTTTCTCACCTCAACTTAGGGATGCCACCTGCCAAACTATCTTGTTCGTGTATTTATTAATTTTATATTTATGTTGTATACACGTATGGTCTTCTGAAGGAAAACACTCTACCTTCTTCTAAAGAAGGATGAATCTATACCTGAGCTTGGGTGAGTCACAGGTCACCCTAAGCTTGGGGCCAGTGACCCTGGGACTGTTGCACAAATATGTTGACTCTCAATTTCCTTATTCTTTATTTCCTTATTCTCAACTGTATATGCTTTTGGGGATCATCCTGAGGTGCATACAATTAATATGATGTTTGGCAAATTAATTAGATTGAGCTCCTCCTTTTCCCTCCTCTCCCTCCCTTCCATCTTCCTTTCCTCCCCTTCTCCTCTCTTCTCTTCACAATCATGTCTGAACTCCTGTATGCAAGTGATAACTGTCCCTATAAATGTAATTACTTTTGGCTGTGTGTGTGCATGTATGCATGCCAGTGTGTGTGAAGGGGAGAAAGGTAGGTAAGAAGGAAGGCTTTACATGAATTCCTCTGATGTAGTCACTGTTCAAAACATTGTCTGGAGCTCCTCCTTTCTCAAAACCACGTTAGAAACCTCATGTGACATTCAATAGTTGCAACGTATTACATCCACAATTCACGTGCTTGCCTGTGTGTTCTTCAGACAAGTTTTGTTGACCAACTAATGCATGAAGGATGCAAAATAGCATGATGGTTATCACTTACAGATAACCTTTGAATATTTCCAAAAATCAAATCCAACATAAACAGAACTACCACCACTGAGAATCATAAGAAGAATGGGGTTCTGAGAGCCATCTTCTAAAAGTCACTTGGAATGTTACCCTGGAATAGGTTCATATAGTCTTGAGGGGCCTACTTTGAAAAGGACAGTATTCATTTGGATGCAAAATGTTCAGCATACTTATTATTATTAATATCATTAGGCAAGGCATTTGGGATTTAGTTAGTAGATACCAACAGTGTCCAATACATTTCTTGAAAAGGAAGCTCTATGCACCAGACTCTCAAAGTTAGAGGAAATCTCAGTCTACCTAGTCTGGTTTTATATCAATGACACTTTTTACAAAAGGCCCAGTGACTGACCATCTAGCATTTGTTTGAGGCTCTTTTGTTTAGCCCACTTTACTTTGGCCTAAAGAGCAACAAAAAATAGCATTTATATAACACCTACGAAGTGCCAGGCATTGTGCTATGTACTCTACATATATAATCTCATTTGTTCTCATAGCAACCTGGGGAGGTAGATGCTATTTTTTACTGCCATTTAATGGATGATGAACCTGAGGTAATAGATTGTAACTTGACCAAGGCCACACAGTAAAGTGTCTGAGGTCATATCTGACTTCAGGTCTTCCTACTCCAGACCCAGCACTCTCTCTCTCTCTCTCTCTCTCTCTCTCTCTCTCTCTCTCTCTCTCTCTCTCTCTCTCTCTCTCTCTCCTGGGCCACCTAGCTGCCCCTAATTTTAATTCTTGTTAATTTTTTTCCTGTCCCTTTTAAGTTTTTAACAGTGTTCTCTTTTCTGTCCTCTAAGACCAAGTAGAATTAAGTTCATATAAGATCTCTGTACCACAGATCTAGGGGTGTTTTTAGATGACTCCAGAGGTTACCAAGTCCAGTGCTGTCAGGTTGAGTGACTTGTCCAAAGTCACAGAAGTAGTGTCAAGGGTAAGATTTGAATACAGAACTTCAAATTATTATAAACAGCAGGACTAAGGGCTAGGGAACTACCTTCTAAACCAATTCAACTTGAGTTCAAGTCATATCACTGAAATATATTGGTTATTTGACCCTGGTCCAATCACAGATTCTCAGTACTCAGACTGCTCTTTAGTCTGCAAGTTCTTCATTTGGACTGATGAACTGACTTTTTAAAAATATTTTGATAACTTTATTTCCACATAAAGAAAAAGGAAATGACAAATCTTAAAGATGTGGAAAAATTGGAACACAAATGTATTGTTGGCAGAGTTGTGAACTGATCCATCCATTCTGGTGAGTAATTTGGAACTATCCCCAAAGGGTTATAAAATTGTTGCAAACTCTTTGATCCCACAATGCCACTACTAGGTTTGTATCCTATAGAAATCATAAGAAAGGGAAAAGGACCAGTATGCAGGAAACTATAGCATCTCTTTTGATTGTGGAAACAAGTTGGAAAGTGAGGGGATACTCATCAAGTATGGAATGACTAAACAAGTTGTGGTATTATGAATGTAATGGAATGCTACTGTTGTATATGAACTGATGAGCAGGTAGATTTCAGAAAAACCTTGAAAAACTTACATGAAATGATTCTGAGTGAAATGAGCAAAACCAGGAGAACATTATATGTGGAATCAACAACACTGTGTGACAACTAATTATGATAAACTTAACTCTTCTCACAATACAATGATACAAGATAATTCCAAAAGACTCATTACAGAAAATGTGATCTACATTGAGGGAAAGAACTATGGCATCTGGATGCAGAACAAAGCAACTATTTTCACTTTTGGGGGTTTTTTGTTTGTTTTTCTCTTTCATGTATTCTTTCTTTCTTTTTTTTTTACTTTTTTTCTGATACTCTTTTCCCAATATGACAACAAATGTGAAAATATGTTCAATGTCACTGTACATGTCTAACCTATATCAGATTGCCTGCTATTTTGGGAAGAAAGGGGGAAGAGGAGGGAGGGAGAAAAATTTGGAACTCAAAATATTACCAATATGCATGTTGAAAATATCTTTACATGTAGTTGAAAACAAATACTACTAATTAAGAAAAACTTTGTTTCTACATAATCAGTTTACTTTGTAATTTTGGGTATTTTTACATGTTCAGACATTATTCTGAGAAGGGGTGTATAGGACAAAAGCCTCTAGGACAGAAAAAAGATTATGAACTCTGACTTTAATATTATAGTTAGAGAGAAACTGCCAACTTGCGTTGGTAGAAGGAATTTCCTCTTCTGGAAGTTCCCTATCCCACTGAAATCTCAAGGTTAGTCCCTATCCATATTCCTCAGTGCTATTACTGTACTAAGCACTGTGGGTATAAATATCAATGCCCAAACAGGTCATGTCTCTTTGCTTTCTTGGACAGTTTTTTTTAATCCTTTTAATAATGCAAGGCATGACCAGCACAAGTTGTTTATTTTTGGCAACAAAAATGCAAAGAAGGAACTCACCTTTGATTTTCCCTTTAGTGTCTTTGCAGTGGGAAGCAGAATATTGAGATTAGGTTTCAGGTAAAGGTCCACAGTGGCCTTTCATGAAGAAGTTACTATACAAAGAGTGTAGCAAAAGCACTTTAATTTTCAATAATAATGGAATGCATATCTTGTGGATTACTGACCAAAATTAATGGATTAGTTGGAGAGAGGAAAAAAAAATAAGGTAATCAGAGGAAAGAATACCACAGCACACAAATGGATGATAATCACTTGGTTTGGGAATTCTAATTGTGTGTTCTAATCAACTAGACCTCTTTCTTTTGTGTTAAAGGCAGCCCTGGTGGGGGGTGGGGCAGTGCATGGCCATGGAACTGGGGAGTGGGTCCTGAATGAAGAGCAGGAGATGGCTTTATGCCCCTGCTTGGGGCCTTGATCTGAGAATATGCAGGGCTACTTACAAAGAAGTCAAGAAGTGTTAGAACAGGGCCAGCTTTGCTGATCATACTGTCACCGAGACAATCCATTTTTACAGGCTTGGAACAAAAATTACTCTTCTTCCAACTGAAACCTGCATTTAACCATGGTGGATAGAGGACTGGACTTGGGGTCAGGAAAACATGAATTTGAATATTGCCCCTGACATGTGCTAGTAATGTGACCCTAAGCAAGTCAATGAACCCTCAGCTTCAGTTTTTCCATCTGGAAACTAAGGATAATAAGAACATTAACTTCAAGGGGCTCTTGGGAGAGAGAAATGAGATGATTCCTATAAAGCAGCAAATAGCAGAGTTATGTGTATAACCTTGGATCTGATTACTGTAGAGGGCAGCACCATTGTCCTAGTCTCTCCAGCATGTCTCACCCCTCCATATACAATCTCTTGCCAAGACCTTCCCACTTCACCTTTGTAACATCTCACAAATATCCCCCCTTCTCTCTTCATACACTGCTATCTCCCTGGCACAAGCCCTCATTCTATCATTCATTGATTATTGTAATAGCTCCTAGTGAGCCTGCCTACCTCAACTGTCTCCTCACTCAAGGTCTTCCTCCATTTGGTCACTTAAAGTGACTTTTTCTAAAACTCGTGTTGGATCATGCCACCTCTCCCTACTCAATAAATGCCAGTGACTCTCTATTGCCTCCAGAAACAAATATAAAATATTTTGTTTAGTATTCAAAGCTCCTCATAACCTTGCCTCCACCCACCTATGCAGTTTTCTCACACCTGATTCCCTGAAATGCATTCTTCGATCCAGTGATACTGGTCTCCTTGGCTGTCCATGAACAAGACACTCCATCTCTCAGTTCCAGGAATTCTCTCTAGATATTCTCCATGCCTGGAATGCTCTCCCTTCACTATTCCAACTACAAACCAACCTGAATTACTTTAAACTTCAGCTAAAACACCATCTCTTACAGGAAGCCCCAAACCTCTTCATTCCAGTGCCTTCCCTCTGTTAATTATTTCCTATTTATCCCTTATATAACTTGGTTTGTCAATGTGTGTTTGCATGTTGTCCCTCCCCCATTAGACTGTAAGTGGGGACTGTCTTCTTTTTATATCCTTATTGCTTAGCTTGGTGCCTGGTACATCGTAGGCACTAAATACATATTAATTTAATTTAATCCTTTAACTTTAATTTGTGTATCTACAAAATGGGTGTAACAACAGCACCTATCACAAAGGGTTGTCCTGAGGATCTAAGGAGATAATATTTGTGAAGTAAGAGAGAATGGACCTTTACATGTTAACTTGGACAAGTTATTTAATATCTTGATGTTCTAGGGCAGTACCGTCAAACTCACATAGAAACAAGAGACACTTGACTATACAGAAGAATGCCTGCAGGCTGCACAACACAAATACACACACACACACACACACACACACATATATATATATATATATATATATATATATATATTTAAATATGTTACTAATACACCATACATTAAAATCAGATAGGAATTGTATTTTAATGTGGTTGGGACCACACTTAGGATTATTGTGGATCTCATGCTATCTGGTGTGTTTTGATACCTTTAACACAGGCAACTCTAGCACAACAGGTTGAGGGAAGATATAATTTACACTGACAAAGAGATTATCCTCATTGGAAGGACCCTATGCCAATTAGAATAATAGATCTGTGCCTTCTCCTTGTATATAAAGTATTTTACAATCTTTACAGGGCTATATAGCAACACCATCATCATCATCATCATCATCATCATCATCATCATCGTTGCTGTTTTTATTATGTATTCTTCCTTCTTTTCTTTTACTCTTCCTGTTCCTGGAGGAAAGGGGTAATCTCTATCCAAAGAACTCAAAATACTTAAACAAAAACATGCAGTAATCACTGATGGCTTGAGAGTTTTGTTTTTCAAACCCAGTGAGATTTAGTAATCCTTTTTAAGCAATTACTATGTGCCAGACATTGTGTTAAACACTGGAAATGCAAAACTGAGAATGAGATAACTCCTACCTTCAAGGATCTGATACAGAAAAAGATAATTAAATGCAAAAAAAAAATAGTCAAAACAATATCTAAGATAATTATTCCAAGAGGAAATGAGCCTCCAGAACACAATGGATCAGAAAAGACAGGCTAAAGAAAGTACACATGAGGGGCAAAGCCAAGATGGTGGAGTAGAAAGACACATATACTCTAGCGCTTCCCCCACAGCCCACAAAATACCTGTAAAAATGACTCTTAACAAAGTCTAGAGCAGTAGAAATCACAGAACAACAGAGCAAAAGAGGTTTCCAGCCAAAGGTAACCTGGAAAGCCAACAGGAAAGGTCTATCCCATGTGATGCTGAGCAGAGCAGAACACAGCCCTGGTCATATGGCACTGGGAGGAACAGGACCTGAACGGACTTTTGGGAAGAGTTTATAGCAGGGAGGGTCCCAGATACCTCAACCCACACACAGCAAAGAAAGCTCCAAAGGTCAGTGGGGGAGGGCTTAGTTGGATGAGGGAAAGGGGTTTCTCCAGCAATAGCCCCAGGTAACAGCAGAGGATATGGCAGCAGACTGTAGGCAGCTACTGAGGCTGAGAAGAAATCTGGATCTATTGTTCAGGTAGCTCAGCTTAAAGCCTCTGGCAGTAGGGAGCAGCTGATTTAAACCTCAGTCCTGAGTGTCTGCCCGCCCCCACCCAAAGCCCAGGGGAACCTAGCATTTGAGTCTAATCTCTTGACAAAGGATTTAGAAGTCAAGTAACTGGCTGGGAAAATGCCCAAAATAATACCATAGAAGGTTACTTTCTTGGTGAACAGGTGCCTCTTCCCATCTTTTCAGATGAGGAAGAACAAGGTTTACTGTCACAGGAAGTTGAGACGCCTGCCTCCAGGGCCTCCAAAGTGAACTTAAATTGTATTCAGGCAATAGAAGAGCTTGAAAAGTGAGTTAGCAGCTTGCTAAAGGAGAACCAAAAAAAATGCTGAGGAAAATAACACCTTTAAAAAGAGACTAACTCAATTGGAAAAAAAGGTCCAAAAAGCCAATGAAGAGAAGGAGGCATTAAAATCAGAATTAGCCAAATGAAGGAGAAGGTTCAAAAGTTCACTGAACAAAATAGTTCTCTGAAAGAGACAACAGAGTTCAGGGAAATGAATGACTATGAAATAAACCAAGCAGTTTGAAAACAAAACTAAAAGTTTGAAAAAATAGAAGATAATGTGAAACATCTCATTGAAAAAACGACTGACCTGGAAAATAGATCCAGGAGAGACAATTTAAAAATTATGGGACTACCTGAAAGTCATGATCAAAAAAAGCCTAGACATTATCTTCCATGAAATTATCAAGGAAAACTGTCCTGATTTTCTAGAACCAGAGGGCAAAATAAATATTGAAAGAATCCACCAATCACTTCCTGGAAGAGACTCAAAAAGAGAAACTCCTAGGAATATTGTGGCCAAATTTCAGAGTTCCAAGGTTAAGGAGAAAATACTGCAAACAACTAGAAAGAAATAATTTGAGTAGGATCTGGCAGCTTCAACATAAAGGGATCGAAGGGCTTAGAATAGGATATTTCAGAAGTCAAAGGAACTGGAATTAAAACCAAGAAGGATCAACCCAGCAAGAATGAATAATACTTCAAGGGAATAAAAGGTCATTCAATGATATAGAGGCCTTTCAAGTATTCATGTTGAAAAGAACAGAACTGTATAGAAAATTTGATTTTCAAACACAAGAATCAAGAGAAGCTAGAAAAGGTAAACAGGAAAGAGAAACCATAAAAGACTTTCTAAAGCTGAGCTATTTACATTCCTATATGGAAAGAAAATATTTATAACTCTTGAGACTTTTCTCAGTATTTGAGTAGGTGGAGGGATTGTGCACACATACACACACACACACACACTTATACACATATAGACTGAGAGGACGGGCTATGTTGAATCAGAAGGGATGATATCCACAACATGTATGTGTGTGTGTATATATATATATATATATATATATATATATATATATATATATATATATATATAGAGAGAGAGAGAGAGAGAGAGAGAGAGAGAGAGAGAGAGAGAGAGATAAATGGGTGAGGGAGGAAAATACTGGGAGGAGAAAAGGAGAAATGGAATGGGGCAGGCTATAACTCCTAAAAGAGATAAAGAAAAATCTAGTTCAATAGAGGAGAAAAGGGCAAAAGAGAGAGGGGAAAAGTGAAGCTACTCTCTCCACATATGGCTTGAAGAGAGAATAACATGCTCACTAAATTTGGTATGAAAATCTATCTTATACTACAGCAAAGTAGGGGAGGGGGCAACAAGTGGGGTGAGGGGAATGATAGAAGGGAGGACAAATGGGAGAAGGGAGTAACTCAAAATAAACACTTTTGGGAAGGGACAAGGTCCAGTGACGGAATAAAAAAATAAAAGGCAACAGAGTAGGATAGACAGCAACATAGTTAGTATTACACAACACGATTATTGTTGAAGTCTTTTGCAAAATGACACATATATAGCCTGTATTGAATTGCTGGCCTTCACAGTGGGGATGGGTAAGGGGGGAGGGAGGGAAAGAAGGGGAATTCAAAATATTAGAAATGAATGTTGAGAATTATTATTGCACATAATTAAGAAATAAGAAACACAGGTAATGGGGTATAGAAATTCATCTTGCCCTACAAGAAAAGAGAGAAGATGGGGATAAGGGAAGGGTGGGCAGTGATAGAAGGGAGGGCACATTGAAGGAAAGGGTAATCAGAATGCAAGGTATCAGGGGGTGAGGGGAGGGGAGAGATGAGGAGAAAAATTGGACATATTATAAAGTGATGTAAAAGCAATTAGTATTAAAACAATTGACTGAATTAATTAGTGAGACTAAATCAGAGACATCTTTAGTTTGGGGAAATGAATTTTAGTCTAAGTCTCCTAGAGTCAGGTAACTTTGAGCAAAATTTGGCACTGATGGAAAAGTTAAGGTTTTAATGGTAAATTTGATTGTATGATTGTTATTTAAGCAGGAACTAGAAAAGGTATAGAAAGGCATGTAAGCCACTTAAGACTTGCCTCAAAAGATGTTCCTTAGCCTATGTGAAATTATAGTCATATCTGAAATCTGGTTGTTGGAACTTGCTATTTTAAAATGCTATGGGACTATTAACTGACCGTACTTCTGAGTTTAACTCCAGGAATGGATAGCAAGAAAGGTGGTCTGAGCCTCCAATCCATGATACCAGTAAGCCTGTGAGATGCTGCTATGAACTGAAAAAGGTGACCTCATGGGAAGGGTGGGAGAGCAGCTATTCAGCCTGAGTTGAGGTAGGATTCTCCTGACTCAGTTTCTCCACTGACACCTGGCAGACTCTAAGTCTCACTGAATGCAAGTTGACAATCTACTCCTGCCTGGAACTGACATGAAGATGGGGAGATCTTGTTTCCCTGCAGTATCTCTACTCTTAGTGCCAATTTCCTATTGTCAAAAGGTTTGTAAGCTTAATGTCAAATCTATTAAGTTATAGATTGTTGGTAAGGGAACAACTGAGGTCAAGTCTAAAAGTCAGCTATCAGGCTTAGGATTTTAGGCCAACAACAGTAAGTTAGGGTCCTCTAATTCTTAGTTAATACTGTGGAGACAATTAGGTCAAGGGCTTATGAAGTTAGCATACACAGTTATTATTTGTGTCTCAGTTGGTTAATGGTAAAATAAAAATCCATTTGTGGTCTGTATTGTAAATGCTTTACAAGAAATATCACCTGACCAAAAGTTGGAATTGTGTTACGTGATATGAATGGTGTTAAAGATGAAAAATAAAAACAGTACATACGAGTTACATGGAAAACAAAGTAAAACACCAACAAGCAAGGTAGAGCTTGTCTTCTGTGGAGGTGAGCATCACGGCGTCACAGATTTCATTCCTAGAGAACTGAAGGGTTTTGTCCATGGTCACAGAGGTAGAGAGGAAAAGAGTAGGAACAAAACCCATGTCTTGTTTGATCCAAGTCAGCATATTTTCCATGGTATCATAAGAGTTATTTCTTTGCATTCGCTTCATGGAAGAACCCATGTTCCAAATACATACTGCATCATCACAATAAAAATGAATTCCATTCAATTCAATGCATGCATTAAGGGTTTGCAGTCTCCAAGGTATTACAAAATATAAAGGGCAGGTGGATGACCTGGAGAAAGGAAGACTCATCTTTGTGAGTTCAAATCTGGCCTCAAACACTTACTAATTGTGTGACTCTGGACAAGTCACTTAAGCTTCTTTGCCTCAGTTTCCTCATATGTAAAATGAATTAGAGAAGGGAATGGTATCTTTGCTCCAGTATCTTTGCTGAGAAAATCCCAGAAGGGGTCACAAAGAAACACATGACTGAATTACAAGGATACGAAGGCAGATATGAAGAATAGTTTTTGCCCTTAAGGACTTACATTTTACTGTCTGGACATGTGATGACGAAGAGGTGTCAACCAATGCTTCTGAAATTCTTACAAGAATGTTTTGGTTAAAGCAATTCTGTCTGATTTAACACCAAAAGAGGAGACTTTGTAAATGTATGAGTCTCAGTCGATTATAAGAGCACATCATCTTCAGAACCCTATGATGCACTCCTATTCTCAACTAGCAACATGAGTGGATTAATTATTTCCTCAAAATAATATAATTATTTTCTATCAGGCATGTCATTAATGGATTACATAATGCCCAACAGCCATTAAAATGCTAAAAGGAAGCAAATTAAGTCATCCTAAGCCTTGCAGTGGGGTAACAGAGGCTGATCTGATAGCTCATATTTGTTTTAAAAAAAAGTTCAGCTTTTGAAGTGTTCAGATTGCAGCTAAACGATTATTTTTCATGACCTGAAGCTGTCAAAGGAAGATTCAATGGACTCTCTCATCAATCCCACTAATGAATACAATGGCATGTGAAGGTCTCATGAGTGTCCAGCAGGCACAAGTTCTGCTGAAGTTCAAAATAAGTCACAATGAATAGACAGGCTTATTAGTACATAACTCAACCTTTACCCTCCACCAGACACAAGTGAGGCTGGACCTCACATTCCTTTCATAACTTACATCTATATCCATCCTTTTCTTGTTGATACATTCCAGAGTCAATTAAGAGCCCAGAGGGTCCCCTGCATAGTAATATCATAGCATTGCCTAAATCTTTCCACTTTGATTACCAGTATCTACTCATTATCCAAGAAGAGATAAGCATTTCTACAGAATCAATAATGTGTCAGGCACTGTGCTAAGAAGACCAGTAGAACACACATTCTCTTCAGGCTAACTCATTTTTGTGCATGGATTCCTAGCAAGTACCACAGGGACTAGCCTATATAGTTAGCATTTAACAAATAAATACTTACTCAATTGGTTTGAATTTAGAAGGGACTGACTTGGATGGGGTTGGGTAATACCACTTTTTATTACCATAATACATAACCTCCAGGTAATGAAACATGTGATTAACTTGTTTAACTTGAACTTACCTTTATGTGATAGGAAAAGTTCAGAGTATCATCACAGGACACTAAGGTTTCAAAATAAAACAAAAAATGAAACAAACAAAAGCTATGGTGCCTTCTAGAGAGGAAAGAGGATCTGAGTTTGAACTTGACCTCTGATGCTCATTATTTGTGTGATTTGGGTTTTAATCTCCTTAGGTATTCCTTTCTTCAACTGTGAAACTGAGTTAGTATATATGGCTTCTGAAGTGCCTCCTAGCACTAAATCTGTGATCTTTACAACTTACACTTGTATAGCTATTTAAGGCTTGCAAAGAAATATATACCCATTTGGGTCTCACAGAAACACATGGAGGTACTATAGCATCATTAGTTCCATTGTACAAATTGTGATACTAAGAACAAGAAAGGTTGGTTAACTTGCTCATGGTCACATAATTAAAAAAGACATTTAAGAGGCAGGATTTGAATCCAAACTTTCTTGACTTTGAGGACCAGCATTTAATCTCTTGTATTACACAAAACAAGGAGCATTTATTAAATGATTACTATATGCCAGGCAATGTGCTAGTCACGAGTACAAATCCAAGCAGAAAAAAATGTATTTCCTGCACTTGATTAATTTCCACACAAATGGAGGAAAGTAACCATCAAAGGAACCCTAAAGGAGATGGTCCACTCTCTGTAATAATGGAAATCCATATATTATGATGTAGATCCCTCAAAAACAAGTTTGAGGGGGAAAGATCTCCACTCTTTCCCCCTTTCCAGAAATATAACTGGCTTGTTGAGCTGACAACCAATATTAGGAGAGACAGAAATGAATGTAAATGTTCTGTATCCAATAGGGGTTAAATAAAGGTTTGGCCAATGTAATAGGACATAATTGAATTAGTTGTTCTGCTGTAGTTGGCTGAGCGGCGTGATGCTAATTGGCTCGGTCAGCCAATTCCACGAGAGCAATTCCATGCTATCTCTGAAACTCCCTAATCACTGCCTTTGGTTAGAATGGCAGGTGACCTTACCTTGTAAAGTCTGTCATTTCCATCATGATCATACACATCTGCTTGGCCAGGACGATGATGTCATTGCCACTGTCATCCCATTTAGCCACCTCAGCATCCAGCTTGCTCTTCTCCTGATGGAAAATTTCCACCTGTTCAGCTATTTTTGCCTTTTCCTCTTGGGGTAGCTGAGCCATGATGGCCTGTGTAGGATTCAGAAAAATAAAAAAATATACATATGAATAAGAAGCAAGGGGACCCCAGACTGACTCTACTATCTGTAAATAGTCAAGGAGAGGCTGAAAAGTGGTTACATTCTCTCAGAGCCATAACTAGGGTAGGGCAATCAACCCTTTGCCCCAGACTAGAAAATTAGAAAGTGCCTTCAGTTTACCTTGTTACCTAAGGTTGTAACCTTGTCTCAGGGGCATTTCTTCAATTTTTTCAGTATAAAACTAATAGTATCTTAGGGTAGGTTTCCTTCTCAACTCTTCATCCTTTCCCCATCCTCCTCCCTTCCCACCAAACATGTGTCTGCTAAACTTAGAAACTTCTGGTACCTAAGTAAGGACATTTACTCCGTGTGCAGAAATAGCTAGCTTTGACTTTGTATTTATTCAGTGAGTTAGTCATTAAACATGAAAACTTAATATGTGACAGACTGTTCTCAGGACTGGGCATACAAAGAAAGGCAAAGGCATTTATGGTACATTCTAATGGGGTAGAAATATGTAAATATATATATATATATATGTCATATGTGTCAATCTAATTTATATAATCTAAAAATGATAACAAGTAGTTTATATTTATATAGCACTTTTTATGTGCCAGACTGTATGCTAAGAACTTTACAATTATTATTTAATCTGATCCTCACAACAACCCTTGGAGGTAAGGGCTATTATTAGCCACACTTTACAGGTAAAAAAAAAACTGAGGCTAAGAGAAGTTGTGACTTGCCCAGGGTCTCATAGCTATTCTTGAGGCAAGATTGAAACTCAAGTCTTTCTGTCTCAAGACTCAAAATATATATGTGTGTATACACACACATATGTATAAATATATATGTATATATATATCTGTATACATATACACATGTATGTATATAGGCACATAAAAAGTCTGTGTATGTAAATGTGTATACATGTGTATACAATAGATGTATATATACTCATGCATATATACATATATGTATATATTCAGATAATGCATGCATATACACAACTGTCATATATGACTATCGAATTTATATCTGTCTAGAGAATGGCTGAAATATATTGTGGGAAAGAAAGACGTCCATAGTTGGGGGCATCAAAGAAAAGTCCCCTTTTCCCAGAAAGATAAGATTTGGTTTTGGTAGCATCAGAGAAGTCAATCATCTAGTCAACATGTATTTATTAAGTACAGTCACTGTGATAAGTGATAGGTATACAAAAACATGCCAAACAAAGAAACAAAAATTCTGTCCCCTTACCCATCAGACTGATGGGTGAGATACCATGCAAACAACTAAATACAAACAAGGTATAGACAAGGGAAATTGGAGATGAGAGAGAGAGAGAGAGAGAGAGAGACAGAGAGAGAGAGAGAGAGAGACAGAGAGACAGAGAGACAGAGAGAGAGAGAGAGACAGAGAGACAGAGAGTGAGAGAGAGAGACAGAGACACAGAGACAGAGACAGAGAGACAGAGAGAGACAGAGAGACAGAGAGAAAGGATAAAAAGTGAAGAAAATGGGATTTGAGCTGAGTCTGAAAGGAAACCAGGAACTCAGAAATGGAAGTTAGTTCCTCTGCAAGGTACTGATTTTCCACAATGATCAAAAGACTGTAACCACTAGGCTACCTTCAAGCTAAACAATCCCTGGCAGCATCAGAAATGGTGGTCAAACATAGACCCTCCACTGCATAATAGTGCTGGAAAACACGTGTGCGAAATCAAAGGGGCCCAAAGGTGCCATCCATATTCTCAGTAACAAGGTTGCTCATTTTCTTTGATTATATCTGCTAAAAGAAGTCTGTTCAAGACAATTTTTATACTTGGTCTTGGCAAACTTACACCAGATGAAAGGAATCAGCTTCTTCAGGTTTGGAGTGTGAATGGGGAAGGAGAGCATAGAAAAAGCAGGTATTTGGGCACTGAATAGGAAAATTTAAAGCAATATCAGAGCAGCAAGATAAAAAAAAAGTCTAAGTGCCTCAGTGAAATGACTTCACAGTTTTTTACCAAACCAAGGCTCTTCCTTAGAGTGCCCAGTCTATGGAGATTTAGGGGTCTATACGATTTTGGTGGGGAGACGGTGCTATTGTCCAGCTCCCATCTGATCCACCTAAGTCTTTTGTTATTACTGTTTTGTCATTTTCAATCATATCTGACTTTTCATAACCTTGTTTGTTTGTTTTGACAAAGATACTGGAGAGGTTTGCCATTTCTTTGCCCAGCTCATTTAGTAGACACAGAAATGGAGGTAGACGAAGGTTAAGGGACTTGCCCATGGTCACGCATCTAGTAAGTGTCTGAGGCCAGATATGAATTCAGATCTTCCTGACACTTTCTATCTATTTGGGTCACCTAGCTTCCTCAAAGATAAATGTATAGAGAAATATATAAAGATGTTAAATACAAAGACATTAAGTATGTGGTAGCTAGGGGGCATCAAGAGAGGAAATCAGCAGGATATGATAAGGAAAGGCTTCCCACAGAAGGTGACATTTGAACTTTAGCTTAAAGCTTTTTGATGAGAATGGTGAGGCACAGGGCACCTCCATTGTAAAAGTTAAGAGATGAGAAGTAGAGTCTCATGTGTGAAGTGCAGATGGAAGATCATTTTTGCTCAATTTCTGAGGGAGGCTGGAAGGAGCAATTAGTCTGGAAAAGGAAAATGCTAGGTTAGGGCCAGGTGGTGAAGGCTTTGAAAGCTAAACAGAGGAGCCTTATGTTTATTTATTTATTATATTTGTCCTAGAAACAATAGGAAACCACTGGACATGATTGAGTAGGGGAGTCAAATGTGGGAATCATGTATAACCTAAGTGGTTTAAGCTTTCATAGGGAGATGGAGAACAGTTTAATGGACCACTGTAAGAGACTTGGGCTCGAAGCTCCTGTCTCTCATGATTGCTATCTGCCTGACTTTGGGTAAGTCACTCAAGCTTCCTTGGTCTCACTTTTGTCATCTATACAATGAGGGTGTTAGACTAGATTGCCTCCAAGGTACTTTTCAGCTCAATCTATGACCTTGGACAATTCAGTTCTCTTCTTGGGACCTAGTTTTCTCATCTGTGAAATGAGAGGATTTGGTAGGATTTCTTCTGAGAACCCTTCCAAATTCCATATTTATGCTATTATGAACCTATATTCTAATGAGGGAGACAACATGTATATATAAGAATAAATGTGTATATACTTTTAGGTATTTTGGAAAAGAATGCTATAGCATCTGGAGATAAGGAAAGATTGCATGCAGAAGGAAATACCTGAGCTATGCTTTGAAAAATCCAAAGAATCCAAGAGGTAGTGGGAAGGAATACATTCCAGGCCAGGCACAGAGGCAAGCCTCAAGTATAAGACAATGAGGAGGGAAATGAGATGTACCAAGAAAATCCAATTGAGAAAGAGTGGCTACAAAAGGGAGAGAACCCAACCATTTAGGGGAACCAGTGGCTATAGGGAATTTGCCATCAACACATTCCAGTGATGAGAGCAATAGTACAAGGTACAGATGCTAAGTAAGGGGTGGGGGAGTGAGAGTCTGTCTTTGAGAGGACTAGCTGATGGAAAAAGTTGGGGAGGGCAAAAATGTGTACGCACCATCGTTGAGTAGAAAACATCAGATTTGGAACCTGAAGACTGACTCTCTCTTTTGTCTATCATGTCATGAGAAAGATGTGATATTTCATTTTATTCTCACAAGTCATAGAGTCATACAGCATAAGAGAATAGATTTAGAAGTAGAAAGGGATCTAGAGGCCATCTAGTATAACTTCCTTGTTTTATGCATGAGAAAATTGAGGCTCAGAGATCACATGGGCAGAAAGTAACAGAGCCAGAGAGCAGATAGAAATCTAAAGGTATTTCCACTATCTCATATTGTCTTATTACAGCCATAGTCAAAAACATTCACTAAGACACATTTCTTTCCATGGACTTTGCAATAACTGTTCACATCGGGATAATTCAGAGTACTACCCCAATCACAAAGTCCTTATAAGGATGATTTAAGGGTTAGCTAGCAAACTGACCCCACTAGCTCCCTTCTGTAATCTATAGCAATGCTCATAATCTGTATCACCTGACACAATATTTAATTTTAGACTTTCCTGCAGAATCCCTCTCCACCTTCAAAGCTTAATTAACACGACATCTCTTCTAGAAAGTTTTGTCTGTTCCCCTTACTTGTTATTACCCTCTCTCTCCTCCTAAGATCATATTGCATAAGCTAATTTACTTAGATGTTGCATTCTGCTAGTAGAATGTAAACCTCTTGAAGATTTTTTGTACTTTCCGTTTGTTTGTTTTCCTTTGACCTTTTGTATCACCAAAGCATCATGGGGAGCGAAGGTAGCAGGGGATGTGTATCGCAAACGCCTAAGGCATAGTAGCTACTTAAATCCTTGTTGGATTGATTTCAATATTTTATAATTTTCATATCAGCGAACTCTATCTCCCCAAGCAGACAATCATCCCCTTCCAGGCAAGCATTATCATTTCTCTTTTACTTCATAGTGCTGGACTCAGGGAAGGTACTCATTAGGCACTTGTCAAGTTGCAAACTTAGTAACTTTAGTTCATAGTTCAGGAATACAGTCAGGAACAGCCAGAACCACAAGGGTCTTGACTTACCTGGCACTTTTTATATACTACTATTCTTTTCTCGGATGCATTCAAAAAAGCACAAGGGGCATTACCAGTATGGTCCAACATTCTCCAAGAAATCACTCTGAAGAATGAATGAGTCCCCTGAGAAACTGATTTTGGAAACAGCAAATCCATTTGACTCTAGGGGTCCTCAACCCACATAATATACTTAATGATGTGAGACTTAGATACAAGTATTAATATGCTTTCTCTTAATAGTATTTCCACTGAGCAGGAGAATTTTTTCTCCTGCATATAGTTAAATGCTCTTGCCTTTTAAAAATTCATAATTGACCTTTCTCAAAACTGAAATTTTAAAAAAAGAGGTTATCAATAAACAGTAGATCACAAACTGGGAAATTTGCAAGTTAATCAAATTAAAATGCAAGACATGAGATTTAATTAGGGCTTATCAATGGAACTCAGCAGTTTGAAATGTTAACACATTAAAATCACTCTGTCTAAAAAAATTAATATATAATAATTCAGGGCACAATTGAACCAAGGCAAACATAAAATGTTTATTCCCTAGCCTAAAAGAATATGGGAATGTGAACTTTCTTTCATGACCAGAAGAAAATGGAACTAGTCAGCATTTCTCCTCATCACTGGGGGGAGCCTGAGAGCACCCCCCACCTACTCATAATAGTCAAATATGTCACTGATAAATAGGGATTTTGTGTTTCTCAGAGTCTAACAGCAATAGTAGTTTACATCCACAAGTTTTATGTTCTTTGGTACTCCTAGGAAGACAGTCTTCTATATCGAAAAACAATCTCTTATGGTTAGTGTTGTAAATTAGGCAGATTAAAGGAATGTGGAACTCAATTACAGCCCTGAACAAAGAACCAGCTTCCAGGAAGACGAGGTCATACTCCCATTGTACTCTGATGTGGTAAGAACACAATTGGATTCCTATGGTTGGTTATGGGTTCCAGTATCACATTTAGGAAGGGCATTGACAAAAATGAGAGTACGGGAGGGCGAAAGTAACATGATGAATAGTCTTGTGTCCAGATCCTATGAACATTAGTTGAAGGAATTGAGTTCATTAAACTAAGATACAAAGTGTCCAGGGATAGGTATGAGGGTGAAAACTATTTTCAATTATTTGACAAGCTATCATGTGGAAGAAGGATGTGACATTCTCTTTAATTACAGAAGACAGAACCAATAACAATGGAAAGAAGTTGAGGTTAACATTTAGGCTTGATGTCAGAGGTTCAATAAAAAAGAATTACAAAAGGAAACATTCTTGTAACAGAGCTATTTATTTCTGAGTGGAATGGTCTTCTTCCTCATTGTAAGTCTTCTGAGCAGAGACTTGACAACCATTCATCAGGTATAATTTATTAGGGATTGCTCTTTGGATACAGGTTGGATTAAACGATTGCTAAAGTGGTCAGTTAAAACTTCCAAAATTCTGTCGAAGACAAAAGTCAGAACCAAGGGCTGTTGTTTCCTTCCTCTTCTGGTGTTTTAAAATACATGAGATTTATTGATTTCTACACTTATATCCACTACTTGTTGCTTATTTATTGACTACACTTCTGACACTATCAAACTCTGATAAATAATTTTGCTATTTGTTTTTTTTTTTGTAAAATGAGATACTCATGATTAGATGGAGAAATAATCACCCATTTTCTAACCTGTTAGTATCTTGCCTTGTGTCTTATATCTAGGCTTCTCTCTTTTTTTAAAGTGGTGCAGTGAAAAGAACTGGGAGTCAAGAGACTGGGTTCTCAGCTTGACTCTTCTAACTTGTTAGTGACCTTGAATATGTCACTTCATTTATTCCTCTTGTCTTTAATTAGTTTCCTCATTTTAAAATAAGGATTCTAACTGAAATTATCTCCAGGGGCCTTGTTTAGCTCTCAGATTCTATAGTACACGTAGAAGGCATTTGGGAAGAATGGAGAATATTTTTTTTTCTCTCAATAATATATGTGCTTTATCACCAAAATCCCTCATCTAAGCTTCTCAATGAAAAAAGAGAGCTATAAATGGCACATTTTCATTTCTTCCAAACGTAATCTTTGGTTTCTCTTTTTGGGGGTCCCTTTCAAAAAAGAATTTAGCTGATTATTTATGGGAATTCAAATGCAGGGGTCAAGGAGAGATGAACTGCACTCTCTGAATTGCTAACAAATCAAAACACTCTTTGGTTTTGGGCTGCATCCTGATTGGTTATCAATAGCATATATTTAAATGAGGACTGCAGTGCTCAACTGCTGGTTAAAGTCTTTGGTTTTCAATGCTCCTCATATCAAGAATGATTTTCAGCTATATGAGCCATGTCTAATAAAATATGGGAAGAGATCATATGTCACTACTGCCTTCCTTAAATAAATAAGTGAAAAAACAAATGAATGAATGGCTAAATAAATAAATGAATGAATAAATAACTAAATGAATGAATAGCTAAAAAAATAAATAATTAAATGAATGAATAGATACATAGACAGATAGATGAATAAAGACATAAGTAAAAGGGCCACTGAAGTGTTCATCTGAGTCAGCTTGGTAGATGAGGATCAAGACCATCAGGACATCCAAATCATGTTGACCACGGACAGAGAAACACAACTTATTTCCACACGATTATAAAATAGGAGGCGGCATGGCATAGTGGGACAGAATGGTGTACTTGAATTAAGGAAACTCTAGGTTCAATTCTCACATCTGAGATTTATCAGTTGTGTGATCATGGGCAAGTCATGAATATACCATGATTCTCGGTTTGTTTGTTTTTTTTAATTGAAAAATGAGAAGAATAATGCCCATAGTCCAGGCCACAGAAGGTTGGTCTTAGGCTCAAATGATATATGTGAAAAGGATTGTAAAGTTTAAAGTCCTATAAATATCAGTTTTATTGTATCATTCAAGTCAGTAAAGAAAATAAAGAAAGCCCAATTTCTCATACTCTAATAAAAAAGAGAATCATTTTATTAGTTGAATATTTCACTTTTCAACAACCTTTTTAGACATCATGGAAATGTAGACTAGACCCTCAAAAAAGTTCACTTTTGTTCAAGGCCAGTATTTAGTGTCAATGAATAGTATCTTTACAGGGTATTGAGCTATATCTCCCCTGGAATCTCTGCCTTTTTCTTCAAATGTTGGAAAAGCTATTACAAGAAAGATAGATGACTCGTTCTTTTGGCTCAAGAGGGCAGAGATACAAAAGCTTAGAGCTTCAGTGATGCCAGTTTAGGCTTAATGACAAGGGGGGGAAATTCTAACAACTGGAAGTATCTAGTAGTGAGATGGGCTGTTTTAGGAGATTGGGTTCTTTGAAGGTGTTAAGTAAATGTTACTTGAGGGACTTGTCACACAGGTTTTAGGGGAGGGTCCTTTTTCTGCTGTGTGTTGAACCAGAGGGCCAACTAAGATCCCTTTGAACCAGGGGTATGCTGGAAGCCAGCTCCTACTGCCTCATAAGAGCCAACTGTTAAAATTTCATCATGGGCCTTTAAACTTTGGTAACCAGAAATTGTCACAAATCAGTTGATTTATTATTGTGTTGATTGTTTAGACAAAGTGATGGCCAAATATTAATAATGAAAACTTTAAAAGTATGTAGTGTGTACTTTTTTTCAGAGTTTTTCAGTAAACATTTATCATCATGCCACTGCTTCCAACTCAAAATTTCTGTGATAATATTAGATTCATGTGAGACTTTAGGGTGACATTGTCACACACATAAATATACCCAAACCCACCTGGGGCTGCTACACTTTCTAGAATTCCTCTCCTATACAGGCAGAGACTTCAGCCAGCTTCAACATTGTGTTCTTGGGACACAATGAATGAGAAAAATGTCCCAGGACCAGTGACAAGGGTAAAGGTAAGCTGTCAACAAACATTGTAGGAACAGAGTTCCTCAGGAGAATGAATAAGAGACAAGCTTATAAGAGAACTGTCTTGTTCAGAGGCACCACAAATAAATCCCAATTGAAAGCTGGCAGCAGCCAGGTCATCAGCAGAGAATATCATCATTCTGAGTTTGATAGTCAAACTGTCTGCTGCCAGAAATCAGGTGAAAATGTGGGCATGGTACGGCATGCCTGAAATCATTGCTACTGGGAAGGCTGAGGTCAGCCAATCAGTTGAATAGTAATAAATACCTACTGTGTGTCAGGCACTGTGCTAAGGGTTGAGCTTAAAAAGAAAGAGGGAATAAAACAGACCATGGGGGGAGCAATAGGTAGAAACAATAAACCTGTGCCAACAAGAAAAATGCAGGAGGGGGAGGAGCCAAGATGGCGGAGTAGAAAGACGTATGCTAGCTCCGAACCCACAGCCCATAAATTTCCTGTAAAAAGAACTCCCCACAAATTCTGGAGCAGTGCAAGCCATGCAGCAATGGAGCGGAGGAGATTTCTGTTCCAGAGAGCCCTGAAAAACTGCCACCAAAGGTCAGTCGCGCACCAGACAATGGATCCCAGCCCTGCCCTGCCTTGGCCACGCTGCCTGAGAGGAGCAGATCCGAGCAGGCTCCAGGGACAGAATCTCTGGCAGGTGGCCGTGAAGGTCCCTCCACCCACAGGCGGTAGAGGTAAGTGAAAGAGACTTCTGGGGGGGCTGAGAGGGGAGTGGGGTATCTCCATGACTTGGGCCCCCTCGGGAGGCAGAGGCAGAGGCAGCTGCGGCCTGGACCCCAAAGCAGACAGGAGCTCAGGGCCATTACTGAAGGTCGCTGCATAAATGCCCTGAGGGAACTGAGCCTGGGAGGTGGCCCTGCCCCAACCTGAGCAGCAGAACTTAAGCTCACACTGAATAGCAGCCCTGCCCACCACTGAAAGCCCTGAGGCTGGGAGCAGCATTTGAATCTCAGACCCCAAGCATTAGCTGGGCAGATCTAGGCGGAGGTGCAGAGGAATCTCAGAAGTCAAGTAACTGGCTGGGAAAATGCCCAGAAAAGGGAAGAAAAATAAGACCATAGAAGGCTACTTTCTCGGGGAACAGATGTTTTCGCCTTTCATTTCTGATGACAAGGAACAATGCTTACCATCAGGGAAGGACATAGAAATCAAGGCCTCTCCACCCCAAACATCCAAAATAGATATCCAATGGGTTTAGACCATAGAAGAATTCAAAAAGGACTTTGAAAATCAAGTTAGACAGGTGGAGGAAAAACTGGGAAGAGAAATGAGAGAGATGAAAGAAAAGCATGAAAAACGGGTCAATACCCTACTAAAGGAGACCCAAAAAAAATGCTGAAGAAAGTAACACCTTGAAAAATAGGCTACCTCAGTTGGCAAAAGAGGTTCAAAAAGCCAATGAGGAGAAGAATGCTTTCAAAAGCAGAATTAGCCAAATGGAAAAAGAGGTTCAAAAGCTCACTGAAGAAAATAGTTCTCTCAAAATTAGAATGGAGCAGATGAATGCTAATGACTTTCTGAGAAACCAAGAAATCACCAAACCAAACCAAAAGAATGAAAAAATGGAAGAGAATGTGAAATATCTCATTGGAAAAACAACTGACCTGGAAAATAGATCCAGGAGAGACAATTTGAAAATGATGTGACTACCTGAAAGCCATGATCAAAAAAAGAGCCTAGACATCATCTTTCATGAAATTATCGAGGAAAACTGCCCCGATATTCTAGAACCAGAGGGCAAAATCAGTATTGAAGGAATCCATCGATCACCGCCTGAAAGAGATCCAAAAAGAGAAACTCCTAGGAACATTGTGGCCAAATTCCAGAATTCCTAGGTCAAGGAGAAAATATTGCAAGCAGCTAGAAGGAAACAATTCCAGTATTGTGGAAATACAATCAGGATAACTCAAGATCTAGCAGCTTCTACATTAAGGGATCGAAGGACATGAAATAGGATATTCCAGAAGTTGAAGGAACTAGGACTGAAATCAAGAATCACCTATCCAGCAAAACTGAGTATAATATTTCAGGGGAAAACTTGGTCTTTCAATGAAATATAGGACTTTCAAGTATTCTTGATGAAAAGACCAGAGCTGAAAAGAAAATTTGACTTTGAAACACAAGAATAAGAAGAAGCATGAAAAAGTAAACAGCAAAGAGAAGTCATAAGGGACTTACCAAAGGTGAACTATTTACATTCCTACATGGAAAGACAATATTTGTAACTCTTAAAACTTTTCAATATCTGGGTAGTTGGTGGGACCACACGCACACACACACACACACACACACGTACATGTGTGCACACACACACATACACACATGCATGCACATACACAGACAGAGAGCACAGAGTGAATTGAATAGAATGGGACCATATCTTAAAAGAAATTAAGGTAAACGGTGAGAGAGAAATGTAGTGGGATGAGACAGGATGAAATGGAATGGGGTAAATTATCTGTCATTCAAGAGGCAAGCAGGAGACTTTTTAGTGGAGGGAAAAAGAGGAGAGCTGAGAAAAAACATGAAGTTTACTCTCATCACATTCGACTAAAGGAAGGAATAAAATGCACACTCATTTTGGTATGAAAACCTATCTTACAATACAGGAAAGTGGGGGAGAAGGAGATAAGCAAGGTGGGGGGGATGATGGAAAGGAGGGCAATGGGAGGAGGGAGCAATTTGAAGTCAACACTCGGGGAGGGACAGGATCAAAAGACAGAATAGAAACAATGGGGGGCAGGACAGGATGGAGGGAAATACAGTTAGTCTTACACAACATGACTATTATCGAAGTCATTTGCAAAACTACACAGATATGGCCTATATTGAATTGCCTGCCTTCCCAAAGGGAATGGGTGGGGAGGGAGGGATGGGGAGAATTTGGAACTCAAAGTTTTAGGAACAACTGTTTAATATTGTTCTTGCTACTAGGAAATAAGAAATATAGGTAATGGGGAATAGAAAGTCATCTGGCCCTACAGGACAAAAGAGAAGATGGGGACAAGAGAAGGGAGGGATGATAGAAGAGAGGGCAGATTGGTGATAGGGAAAATTAGATTGCTCAGTGTATTGGGGTGGGGGAGGGTATAAATGGGGAGAAAATTTGGAACCCAAAATTTTGTGAAAATGAATGTAAAAAGTTAAATAAATAAATTTATGTTAAAATAAAAAGAAAGAAAAATGCAGGATCAATTGGAGGGTAGTACTTGAGCAAAGGCACTAATAGTAAGGAAGACTGGGGAAGGATTTTTGCAGACTTTGCTGAGAACTGGAAGAAACAAGGGTGGCTGGGGGCTGAGCTGAGTTCAAGAATTCTGAGTTTTAGAGGGCTAAGTCAATCAGATTTCATATTCAGTTAAGAAGAAGAAGAAGAAGAGGAGGAGGAGGAGATGAAGGAGGAGGGGAAGAACAAGAAAAAGAAAAACAAGAACAACAAGAAGAAAAAGAAGAGGAGGAGGAGGAGGAAGAAAGGAAAAAGAGAACATGGAGAGAGAGGGAAATGTTCTTTCCAAGATCTAGGCATTCAGGGGCAGAGAAGAACTTCTGCTGCACTGGGGCAGACTAATGAGGCTGTGACAGCTACATTTTCTCTGAAGCCTGGGTAGATTTATGGCCTATTGAGGTGCATTTTGCTCTGACATTTTGAGCCTGCTTAATATAAATAGAGTCTGTTTAATAAAAGTCAATCATTGATCTAAATGTTCTCAAACTCAAGGAGTAAGAATGGGCTTACCATTAAATATGACAAATAGTTACGTAGTCTTTTTTATTTAGATAGATGATGACTAGACATGGTGAAATCTGAACCTTCCCAATCTAAATTTCTATTAGTCTGGTCCAGTGGAAAGAATCGGGGCTGAATCGAACTTAGCTTTTTATAGCCTATGTGATCTCAGGCAAGTCACTTCACCTCTGTCTCAGTTACCTTTGTCGCAAAATATCAGGATTGGAATATTGTTAGTGTTGTTGCTGAGTCGCATCCAATTCTATGTGAGCCCATTTGGGGTTTTCTTGGCAAAGATAGTGGAGTGATTTGTCATTTCCTTCTCTAATTCATTTTATAGATGATGAAACTGAAGCAATTAGGGATAGGTGACTTGTCCAAGTTCACACAGCTAATAAGGGCCTGAGGCCAGATTTGAACTCAGGAAGATAAGTCCTTCTGACTCCAAGCCCAGCACTCTATCCACTATGCCACCTTGCTGCCCAAGGCTGGGCTACATTACCTTTAAATTCCCTTCTAGCTCTAAGCCTCTGATACTAGGACTTGGGCACCTGCCTGAAGTATGATTTTGAAGTGTTCCTGATTTAAAATGTACTTTTTAAAGACTGGGTAGGACAATGTATCAACACTATCAATTAACATCTAAGAGTGAGGTCAGGTAGAAATGGGAAACACAAATAATTCTTTGGGAGGAAAAGCACAAAAAGGTGAGAGAATGTCTACACAAAAGTCAATGCCATAGACACATTGTACCAACTTCACAATTTTGTCCAACTCAATTTAACACTCTGATCAAAGAGTCCATCTCTGAGCTCATATGTCCCTCTAAGCAATTAAAGGCATCCTCATTTCCAACTTAACAGTACCAATCCCCATCTCTGGTTTGACACGATATAATTGCATGGCTAAAATTAGGCTGACTCAATAACAAATCCCTTCTGTTGCAAGTTAATTACACAGAGCACATGAAGGACCTCAAAACTATTCAAAGCAACTCAGCAAATTTAGAATTCTGCTCCCTCTATCCCTTTTGGTGTCATTATATTCAGCTAAAAACCATTCAAGGAGTAGAAAACCATGAATGACTCTGGAACACTACCAGTATCTGGATCAGGTTGTCAAACTGGACTATTGATAATGGAATACAAACTTTTTAAGGAAAGAACTGAGTTTTACTTTTGTTTTTGGACGCTGTTTTGCTTTTTCTTTTCTCTCATGTCCTCAGTGCCAGACATAGTGTATGGCATATAGTTAGCAGTTAATAAATGCTTGTGGCAATTGCATTGCATGGCATTGGACTCAATTGAATTAAATTGAATTGAATTGCTGTGTGATATGGATAATATAGACCTCATGCAATCGATCTGGGACATCATTTATCTGTTTTTTACAGTGGAATTAAGCAAAGCCCATTGGTAATATCATAGAATTTTGAACTAGAAGATAAAATTTAATCCAACCCACTTCACTTTCATTTTATAGATTAAATAATTAGTTGAGAGGTTAGTTATACAGGTAGTAACAAAGAGTTAAGATGCAAATTTTGTTGACTCCCAATCCAGTACTACTTTTGCTCTGTGATGCTAAGGTCCTAATGATGGTCCCAAAATGTTTGCAAAAACCCATCTCACTGCTTTTCCTTGAACAATCAAGGCTGTGAAATGAAATCTGGTCTACACAGAATCAACTGGTCACTGCATCCAAACAACAATTCAAATGAATCAATCCAACCACTAGTTTGTTCAGTATTGTGTGATCTTGTACAGCTCTATTGGCAAGCCCCTGATTTTTTTTCCCTTTTGTGAATTGATTTGGTCCTTTGAATGAATTAACCAAATTGCCCCTTTGTTAAGAGAGCAAACAACTGTTTTAAATGAAGGCTTCCACTAGACTGACTCAGTAGATTGTTTATTTTCTAGTTATTTAGCTGTAGTCCCAAGAAAGCCCTCATTCTGAGCAACTTTTTATAATTTTTAAGCTTCCATCATGGAGAGCAAGGTGTACTGAAAAGAGCTCTCCTTGAGAGTGCAGTCAGAGCACCTATATTCAAATCCTATTTCTAAGTGACTTCAGATAGCTCCCTCCTCCTCACTGAGCCTTAGTTTCCTAATCTGTAAAAATTCAGATAGTATAGATTACAATGACAACCTAATAAGATCTTAATGGGGAATCAGAGGATATGGACAAAATGCTTTGTGACCTTTAAAATTCTAAGCAAATGTGAGCTATCATTACTGCATGTGTAACCTTGGATAAATCTCTTCTCTTGTCTTGGAATAAATTTTCTCAAATGTAAAATTAGGGATATGGAATAGATGGCCTCTCTAGTATTTCCCAGCTCTCATTCTGTGATCCTGTCTAGCTAAGAGGCTATTTCTGAGGATTGTTTGTGGTTTCATTTGTCATTCGGGTATGTGTTCTCTAAAAATTCAATTCAGAATGTGTATGCCAGCAGGCAGATGACAAAAATGGTAAGGTGGATTTCTGGATGGGATCTGAAGGTACAGCATGGCTTGGTATTTAGGGTCACCCAGTATTGTGGGGAAGGGGATGACATTGTTATTATCAATAATAATAATAACTAGCATTGATATAGTGCTATAAAGTTTACAAAAATTTACATATGGTATTTTAGTTGATCAGAATGTTATTTCATTTGATTTGAACAATGGGGAAGACTATGGTCCAGGAAATGTCATAGAATCATATAGAGATAGCTTAAGAGTTGGAGGGATCTTAGAAGTTATCTAATCCAACTTTGTCTTTTTACAAATGTGGAGAATGAGATCCTGACAGATTAGGTGATAGGTTACTATGTTATGGTCTTTCAAGGTATCGTGTAGCCTCAAAATAAATGTGAATGGAGAACGAACTGAAGGTCTATAGAGGGATACAGTTAAGGGAAAAGAAAAAGGTTATTGGGCATAAAGAAATCTCTGACTCAGTAAATTAGGAAGAGTAAAAGAAAGAGAGGCCACCAATGAGAAGGTTGTAGGGGTATAGGATCTCCAAATGAAGCATAAATAGAATTGATAGAATAGTTTAGGGATAAGGGAGCATGTTCAGAATTCAGGAAGTCTCCCAGTGTGCACAGGGACACAGGCTACAAGAGGAAAGAACAGTTGGCTTAGGCTTGAGAGGAAGTGGAAATGATTCAAATAGTAATGAGCAGATGGGAAGTGATGGTAAGGACAGTAGTTTTCATCAAGTATTGAAAGCTAAATGGCAAAAATTAGGGGTTCAGTAGGAAGGGAATGGGTTAGAGTGGCATATTCACAGTATGTGAGTCATATACTGTAGCAGACTGTAGTCAAGAAAATCCAACAAGCATTTATTAAGTAAGACATTCAATCAAGTTTTAGGGTACAATAAAGGGGAAAACCAGTTCTTTCCCTCAATGAAGCAACATGGCTTAAGAAGTAGAGTTGAAGAAGAACAGAGTTCTCTACAAGGAGTTAGAGTTGAGAAGGGACAGTAGAAGGGACATTCAATGAAAAGGCAAAGATAGAGTGGGGAGATCTGTACTGGGGAAGAAATTGAATGGTGGATCAGTGGAATACATTAGCTACAAATTACAGTATAAAAAAATGTCCACAGTAATCTAGTATATGAAAAATCCAAAGATGCAAATTTTTGGAACAAAAAAAAACTTATAATTTCTAAAACAAAAAAAAAAAAATTCTGAGAAAACTGGAAACTATTATGGCAGAAACTAGGTATAGACCAACATCTCATACCACATACCAAAATAAGGTTAAAATCGTTACACAATTTAGACCTAAGGTGATACCATAAGCAAATTAAGAAAAATAGTTTATCTGTCAGATTTATCCATAAGAGAAGGATTTAGACCCAAAGAAGATATAGAGAGCATTACAAAATGTAGAACAGATAATTTGGGTTATATAAAAGTATGAAGGTGTTTTTGCACAAAGAAAACCAACTTAACCAAAATTATAAGGAATACAAAACTGGGAGGGAGGGGAGAATTGCAACAAATATCACTGAAAAAGGCTTCATTTTCACATTTATAGAGAACTGATTCAAATTTTAAAAAAAACCAACACATTCCACAATTGATAAATGGTCAAAGGATATGAACAGACAGTTTTCAAATGAATTCAGTTATCTATTGCCATATGAAAAAATGCTCTAAATCATTACTGATTAGAGAAATTCAAATTAAAACAACTCTGAGGTACCACATCACACATATCAGATTGCCTAAAATGTCAAAAAAGAAAAAAATGATGATGTTAGAGGGGATGTGGGAAAACTGGGACATTAATGCACTGTTGGTGGTATTGTGAATTGATCCAACCTTTCTGGAGAGCCATTTGGAACTATGCCCAAATGGCTATAAAACTGTGAATACCCTTTGATCCATCATTGCCACTTGTGGGTCTATATCCCAAAACCATTCAAAAAAGGAGGAAATGATCTATTTTATATATATATATATATATATATATATATATATATATATATATATATATACCCACACATACCCACATACATACATATATGTATGTATATATACACATGCATATACATATATGTATATATGTGTGTATGTGTGTGTGTATTCATAGCAGTTCTTTTTGTGGTGGCTAAGGATTGGAAATCAAAGTGAAGTCTATCAGTTGATGAATGGCTAAATAATCTCCGGTATATGAATAAATTGGAATATTATTGTGCCATGAAAAATGCTAAGTAGGATGATTTCAGAAAAACCCAGAAAGACTTACATCAACTGATGCATAATCGAATGAACAGAACAAGGAAAACACTGTAGACAGGTAGAGCAATATTGTTCAATGAAGAACTGAATGATTTAGCTATTCTTAGCAATACTATGATCCAAGATAATCCCAAGGGGCTAATGGTGAAGCACACTGCTTCCAGAGAAAGAACGGATATTGTTTGAATACAGACTGAAATGTGCTATTTTTTACTTCCTTTCTTTCATTTTTTTATTCGTCTTCTTGTACAAAGTAACTAATATGAAAATATTTCACATAATTATAGATGTGTAACGTATATCTGATTGCTTAACATATCAAGGTGGGGGGAGAAAAGAGAGATAGAATTAGGAGCTCAAAAACTTTGATTAAAATGTAAAAAAATAATTTGTGATGAAGTAAGTCCTTTAAATCTTGAGTCCAGGAGCACACCAGGTTCCAGTCTTTTAATTCTTTCCCTCCTAACCACCAAACCTTGACTTGGCATTATCTCTTGACTATTCCCAGTTTTCTGTCTTTTCTGAGCTCAAAAGGTGTTTTCTCAGTTTTTCTGAGTCACCCCAACTCTCTAAATTTCAATCCATCCTGCCTTGATTATATACTTTCAGAGGTATTAGTTTATAGGAGCATAAATTTCAAGGTAAAATGAATGTCAGAGGCCATCTAGTCTGACCCTTCACTTTACGTGATGAAACTAAGGTACAGAGTCTTGCCTCAGGTCACTGAGATGTTAAGCATCAGGGAACCAATTTGAATCTACTCTGACTCTAAAACCAATGCTATTACAACCCACTTTCACCTTCCCCTGCTATCCAATAATTTCCAAACTTCTGGTCTCCCATCCATCACTATACCTTATCAATTAGCATTCAATTATTAAAATCACATTGCAGGCACCATCTTCCTTTAAGAGTAAACCAAATAGACATTAATCATTTGAACATTATCTCTTTTAATATAAACATCATCAGAGGCCTTAGCACATTTACAGCTCAATCACATTTGGGTTACATTATATTCAATCAAGCTGTTTTTTCATTGACTACAAGTGCAACAGATACACCAAAGGATGATGGCAATGGGGTGAGACAATGATAATTCTGTTCCTGCTGCTGTGTTACTTAGCATAATTAGAGATCGGGATGCTTTAGCCCATTAAAATTTAAGGAGTATAAGAACATGTTTTATTGTTTGGCAATTCTATTTTACTTTTATTAATTCCGTGTGTGTGAAAGAGTTCTTTATCTCAATTGGAAAGATAAAAATAATAATTGGGACAAACCCAAATCTTGTGGCATCATCTCTACCCTGCCCCTGATCTTCCAACCACGGAGATCAATGGGAAACAAGAATGCCTTGCTGTTAAGAGTGTAGTACTTTTCATAAAAGCCCTTCAAGGGTGGGCCAAGAGTGGTTTTTTACTTACCCGTGCGCTCTGTCCAGCAATTAGCTGATCATCCTCAGTCTGCACACTGGTCCGGCTACGCACGTCATAGTCTTCCTGCTCAAAGTCTGAATCATCTTCTAATTCTTCTGGAGTCTGCAGACAGAGAGGAAGAGGGTGAGACAGGCTTATTAAGGATGCCAGCAGTCACCCACTTCATGGATTTTATTGAATTTAATACCTTCTCCAGAAAGGGACCTTCTGTCTCTCTGCACACTGGACTGGCTGCAGAGGAAAGCACTGACTGAATAGAATTATTTTAAAATTGAGTAGCCCTGTGTCCTCTTCCTTTAAAAAAAGTCATTGATCATCACTTATTGTAAGTTAGATTTTTAAACACTTTGTTCAAGCCATAGTTATCCAAAATGAAATAAAAACGATGGAGAGAAATAGCAATGGTTGAGTGATGGTCAGACCCAAAGAACATGAAAGCCCCCATTCTATTTAAAAGAGATCTTAGTGTAAGCCAAACTAGGAAAAAAAAAAATCATTTACAACATCTCTAGCGAGCCGTCATCCAGCTTTTTCCTCCATACATCTAGGAATAGGGAAACCACCATATTCTGAGTCCCTGAGACAATCCATCCCAATTTTAAGTGCTGCATGGAATTATTCATTCAGAAACTTTTCAGTGAGCCTCTCTGCAATTTCTACTCATTTTCCTAGTTTTGCCCTAAGATAATAGGCGAAGATGCCTAAATTCTCTTCCACATGACAGCCCTTCTATAGTGGAAAGAGACAAGGCTCTGGTATTGGAAGATCTGGATTTGGTCCCCATCTTGGGTGCCTCCTACCAGTGTCATCTTGGACACACTTAACTTCCCTGGATGTAGTTTTCATATGTAAAAGGAAAAGTAAGATCTAAATTGTTTCTATGGTCCCTGCTCTAGACCTGTTGTCCCACAAAATTTTTGGACAGCCACCATTTCCCCATTGTCTTCACTTATCTATATTAAATGCCTTCTGTGTTACTTCAATCCTCCCTCACAGCATCATCTTCTCCATCCTGGTTAAATATCATAAGATCATGGTTGGAAAGAATCTTGAAGATCATTTTATTCTAATCAATAGGCAGTGTTGTACCTTCAAAATGGTCATTCCTTCAAGGAGGTCAATCTTATAGCCTCAATTTCCTAAATCCATACTTAGATAATTATGACAAAAATGTTCATGGTGTTTGATATATATTATCTCAGTTGGGCCTTACAAGTATTCTTTGAGGATCACCTGCCCTCATACCTATTTTTCCAGATGTAAAAGACATTTAGACTCAGAGTTCAAGAGACTTGTCAGACATACATGTCAGACATAGCATCCTAAAGTAGTTCTTTCTGACTCCAAGTGCAACCTTCCATCTACTTCACCAATGTGTCTTTCAAGTAGTAGGTCATGTTCGAATGTTGACTAGTATAGTCTGTATAGTCTGGCATGTACCATGCTATTAAATAGGCAAAGTTCAAGGAAAAGCCCCAGGTTGTATTGAGGTTGTTATCTTTTAAAGGGAAATCTTTCTATAAGGGGCCTTCATGATGAGCTGGTCATACGTTTTACAATATCCTTTGTCCCCAATTTTTTTATATAATATAACCCTGAAATTCCACATTTGGTGCTCAATTCTTTAAAGGTCATGAGAGATAGGAAATAAACCTGAGATTTCGCTGGTGTAAGGAATTCCTACTTAAGGAAATTTCTTCACCCAGTGCAGATTAGAGACTTATCTGCTATTTATCGTCTTAGAATGTCTTTTACATAACTGAGATTTTAAATGACTTGCCTGGGATTAAAGAACCAATGTATTTTCTGCACAGGAATAGCTACTCCTGCTTTAGAAGCCAGATCTCTATCCAACACACCATGCTGGCTTTAAAGTCATTGACTGAGAGGTAGAAGGAACCATATATGTCATATATTTCAACCTTTTCATTTTGCAGATAAAGAAACTGAGACTGAGAAGTAAAGTGCCTGGTCCAATGGCATATAAGGTACCAAGTGGTATAGATAGAATTCAAACTCATTTCCACTGAACTCAACAATCCCATATAAAATACATATCACTCTGGGTGATGCCAAAAATTATTGTCAGTCATTTATATCTTAGTGTGAATGGAGGTTTTGAAAGCTTGTTTATAAAGTGGAATAGAAGAAGAATGGACCGTAGAGGAGATTATAGATGAAATACATGAATTGGAAGGAAGCTGAGTTTAAGTAACTCTGAAGTCTTTTCCATTTCTAAGATCCTATGATTCAAGGCTGGAGGGGAAGGAAAGAAGGGAGCAGCAAGGATAGTGAGGTGGGGACAGAGAAATTCGGGTAATTTGCCCTACTCATTAAAGCCAGAGGAGCAACCAGGTGGTGCAGCGCATAGAATGCTGAGTCTGGAGTCAGGAAGACTCATCTTCCTGAGTTCAAATATGGCCTCAGACACTTACTAACTGTGTGAACCTGGGCATGTTACTTTACCATGTTTGCCTCAGTTTCTCATCTGTAAAATGAGCTGGAAATGGAAATGGCAAACCATTCTACTATCCTTGCCAAGAAAACCTCAAGTGGGGTCATTGAGAGTCAGACAGGACTTTATAAAACCGTACAACAACAACATTAGGGCTACAAAGGATCAGTTAATCTCTGCACCAACTCATCAAGAGGTAACTGGCTGAAGAAAAGAGTATCTTGTTAAGTCAAAAAAAATAGCATTGTGTGAAAAGACCTCTAAGGCCCTATCAAGCACCAAATTTATGAAGAGGATAATTCCTCTAAATAGTCATCTTGGTCCTTGGCTTTCTGGGTTGAGATCTCCATTTTTCAAGTAATGCCACCAAAGACTTGGTTCCTAGAATAGCCAACGCCAGTCATGCCTAAATGAAAGATCACCATTCCTATACTTTGCCTCATCTTGGTAATTTAGTCAGTCTAAAGATACAGACCATAAACCATATTGTTAAGGGAGATAACATGAAATCAAATGATTAAGGCCAATTTGACTGAAAAATAACAGTTGAGTCATTGACTATATATAAAGTAATCTAGGATAAATCCATCATCTGCTAGAATAGAATCTCCTTTACTTAGCTATCTGAGATTTAAAGTAGTGATTAATTTTTTCTGGACATAAAAATACTTCTTTTAAGCAAGTTATAAAATCAGCACATTTAGAGTTTCAGGGAGCATCAAAGTAAATCTAACCCAACCTCCTCCTTTTACATATTAGGAGACCAAGTCCTAGGGAGGTGAAATGGATAAATCAAGGTCATATTGAAAGTTGGGATTATGAATCCAGGTTCTATGGTTCCAAACCATTGCAGTTTCTACTATTTCACACTACTGTGATTGGTTAGACTCTAAATCATTCATTTATTTATTTCACTAAATTTCAACGTAACAGAAAAATTTGCATAACTCCTTAAGATTTCCAAAGCACCATAGATCCCTTTAACCATGTCCACCAAGGATAGCCTGTCTAGCCTCCTCTTCTATAATGAAATTCTATAGCTACTTGAAAGTTATCTTAATAGTTTCATAATAGGAGTATTTATTAATCACTTGCTATATAGAGCATTGGCAGCTAGGTGGTACAATGGGCTTGGAGTCAGGAAAACCTGAAATCAAATCCAGACTCCAAAACTTCCTAGTGGCATGACTATGAACAAATCACTTCTGTTTGCCACATAAGGAAACCACTACAGTGTCTTTGCCAAGAAATCCCATGGGTCCAAGGGTTCATGAAGAGTCAGGCATGATGGAAACCACCGAACAACAACAAATATAGAGCGCAGTCCTACTTACTAAAGATATAATGATCAAATGAAACATACCTCCTACTAGATGGAGGTAACAAGCTGACGGAGTCATTTGACAGATACATACTTAGCTACAATACAAAATAGGAGTTACTCCCGATGTATGTTGGAGTTTGGGGACCTACAGTGCTCATTCTTCATAACAAGCCTGAGAGATAGATATTATCATCCCTTTTCACTGATGAGGAGAAAGGTTCAGAGAGGTTGAATTCCAAGGGATACTCTGTTAGAGACAGATCCAAACTACAGTTACTTCAGGGAGGGAAGCAGTGTGTTATAGTGGAAAGAGATGACCTGATTTCCAAAATAAGTTATAACATGTAATAATTATGTGACCTTGGAGAAGATCCTTAACATCTGGAGATATTGATTATTTGTAAAATGAAGGGAGTGAGGTAAGCTGGATGGCTCAAAAGCTGGCTTCCTGTCCCAATTTCTATGATCCTAGATCCTCCCCCTCTTTGCCAACTTAAAAGTGGAATGGTTTTCAACTGAAGTGAAAAAGCATGTAAGAGAGTAGCCAATTAAGTGCTGAGATAGAACAAGCATGGTGTTAGCAGATAGGGTTCTGAAGCTGCAGTCGGGAGTCTTGGACTTGAATCCAGATTCTGACACTTGGTATTCAAGTCACTTACCCTTTCTGAGATATGTTGCATCACACACAAAATGGTGGCAATAATATCTGCAGTATTGAGTCTTATAAGGTTGATGGGGACTTCAATGAGAATGAGTTAGTCACCATATAACCTGCAAAGTGCTATGCAAATGCTAGCAATTATTAATACATAAAATGTCATATCTGCTTGAGTAATGAAAGAAGGTTGCATGAAGGAGGAACATTTGAATTGGACTTAAAAGAAAAGTTCAAATTTCAGCCAACAGAGAAATGGAGAAGGCTTCAGAGGCGGGTGATGGCATAGCAGATAAAGTACTGGGCTTAGAATCAGGAAGATATGGTTTCAAATCAGGCCTCAAATATGTGTTTCTTGGAACATGCCTTAGTTTGTCTAAGTTTTCTCACCTGCAAAATGGGAGCACAAATAGCATCCACCTCCAAGGGTTGTTAAAAGAATTAAATGAGACAATAAATGTAAAGCACTTGGTACAGTACTTGGCACATTTTAAGTTCTGTTTAATGATAGTTGCTATTTTTATTAAATCTGACCTCAACTGCTTGTCATCTGTGTGATGCTGGACAAGTTAATTATCCATCTGCCTCAGTTGTCTCAATTATAAAAGGGGAAGGGAGGGCATTATATAATACCTGCTATGTGCCAGGAACTATGCCAAACACTTTACAGATAATATCACATTTAATTTTTACAACAATCCTTCCAGATGAAGTGCTGTTATTATCCTCATTTGAGAGTTAAGGAAACCAAGGGGAAAAGAGTTAAATGACTTGCCCAAGGTCACACAGCTAATAAGTGCCTGAGGCTAGATTTGAGCTCAAGGTTTCCTGATTCCAGGTGCAGCAATCTATCCAACATTTTATCTAGCTGCAAGTTGGGATAATAATAGCATCTAAATCCCAGAGTTGTGAGGCTCAAATGAGATATTTCTTTTAAAAATTCTTAGAAAATGCCATTCAGCATTCTATTACTAGGAAGCTGTTTTAGTGGTCCAGGGCTAGATTTAGTAATGAAGACCTTTCCTAGGATGGGAGTCAGAAGGACAGGGAAATGAGAAGATCAACACAGAGGCCCACTGCATGGTGGTCATGAATATTGAAAGCTAATAGGTGTTCACAGAGTCCCTTTTGGCACACATGGTTGCTTCTCTCAGTGGGGAAAAAATTCTGCAGTGTTCCCAGTGCAGCTTTCTCAGTTCCCAGCTCAACTCAGTACAGAGTGCTCCTCCATCACCTGTTTTCTGCCCCTACGGCAATGAATCAGGTTTTGTTGCTAATAAGCTGAGCCACACATGGAGCTGACATCAGGGTTTTGTCTCAGGTGGCCAAGAATGGAGGTGGGACTGGAGGGAGTGCTTGGGGCTGTGTAGCACAATGGGAGCAACATGAACTGGTGAAGAACAATGAGAAAGAGGGAAATATGGTGAGGAGGAAATGCATTCCCTACAGGACTGGCATTCCTGAAAAAAGGAAGTGAATCCTTCACCCTGTTAGTCTTGTCTGTCAGTTTTCCAGGGTCATGCTGACATCATTCATTAGTCCAAAAGTACTTGATAATCATGCTGGTGTGGCTATACCTGACAGTGATCAATTGCCTGCACAGTAAAGGCCTGGAAAGTTGGCATTAAAATGAAATGACAAGGAAATTTGATGGTGATGATGACCCTTTCTGTCTCTCCTGCATCTCTGTTGATTTGGACCAGGGCACCATAATTCTGAGTCACAGATCTATTAATGACACCATGATATTCTTGGGAGGAAGCATGACACATGAAATGAAATATGTCATGACTGTAGATTTGGAGCTAGAAGTGAATTAAGAGGCAATCAAGTTCAAATCACTCACTGTGCAGATGAGGAAACTGAGGCACCAAGATATTAGGTGGCTTGGCCAGGGTTACATATCTAATTAGAAAGGATTTGAACTTAGATTTCCTGACTCCAAGAGGAGCATTCCATTGTAACACCTAGTTGCCATAGTATAAGTAAGACTTGAGGTCAGATCCCAGTTCTGCTACTTATGCGGCTTAAGTATATCCTTTTCCAGAACTTTACTTTTATATATAAAAGGATCTTAGATGATCTTAAAGACCCTTTGAAGCTGAAGTACCTATGATTCATCATATAGGTATGAAATGTGGTTTTCTCCATCAATACTGTGAGAATTTTTTAAGAGTTGACATGCTTTTTCTTCTCTGCCAAAAATGTCAATATTCCTTCAAAAGTCTAACAATCTATATTTTCCTGATATGGGGATATTAAAAGAAAGAGGAGAAAAGGGAATTTTGTTCTTTTACCTTATTAAATGAATGTACAAGTAAGAAGGTGGGAGTGTGTGGGGGAAATCTGGTTCAAAAAAGAGATTGTGTTTCCATTGTGGACTCAGACAATCATCTCTGATCATTCCCCACTGTTTTCTGATGTTCCCAGGAACAATTACAGCTAGTTGGGAAATTCTGCTGACAGATGCAATGACGAGATTAGAAGCACTTTTCATCTTTACGTCTTGAGAGAGAAAAACAATTCACTTAACAACAGAAGAATCAGGGATGTTGATAACTCAGCACCCTGGAGAGTGGAATGAGCCCGGCACTTGTAGCCAGAAAACTTGGGTTTGATTCATGGTTTTGCCCCTCACAGATAATCGTCCAACTTTGAACAAACTGCTTTCCATCTGTGAGGCTCAGTTTCCTCATATGTAAAATGGGATAAAATGGTATTGCTTTGACTTCCAAGGTTATCTCTGAAAATGTGATGAGAAAATGCCTGCAAAATATTTCATAATCTAAAATCACCCTGTACTTTATGATAATAGTCATGTGAGGTTTGAGTCACTTCATTCAATTCTTATAATACCCTTGGAAGGTAAGTATTTTTATTGTCCCAAATTTACAGATAAGAAAACTGAGCCTGAGAGAAGCTAAGGGATATGCCTAGGATCATGCAGCTTTTAAGAGTCTAGGAACTGAATTCAGATATTTCTGTTTCCAGAATGAGCTCTCTCTCTCTATTTTAAAATATAGCTACCTTATTAATTTAGATCTGGGAAGGATTTGAGAAACATCTAATCCAAGACCTCATGTTCCAGATGAAAAACTCACAGGAAGGAAATGGCATGGCCAAGACTGACATAGGTAGTAAGCATCATAGTCAAAACCAGGGAAAAGGAGGGTTGGTTTTGTATCTTTAACCCAAGCACCTCAGAAAGTGCTATGTCCTTCACGTAGCAGGAACTCAACAAATGTTCATTGAATTGGAGTTTTGAACCAAGGTGGTCAGATGTGAGATGATCATGGTAAAAGAATCATGGTTTGAAAATTTGCCATACATATCAGATTGATCTTGGTTTGTAATTCTCACTGTTGCTGTTGTTAGTGTAAGACAAAGAGGGGGTGGGGATTAGTTACTGATAGATTTTTTCTGTGAGCCATAAGAATTCTCAAACAATTTCATACACACATACACACACATACATACACATATGCATACTCATATATAGAAATAAAAAAGTGGAAGGCCATAAGTTTAGGTCTTAGAGATGTTGCAGAGGCCTATTAATCTGTAGTTGGCCTTGGAAGGGGGAAAGTCAGAAGCTTAGCTCTACTTAATGGCTACAAGGGGATTGAGGAAGGAGGGAATCATAGACACCCAGTGGGTGGACATAACTGCTTATTTTACACTGACATGAAGGCTACTTTAAAGATGGATTCACTCATGCCAAAGAAGAGATATAGAGCCCACCACTTTTTGCCTTTTTAACATCCACTGCTTGCTTTGCAGTGCACCAAAAAAGACAGATCTGTTGGTGAAAATATGTATTCCCATCTTTCACGGAGATACAAAAAAAAGGAACAATTTTGGGGGAAATTCATAATAGTGCTATTTGAAAGTAGAATGGCCTACCTCATGTGGAGCTGAGTTCCCCCTCAGTGACATCCTTTAAGCAAAGGTTTAAAGGAGATGATAACTTGTCCATTTTGAGGTGGAACGGATCCTTTATTTTTCAGTTAGAAGTTAAACTAAGTGGCCTCCAAGGTCTCTTCCAACTCTGAGATTCCTCAGTTCTTTATGTTTTAAACATAGACACCCACACACATAGCAAGTCCACCCAAACAGTCCTCGCAAATAGCTGTATGCATATGCAGTTAACTAATTGCATGTTAAATTGTAGCTTACTCATATTGGTGCTTTTTTTGAGTTAGTCACATATGAAAAGATGAGTGTTTTATTCTTCAGTGAGCATTCTTATTCACAAGTTAGGGAAAGCAAAGGAAAGTTGGACAGGCTCAGAATAAAGACCCAAAGGTGATTGGGATTATAGGGTCATATCATGTTAGAGCTGAAAAAAAGATCTTAAAGGAGACACTAGAAAGGAACCTGGGGGACACATTTCATTACCTAGATTGGGATGATTTGTAATTAACATATTAATTATATGTGTACATAAATGGTCCATCTAAAGTGTTTGAGAATGGTTAATTCTCTTAGGTGTATTAAATATCTTCCTGTAATTTTGATTAGACCATTCTCACTATTAATCTGCCTAGTAAGATTAATACTGTCCCAGAGGTAGCACGGTTCCATTGAAGGACAGCAGAGTGCCTCATTCTGAATTGTGACTCCTTGCTGCGTTCTGCTGCCTATGTGACCTTGATTAAGTCTCTTCTCTTCTCCATGCCTCAGTTCCTCATCTCTAAACTAGGGAGGTTGGACTAGATGACCTCCAGTGGCCCTTCTGCTTCTAAACTCTGAGTCATAGGACATTGGTTTCTGAAGAATTAAAAATCAGAATCATTCAGAGGGCAATGGAAAGTAGAACCGTGGGTGTGAGCAGGCTGCTACACCTAACAAATCAGGGATAGCAATGGTTGGCATTGACATACCTCTTTAAGGTTTACAGATTCTTTACAAATATCTCATTTGATCCTCATAGCAACTCTGAAAGATAGGCATTACTGTTATTTCCATTTTACAAATGAGGACACTGAAGCAGAAAGATGTTAAGTGTCTTACCCAAGGTTACACAGAGAGTGAATGTTTGGGGTAGGATTAGAACCCAGGTATTCATGACTCTAGGTCCAGAGCTCTAGCCATTGTAGTTCTATGCAGCTACAAGGTCACAAAGAAAAAGCTAGATAAAGGATGATAGCAAAGAAATGTACAATTGAAAATGAAGTTAGGCTGGTCACATGATGGGAGCAAGACCATGGCCAGCCCATGTGTTTCACTGGTATCTAAGAGAAAGTTAGAAAGGCTACATGGCAGGCATGGGTGCATCAAATCCATGTTAATAAGATCACTGAATCATTTGAATGATTGAGTAGAGGTGAACTGCCCATCGTTTGCAGTCACATGACAGAGGCAGTGTTGGTTAGTAGAAAGCATATAGGAATTGGAGTTCCTCTTCTGCTATTTATTGGCTATGTAACCTTTATTTCATCTTGCTAAGGCTCAGTTTCTTTAATTATAAAATGGGGAAAGAGGTAAACTAGATGATCATTAAGGGTCATTTCAGGCCAGATTAGTGGGCTTGACATAAATAGGTGTAATATATTTCATGTTTTAGGGGAGTATAAGAGTCATTGTTTCTGAAAAGAAGCATTGCCCACTAACATAATGATATCTAGGTCACCAGGCAAGTTGTTTTGCCAAAATCCCTCTTGTTATCTACAACTATATATCAAGTTCCACCATTAAAAAGCCTTCCCTTGGGGTTCCTTGAGACTTTTTGATCTCCCAGAATCCCACATTAAAAAATGTGGCAAGTAATATCACATTTGGATACCCACCACTAGATATGCTTTCCCCATGGGGTAGTACAAGGCTAGGTTTGGGACAAAGGTTCATCATCCCCTTCTTCGTTTCTGCTACATGCTACGCATGGGCTCTAGAGCACCACAAGCCAAGGCCTCAGCCTGGCACAGCACAGACACATGTGTTCATGCTGATTACCCCTAATGAAGATTTAAAAGGAGAAAGACAAAGGCACAAGCTGGAGATTGCCAACTCTGAACCACATCTTTCAGCTTCATCTACCTTTTCTATGAAATATGGTCTTCATTTACTGTCACCACGTGATTTCTTTGCCACCATATATGGGCAAGGCTCAGCAAATATGCACTAGCTTTTTCCCACTATATTAATATCACTCCCCCATCCTTATTGGAGTTGTTTTGTTTTTTTTTAACCTGGGGCATATGGACTTGTTTGGGCAGCTGGGTAGTACAGTGGATAGACTGTCAGACCTAGAATTGGTAAGATCAGAGTTCAAATTTAGCCTCAGACACTTACTAGCTTTGTGACTCTGGGAAGCGTCACTTAACCTTCTTTGTCTCTGTTTACTCAACTGTAAAATGAGCTGGAGAAGAAATTGCAAACCACTTCATTATCTTTGCCAAGAAAACTCTAAAAAGATGTCACAAAGAGTTGAAAAAGAAAAAAAAACCTAAACAACAGACTTGTTTAAAAAAATACCTGTTTCAAATGTGATTATTTGCTTTGTTTTTTACATTTTTTATTTTATGCATTTAAAAACATTTTTCTGAGAACAGCTCCATAAGCTTCTTAGACTGCATACTTTAAGGTAGACTTAGAGTTTACACATGACTGTGCATTTTCCTTGGCTGTCCCCAATGCCAAGAATTCTTTCCCTCTTCACCTCTGCCCAGGCTTACTTCAAATAGCAGCTAAAATCCCACAATCTGCATAAGACACATTTACCTTAATACTAGTGCCTTTTCTCTATTAAGTATCTCCAATTTAGCCTGTAAAATAACTTGTCTGTACATCATTATTTACATCTTTTCTCCACATTTAGTCTGTAAATTCAAGAACAAGGACTATTTTTTGTCTTTCTTTGTATCCCCAATGCTTTGCATAATACCTGACAATAGCCAGCACTCAATAAGTGCTAACTATCTTGTCTTGATCTGCCTTACAAGAATCCTAAGTGTATAGTGTTAATTATTACCTCCATTTTACACTTGAGGAAACTAAGGCACAGAGTGGGGTTGACTCATCTAGAGTCACATGTCAATATCACAGAGCTAGGTGTATCCATATTTCTATCTCCAAGTCTACTGCCCTTTCTACAATTTTTGCTACCTCTCCATCTTTGTCAAACCTTTATTGAGTATCCAGAGGCAAGGTGATGGAGCACTTGACCTTTCAAGGCCCTGTCCACTCTAATAACTGTGTGAAACACTCTTGTCTGCCCTTTTTAATGATACAATCAGTTCATTACTGTGAAGAAGAGAAGGGGATAAGGTAACAGTCATCTTTCAAGGAGGGGAAACAAGCTACTTATTTTGTTTCCCCAAACTCATACTGAATATATAGCACATTTTACTTTTTGTAAAATACCTATTTTAAAAAGTAGATATATTCATACAGAGAAAGAACAAGGGATTATTCGAACATAAAATTATGATGTAGTTGCTGAAACACATTTTTAAAATGAATTTTATTTGCTGTGGTTTAACAGACTACTTCCCCCAACATCTATCTACCTAAATTTTAAATTTAAATTAAGGAGATTTAGATTAGGTAGACACAGATAGATATACACAATATTCCCATACATACAGATATACATGTACAATTCTCTCATATGTGGGTATGTATATACATACGTGTGTATAGATCTCAGTTTCCCAAGCTATAAAATGGGAGAATCATCTGGGATACCTTTAAATCATCCTCCCATTCTAAACTGATGGGTTAATGGTTTTCAGTGGCAGCCAAAGTATAATAGAATAGCTGGCCTAGAAATCACAGTGCCTGGGTTTAAATCCTGCTCCTACCCCACACTGGTTTTATGAAGTTGGACAAGTAGCTTAACTTTCCATAGCTCCCATATGACTCTGAAATGCTCTACCATTTTCAAGACCATTGTTGCTCTACCTCACAGAAGGAAATTTCTTCAATAAGAATTCCCATAGAGTTATGAATCACAGTTCAGAAGACACTTCGTTGTTCTTTTGGAAAAAGAAAATTCAAGCTTGATGGGACCAAAAAGAACTCCAGGACAAATGCTTTAGTGCACTTGAGAAAAGAAGGAACACTTTCAGTTGAGTGATCATGGAAGACTACTTGGAAGAAATGTCATCTGTCATCAGCGTCATCACGCTTGAAGGACGGACTAGGATAAGTCAGAGATGGTGAGGGACTTTTTTGGCTTCCTTTACAAATGGTTATTATCTTTTTTAAATGCAGCAAGTAATGTAAAATGTCAGGAGTAGAAAACCTTGGGAGCAATAAGGTCAGTCAGCCAGGCAATAAACATCAATCTCCAAATATGTGTCAAACTCTGGGCTACAAGAAATAAAAAAAAAATGCCTGATGTCAAGGAAGGCTGCATGGTGGCTCAATGGATAGAGTACTGGGCTTGGAGTCAGGAAGACCTGAATTCAAATCTGTCTTCAGAAGCTCACTAGTTATGTGACCCTGAACAAGTCATTTAACATTTATTTGCTTTAATCCACTGGAGAAGGAAATGACAAACCACTCGAGTAACTGCCAAGAAAATCCCATGTGTGGAAGAGTCCACACAGTTGCAGAATCCAACATGACTGAATGAAAGCATTAACAACACACAAGGTGCTCTCACACTAATAGAGGAGATAAAATGGAGGGAAATCTATGTCAGGGAAATGAGGCCTTAAGGAAAGCCTTCTGCTATGGTGAGATTCAAGCTTAATCTTAAAAGAAGCTAAGTGAGCTCATGCTCTGAAAATATAACACTGGTAGTGTGTTACCTTTATTCTCAAGTGAATGTGTGATGGCTAAAATGAGCTATGCAAATTATCTAATGTGGCTGGATTGGGGAAGGAAGGGAAATTCCAATTGGAGTTAGAGGATGAAGGTTAAAAATCTTACTTATGACATAATACTTGTGTGATATTAAGCAAGTCCCTCAACATTCATGTGCCTAAATTTCCTCACCTCTAAAATGAGGTTACATTAGATGGCTTTCAAGGTCCTCTTTTTTTAAAATCTATAGTCCCAAATCTTTGTAATACCTCTTTGTACATCAAAATTTAAAGGTACTAGAATTTCCATTCAAGTTCATTCATGTGTTCACTGATTCATTCATTCAACATGTGGTTAATGCCTGAAGACACATAGGAGGCTGCTAGAATAAAGCCTCACTTGGGATTAAGTAAGCAAAGCCCAATTTGAATTAGCAAAGATTGAATTATTCATGATTTTAAATGATTAAATATTTTAATTTTTTCCAGTACATTTAGTGGCCCCCTCTTGGTGCTGCTGTGTAAAGGTCCCTGAAGGAATCTCTTTTAATGAATAGGCAATAATGCTTCATAATAATCCCTTCAAAGTAAGCAGGTGCTTATAAAACACTTGACATCACTTTGTATGAGTCTCTCAGACATGACTTAGGATACCTTGTCAACATGTTAATGTCACTTTCACAGTGAACCCCTTTTTTTGCATGAATCCAACATAGCATGACTTCAAGCAACCTCACTTCTAATTCTGAGGTAGTGGGATCAGGAAACTTGGACTTTTTTTGAGAGGACAGGAGAGGAGAGAGGACAGAACAGGACAGGAGAGGGAGGGAAGGGGAGGGGAGGGAGGGGAAGAGATGGAATAAACATTTATATAGTGCCTACTATGTGCTAAGCACTGTAATAAGTGCTTCACAAAAAAAATATTTCATTTGAGCCTCACAACAACCTTGGGAGGTAGATTCTATTAATCATTTCTATTATACAGTTGAGGAAACTGAGACAGAGGCTGAATAATGTTGACAGAGTAAAGATGTTCATAAGTGCCTGAGACTACACTTGAACTCATGGCTCCCTGACCATGCCCTCAACACTTATCCTCTGAACAATCTAATTGCCCAAGAACAGATCTTTAATTTCCTGCTTACAAAACTTTTCATAAGGAACCACTGCCTCTGCCCCGATTCATAACTACTTACCAACTAGCAATAGCTAAAATCCATAAAGTTATTTAGACATATTGTCTCATTAGAGTGTTAAAATCATCTTGCGAAGTAAATACCATTATCATACCCATTTTACAGATTAGCAAGTAAAGTGGACCTAAGTGACTTGCTAAGGATCGTACACATTATAAGTTTCTAAAATAAGATTTGAACAAAGTTCTTCTTGACCCCAGCACTCTATCCATATAGGTTCATATATTCCAGGAAGCTCTCTGAGACTGAAAGTTGTGGAGAATATGCTGACCTAGACTGGAAGAATTAATCTTTCCATGTATTATTGCTCATGTCCAACTCTATGTGGCCCCATTTGGGGTTTTCTTGGCAGAGATATTGGAGTGGTCTGTCATTTCCTTCTCCAGATCATTTTGCAGATGAGGAAACAGAGGTAAACAGGGTCAAGTGACATGTGTACATAGGGTCTGAATCCACATTCGAACTCAGATCTTCCTGACTTCAGGCTTAGCACTCTGTGTACCGTACGTACTGCCTAGTTGCAGGAACTCTCAGTAACAATGAAATTGCAGACTCCATTTCTATCCTGTAGCACTTATCAGTTGCTGATGCTGTAGTACAAATTCTTTCTCTAGTGAGCCTGGACTAGATAAACTGTGAGATCTATTCATGTTCAGGCCTTGTATGATTATATCAGAGTAAAATATAGAGAATAATTACCAATTAATTTGGAAATATGCATTCACCACAACTCCACCACTTTAGAATCAGGGTATCCTACCAGCACATGCTATTATTTCCGTAGTGTTCAATAGTTATAACACACACACACACACACACACACACACACACACACACACACACACACACACACTGACCCAGACGGATGCATTCTCACCAATCCTAGAATGATGTTCAAGATGATGATGGTTATAACAGAATGCAATTTATTTCCCTAGATATACAGCAGACTATTTCCCAATACAAACTCAAATGCCGCAAGAAAGCACTGAATGCTTTGATTTCACCACTTTTCCATGAAGACACTATATCTATTTCTATAAATTCCAATTTTCAGCTGAAGAGCTGTCCAGAGATTTGCTTAACCCCTTGAATGGCTGCTGCCTAGGAATGAGCAGAGACCTCTGTGGAGTTCAGGACATCATTCTCTACTCAGAGCTACACCCACTGTAGCTCAGTTCAGGATAAGGAAAGTGGTAAATAGCTCATCAGTTCTAAGAATTCTTACTTTCTTTCATGAAGCATAACATGCAGATAAGATAAGAGCTAGGCTATTGCATTTGATTTGGGAGACAGGTAAATGAGGAGAGCACAGAAATCATGAGCCCTAACCCTAACTCCCCTCTGCTATTATCCCAGTGCAGAATGGGACAACTTGTTCTCCACCATGTGTATATATTCCCCCGTTAGTAACATAAAGACTCAGAGGCCAATTTTCTTTTTGCCAATATCATAAAAATGATAATTCTCCCAAAGTTAATTTACAGTTTGAATGCAATACAAATCAAGCTATCTAAGCAATGCTTTCCAGAATTCTATAAAACAATAACAAAAGTCATTTTAAAAAATGAGAAAGACTTTCTAGATCTCAATTTTCCATTCTGTTATATGGAGAAAATTAGCACATAGTCTAGAGATAAAAGAGACCTCAGCAACTACCTATTTCAACTCATACTAGGAAGAAATCTACACCATAGTATAATATAGTGTGCTGTGAGGGTAACATGAGGGACTGGCCAAGGAACAGAATTAATTATTTACAAGTCTGTAGTGATAATAACAGTTCATAAACACTTTACAATAGCACCCTTGTAAAGCAGGTATCATATGTTTATCATCCCCATTTTATAGATAAAGAAACTGAGATCCAATAGACCACTAGAGATCATCGAATTCAGTCCCTTCATTTGCAAAGGAGGATGAGGATAGGGCAAATATGATCTAAGTTCTTCATGAGTAGAGATTGTTTCATCCATTGCATTTATATCCCTAGGGCCAATCACAGTGCCTTATCCATGGAAGGTGCTTAATAAATACTTGTTCCTTGGTTATAGAACCAGGATTTCTACCCAGGCCACAGGACCATAAATTTAGAGTCAACAGAAATTATATTAGGAGTCCAGTGGATAAAGATGCAAACAGAGATTCAGAAAGAGCTGAGTTCAAATCCCACCTGACACTGGCTATGTGACTCTGGGCAAACTTGTTTGCTTCAGTTTGCTCATCTGTAAAATGGTAATAATAGCACTCATTTCCTGAGGTTGTTGTGAAATACCAATGAAATAATATTTGTTAAGTGTCCGAACAGTACCTGGTACATAACAGGTGCTATTTAAATTTTGGCTATTATTTCTACACTTACTACTCCTACTACTATTACCACCATCACTACTACTACTACTACTACTACTACTACTACTACTACTACTACTACTACTTCTACTACTACTACTCCTCATACTACTTCTGCCACTACTGCTACCAGCACCACTACCATTATTCTTCTATGGTTATTTCTACCATTACTAATACTACTTCTGCCCACTACTACTACCACCATCACTATCACCACTACTAATACTATTATTTCTACCATTACTACTACTACTGTTGTTGCTGCTACTGCAGCTGTTGCTACTCCTCCTCCAATCTCCTCATTTGAGAGATGAGGAACTAAGGGCCACAGTTAAGTGACTTCCAAGATCATAAGACAAGACTTGAGTGCAGAACTTAATGACTCCAAGTGTGGCATTATCTTTGGAAAAACCACTTCCCATGAAGGCACTAAGTAGCTAGAATGGAAGGAAGGGATAGTGATCACAGGTTGGGGCTGGGTGGGAGTGAAAGGAAGGAAGGGTGAAAATATGGGGATCTGAAGACAGACTTTTCTGACAACAATTTCTCCCAAGGCTGACCCTGATTCTGTCACTAGAGAGTTCATAATCAGCCCTGGATGATTGCCCAGGCTACTGGTGTCAATTGAAATGCCAAGCCAAATTTTGCAAGGGCCTCAAAATTCATGATTTCCCTTTCTCCCTTCCATATTATCACTTCTTCTGTGTGACTCCCTTGTACTGATGGTGAGTATTGGTCATTGATGAGCAATCATGTACTGGCCCTGGCTCCCTTTGCCTCCTCCCTACACACACCCACATACACACACACACACACACACACACACACAATGAAGTCAAAGTCCTACTCCAAGAGGTGAGGTGGAGGGTCCTTAAAGCACAGCGTGATACTAAACGGGTGGGTTTTATAGCACTGAGAATCTCTATACAAACAGTGTGGCACATTCTAAGGGATCACCTAGCAAGGAATCTCAAGACCTGAGTTCCTGGTTTGATTCTACCACTTAGTATTTGCATGCCCCTAAACAGCTGATGAAGGGTTTGATACTCAGCTGCCTCAGTTTTCTTATCCATCAAATGGGCTAATTATACATTTTTCTGCCTATCTCATAAGATTTGATATGACCATGAATGAAAAAAACATGACTTACTATGGGCTATGTGCTAAAGCCACATATAGAAAAGTGATAATAGTGGACATCTCTATAGTTCTTTAAGGTTTGTAAGGTGCTTTGCCCACATGACTATATCTCATTTGAATTTTGTATTAAGATTCAAAACTTGTGAGTTAAGGGATAGTATTTAAAAAATTAAGAAACTGAGGCTCAAGGAATTTATTTAGTCATGGTCATATAGCTAATGTCAGAAATGGGACATGAACCTAGGTCTCTACTGGCTGATCACAAGATCATTGACCTTGAAGTAAGGAAGGTCCTTAGAAGCTCTCTAGTTCAAGGTTCTCATTTACAGATGAGGAAACTGAGGCACAGTACGGTGAAGTGATTGCCTCCAAGTCATACAAGTATAAATATCAAGGCATCACTTGAATCAAGTTCCCTTACTTTTCAACTAGTCCCCTTTCCATTGTGCCATAACGCATCATATTTCTAAACTGGCATGCTATCTCTCCCCAAATAAGGACCAGACAGAGAAATGAACTTGGAAACATTTAGACTTGGATTCAACTCCCATCTCAGACACTTAAAATCTATGGGACCCTGGGCAAGTCACATAATCTCTTTGCCCTAGCTCACCCATCTGTAAAATGAGGGGATTGGACTCTAAGACCCCTAAGATTCCTTCAGCTCTAAATCTATGATTCTGCCCCACCCCCAACCCCGAAAGAATGACTGTTGCAAAATATTCAAAATGCTATTGGAAGCTTAAACATGCTGGCCAGATGCGAAGATTAGGGCACTTAGAGTCCACTATGCCTAAAGAGAAAGCAGAGATTACTGCAAGCCTTACAAAGACTCTGTTTAAAAGAGATATTTGGCAGAGACAGGAAAGTCAGGGACCTCCACTCAGAAAACCCTCACCATACTCAGAATAGAATCTCAATCCTTTGGGTCTTTTGGAAAAGTAGTGATGCAAGTGAGAGTTATGAAGGGTCCCCTCTCTGACCAGTCCTGATGGACAGCAAGAGAAGTTGCAGAGGAGAATTGCAGATAAGATCGGGACAGAGATCACCAGTGAAAGCAGTGTTTGAAATGAACACTCAGGAAGGTAAGGTACCATTTTCCCACTAAGCTCTGGGATAACCTGTGCCACCTCTGGTTTTCCCATTCATTGGAAGGCAGTTAAAGAACATCATTGGCTGAAAATCTGGGAAACTGTCCAACTGGCATTCATTTCCAAACACACATGCATTCAAAAAAGTTAAAAAGTTTAACTAAAGAGTGTATTAACTCTTTCATTCCTAAATGGGGCTAATTATTGTCTGTTCTCTTCCATCTCTGTCATCCCAAAAGCTTACATACCCGAATCATGAGCACAGCTTTCCTGATGTCTCGGACTCCATCATATACCAGACGGGAGGCATCAATGAACTCATTCTCTTCAAAAGGCTGAGGTACGTTGGCACTCAAAGCTTCAATGGCTACCTCCACTTGTTCTGCAAAACGTGGCATAACTAGATAAAAACAAAACAAAAAAAAGCAATGAGAATACATATTTTTCCTTCTTGTACAGGGAAAGAATAACCCTGGAACATGTTGGTTCTACAACCCAAAGAGGGAGGTGAAGGGTCAAAGTTGCCAGGTCTTGAAGTTTTTACATCTGACTCATTCCTCAGAATTAGTGTTAAAGTTAAATTAGTGTTAAAACTTGAAGGAAAGATGGTCTGATGTGTTCAATGAAATCACATCAAGGATCCTAAGGACATCTTTGTGAAAACCAAACAAAAAAAAATGGCCTCTTTCTATCCAGTCTTAAATTCAACTATTAGTGAGCCATTCCTTGATTATCCTCTCTGAAGGAATGATGTCATGTTACTGGACAAACCAGATAAATCAGAAGCAATCATTCACATATCAGTATGAATACATTTACAGGCTCTTTTGCTGGTTGCAGGTTTTGATAAAGTAAAGAGGTAGAAACTGTAGAATTTGGTTGCTGGGATATGTGGCTAGAAGAAATCCTCTTAGGAAGAAGGAAAAGAAAGGGGGAAGTAAAACAGTCAAAATTTTACCTCCTTTACAATTTTGCTCATGGAACAGGCCTATCTTGAATGTAGACAAGTTTCTACAAGCACATATACAATCTATTTTGTTGAAAATCAAACACCATTTCTGCAAAAGGTCTTTCTTGTTCTGCTTTCCACTATGACCCTGCCCCTACCCACAAACACTAGTTCCTTCACCAGTAAATGAAGATTACTTTATATCTCATTTTATATACTTTGTGTATATCTATTTAGGTACATTGTCTCCCCCAATAGTATGTAATATCCTTGAGGATAGGATTGGCTTCCTCTTTTTCTTTAAATTCCTGAAATTTAGCACAATAGGTGACACATGGAAGACGCTGGAAAATTAGTGTTGATTGATTTATTGTTTGGTTTTTCCCAAACTATATTTGCTTCTGAAATTTGGGATTTGAGTTCAGAGAAAGATCTGGAATACTTCACCACCAAATTTACCCCTTCCTTAAAAATAAATTCCCACTGAAAAACACCTAAAGATTTCAATCTGTTAGGTGTTACTTTAGACTGATCAATTCCCAGACCAAATGGAATCCTAGAGACATTCATTTGTTTAAAAGGACAATCAAATGGAAACATCATTCATCTGTTTCCTTTCTGAGCTTTCTGGGATGATTCATGTTTATCCTCTCACCTACCCCTACCCTGGACATTTTAACATTCATTTTCTGCTATGGGAAAAGAACTATCTATGATGAGTTATCTCCACTCACTAGGGCAGAATCTTGTAGAGAAATGACTCATTTCTGAATCCATTTCATCCACAAACATCCACAAATGGGGGCAGAGAAGGAGAATTGTATTCTTTTAATGGCAAAGGTAACATGATTCTTGATTCTGGCTGACAGAGTCCAAACAAAGTATTGCCTTGTGCTTGAGTAGAGTAAGGATGATGGGAGCAAAGTTGCGATGCTTTCTTTAGCTTTGGCTCTGCTTAGGAGGAAGCCCCAGGGAAGGGGATGCAGAGGGATTTGACTTTTGCTGGTATGAGATGGAGAAAGCCGATTACCCATATTGCAGAACGAAATCAAGACAGACCTCACTTAAACATATCATCAGAAAACGAGCCATTTCAGGACCCCATTCTGAGGCATGGAGCTTCTGCAGTGGTAAAACAAGACTCTTTTTATGTTAGTGATTTGGGATGGACATCATTGGAAACTGGACTTTGTGGTCCTTTGTAACATAAATGCCAATACTGCATGGTAGTAAGGCAGTATGGTAATGGAATATCTTGGCTTGGGGGCAAAAAGTACTGGGTTGAAATCCTCCTTCTAACACTTATGAGTTGCATGGCCTCACTAAAATCATTGAACATCTCTGGGTCTCAAAGTTGTCATCTATAAAATGGGGATATACATAATCTCTCCTTCAAAGGATTGTTATACAACACACATGCTATAATGTATATAGACCACTATATAAACCTTGAACTGCAATACAGCAATAGAGGTTGAACATGTCACTTGATTGATATGATGAACTCTCAGGTGGTGAAACTCCCTCTACTAATGCAGCTTTATACCTTCCCTTTAACTTAAGAAGTTCTGGAGAGCTTTCTAGAGCAGGGATGTTGAACACATGATCCACAATTTGTCTGAATAGATTTCAAATCAGATTAAAAGGTAGTTCCTATCTTATTTTAATGTGTTGATGTATTAAAGATATGTATATGAATGTGTAGTTATATAAATATTTAAATACAAATAAGCAAAAATATATTCATTTAATATATATTCATATATATAAGTATGCGCAGACATGCATGTATATACACATGCATATTACATATATGTGTGTTCACACACATGCATACATGTGTGTGCATGCATGTATGTTGTACATGTGTGATATGTTGCTCTTGCATACACACATATATTTACATTTACATGGTTTTCTAAGTCAATATGTAGCTTGAAGGAATTGTAGTGGACGGTTTAGTGGCCCTCATTTCTAACTGTGTTTAGCACCATTGGTATAGAGTACTGATTGGTTATATAATTTTCCAGGGTCGTACAGCCAATGTGCTAGAGAGATGACTGGAACTCAGGTCTTCCCAGAAGCAAGCCTGGCTCTCTATCTATTATACAAAGTATAACATATTGTGAGTTACAATTATTATTAATAATAATTGTTATTGATATTTTGACTGAATAAGTGACTTCTCTACTGTGAGGTTTCTTTTTAATCATCTATAAAATAAAGGATCAGAACTAGTGCCCTTAGGTCTCTTTCCAAGTCTAAATCTATGATCTTATGAGCCTTTTACACTATATCAACAATAAGGGTAAGGATAATAATGACAAATAATAGCTAGCATTTAGATGCCACTTTAAGACTTTCAGTGCAATTCACATCTGCAAGAGGGAGATAATAATGCTATTCTCTGCCTGTCTCACATGTTTGTCATGAGGATAAAAGGTTAGTATTTACAAGGGCTAGCCAGCAAAAGGTAATTGTCATTATGATGACTCCTTTTCTTGACTCAGGCAATTCATGATGATTTTCCACAACTATATTGAGCTGTAGCCCAGTGATGCCCATAATAATATCTACCTAGCTCCTGAGTACCCCAGTCTAATGTATATAGACTTGTCCTATCTCCCTTTTTCTGCCTCTTCCCTCCCTGCCAGACTGATTGCTATCAGCACACATGCTTCAGGCAGCATCATTGGCCATTGGGTGCTTCCAGCTCAGTAGATGTGAGCGCTAGCCACTGCCACTAGGTTCCACTGGTGTTGGAGTGATATTAAAATAAGGTACATAAATCTTACTGTCTCTTTTAAAGTGGTGATATGAATATGTCACACCAAACTCTGCCATGTTTGCTACCTCTCTATCCATCCCTGATAAACTTACTTCAGAATCATAATAATAGTGTGTTACTGAGGAAGCTAGGAGGCTGAGTATTGACCCTGGAGTCAGAGAAATCTGAGTTCACATCTAGCCTTAGACACTTATTTGCTCTATGACCTTGGGTAAATCACTTCCCTTTTTTTCCAGACAGATTCCTTATTTCTAAAATGAAGATCATAAAATTATGTACATTGCAGGGTTGTTCTGGGGATCAAATGATATAATATACGTAGAGTGTTTTACAAACCTTAAAGCACTATGAGAAGCTAGTTATTATTTTGTTGCCTGTTCATTCATGTCCTACTCTTGGAGACCACATTAAGTATTTACTTTGCAAAGATACTGAAGTGTATTATTTGTCATTTTCTTTTCTAGCTCATTTTACGGATGGGGAAGCAGAGGCATGACTTGTGCAGCCACAGAGCTAGTGACTGAGGTTAGATTTGAACTCAGGAAGATGAGTCTTCCTGACTCTAGGACTGACCCTCTATCCATTGTGCCACCCAGTCATAGATTTCAGAGGCGGTTTTAGATGAACTTGGGTTCAAATCCTGCCTTCATTGCTTACCACATTATGCATCGGGTAAGGGGGTTAGATTAGGTGGGCTCTGTGATCCCCTTGAAATCTGGGTTCCCTCTGAGTATTGGCCTTCATCCCTCCAATGTACCAGACCTTAGCTTTCTCTCTAATTGTTACTGCCTCCGTTCCTCAGCTCTGGACACATAAGATAGATGGCTGTCTTCTGCAAAGACTATGGCTCCCTGTCTCTCTACTGCTCTAAATCTATCTGAATTCTGAACCAAATCTGGAAGACATCATGTTTCCCTTGGCAAACTTGCTCCTCTCACTGCTTGAGAAAACTTGGGGAGATGCTGGCAGATCAGATGATAACTGGAAGCAGCACAGTTGATTGGAGGAACACATATTGCTTTACAAGAGACTTATCAGAATATACAAACACAGAGAGTATCTTCGGGTTTCCGCCATGTGGGAAATTCCTCTACCAGTGTTTATTGTCAGCTCATGTTCCACCTCCTAAAGGAAGCCTTTACTGATCCCTTTAACTGCTAGTATGCTCCTCCTTTCTCCATATTCCCTTATGTTTATTTTGTATAAACTATGTATATAACATATGTCCATGCTCTCTCCCTCAGTAGAAGGAAAACTCCTTGAGGGGAGGAGCAATTTTTTTCTTTGTCTTTTTTCCCCAAGGTTTGGAGGAGAGCAAATGATTTAAAAACTTTGTGTTGATTGGCTGATAAATGGTGGGAAAAGCTTGAGGCACATGAAAGTTAAGTGACACATCCAGAACCTTGCGAGTAACAGATTGGAGCTCTGAACCCAGGTCTTGATTTCAATCGAAAGGGCATTTAGTGATCACCATCAAGCTGTCCGACATTGTGATAGGTATTGAGTCCAAACTAAGAAAGATCAAATTGAAATAGATCCTATCCTTCAGGAGCTTATATTCTACAGAAGGAAATAACATCATCAGGAATAAGCATATCTAAAATATATTTAAATTAAATACATCAGATTTCCTGAAGGATTGTTCAGTAGTTAGTTCCCAGAAAGCCAATGACTACCGGTGACCAGGGAAGGATTGTAGGACGAGAGGGCTTATGAGTTTATCTTAGAGGGGTTCTGGTAAATGGATGAGGTAGCCTTGGGATGGCAGAGAATTCTAGACATAGGGCCATGCTGGTACAAAAGCCGGAAGACAGAAAATAAAATATCTTCAAGAACAATAAGTGAGCCAATTTGACTAGAATGTCAAGTGCATGATGGGGAAAAAAAAGGTGAAATCAGTCTTGAAAGTCAAGTTGGAGGCAGAGTGTGACAGGCTTTAAATATCAAACAAAAGTCTGAATTTTATGTTAGACGCAACAGGGAGATACTGAAGCTTTATTTTTTTGGAATACAGGAGTGACATGGTCAGTCCTCCCGTTGATGAATGTCAATGTGTCACCAGTCTGCAGGATGAGTTGGAGAGATACTAGAAGCTGAGGGACTAATGAGGAGACTACGTCAGTAAAACAGGAGAGAAGAGATTGAGCACCTATGATTTTATGACCTTATGGCCATCGTCACCATTAATTGACCACCTCGTCCATTTAGTCTATGAATATTTAGAAACTGTTTTCTGGCCCTATTTAGTTTCTCCAGTGAACAAAAAGAAAAATGTGACCTGGTCTTACCCACAAAGTCTATTCAGTGTAATACTGAAATAAGCTTTGTTGCTGTTGTTAAGGTGTAGCAAGGCAGTGTGATACGGTGCTGGATCCGGAATCAGGAAGACCTGAGTTCAAATATGGTCTCAGATATTTGCAGCAGTGTGATGCTGGGCAAACAACTAACCTCTGTTTGCCTCAGTTTCCTCTTTTGTAAAATGGCCTGGAGAAGAAAATGGAAAACTCTAGGGTCTTTGCTAAGAAAACCCCAAATGGGGTCAGGAAGAGTTGGATGCAACAAGAAACAATGAATGGATGTGTGGGTTGATTGGTGATGGTTTCTGTCCTTCATTCTCAAAGAGGACCAAAAGGACATCACCATGATTAAGTGAAGTTCCAGTGTGTCTGACTGTGACTGATCAGACCGATAGGAGCTTGGAATGCTCTACCACAGATTAAGAACAGATAATCTACGTAAACGTTTGGAGTGGATACTTCAAATTTGCATATCCTATATTTCCTTTGTGCTGTTTCAATTGTGCTTTGCTCATAGAGCACAGCACCCTTTCTGATGTGGGCACGCCATGCTGATCAGTGCTGTGCCAGTGTCTCCCATGTTGCACAATTAAAGTCAAAGTTTTTGAGAGAGACCTTGAGAGTGTCCTTGCATCGCTTCTTCTGACCACCATGCGATCGCCTGCCCCATGCGAATTCTTCATAACATAGTCGTTTTGGCAAGCATACATTTTGCATTTGAATAATGTGGCCAGCCCATCAGAGTTGTATTCTCTGAAGTATAGTTTGAATGCTTGGTAGGTTAGTCCAAGCAAGGACCTCAGTGTCTGGTACCTTATCCTGCCAGATGATCCTCAGAATTTTACTAAGACAGTCCAAATGGAAGCGATACAATTTCCTGGCATGGTGCTGGTAGACTGTCCAGGTTTCACAGACATACAACAATGAGGTCAGCACAAGGCTCTGTAGACCTTCAGTTTGGTAGTCAGTCTAATACCTCTTCTCTCCCAAACTTTTCTTCGGAGCCTCCCAAACACAGCTAGCTCTGCAATGCGTACATCAACCCCATCGTCAATGTGTACATCCCTGGAAAATATACCACCAAGGTAAATTAACTTATCCACAGCATTCAAAACTTCTCCATTTATTGTAACTTATGGTTCCATGTACGGATGGTGGTTGATGGAGCACCTGTGTTTTCTTGGTGCTAATTATTGGGTCAAAATTAGCACAGACAGCAGAGAATTGGTTTATACTTTCTTGCATCTCAGCTTCAGAGGCTGCACTGAGTGCACAATCATCTGCAAACAGAAAATCATGCACCAACACTCCCTCCACTTTAGTCTTAGCTTGAGACTTTTCAAATTGAAGAATTTTGACCTTGATGCCATGTTCATCCTCAATGAAAGCATTTGACAACATGGTGGAAGACATGATGCTAAAAAGCATGGGAGCAAGCACACAGTCCTGTTTCATTCCATTGGTGACTGTATGCATATTCTAGCTAATGTGTCTATGATTCAAATAATACTTGGCATATTGAGAATAAGCCAGAAAAGACAGATACAAAGTCATAAATATATCCAGACCCAGAAGGAACCTCAGATTACAAGAAGTGCAACCCTAATTTTATAGGGTCAGATAGATCAAGTGGTTTGACAAGGATCACAATAGTACTACTTATCAGAAACTTATGAGACAGAGGGCAGATGTAAGGATGGAGAGACAAGTAATAGATTAGAAAGGACACTGGACTTTAAAATAAGCAGGCTTGGGTTCTTGGCTCAGCTGTGATACAGACTTGCTTTGTGACCTAAGAAAAGTCTCTTCTTCTTTCTGGCCCTCTGTTTTCTATTTTCTAAAATAAAGAATCTTCTGGTGCAGAATTAAGACAGATGGGAAGAAGTTGGGTGGGATTCTTACTCAGGAAAGGGTTAGACTATATGGCATAACTGAGATTCTTTGATGATGTAATGTTGTCTTTTACCATTATCGTCTCTTTCCTAGTCTTTGACACAGGTTACCATCATGAAGTCTGGATATCCAGTCCTCAATATGAGCTAGTCCAGGAAGTTCTGACACTTCTCCTCACTCTTCAGACTCATAATCCTTTGGTTTACCGTGTTGTGCATCCCCCTGCCACTTCTACTAATGACACAGTATATTATGACACAGTATATATTCTACTAATGACACAGAAATATTATACTCCACAGATTCAATATTTCACAGATCTGGGATTTCAATGGTTATGGATATTCTTTTCACCAACACAATGCCCTCTTTACTTTAGTTGTTGACCTTCATGGATTACTGATACCCACCTTCCTGAGCTGTGCCCCCAGACTTCTGTTCATGTGTTCTTTGCACACTAGATCTTCCATCAGCAGGCATCTTACTTAACACTTCTCCAGTTTGATAAGAGCCACAACCCTTTGCATTCTTCTGGTACCCTTTGAAAGAAGTCAGGTTCATGCCCATACCACAATGAAAAACTAGTGGGGAGTTTTAGTGGATTCTTAGGACACACAATTGGCAGCTAGGTGACACAGTGAATAGAGTACAAGGCATGGCGTCAAGAAGACCCACCATCATAAGTTCACATTTGCCCCATATGTTTATTACCTATATGACCCTGGGGAAGTCACTTAACCCTGTTAGACTCAGTTCTTCATCTGTAAAACGAGCTGGAGAAGGAAATGGCAAAAAACTCCAATATCTTTGCCAAGAAAACCCTAAATGGGTTCATGAAGCGTAGGGCATGACTGAAAGAGCTACATGACAACCACAATAATGTTAGAATATGCAAAATTTCCTTTGCAAATGTGAAAATGGGTGAACCCTGATACTTTAAGGAAATATGTTCATTTTTTCTCTGCAAGGTAATACCTCACTCCACAAAAACTGAACACATGAAAAGCAAGATTACCTTGTTGTAGTCTTAAAGTGCTTCCATAGACAACTGCTATAGCCCTGCTAATTAGGACATAGCTCAGCCCAGCATTCACGATTCACACATTATATATTAACACCATCTCTGATATGGAATTATAAAAATAACAACTTCTGTCTGTATTTCTGAAATGCATCCAGAAATGCAAATAGAATATATTTTACATTGTTCATTGGCTGAGCTGGCTCCATATTGCTTATTTTTAGCTAGGCATAATTATTAATAATAATCTACAATAATAACATCAAAGACAATGTAGTTTAACAGTTAAAGAGTTGACCTTGGAACCAGGAAGACCTGGGGTCAGGTTCTTCCTCAAATGGATACTATGTGACTCTTTACAAGTTTTATCATCCCTCAGTGACATGGTTGCCCACTCAGCAAAGCTCTGTTATAGAAAGAGTCTGGGCAACAATGGCAGGGTGATTTCCCTCTTCAAGTTGTCCCCTCCACCAACAAAATCTTATGTCTAGTCCCTCCAAGAGGAGAAAAAAATAAAGGAGAAGATGATCATAGCAGTTTTTTTATTATTGGACTAATCTTTGGTATTTATATAATATTTAAATGAATACAAAATGATTCCCTCACTGAAAACAAAACAATAACAAAAAGTCTTACTTACCATATTGATTGTGTATTTCCAGTCATCCATAACTTAAAAATGAAGGTATCATCAAGTCAATAACTTGCCCCCAGGTATAGATATTTAAGTGACTATAGATGTTTAAGTGATTATGATTTGAACTCAGATCTTTTGCTGCTAAGTCCAAACTTTAGAGTCCTTGAGTTCTTAATCTTATGCATAAAGAGGAGATGAGAAACAGGAAAAAAAGCAAATTTAGGCTGATTGCAATCAAACTCAGTGTTACATGGAGCCCTCTCAGATGTGGGAAATCAATGCATTGATGGATTCATATAGCCTTTGACTGGGAGCAAAGTTTCCCATAATGAAAGTGTCCTAATTTCTACTCCAAAGTTGAAATTTGATTTTCTAGGGTTCCCAGGATTTACAGTTGCTTCTTTGGGGGAGAGGAAGGTGGTGATGTGCCTGTGGTCCAAGGAATAAGGAACTGGATAGTACCCTCAATAGGCAAAATAAAAAAACTCCAAGACATTCATCTATCACTTCCTCTGTACTGGCATTTTTGTGAAAATCCTACCATAGTATTTTATTGTGGAGTATAAGTAACTCAAGGTTCTTGAATACCATTCAAGTGGGCCTAAGGTTTGGAAAATCTCACCATGTTCTCATAGGATAATAGGTTTTAAAACTAGAAAAGACTATAGAGGCCATTGAATCCCATTGCTTTCTCTACTTCATTAAGATGAGAAAAATGAGGCTGCAAGGTTAAAAGACTTGCCCAGTATTACAAAGTTAGTAATTGTCTGAAGCAGGATTGTAATCTAGGTCCTACTAAATTTAAGTCCAGTGAATCCATCATACTGGTTTTCATTAGGGGCCCAGCAACATACTAGATAGCCTTTTCTGAGGACTTTAGTTCAGTCATTTTTTACTCATGTCAAACTCCTCATGACTCCACTTGGGGTTTTGTTGGCAAAGATACTAGAATGGTTTTCCATTTCATTCTCCAGTTCATCTTAGAGATGAAGAACTTGTGCAAATAAATTTAAATGACTTGTCTAGGATCTCACAGCTAGTGAGTATCTGAGTCCAGATTTGAACTCAGGTCTTCCTAACTCCAGGCTCAGTGCTCTAGCTACTGTTCCACCTACACTGTTATTGCTAAATTGGGAGAGATGTGCCACAAGGTTAAGTCAAGAATGATGAGATTCTTAGTTATAGGCCCTCAAGTAGAATATTTCTCAAGGCAGAGAGTGGCTTCTATCTCTGTTGGTAGAAGGTATACATATATTGGTGAAGTAACCAGAACCTTATAATTTCAGGATCATTGTTCAACCTTCTAAAACCAAGAATGTTAATTCCAATCCCTGTTGGATGATATAACCTTTCATCACTTCAAAACAATACATACAACCCTCTTTGAATTGTATTTTCTCTCTGTCATCAGTATCATATTTCAAATCCTCTTCATAGTAACTAATGATGTGAAAATATGGGAAAAAAATTAGAAGAGAATGTTTGAAGTAGATGGCCCATGGTGTAACTGGAACTAGAAGGAATCTGAGAAATCATCTCAGAAAACTTCAGGAATCCTTGTCTGCAGTATCCCTGATAGATAGTGAGCTGCCCTGTATTGAAATGCTTCCCATAAAACAGGATAACTAAAGTTACAAAAAAACAGATATCAATTTGAAAGGCATTTATAAAAAGAAAAGTCCCCATGACTTCTCTTTCTGGAAGTTCCTTGGTTGATGCTTTATTGAGGATAGCCCATTCCTTCAAACATCTTCATGCCTACACCTTTCTTAAATGTAAGGTGGAGTTACAACCAAACAAACCTAAAACTGATTATGGGAGTCAAGAAACAGCTGGAGACAAAAAAAGAGAATTTTTTCCTACTACAAGGTCTGATGAACTATCCCTTCACCTAGGAAGTCTGCAATAATTTCTCAGCAGGAAATTATTTTTCCTCCTGAAGACAAAGTTTCATTTTCATTTCTCCCTTTGCAATTTGCATTACAGGTATCAGAATGTTTTTCTCTCCTCTAGAGTTTGTACAAAACAGCATGATCCTCAGAAATTGATATATGAATTTGCCTCTTTCTGTGCCCCTTATTCTCTGGCAAATTCTAATGATCCATTATAACTATTTAAGCCTCCTGAGTGTATTATCTTGCAATGGAGATATTCTAGACATTGGCACAAAGGATTCACTTAATTATTTATAAAATAACAAAAAAAAAGTGTTTTTTAAAGGAATTTTGGAATTGTTTGCAAACTTCTAGGTACAATTATCATTAAGCAAAACAAAGGAGTCTTTCACTTAGAAAAGACTGTTCACACAAAAGATTTTCTCATCGCTATTTACTTGGAATAAGGAGTTAATCCAAACAGAAGCTATTCTAAAATTCAAAGACCTTGAACTGCAGACAACTACATTGACCTGAACCAAAAAGAGCAGAGGAAGTATCATGTAAGCTGAGACAGGGATTTAGGAGTGCTCTCCATGGTAACTAGAGAAACAAAGAATCAAAGTGATGTGTGAAATTACTTCAAGAATTGTGTTCAAGAAATACTCTGAGGCTGGTTTTAGCTCCTGCTCCACCTTCCATGTGCCCCTGGAGGTGTCTGACACACAAACAAAGGAGCCAGATGAAAAGGAGAGGCAAGAACAAGCCAGTAGGATGAAGAAAAAGGAAAGAGGTAGAAAGTAAGGAGAGAAGAAGCAAGAGTGATTGAAAGATCAGAGAGGAAAGAAAGAGGGCGGGAGGAGAGATGAAGGGATAGAAGAGGTCATTGGAAAGTGTGGAAGGCAACAAAGGAACGAAAGGAAAAATGAGAAGGAGGAAAGGTTGAAGGAGTGGGAAGGGGAAGAAGGGGGAAGAGAGGAAAAGGGAGGAAAAGAACAGGGAGGAAGGGGGAAACCATAGCAAAATAGAAAAAGAATAAAGATAAAGAACAATGGAGGAAGGGGGGAGGCAGTGTGAATGTCTTGGCTGAAACTTGTTAAACTTTGAAATAAGTGAAGTTATTTTCTTATTTCTCAATCCTCTTCCCCAGACACTCCAAGCCTTCATGATGTCCACTGGTTGTTGAGAAGTCCCCTGGTAGTGGTCCTGGCTCGTGAATCTACCTTCCCTCTCTCCTCTCATTGAAACATAAAGGGTCTTCATCCCCTTCTCTCTGCATCCCATTCTCTGTTATTCATCTAGTAAATACACTTAGATTTTATTAATAACTTGAAGGCTATGATGCAACCCCTTCCAGCAAGGAGTCATGAAATATGTGAAAAAGAATGTAGGGTGGGAGTCAACAGAATGTAATGGCCATCCTGGCCCTATAGATACTACCTTGGAAAAGCATGGTTAAGTCCTTCACTTAGTGATTCAGTTGTTGCTATTGTTTATTCATAAGATAAGAGCTTTAAACAAAATGGTCTCTAATGTGCTTTCCATCTATAAAATATTATAAATCTTACTTACATGAATATATTTTTGAAAGGACTTCCTATCAAAGTAACAGCAACCAAGGACCAATAGAAATGTTCCCTCATGCTTCAGCCATGGGAAAGGGCTGCACAGTGGTGGGAGATAGTTTATAGATGGAGTAGGTTTTATTAGCCAAGAATCCAAATACCCTCTGTCTGTGAATAAGGTCAAGCCTGTGAGCAGAGCAGAAAATCTCTCAATCCCACTAATGAGTTTCCTGGACTGGGGTCCCAACCAATAGTTCTCTTACTGCTTCCATATTGCAGAAGCACATTTATAAGAACCAATATTTACCAAAACAGTACCATTAAACAATATGCTCAGTAGATATTACGGGAATGAGCCTTATGCTGACATGTTGCTGTTCAGGCATTTTAGTTATGTGTGATTTGCTTTGACCCCTTTTGGGGTCTTTCTTGGTAAAGATACTAGAGTGGTTTGTCATTTCCTTCCCTAGTTCTTTTTACAGATGAGAAAACTGAAGCAAACAGGATTAACTTGCCCATAGTCATATAGCTAGCAATTATTTGATGTCACATTTGAACCTGGGTCTTCTTAACTCCAGGTCTGATACTCCACTGTGCCACCTAGATATTCCATATGTTGATATAAATGCAGCTAAATAGTGCAGTAGGAAGAGAACTTGATCTGAAATCAAGGAAATCTGATTTCCAATCTCAGTCTTATTAACTGGATGACTGTAAGGCATTCTGTATATCTCAGTTTCCTCAACAGAAAGAAAAAAGGAAGGAAGGAAGGAAGGAAGGAAGGAAGGAAGGAAGGAAGGAAGGAAGGAAGGAAGGAAGGAAGGAAGGAAGGAAAGAGGGAAGGAAGAAAATAACTTTATGCCCAGGGTTGTGGTGAGTATCAAATGAGATATCATTTGAAAATGAACTAGCACACTTCCTGGAATGTAGAAAACACTTAAGAAATGCTTATTTCCTTCTCTCCTTAACCCCTTCCTCTAATGGGTATGTTTCCTATCAAGGCTACTATTCCTTCCACTATGCAGGTCACAACTCATTGATTCCCTGCCCATCCTATGTAACTCATTTATGTCCTTCCAAAAGAGCACCTATTCAGCATCCTTAGGCAATACTTCATGTTATCTTCATATTGTCTCACTACCAGTGGAGCCTATCAGTTGCCTCTTACTCTCAAGTTGTACATTTTTTTTCCAGTCGTACATTTACCAGAGAAAATCCTTTACACAACTTATGTCTCCTAATTTGCACCTTCATCATGTGCTACAGACTCCCTTCTCCCATACCCCTTTAGTATTGTTCTTCAGGTGACTTTTGAATTTAAATCTATTTCTCTGTCATATTAGGGTTCTTAATTTCATTTACTGTTATTGGTACGGATCTTAATCCCTCATTACAATGTAAAAATACACAAAGCATCTGAGATTTGGATACTTTGGGGAACACAGTATAGAAACTCCCTCAATGAACTAAAATCATAGTCCATGAGGGAGATCATGTGTACAGATTTATCCAGATTGTAAGAGAAAGAGGGGATTGGAAAACAGGTGTTCCTCACTCCAAGCCTAGACTTTGTATAGTATTTTAAATAACAAATTATTATGCATTGACAAAAAAGAAATATCTTTATTTGAATTGAAAGAAAATCTTAAAAGCAATTTTATGCATATATTTACATATATATGTTTATATATACATACACTAATCTCTACGTGTGTATGTATATACACATATACATACAGAGAGATTTATATATATATGTATAAAACATAGTAATTGTACAGAATATTTTTCAGTGCAAGTCAATTCCTGTTTTTCCTTCTGTCAAAGATATCTACCATCAATAATATTATAGAAGCATACTATCATATATTCAGGAGCATATTATTTCAAACGAATGTAAAAATGCCAGAACAATATAGTTCAGAAATTAGAGGCCCTGAATTGCTTAACATTACACATGAAAGAATTAGAGAAATCATAAAACCTAATTTCTCAGAGACCATGAAGTTTAACACATTCACTTCTCTGGCCCTGGCTAACTCAGAGCAATCTCATATCTGTCCTCCACTCTTGAACAGCAGGATCCCACTGCAGAGCTTCACTATCCCATGAATGTAAAGAACGAGGCAAAGCACCTAGGGACCAGAGCTTGACTTGTTGGCCTGGAAATAAACACCCACTAATAACATGGGGCAGATCAGTAGAAACAGGGAATTCCTTGGCAAAGTAACTCAGCATTAATTCATTTACCCTAACTCACACTGAAGTCCTTGCTCTGCCAAAACCTTCGCAGGGGAAGGTAGGAAGCAATGAGTTTACAAATAGCCAGTGTAGAAAAGGAAGAGCCAAGATGGCAGAGTAAAGATAGAGTTTCACTTGAGCTCTCCCCAAACCCCTTTTTTAAATAATAACTCTAAACATAAATTCTAAAAATAACTCTACAACTTGTGGAATCTAGAGTTGCAGAACCGACAAAAAGACAGAGTGATGTAATTTTCCAGCCCAGGACAACTCGGAAGGTCAGCAGGAAAGGTCTGTCACACCTGGATGAGAGCAGAGCATAATCCAACTCAGGCTGCACCTGAATAGTTATGGCTCCAGAAAACAAGAAGACCTTGAGAACCACTGAATCAGCAGCTGCAGTACCTACTTCAGGAGTTCTCATACCACAAAAGGTCAGGGGATAAGACAACCGGTAAGAAGGAGAATTACAGGAGAGTACTGAAGCAGGATTCTATTGCATTGCCCACACTCAAATCAGGGTCACACTTCTGGGTGGCAGTTCCAGGGTGAGAAGAACTAAAGCACTAGAGCCTGTGGCCACAGTGGAGTGGGGACTCTCCACACACTTACAGGACAGAAAAAAAATGCCTGTGGTCACTCACAGATCAGAATTCTGGTCAGGAGAGGAGTAAATGCAACTCCCCTTGGATCATGGCACCTTGGAAGAACTGAAAACTTGAGGTCTTTAGACATTTATCTGAAAACAACTGCACAAAACCCCTAAAACTCGGGACAGTGTGCCCTCCAAATTGGAAGCAGAATTTAACTTTAACAAAGAGTTAAAAGTCAAGTAATAGTCTGGGAAATGGGTACACAGCAGAAACAAAATTCTGACTATAGAAAGTTACAATGGTAACAAAAAATATCAAAACACACACTCCAAAGAAGATAACAAAGTTAAAGCTCCTACATCCAAAGCCTCTAAGACAAAATATGAATTGGTCTCAGGCCAAGGAAGAGCTCAAAATGAATTTGGAAAATCAAGTAGGATAGGTAGAGGAAAATTTGGGAAGAGAAATGAGAGTGATGCAAGAAAAAATCATGACAAATGAGTCAACAGTGGGTAAAGGGCACATACACACACACACACATGCACACGCACGCACACACACACACACACACACACACACACTGAAGAAAATAACACCCTAAAAACACAAGTCCAAATGGATAAAGATATATTGAGGATAAATATTTTAAAAAGCAGAATTTGCCAAATGGTAACAGAGGAAGATAAATTCACTGGAAAAAGAAAACAACCAAACAACAAAACTCCACCATAAAAAGCAGAATTGGCCAAGTGGAAAAGGAGGTACAAAAGCTCACTGTAGAAAATATTTTCCTTCTAAAAGTAGAATTCAGTGCTAATTACTTTATGAGGAATTGAGAAACAACAAAACAAAACCACAAGAATGAAATAAATAGAAGACAATTTGAAATAATTCATTGGAAAAACAACTAACCCATCCAGAAAAAATAATTTAAAAAATTTTGAGCTGCCTGAAAACCATAAAAAAAAACAAAAGGAAAAAGTAGCCTAGACATCACTTTTATATGTGTGTATGTATTTATATATCAAGGCAAACTGTCCTGATATTCTTGAATCAGAGGGTAAAGTAGACATTAAAAGAATTCAATGATCATCTCCTAAAAATTATCCCCAAATGAAAATGCTCAGGTATATTCTAACCAAATTCCAGAGCTTCCAGGTCAAGGACACAATATGGCAAGCGGCCAGAAATAGTGGAATTATTATGGAACCACAGTCGGGATAACACAATTTTCAGGAGTCTCTGCATTAAAGCATCAGAGGGCTTAGAATATGACGTTCCAGAGGGCAAAGAAGCTATGATTACAACCAAGCATCACCTATCCAGTAAAACTGTGTATAATCCTTCAGTAGAAAAATGGACATTCAATCAAATAAAGAACTTTCAAGCATTCTTGATGAAAAAAACAGAGGTGAAGATAAAATTTTGACTTTCAAATACAGGGCTCAAGAGAAGCATAAAAAGGTAAACAGGAAAGGGAAATTATAATGGATTTCAAAAGATCAAACTGTTACATTCCTACATGCAAACATTATATTTGCAAGTTATAAGAACTTTATTAGTATTAGGGCAGGCAGAAGGAATACACACACATATACACACATATATATCTGTATGTGTATATGTATATATGTGTATGTGTATGATTATATCTATATAGATAGATATACACACACTCATATATATATGTGTGTGTATATGTGTCTGTATATGTATGTATATATCCACGTGTATATGTATATATGTGTATGCAAATATATGCATACATACATGTATATCTATATATCACCTATATATGTATGGCATAAAAGAGGCAAGAAAAAACTTTTCCAGTGGAGAGGAAGTAGGAAGATATGAGAGGGAGTAAGTGAACCTTATTCTCAACAGAATTTACTCAAAGAGGGAACAACACATATTCAGTTGGGTATCAAATCTATCTTACCCTACAGGAAAGTGAGGGGGAGGGCATAAGAGAAGGGTCATAGAAAGGAGGGTAGATTGGGAGGGAGAAGTCAGAAACAAAATACCTTTGAGCAGAGACAGGGTGAGAGAAGAAAGAGATGATAGATAGAATAAACAAAAGACTAATAGGGTGGATGGAAATAAAGTTAGCAATAGTGACTGTGAAACAAATGAAGCAACTTTTGCTGATAAAGACCCCTTTTCTCAAACATAGAGAGAATTGTCAAATTTATAAAAATAAGAGCCATTCCCTAATTGATAAATGATCAAGAGGTATTAACAGTTTTCAGATGAAGTATTCAAAGCTATTTACGCCGTATCAAAATATATGTTCTAACTCACTTTTGATTGGAGAAATGAAAATTAAAACAGTTCTGAGGTACTACCTAAAATCCCAGTAGATTTACTAATAGGATAGACAAAGAAAGTGAAAAGTATTGGATGGGATGTGGGAAAAATTAAACATTAAAGCCCTGTTGGTGGAGTTGTAAACTGATTCAACCATTCTACAAAACAATTTGGGACTGTTCCCAAAGGGCCATAAAACCATGCATACCTTTTGACTTAGGAAGAGCACTACTACATCTTTATCCCAAAAGAGTTTTTAAAAACAAAAAAGGAAAAATGACACTATTGGGGGCAGTGCCAAGATGGTGGGGTAAAAGCAGAGATTTCCCTAAGCTCTACCCTTAAACCCTCCAAATACTGAAAAAAAATTACTCTAAGCAATTTCTAGCACTACAGTACCCACAAAATGACAGAGCAAAACAAATCCCCAGCCAAAGACAACCTGGAAAGTTAACAGGCAGGAACTTTTTCACTGAACAGGGAGAGAAGTTAGGCCCAGCATGGACTGCAGCAGCACCGACTAGCCAGGGCAAGCCTCAGTGGACTGAATCATTGACAACTGTGGCTGTTTCTGGACTTCTCAGCCCCCAAACTTCAAAAAGGTCAGTGGGTAAACTCTGTGGGACCTGGGTAAAAGAGGACCACAAAGTCTGACTGGGTCTGGCTCTAGACTCAGCACAGGGGGAGAGGGGCAACAGTGGTTGGTAGTGGTGGTGGCAGTAACAGCAGCAGCAATGCAGGTGGTGGCAGACACTGCTTCCAGAGCTCTGGGCCCACAGATGGTGGGGGAATGAACAGTTGATGCAAAATAACTGCAGTCTGGAAGAATACACCCACCCCATACCTCTATCCCCAATAGAAGCTGAGGGCATACAACCAGAGGAGGACAGTAGAGTCAAAGCTCCTACATTAAAAGCCTCCAAGAGTAATACGAATTGGTCCCAGGCAATGGAAGAGCTCAAAAAGGATTTTGAAAATCAAGTAAGAGAAGTAGAGTAAAATTTGGGAAGAGAAATGAGAATGATGCAAGAAAACCATGAAAATCAAGTCAACCACTTGCTAAAGGAGTCCAAAAAATATATTGAAGAAAATAACACCTTAAAAGTAGATTAACCCAAATGGAAAAATAAGTCCAAAAGTCCATAATAAGGAGAAGAATGCTTTAGAAAACAAAATTGGTCAAATTGAAAAGGAGCTCCAAAAGCTCAATGAAGGATTAATTCTTTAAAAATTATAATGGAGCAAATGAAAGCTAATCACTTCATGAGAAAACAAGAAATTAAAAAACAGAACGAAAGGAATGAAAGAAAATAAAAGACAATGTGAAATATCTCACTGGAAAAAAACATTGACCTGGAAAATTGATCCAAGAGAGATGATTTTAAAATTATTGGCCTACCTGAAAGCTATGATCAGAAAAAGATGATCTTTCAAGAAATTATCGAGGAAAACTGCCATGATATTCTAGAACCAGAGGATAAAATAGAAATAGAAAGAATCCACCAATTGCATCTGGAAAGGCATCCTAAAAGGAAAATTCCTAGGAACATTGTAGCCAAATTCCAAAGTTCTCAGGGTGAGAAAATATTTTAAGCCGCCAAAAAGAAACAATTCAAATACTATGGAAATAAAATCAGGATCTAGCAGTTTCTACATTAAGGGATCTAAGGGTTTGGAATATGATATTCCAGAGGTCAGAGGAGCTAGGATTAAAACCAGGAATCACCTACACTGCATTATTGACTATGATTCTTCGGGGGAAAATGGACAGTCAGTGAAATATTTGTGATGAAAAGTCCTGAGTGGAATAGAAAATTTAACTTTCAAATATAAGCATCAAGATAAGCTTGAAAAGGGATACAGGAAAGAGAAATCATAAGAGATTTATTAAAGTCTAACAATGCACATTCCTACATGGAAATATGATATTTGTAACTCCTGGGACCTTTTTCAAAATTAGGATAGGTGGAGGAAATAGATAGATAGATAGATAGATAGATAGATAGATAGATAGATAGATAGATAGATAGATAGATAGATGGATAGATGGATAGATGGATAAATAGATAGAGATAGATTGATAGATTAATAGATGATACATTGATGGCACAGGGTGAGTTGAATATGCATGGAAAATATCTAAAAAATAAAATCAAGGGGTAAGAGAGGAATATATTGGGAGAATTTGAAAGGGAGATCTAGAAGGGGTAAATCATTTCACATAAAAGAAGCAAGAAAAAGTTTTACAATGGAAGGGAAGAGGCAGGAGGTGAAAAGGAATGAGTGAACCTTACTGTCTTAGGATTTGGCTTAAGGAGGGAAAAACATACACACTCATTTGGGTATCTTACACTGCAGGAAAGTAGGGGTAGAGCATAAGAGGGAGGATGACAGAAGCGAGGACAGATTAGGGAAGGAGGCAGTCAGAAGCAAACACTTTAGAAAAGGGACAAAGGAGAAAATAAAATAAATCAGGAGGGTGGTAAAAGATGCGGGGAAATATAGTCTTTCACAATGTGACTATTATGGAGGTGTTTTGTATAATTACATTTGTGTAACCCATATTGAATTTCTTGAATACTAAATGGGGCTGAGTGGGGAAGGAAGAAGGTGAGAATTTGGAACTCAAAGGTTTAAAAACAAATGCTAAAAAAATGTTTTTGTCCATGCGACTAGGAAATAATGTATACAGGCAATGAGATATACAAATCCATCTTGTCCTGCAAGAAAGTAAAGGGGAAGGCGATAAAAGGAAGGGATGATAAAAGAGAGGGCAGACTGGGGGAAGGGGTAATTAGAATGTATGCCATCTTGCAGTTGGGTGAGGGGAGAGACGAGGCAAAAATTTGGAACTCATTCTTGTGGAAGTTAATGTTGAAAACTAAAAATGAATAAATTTAAATCTTAAAAAAGGAAAAAGAACCTATAAGCACAAAAATATTTATAGCAGCTCTTTTCTGGTGGCAAAGAATTGGAGACTGAGGAGGAACTTATCGATTGAGGAATGGGTGAACAAATTGTGGTATGTGATTATGATGGAATATGATACCCTATAAGAAATGATGAGCATGATGCTCTAAGAAAAACCTGGAAAGACTTGCATTGCTTGAAGCAAAGTAAAATATATTGGCTAAAAAGAAACAATAATATAGTAATATGAGCAGGTGTAAATGACTTTGCTACTCTCTGAAATACAATTAGTCAAGATAACTTTGAAGGACTTAAGATAAAAAAATGCTATCCTTCCGCAGGGGAAGAACTCAGGGTGTCTGAATGCAGATTGAACCACATTTATTTTCACTTTATTTTTTCTTGAGGCTCCCTTCTCATTTTGTCCTATGCTTTCTTTCACAACATGACTATTATAGAAATATTTTGCACAACTAAACAAATATTACCTATATTGAATTGCTTGTCTTCTCAAAGAGAAGAAAGAGGGGAAGAAAGGAGAGAGAGAATGTGGAACGCAAAATTTTAAAAAGAAACATTAAAATTGTTTTTACATATAAGGGGAAAATAAAATTTTAGATAGATAGATAGATAGATAGATAGATAGATAGATAGATAGATAGATAGATAGATGGATGGATGGATGGATGGCCAGTGAAAAGGAGCTCTCCAAATTGGTATTTATATAAATAATTGCACAGATGCTTTCAGATGGGAGAGGTGGCTCCTTTATGAGCACAGCTACGGTTGTAGGCATGGGTAACCACGTACAAGGTCTGTGACTGTGTTAAGAAGCATGAGTCTCCTTGCAGTTGATCAATAGCCCAGCAGACACTGTGACTCTAAGAGCTGCTATCTTGTCCAAGTCAAAGTTAGAGTCAGTATCTAGGCCACATTCAAGCCCAAAGTTGCCCCTGGGAAAGTCTCAGGCACATAGGGAAGAGAAAGAAAAAAAGAAGAAGAAAACAAAGCAGCGTCAGAATAGGAATTAGCAGATCATAGGATCTCCAATTTGGAAGGAACCTCAGAGCCCATACAGTACAAGGCCAAGCAGAAATTCCTTGCAGCATTCAATTCAACAAATAGTTTGGCAGTTGGCTTCGTGTAAGGAACTATCCAATGTACTGAATTATGATTTCAGCATTCCTGATATCTCTGACTCTGCCACCTACAAGCTTTCAACCAGTTACCTAGTGTTTTAACGTGAAAAGTTATAAAGTTGGGTGTGGTAGGTTGGTTGGAACCAAACATAGTACCAGTGGATATTCATGCAGATCAAAGTCATTTACACAGAATTCCCCAAGATTTCACCTCTGTCTGAGTATTGCTACTCCTCCCATAACAGCAGGTATGGGCCATGTCATAGGCTGACAGTGAGAATCTTCCATAATGCAAGCTCTTTTGGACCAGAGGGTAAGGAAAGTCTTGTTAGCATTTTTTTTTCTAATTTAGGAAGATGAACGAAGCATCAAGTTGGTCACACAACAGTGGAGGTTTTTGGTTGGTTGACCTCCCCAAAGTTACACAGTTAATAGATGTCAAAGGATGGATTGGAAGCCATGTTTTCTTAACTACATATCTAGCATTCTTATGCAGTATACAACACTGCCTCTTAGTAGTCATGATCAATTTTCAGTGATGAGTATGATGATAAAGTGAAACGATATATTCTGCTGATCCAATAGCAGGAGGACAGAACGAATCTGAATTCCTCAAATGTGTCCATAAAATTTACTTCTTTTCAATTTTCTATGAGTGTCTTTTGTTTTCTAAGAGTGTCTTTTGTCTCCTATAGTGTGAAAAATCCTTGCCTTTAAATTTCCTCTAACTTAGGTGGCATCAGATCATTCTTACCATTTACTGCAGTTATATTGTTTAATCTCTTAAAAAAGACGAAAAGGGGTAGGTAGGCTGCATGATTCTAAAACTGTACTAAGTGTGGGACCACAAGGATAGTCCATTATTGGACCTGTAACCAGTTGGAAGGTAATCTGTAGTAGAGTTCCTCAGGGATCAGTGCTTAGTTCTATGCTGAACAGCATGTTTGTCACATTTCCAAAGACACAATACTGGGAGAGATAGTTAATACAGTAGAAATGAGTTCATTTCACAGATGAAAACAATCTTTACACAGTAGGAATCTTGGCCAAATCCAATGCCACAGCATCCAGACTAAAGAGGTCCAAATGAACAAAATGTTACCATTAAGATAACAACTGTTTTGTTTTGTTTTTTTTTTCCGAATGCCATGAAAACTTTTGCCTCACATTAAACATGTGACACTGTGAGTCTCTCAAATTATTTTCCCCCAAAATGCCACATTGAAGATTTACTGGATTTATAAACTAGGATTTTGGAACCTCAGTTAGATTTTTCATTTATAGCTGTTAACACCCATTTTATTTGATGGAGAAGAAGAGACTCAGAGATTACATGCCTTGTTCATAGTCACATGATGACCAAAGGATTCAAAGTTGGAAAGAGTATTAGAAATTACATTGATCAATCCTCATATTTTCCTTTTTAAATTTATATTTCTGCAATATACAAAAATCAGCCATCTCACCATCTTACAATGCCATGTCCACTAGAGAACTAAAGAAAATTAACCCTGTTACAAATATTTATAGCCACTTGAAACATATTTCCACTATGGGCCCATACCTGTAAAGAAAGTTTCATTTTGAATTCTGATTTCTTTTTCTTTGTATATTTAATTTTTGGTTCTTTAGAATGACGCTTGGCCATTACACTTCAAAGAATTCCTAATTTGCTCAGCATGGCTCATCTTTACTATATAGTGTCATTGTATAAATTGTTCTCTTGATTCTGTTCACTTTACTTGAAACCAATTCATGCAAGTCTTCCCAGGTTTCTCTGATACATCTAATTCATCATTTCATTCAACACAGTTTTATACCACTAAATTTACATACTGTAATTTGCTCATCCATTTCTCAGTTTATGAATACATCCTCTTCTTGTTCTTGTTCTTGTTCTTCTTTTTCTTCTGCTTCTTCTTCTCCTTCTTCTTCTTCTCCTCTTCCTCCTCCTCCTCCTCCTTCTTCTCCTTCCACATCAAAAGAGCTATATGTGTTTTTGTACAAACTTGCAGTTTTTCTTGCTTAGGACTAGTACCTTCCTAAATGAACCCACTTTCTAATTCCATCTTTCCCTTCATTCCCTTTCCCTCTCCTTTCCTTGTTGAATGAAATGCATTTCTATAACCAATTGTTTGTGCTTTCTTCCTTGTTTTAACTAGAAGTTGAGGTTTTCGATGTTGCTCCCATCCTCTCTTCATTGTATTTCTCTTCTTCTGCACTCTAATTATCTGAAACAATTTCCCCAAAGCTTCCATTTCTCCCCTCTCATTTCTCTTCCTCTCTCTATTTTTCTCTTACGGTCATCAAGACTTAACAGAACCATTCTCAGGTCTTGTCTAGTTAGACTTTCTCTCAGATACCATCTCATGATAGGGCTCAGAGGGGACATATGTATCTTCTCCTGATATTAAAACTTAAGCAGTTTAATCAATTATCATTGTTTCTTCCCTGTTTAATTTCCATGCCCTTCTTAAATCCTGTGTTTGAAATTCAAAGCTTCTACTTAGCTCTGGACTTTTTAACAGGAATGCCTGGAAGTCATCTATTTCTTCAAAGATCTATTTTCCCACCTTTGGCATGATATTCAATTCTCTTTGGTATTTATTTTTTGGTTTTAAGGTCATCTCTTTTACTTTCAGCAATGTCATAGCCTAAGATCTCCACTCTTTTTATAGTCATAGCTTCTAAGTCACCTTAATGTGATTCCTCCGCTAATTACAATATTTTTCTCCATAACACTTATGTCTGCTTCCTGTTATGTCCCACCTCTGTGACTTTGCTCAGTTTTCCTGCACACTTGATGGCTCTCTTTCATCACATCCCCATTCAGTTTTTAGGAATCCTCACTTACTGAAATTACTTTGTATTTATTTGAATAAATTCTTTTTTGCTTATCTGTAAATATAGTGTTCCTCCTTTGTCCAATAGTATGGTCTTTGGTTTTGAGGACTCTTTCTTTCTTTCACTTTATTATTGTATCACTTGTACAATATCTGACACCAGAAGGTGCTTAGTATATGTTGATGAATTGAATTAAATTAGAATTGAATGATATTGAATTACATTTGAAGAAACCATAACTCCCATTCCTAGCTCATAACCCTGAAATATTTCCCATAGATTATGGGATTGAAAAGGAGAGTTTTTATTTTCCAATAGGGCAGAATGCCTTTGATTCAATGATATTATCCACTGAAGGGGAGTCTGATAGGAGAAGTTCTTCTATTCACTTAATTTGCTTCATCCTTCCTTTGCTCAAGTCTTGCTACTTCTGCTGGGAGTTTTCAATATAGAAAGGCAATATCTCATATTCTAGTCAAGAAAGCATATCTAATCCACAGCCTTGGATCATGTCCATAAGGGGAAGATTGGAATTATATGATCTGCTTTGACCTAAAGTCATTTGTTTTGGGTTCCTGACTACATCATCTCTTCTAGCTAGGCAATGATAAGGGCAGTCACTTCATGCTGCTGTTTCTCTTTTACTTTCCCCTCTGGAGGATGAAAAAATGTGGACAGCTCTGGTCAGGCTAGCCTTCTCCCTCTTCCTTTCTGACTGGTAATAGGAGTGGTCACCTTTTGATGCTGCTCCTATTTCCTCTCCCTTCACCTCTTTCACAACAGGGAAGCCTGTTGGATTTTCTCCCATACTCCATGCCCTTGGGAAAAAGGAGAGAAGCAGAGCTAACAATGGGCTCCTTTCCCAAGAGTGGAACACAGAATAGGAAGCTTGGTTTCACTAATATTCTTTTTCTTCTTCTTCTTCTTCTTCCCCCTCCTCCTTTTTCTCTTCCTCTGCCTTTTTCTGTAATTACTTTGAATACTCTGTCTTCTGTCTGTCTATCTGTCTGTCTCTGTCTCTCTGTCTCCCTCTGTCTCTCTCTCCACCATTCTTTTCCCTCTTTTTCCTTCCTCTCTTCCACCTCTCCCTTTCCCTATTCCCTGCTAGAAAAACTCCTGTGACTTTTATATAGAGAAAGCTAGGCTAAATTGGGCCAAAATATTGATCTCCTAATAATCATGCTCTGTATATGTATAAGATTATTGCTAAGGATTCTGTTTTAATTATTCTAAGCCATTTTTGATCGATTGGTTTGCTTGTTACTGAGTTAAGAATTCCCCTGTAGTCTATCTCTCAATGATCCCTATTAAATGATTCCATCTGAGAAGCAAATAATGCACTTATTTGGTGAATTTCTGCCTCACAAATATACTCTGAAAAGGTAGTAGCATCAGGGGAGTTCCAGCAACTCTAATCCATTTCAAAGGATCACAAATTTAGAGCAAGAAGCAACCTTATAGACACTGAGACCAATCTCTTCATTTTACAGATGATGAAAGTGAGGTCTAGGGGAGATTAAGTGACTTGCTTGGAGTCACATAGTTAGGGCTTGTGCTCTATGCATGACACCAATCAACTACCTCAACAAAGTATAGTGGTATAGCAAATTCAAGATCTGGGGAAACTGGGAGCGTCCCTTCTTCCACTAGACAGGCTCATTGTGTTACAGAATAATTCTCTTTTCTGATTGTATTTGTATAGTGTGAAATATGTAATGTTTCATATTTTTAAAAGCATATAACAAATTCAACAAATATTTTGAAAAGCTGCTTGGATTTCCCCATTAACTTCCTTCTGGTTTTCTCTGTGAATCTTTTCAAAAACTTGCAATTATCATTTTGTTCTTTCTTTTTTTATTTTTTTCAGGGTCAACATTATCACTAGCTCCCTGCCCCACAAAATACAAAGAAAAAAAAACACTCTCCGTGGATCTATATTCATAGTCAAGCAAAACAGACCTACACATTTACCATATCCAAAAATGTCTCCTGTTGAACGCTGAGTTCATCACTTCTCTGTTAGGAGGCAGGTGACTTCAGAAATAGTTTCCTGGAATTGGGGTTGATTATTACATTGATCAGAATTCTTGAATCATTTTTTTTCTTGCTACATAAATTGTTCTCCTGCTTGTGTTAACTTTATTCTAAATCAGTTCACAGAATAATTTTTCCCAGTTGCTTTGAAAGTGCCCCCCTTATTATCTTTTACAGCACAATAATGTCCCATTTATATTCGTATACCATATTTTGTTCAGCCATTCTCTGGCTGATGATCATTCTTTTCATTTCTATTCCTTTGCTACAACAATAAGAACTACTATTTTATATGAATCTTTTCCTTCTTTCTTTGATAAGATACAGGTCAAGAAATCTGGACATTTTAGTGCATTTTTAAGCTTAGTACTAAATTGCTTTCTAGAATGCCTAGAACAATTCATCTCCCTCTCTCTCTCTCTCTCTCTCTCTCTCTCTCTCTCTCTCTCTCTCTCTCTCTCTCTCTCTCTCTCTCTCTCGCTATAAAGAAATCTACATTTGAACTCAGATTTCTTCACTCAAATGAATTTGTGATTCTTTCAACGTACCATGTTTTCAGAATATTTCTCAGAGAGATTCAGGGCTGGAAGGGGGAAAGAATGGATCACCACACTGGTAACTTTCATCAGATGAAGTCAGATGACAGATGAGAAAGAACTACTCAAATTGAAGAACCCAAAAGTATGATAAATAACCTCACTAAACTGGACTATTATTGCCAGAAGAGACATTAGGTTCAGAACCCAACCTGTGTCAGATTCCATCTGCTCCAGCCTCAGTGTTTATTCATTTGCCCAAGAAAAGAAAACATTCCATTGCAAAGTTTTCCTATCTTAAAACAAGCATTTCAAAAATATTCCCTAAAGGTTTCTAAGGCAAAAAGGCAAGTGCTCTAGAGAAGATGGCGCCATTTCCCTTTGTAACTTGAGGGATGAAGCAAGAATTGAACATGACACCTTATTTTAGCTTTAAGTGTTTGTCAAAGTAGAGCTCAATAAATATGGTTTAATTTGTCCTAGGCAAAGTCTGGATGCGCAGATGGGATTAAGCTGTAGTGAAATGTCTGCTAAGACTTAGTTGCATACAATTTACAAGTTTCCGATCTTGATCATTAAGCATGTAATTAATTTTTTTTTTTTTTGTAATCCCACAGAAGAGAGTAAGTTAGCAAAGCCCCAGACAGCATAGATTGCTGCATGGGGACTATGCTTTTCAAGGGTATAGGTTTGAAGGAGCTGAGTGAACTCAGCTATCTCCCTTCATCTTAATTATCCCTCTAACTCTAAGAAAATCTCTTTCCATCTCTACCTACACAGATAACAATTGGCTGATATAGAGGTAAATCTAGACTGGAGTTATAAAGATCTTCAGACCCTGTGGTCCAATCATCTTCTCCCCAACATTAGGAAAATGACTCCCAGAAATTTTGACACTCATCCTTGGATTACATAGGCAGTAAGCAAAGAACCAGAATTAAGAGTTCATGTCTTTTGGCTGTATATCCAGTGTTCATTAGTTCAATGCAACAATGTATGAAACCACCTACCCCCAAAAAAGACATTTATTAAATATTTACTATGTGCTAAGCATTGTACTAATCACTGGGGATACAAAACAAAGAAAGGAAAAAAAATGCTATCTCTGACCTTAGAGATTTCACATTCTAATGCAAGAGTTTATATGTAAATAAGCAGACACATACAATTCAGGGCAGTAGGTGGCAGAGTGGATTGAGCACTGGAATGGGAATCAGGAAGACTCTTTTCCTGAGTTCAAATATGACCTCAGACACTTCCTAACTGGGTGATCCTGGGAATTTCACTTAATCCCATTTGCCTTGATTCTCTCATCTATAAAATGCACTGGAGAAGGAAATGACAAACCACTCCAGTATCTTTGTTCAGAACACCCCATATGGGATCATAAGGAGTTGGACATGACTAAAACATCTAAACAACAAACGACATCTTATTCCTCTACAGAGCAAATGGGTGACAGTCTCAGAGGGAGACAGCAGCAGGGTGGGCTGTAGGAGCGGCTTTCTGTAAAGGTGAGATTTGAGATGTACCTTGAACAATCAACCAACAATGATTTTTACTAGACTTAAAAAGAGACACAAATAGCCATAAGAAACTCCCTGCCTTCAAAGACCACACAGTTGGTAAGGAATACAAGAAGAAAATTTCATGAATCTATATAAAGTGAGAAAAGCTGACAGAGACACAAATGAAATGGGGGAAGGGGATGGAGAGATTATAGCCAATTGGAAGTTGAGAGAAGAGATGATCAGGCAAGGCTTCATGGAGGAAGTGACAATAAGATAGATGTGGAAAAAATGCTGATGATAGAAAGGAATTATGAGAAGAAGGAAAAGCATTAACAATGAGAATGGAGAGATCATTAATGATGAGGGGGAATAAATGTGACATAGATTCATAAACTTCTATCAGAGATAATGAATTAAAAGATTTTCTCCCAATCCATAGATTTACTTCTGAATCTAGCAATACTGATTTTACTCAGGGAAATAAAAAGAAATGACTTATAAGTGACTAGATAACAGAGTGCACAGACTTGGGAGCCAGGAAACCTTGGGTTCAAGTCCTGCTTCAAATGATTACTAGGCAGGTGACCTTATGCAAGTTACTTACACTCTTTCAACCTTAGTCTCCTTATTTATAAAATGAGGATAATTATAGTACCTATATCACAGGGAGTGGTTAGGATCAAATGAAGCAATGACACATGCTAGCTATTTATTTAATTAAAGTTGTCATATCAGAATAGGAAGGGATATTGGAAGCCAACTAGTCAAACTCATAAGTGGAAAAAAAATCTGTTCTATAGCCCAACTGACTATTCATCCCCCAGGCTTCACTTGTAGGTCTCCAGTGAGGAGGAGTCCATTATATCCTGAGAAGGCCCATGCCACTTTTGGATACTTCAACTTGTTAGAGCCATGATCTATAAGCATCATCCTAAACCATGTTGAGCCTAGCTGGATTAGCTAGCTACCCACCTTCATAGTGATATATGAGTGGCAGCAAAAAAAAGTAACTCACAAACCAAGCATATCTGTCTTGAAATTTGTCCTTTTCCTTAAATTAGATATGAGATATTCATTCCTTTAAGTTAGGGAAATACAGTGCCCATTTATCTCTGTGAAAATACTAAACGTGATGATGCCAGAGGAAGGATAGTACATTATTTTCTAAAAATAATTTAGTAATTTAATAGGAGGATTGTCCAATGAAAGCCTCTTCTTTAGACCATGTATGGGATGCTTTGCTTGGCTATCAGTTTGGTGAATATGCTTTTGCAAGTGCCCAATGGAACAGTCTTTCCCTTTCCCATTTCATAGAATGCATATATCTCCTTTATCTGTTTCCTGTTTGCTTATCACGTCATGACAAAAAGCTCTTTAATTAGCTGATGATCAATAAATATGTTTATGTACAAAGAGTTTGAACAGATAAAAGCTTTTTTTCCATAGTGGTAAATGAGGCAAGAATTGCTATGGGCCTCTGAGTGGAAAAGAAATCTTGGTCTCTTTATCATCCAGCCACCATGTAATTGCGACCACATGACATTTCTGTCCTCCTGTTTCTATATATGCATTTCCCCCTCACCAATCTTAGATGAATGAGTATCAGACAGAGGGCATGAGTATCAGAGTGATGAATAAGAGACAAAACTGAAAGATTGAAAGTCAATTACAGCCCTAAAACTAGAATTCATGGGAGGTACATTAGCCAAGATATGAGAGGAGCTAGCCATTAGAGGTGACCTCAACTGATTCAACCCAACAGTGAGTCAAACAGACAATGGAAATATTGAATGTTGCAAGCAAGGACAGATGGATGAATGATTAATCCATTGGTTATGTCACATTCAGCAGTGAACTTGGTGTGGGAGTTTGTTCCACTTTGTTGAAAGCACTTTACATTTGAGTCCTCACTTAGAGGGATTGAGGGAATCTTTAGAGCAAAGAGTATACTCTAATATTGGTGAGTGTGTGTGTGTGTGTGTGTGTGTGTGTAGGGAGAAATATGTGTGTTGTTCTCTCCTTAGTATACATTTCCAATAAATACTCCTTCATAAAAGCTAAGTTATGTTAATTGATCAATTGACATTGAGCAGAAATCAACTGGTCAAGTTGATATTGGAGCATCAATAAATGGTGGTTGATATTCGAGAAGAACAAGAAGATGGAGGTTTCTGAGAAACTGCATTAGAAAAATACCCCCAGGTTATCCCCAGAGCCATTAAAGGAGATGTAGCAAGTCTTCCTCTAGGGAATTGACCTGGTAGTCTTTGTGTGGATTGGAATAATGAGCCAAGAATATATTTGCCATAGAAATAAATAGGTTTGTCAGATAATGTAGAAAGTAGAAAATAGGGTACCAAGGGATTTTAAAAAGGGCAAATGTGATTGAATAGTGGGAAGGGTAGAGATAAGCTTAGAAATCCAGTACTGCTTGGGGAGGGCAAAACTGGATGGGTTACCTAAGTAACAAATTTTGAGTAAAGGATGAGTGGCTTAGGAACTCCAAGGAGAAAAGGCAAAAGGTAGAGAACAAAGAGAAAGAATGAAACACTATTAAATAATAAGATTGTAGGATCATAGGTTTAGAGCTAAATGAAACCTTGGAGGCTATTGATTCTAAGCTTTTTTTTTTTTTTTACAGATGAGGAAACTGATACATGAGGAAGTCAAGTGATTTGCCTAAGGTCACACTAACAATAAGTATCAGAGATGGATTTTAGCACCAACTTCTCTGATTCCTGGGATAGTCCTCATTAGATTGCACCATGCTGGACAAACTTAGATGTCTATATATTTGTCTTGGGTCAGACATTACTCATGTGTTGTATATAAATAGACCAAGATGCATAGAGAGTTGAAATTATGAAAGAGTTTCCCGTATTTGTGAGCTGTTCCTTTTTTGATTTCACCCTCTAATATGAAACATAATGTTCCATTCTAAGCACCATATTTTAAGAAGGTCATTGGCAAACTGAAGTTCATCCAAAGGATGGTGATCTGTATGGTGAGTAGTTTAGAAACTAGGATATTTAGGAAGAGAAATGGGAAGTGAGAACATTTGACCTTGAGGAGACAAGGGTAATTTCGTAAAGTTGTCATCTAATATGTAAGGGCTGTCACAAGGAAAAATAAATTAATTTATTCAGCTTAGTTTTAGAAAGCAGCATACTCATACCAGGGAGTGAAAGTTCCAGTGAATTTCAAGAAAGTGTATACCTGCATAAATAGCACTCCCTCAAAATAGAATGGGCTGCCTTGTGAGACAGCTCATTCCTTATCAATAAAGATCTTTAAGCAAAAGTTAAATGACAACTGATTGGGATGCGGCAGAGATTTCCAGAGGATGCTAAGTTCAATATGGGACCCTTTATCATTCCTTCTAACTCTGCATTCCAGGATAACAGGTCACCATCACATAATCACTGATATATTCCTTGAGAGTCTAATAAGTGTGAGGCACTGAGAATATAAAGAGGTGGTCTCCTGCCTTTAAGGAGCTTAAAATCTAATTGTAAGAAAAGATTTCTAACTAGATTGATAGAACCATGTAACATGATATAAATAGTACTGGGCTGGGAATCAGGAAAACCAGGGTTGAATACCAGCTACTATATCACTATGACAAGATATCTTCTCTCTTTCAGCCTTCACATAGGGATAATAATATTCATACCAACAACCTGCCAATAATCAAAGTCCTTTTTTATACAAATAGAAGTTATCAGGAGTGATGATGAACATAAATATTTATAATGCTCACTAGTATCCACAAGATGCCAGATTAATGAAGTCAATCGATATGATAGTGAGAGAAAAGCGTGAGGCCTTGCAGAATCAGAGTCATGTCACGTGAGAGTTGAAATGGATCTCTGTAAACACCTACACAAAGCCAACCTCTCCATGAAGGGAATCCCCACTATAACAAATATCATAAGCACTCATCTGCTTTTGTTTGAAAGCTTCCATGGAAGTCTTACTTCTAAGTAGCCTACTCCATTTTTGGACAGTTCTAATTGTCAGGAAGCTTTCTCAGATATTAAGCCTAAATCTATCTCATTGCCAGTTCTACCTGTAGCTCCTAGTTCTGGTCTCTGCTATCAAGAAGAAGTCTAATCCTTCCGTGACAGACTTGAAGTATTTCATGATAGCTATCATATCTCCTCTGAATCTTCCCTTCTCCAACTTAAACATTCCCAGCTCCTTAAACCAACTATCACATGCCACAGATTCGAGGTCCTTGACCCACCCTGGTTATGTTCCTCTGGAAGTCCTTCACCCTGTCAATTTCCCTTTGAAGCCTTTGATCCTGGAACTGAACATAATATTCCAATTAAGGTCTAATGAGGGCAAAGTATAGGGACCTAACACCTCCCCATTCCTGGAAACTATGCCTCAAATAATGTGCTAATGTAGCAGTTCAGCTTAGATGACACTTGATATCAAATATTTAGCTCATCTCTTGGGGTTGAGTGGCTAAGCAAGATTTAATGAATGTGATAGGACTTGGCCTATGTCAGTACTGATGGTAAGCATTTCTGTAGGTGAACAGGAGAGCATTCCAAGAAGAGGGTGGGTGGGAGTTAAGAAAAAAGGTACAAGAGCTGGAATGTGTATATCCCTCTATCTACAATCAGTGAATAGGGAATGGACAAGTTCACTAGATTGGGGGTTTCAGGTAAACAATTCAGTGCAAAAATAATGAAAGCAGCTAGAGACTGGAACAAAGTTTCAGAGAACTCATGCTGATTTCTGAGAACATTAGACATCTCCTGAAGATTTCCTCTCATTCCCCAAGTGACAAGCCTGATTTATCCTATATCTAATACATTTCTTGTACCCATCTCCTTCTTTCCATGAAAATTACCCCCATCCTAGTTTAGGCCTCCATTTCCTCTCACTTAGATTACTGAAATAGATCTACCTGACTTCAGTCTCTCCTTCTTGTAATCCATGTCCACATTCTGGTTCCCTTCAGTTGTGGATATGTAACTCCTTCATTCAAGTAACTTTGGTGTATGTAAACACTTCAATTTGACATGACGAGACCATTACATTCTGCTTCCAGCTTGCCTTTCCAGACTGGTTAGACAATATTTCTCCTAACATACACCTATGCCTGTTGATGGCATTCCATCTCTTTTCCCCATTGCCTTTGCATTGGCAACACTCTTCCTTCTCCTCTCCTCCTCTTAGGATCCCTGGGATTTTTCCAAGACTTAGCTCTATGGCTACTTCTTATATGAAGTCTTTTCTTATCCTCTCCCTATTTCTTTGCTTTCGCTTTTCAAAATTAATTGACTGTATTTCACATATTTTGTTCAGACAGCTTTGTACTCATTTCCTTCCAGTAGAAAAGAAAGTCCCTTGAGGGCAGCAGCTATTTTATTTTGGTCTCTGTATCTCCATCACCAATGGATCACAGTCGGTACTTAAAAAATGCTAGTCCAATTGAATTGAGTAATAATGATAATACTTTATAAGACTGATCAAAGCTCTGTTAATGATAAAACTGCGGCAAAAGGAGCAGCTGAAAAGATACATGACATGAGGCATTTGTAAGAGAAGATTCTAGGTCAATCAATGCTACCATTTTATTGACCCTGGACTGTTAAAAGAAAAGTTAGTACCTCACCAAATCCCACAGTGCAGGAAGGTCTACACACATGGGAGAAGTGCTAGGAATGAATGGAATACAGTGTCCAAAATGCTGACGCTGGAATCAGAAAGATCTGAGTTTCAATCTGTCCTTGGACAGTTACTAGATATATGACCTTGGGCAAGTCAGTTAACCTCAATTCACCCTCAAACCACTCTCTACCACTTTGACTTTTTATCCAGGAGACAGTGAGTCAAGGCATGAAAAGATCCCCAGATATCCAGGCTTGAACTCTAGGCTTGACATTTATTATTTTGATCTTAATTTGCTGAGCCATAATTTCCTTATCTGGAAAACTGAGATTCATAATACTGGTCCTACCTGACAAGGTTGTCATGAGGAAAGACCTTTGTAAACCTTCAAGCATTATGCAAATGTGAGTGACGATGACTAATAAACCAAGCTATTGCATGTGACCACTTTAAATGTGACCATTTTAGAATAGATCAGGATACCTCCCTTCCAAAAAAGACAGAAAACCAACACCTCACATCATTTGGGTCATTAAGGTCTCTATTGGAAGTTTCCTCTTGTCAGCCTAAAGTATAAGAGGCAATGGAAAGAACACTAGCTTTTGAGTCAGAGGACATGGGTTTATTTCCTGACTTTGCTACTTATTACCTATTTGACCATGGGCAAGTCATTTTTCCTCAGTTTCCTCATTTGTATAATGAAAGGCTTGAACTATATAGATTTTAAAGTGTCTTCTAGATACATATGTATACACACATATACATATATGTATAATGTGTGTGCATATATACACATGCGTATGTGTATATATATGCATGTGTGCATTCCTCATAAAAAGGGTGACTACGCGTGACTTCTCAGATTGCAATGGCTCCTACTGCAATGTCAGTCTATAATTTTCATTCCCAATTCATGGGAATAGTTAAGAGTTCTGTTTAAGTTCTGTGCTGTGGGATGGAAATGATACTAAGGGAGAAAATAAGGGTCTTTCAAAGTCTTCCCCCTCAAAATATATTATAGCTCTTCTTGCTATTCTTTGACAGGGAAGAGGGAGATGAAAGTATAACTTGCCCTTCCCACTTAGCTCCAGCTATCCAGAATAATAGGTATTAGAAAATTAGACAGCAACAAACCATTTGATTAGTTTTTTGTGGAGATGGTTTTCACAGTTTTCTACACTTAATAAGCAGCCTGGATACCTTTGTTTCACAATGGATTTGCCTGAAAAATGACTGCTATACTAATCCTCATATGTGGCATAGTCTTGGTAATCCAGAAGACCCGATGTTGTCTGCAACCCTCAAGAGCTAGAGAGACTCTCCCAAGGAGAAAGATACTTATGACCCAAATAGACCAATGGTAGAGATCAGTACATAAAATTTCAGAGATCTTCTTAGGGATCTTTTTTTTCCTTGCTTCTTAGAGAAACAGAGTAGTAGGCAACAGACATACTTTTCATCTTTTCTTTCTATCTTTATTGGCAAGCAAAGGAGCAAGCAGCAGTGTGACAGTCCTTCCCCCTCAATTTGGAATTTGGAAGTCAATAGGGCTTGTTGTCAAGGGAGCCCCATTGGCTGGTAGGGCTTGTTGTCAAGGGGACCTAATGGCTGATAGTGCCTGTTGCAAAAATAGCCTGAATAGGAAATCTGTAAATCCATCCAATTTATCAGAAGGTTCACATGTCTGTATTTTAACATTGCTGGTAAGACTTGCTTTCTCAATTTGTAGAAGACATTTAGGTGGATTTATATATTTATTCTAAGGTAGAAAAGTTCCCCAAAATTCACATTTTCAATAATCATTATGAAATATATCCCTCTATCTCTCTAAAGCACAATTGTCTTTTAATTCACTAAACAATAAATATGTATTTTCTATTAACTAAAAGAATAATAAATATCTACTAGCATTTATATAGCATTTTAAGATTCACAAAGCTCTTTATGTACAGATGTCACTTCATCTTCATTATCACATTAAGAGCCAAATGCTATCCTTATCCTCCTATTATTAATCATCCTCATTTTGCAGATGAGGAAACTGAAGTTGAGAAGTTAAATGACTTGCTCAGGGTCATACAGCTCAGATATGTCTAGGGAAGTGTTCTTGATTCCAAGTCCTATGTTCCACCCACTGTGCCATCTAGTTGTCTCAAAAGATCTTGAAAGACTGATAAGGAAAGAGAAAGTGTACTGAATTGGTTTGTTGTATGACTAGTTCTATACGCCTGGAATTCACCTACTCTCTACTTCAGCCCCAGAATCCTTCGATTTCAAAGCTAATTTCAGGTACTACATATTTTTGGAAATCATTGGTTCTTCTACGTAACATGTGTCTTTAATTGAAAATGATCTTGCCCTAATTTGTCAGTGTAAATCTAACATAATGGAGAAGGTATGTTACATGAGAACAGGGGCTATTACTTCTTCTTTTTATTATTATTATTATCTTTGTACCCCAAGGGACAAGAGACTTAGTATTTCTTCCAGGAAGGCAGGTTTTCAATAGTAGAATGATCCAAAGTCTACATAAGTACTAGAATGGAAATTGGATTAAAGAAAGAAAACTGAAATGGATGAAGGAAAATCACTTGAAAAAATATAACTTCAGAAAAGAGGGAGAACATAGGATCATAGATGTAGATCTAGAAACAACCTTTGATATTATCTAGTTCCTATCTCATTTTATGGAGAACAAAACTAAATTTCAGGGAGGTTAAGAGATTTTCCCAAAGTTACAAAGCTAGTAATTGGCAGATTTAATATTCAAATGTGGGTCTGCTCAAGCCCTCATCCCAGGAGCAGAGCATAGAGATAAACCTTAAAACATGCACAAGATTTGGATGAATGGGAGAGATCACTGTAGGAAAGGAGGAAAGCATCCAAATAGCCTAGGAGTTGTGTGGGGCATGACATTACTGGGGGACGGTGGGGTCACCTGGTTATCTAGAGTATGGATTATACGGTAGAGGAGTGGATAATAAATGAGACTGGATAGGGTTATACTCTATAGTACTGGTCAATAAATTTTAAGACTAAGAATAGCTATGGGGAAGAGGGGAAATGCCAGTCAACACTGTTTCTATTTTAGCGCTTTGTATTTGTTGTTTTCTTGCTTAAACACACATGTGCTCTATGCTTTTTTTTAGGGGGGATTGAGAAATGAATAGCATTTGTCTAAAAATCTCCGCACACTCTTACAAGATTTTTGGTTACAGATGAATTCAAATCAAGTGATAACATATTTCTGGTCCATGTGTTAGTCAATGAAATGTGAATTTCATTCCTGTTGATGTTCAATAACGTGGAAGACCTATCTTTAAAGTCTTCTTTTCTCCTCTCCCCCCCCTCCTTATTCTACAATATTTTGTTATGGCAGGTATAGGGCAGATCCATGAGCTATAAAAAGAAGAATAAAAATAAGACCTTTTCGCAGGATCTCAATGTTGTCTGCTTCTCTTAATCTGATCACGTTTCCATATCCATGAGCTTTCATCTGCTATCAAATTTACAAAAATGACATTTCAATATAATCCGTTCCGTGAAGAATGAGCTCCTGTATGTATATATAAATATATCACCAGATGTGCATTTGTGGCATTGCATCCTACAGAAACCTAACTTTTTACATTCAGATCTTTAAAGATCGGTTTGGTCAAGCATGCACTTACTAGAAAACTGTTAGCAATTTGTTATAATTCTGGCTTTATTGAAGAACACAGCAAATATGCAATGTAAGTATTTAATGGGCCTGCTGTAGATCTAGTTTATTGTGTTTTCATCACTGTAAATTAGTTTGACGGACAATGAATAGGTAAAATTCTGCATATGGAAGCAGTAGAATTTTAGCATAATAATCATCCTGGAAATTATTATTATTTTAACTTAACAGAGTATTCATTTTGGCACAAAAGGCCCCTTTCACCAAAGCCCTCCCTTTATTGAGTTGGACTTTTATTGGATATACAAAGCAGAAGGTCATATTGCTCTGTGGATGGCTCTAGATGCCAGACAACATTGGAAACCTCCCTGCTGGAAATCTACTCACCATGATTATGTACATATGTATACCTGGGCCTGCCCTTAGTTCTCCCAACTTTTAGTTCTTGACCCTGGAGCCTGAGGTCAGCTCCATTTCTTCAGATATGGGATTAGAGAACTGTGAGAAATTAACAGATTCAATTCCTTCATTTTTCATGTGAGGAAGTTGAGCCACAGAGAGATTAAATAACTTGCAAAGTCATGTGTCTAGTAAATGGCAGAGGTAAGACTCTGATCTGCTGACTCCAATCCACATATTTCTCTATTACCTAATCTTCCTAAAGCATAGGCTCTAAATGGTGTGTGTGTGTGTGTGTGTGTGTGTGCGTGTGTGTGTGTGGGGGGTATATCTCTCTGGCATTCTGGTGAAGCCAGGACCTCCTTATAGTTTAAAAAATATCATAGACCTTGTAGATGCCTTATCAAAATAATGTGTACATACCTGAAAAGAAGACCCATCTCTGACCAATTAAAGTCAATGGTTATTGGAAGGGAAGTAATAGGGTGCCTGGTGAGTTGGAAGAGGTTAAAATGTATTACTAAGAACTGAAAGGTGTGACACAAAAGACATTATTAGAAAATTCTATGATTAGAAGAAGAGGCCATCACAGTTAGAAAGGAATAAAGATGCTAGGTGCTATCTAGAAGAACCTACTAATTCTCGGGAAACTGAGACTTAAAAACATTAAGCAACTTGTATTTACATGGCTATTACATATGAAAGTCAAAATATGAAGCCAGGTCTTGATGACTCCAAGTTTAGCACTTTAATGAATACACATTAGTATCTAAAGTGGTTCAATGAACAGAGAACTGGACTTACATTCATAAAGAACTGAATTCAAATCATGTCTCACTAAGTATGTGAACTGTGGCAGCTCACTGAATCTCTGTCTGGCTGTTTTTTCATCATTAAAATTAGGATAATAATAGCAGCTATCATATATTTATGTACGTATGTGTGTGCATGTATATGTGTATATGTATGTATGCATGCATATATATCTACCAATCTGTATCTATCACTTATCATTATTATCATCACCGTCTATATTCTCCTCCTTTTTATATTATTATTCCAGAATATTTTTCAAAGCATTATATTTTGTTAGAAAGGTGGCATGGTCATGAAAAGACTTGGAAATTGATGGACAACCCAAAGGTCCATTACTATCCAAGACATGCTAGGAGGTCTAACCCAAGATTCCTGGCATCTTCCATGGGTCTCCTGTGCAGGGTCAATGAGAGGACTTGGACCAGAGTCCCACAGGAATAGAGGACATGGATGATAAGTGAGATCACAGACGCATCATAAGACTAAAGTAAGAAGTACTGAAAATTATCAAGGAAGGGGTTGTTCTGGGTCGTTGATTTCCTAGTCAAAGGTCAAACTGAAAAAGCTTTTAGATTTCAACTGCACTTGTTGATAATCTTTCTAAAATGCCTTAGTATTCTGTTTAGTCTCAAGAAAGCATGCTGAACACAATTAAATCTTGCTGGGTCAACCAAGGCTTTTGTAAGGTCGCAAGGTCACCATTTTGAACGTGATTGGTGATGAAAAGGGAAAAGGTATAAGGAATAAAAAGGCTCACATATTTGGAAGAAGCCTTTACCTTTACGCAGTAAAATCCTCCACACACCACAAGTATTGCCTCTAATCTAATATTCCAACCTAACTCCCCTACAATCAAATCCCTCTAGCTGCAATCACTTAACTTCACTTTTATACCATTTTTTCAAACCCAGGATGCATGTCCTACCTAGGAACAGGATAGAAGGGAACAAGTTAAGGATTCATAGTCTCATTGTTTGAGTAGCTCTTGTTGAAGTCTTACCTCGTCTTAGAAACCTTGCCTTGTACTTGTGGCAGATGACCTGTACCTTACCGTCTGATTCGCAGCAATTGTGTGACAGTCTTATCTTGCGATTGCTAAATTTCTGACAATATCATTTACAGTAGTTGAATTCCTCCCGATCTGACCTTTCCACTTGCTTTCATCAAACGTTTTGAGGTTTGATTGAGGCAAAATCCTAACCTCAAACCCAGTTCCCATAATTATGTACCTGTCTGATGTTACCATACATTTCTGATATCAACAATCTATATACACAGCATTTCCTAACTTTGTTCCCGAACTCTCCTTTTGTGAGGACCAACTCTTCGGAGTTTCCACCAGCATTCTAAGAAACATTTAACAAATGTTTCTTCAGGATCTACCTATTATGCAAAGGTGCTATAAGAGGTTCTGAGGATTTTTTTTTCCTTTTTTTGGATTAAATGCATATGTATGTAGGTATTTAAATATATACAAATATTTAAATATATGCATATATGGGGATAGATAGATAGGTAGATAGACAGATAGATAGATACAGAGAGAAGAGGGAGGGAGGGATAAGGGAGAGAGAGAGGAAGCAGATGTATTAGGAGTACTTCTTGTTTCCCCCAGTAGGCTGTGGTTTCATTGTGACTGAAGATGTGAAGATTATTTCATTCTTGGTCCTTTTATCCCCAATATTCAACAAGTAGAAAGTTGGTGCTTACTAAATAGTTCTTGATAGAGAAATAGATTGATCTTTCTTATGTTGAGACTAACTCTCACTCAAACTTCAACTTATTGGACTGAATGTTGCTTGACGTTAGCATGTAGTCTGGGAGCTGTTTACACATTAGTCAAAGTTTGTTTTCAGGTCGTTTTCCCAGAATTTGTCTATTTTTCTTGAAAAGCAAAAATGAAGCAAAGAAATCCAGTTATCAGAAGGAGGTCATTCAAGCTCATCAAGGTTGCCCTAGATTTGTTGAGAGTCTAAGAGGCGCAGAGCAGTGGACAATTCTAACCGAATCTACATTAAATAAAATGGTTACAGTCTGCAAAAATCTCTTAGGCCATCCCAGCATGGAAGGGAAGGAAGTGTCATGCAGTCAGCTTTGCATAGCTTTAATAAATGCTGGACAATCAGGCCTCTAGGGAGGCAGAGTTAGATTTCTGCTAATTAAAATGTGAGCTCATTTCATTATTGTTATATCTTACTCCAAGTCACTGCAGTCTCTTGAGGAGGAAACTAACCTCTGGAGATGTTCCTTATTATCTCATTTCACATTGTTTCCATCTTGCTCATTTTTCAAAGAGGATGTCCAGTGTTTCTTGCCATCTTTTGCCTTACTCTGTGCTATATCCAGGCTAATAGATCTATTTAGGCCAACACACAGACAACTGAGTCACGTTAGGTCCCCCATCTTTTGAGGATGAAATATATTTTACTATTTACACGTCAGTACTAACCACAACCTCAGTAATTCTGGTAATCAGTATCAATAACTTTTGGCATAACTGTAAAGGAAATCTGGCAGAATTTGCAACGTACCAACTGGAGAAGGTAAATATGGGAGTTAAGGCATTGCCAGAAGTTCTTGTGGAAAATATCAGTGTAGATTAATCCATTTCCATTCAACATAGATGGATTGATGTTGGTAACATGGTGGAATGGACCACAAGATCTGGAGTTTAAAAATCTGACTTACGAACATGTAAAGGTTCTGTGCCCTTGCACAAGTCATTTGATTTTCATATTGTCTGTAAAATGAAGGCATTAAATGGGATTTTCTCTTGATTTCAAAACTAACAGACACACATAACTATAAACAACCACATCTTTATAAGTTGGATGGAAATGCAATGGATATCCACTCCTATCAATAACCAGGTGAACAAGTATCACTTCAAGAACAAGTCTTCACTTGAAGAAATCCAATGAAGAAAAATTCACTACCAACCAACTTGGCTCAATTCATTTTCACAAAACACGTTTAGGAAGATGTTGTTATTCTCTAAATTCTCCTCTTCAGAACTTTCAAGCATATTTCTAGCTCTACCCTCTAGATCCAAGGAAAACAAAGGCTAATTCCTCTTCCCACATTTGATGACAGTTGCAAGGTTGCTCCTTTGACTATTCTCTTTCCTAGACTAAAAATTCTCAGTCTTCATTAAGTCCTCATGTGGTTTAAATTCACAATAGAATTGTGTGAATTCAGCTGGATGGTGTGTTCCTTTTGATGTCTGTCCTGAAATATGATCCACAGCAATCAATACAGGAGTTCAAATATGGTTTGATCAGTGCAGGATATGATAGTACTAAATACATTTTTTTCTCATAGGAACATGGGGTCATAGATTGTTTAATAAAAAAATGGAAGCCATCTAGTCTAATGCTCTGAATTTATAGTTTTAGCAACTGAAGTCAAAGATGGTAAGGGACCTTCAAGGTGTCACATATTAAGCAATGAAGGAAGGATGCTGTACAATGTCACATGGGTAGTAAGTATCTATGATGGGGTTTAAACCCATGTCCCCTAATTCCAAAACCAAGATTTCACTGTACCATATATATGCTTTATGGTAGATTCCACTGCATCACATTGGCTGGAAGCTATGCTTTGCTTCATACAGACCAAATTTACATCTGCTTTTCCTTGGTTCCTAGGATACATTATCGGTTGCTTTGGACGATACAGGCCACTAAAACTTTCAAACTCTTTTCAGATAAGATGCTTTGGAGTCAAATCTCCTTTATCACGTACACTGATAAGATAATAACGTTCAGAGTAGATTGGAACCAAGTGGGACAAAGCCCTCTCTGAGTTGAATTAGCCTAAGTTAGAATTGTGAAGTAGGTGGTGTTTTCATTTTTTTCCTTCCCAACCTGTTTTCTTTGCCCTTTTGGAATCCTCTGGAAGAAACATCCAAAAAGGGGCGAGGGAGAACACCCAGCCCAACCTCATAGCACGCACACTACCTGAGATTGTGATTAGACGGGTGGCTGCGTATCTCTTCCAACCAATACCTCCATTCCCTTCCTGACCTCTAGTGGACTGATCACCTCAGAATTGCTTTCTTCAAAATGCACAAACCTCTATTCCCCCTTACTTAAACTGATAAGCCTTAGGCCTTTTCAAATAAAAACAAATAAAATAGGATTTTGCCGACAACATAGGAGAGAAAAGTAATTCTGTCATACCAACACAATGCCAAATTCTTTACTAACACTCATTATTTACCTGAAACCAATGCAAATGCAAAACCCAACAGGAGAGAAGTAACCAGCGGACATGATAGTGTGTAAGAAATACCAGATTCTAGGCATTTTTTCTCCCCTATCCACTCTACACTAACCCAGTAATCCATTAATGCATAGAGTATTTGAGTCAGAAAGATGTGAATTTAAACCCTGGCCTCAGCTGGTTACTAGCTGTGTAACTGAGCAAAAGTCACTTTTGTGCCTTGAGTTTCCTCAGCTAAACTGATGATCAGGGGTAGTACCGATTTTCTAAGGTTGCTGCTATGAGAATCAAATGACATAATATTTGCAAAGATCTTCTGGGTACATTTGCATTCAATCATTTTTCAGTTCTGTCTGACTGTTCAGGACCCCATTTGGGATTTTTTTAGCAAGATGATGGGGTGGTTTTTCATTTCCTTCTTCAGCTCATTTGACAGATGAGGAAACTGAAGCATACAGGATAGTGACTTACCCAGGGTCACACAGCTAGTTAGTGTCTGAGGCCAGATATGAAGTCAGAAAGATGGGTCTTCCTGACTCCAGGCCTGGTACTCTATCTACTGTGCCACCCATTTGTTCTGGAACATTGTAGGTGCTTAATGACTGTATATTGAATTTAAGTGAATTAAAGCCCTTACGATAAATGGCACATAGCAGACACTTAGTAAATGCTTTGGTCTTTCTTTTGTTCAGCATACATTATCATAACCTAACTGTGCATAATCCTAACATAACATTAATCATACATCCCCCCTCTCCCCAACTCTCATCAATATCTTTATTGAATGCCTGCTAGGATTTGTTCATGGAGCTTTAAATAGATATTCTCATTTGAGTCTCATAATAATTTTGTGAGCTCTGGAATATGAAGTATTAATATTATATTCATCTTACTGAAGATAAGGGAGATTCATTGATTTGCCCAGGGTCACAAAGCTCATGAACATCCAAAAACAGAATTAAAATGGAGATCTTTTATCATGACACCAAATCCAAGGATCTGAAACATTAAAGAATGGACAGGCAATGGACTTATGATTTTGTAAGTATAGGGAAATGCAGGATGAAATGATATCTTCTGTCAATGCTTTAATTTCTATTTCTAGCCATTGGCCTAGACCAACCAACACAGGAGTCTTGTTCAGGGTCATACACATCAGTAGTGTCACAGACAAAGCTTAAACTCAGGACTCCCTGTATTCAAGAGTAGCTTTCAGTCCATGATTCCATGTTGCCTTTCCTAAGCATGTAAAGGAAGAAATCAGGTATCATCACATGTGAATTGCTCAGAAGTCCCAAAGTAGAAAGTCCAATAACTGAAAATGCCCACACTCCAATTCATCTTCCACACTTGAGCAATCTAAAATGTCAGGCTTCTGCCAATGCCTCTCATGGAGGCACCAAACATAACCGTCATTGACGAAGAGGAGAAATCTATCTTACATCTGTGCTTACCTGTCTCAGACAATAATTTTGTAGCTTCCAAAACCTTTTCAGTATAAACTCCAGCTTCATAGTTCTCCATCTCTGCATTGATGATGTGGATAACTCGGGCAGCCCGGCCACGGATGGCACCTGCTGTTCGGTCCAAAGTGTCGACATCTCCTTCTTGGAGTGCAATCACACACTTATTCACATCCTCCAGAATGTGATTTTCTGTGGAGAGGACACATGTGCATTATTAAGTTTCAGCTTCGTTTGACCCTGAGCCCTCTCCTGAGCTCCCAACTCCTCATTTTCCCAGTCTCACCCCTATCTATTATGAACACAGCAATCTCTAATTCAACAAAAGTTCCATCTGTTTACCCCAGTTTTTGATTGGGAAAGTCTTGGATTTTGTATATGCATTCTGAATGTGGTTAATAGTGAATAGGAAAGTTACCTTGTATAATCATCAGGAGAGAAGGGAAGGGAAGGGAAGGGAAGGGAATGGAAGGGAAGGGAAGGGAAGGGAAGGGAAGAAGGGAGAGGAGAAGAGAGGAGAGGAGAGGAGAGGAGAGGAGAGGAGAGGAGAGGAGAGGAGAGGAGAGGAGAGGAGAGGAGAGGAGAGGAGAGGAGAGGAGAGGAGAGGAGGGGAGAGGAGAGGAGGGGAGAGAAGAGGAGGGGAGGGGAGGGGAGGGGAGGGGAGGGGAGAGGAGGGGAGAGGAGAGGAGGGGAGAGGAGGGGAGGAGAGGGGAGGGGAGGGGAGGGAGAAAGATGCAAAGTTAAAATGTGTTCATTTGAGGGAAATGCATGATTTTCTCAGAATTGCTAAACAATCAAAAGCCTGATCATGGCCAACATTTTCAGCCTGGCATTTTAAACTCTCCATGACCTTCTCATCCTGACTCAATTGATAATCTGTCCCTCATTCACTCTATGTTGGTCCACAACTCACTCTATGTTGTACCACCATTCCATGATGTGCCCAAGCTATCTTTGCTTGCTTTACCCGCAGCTCCACTCCTGACTCTCTGGATTTGCCTCACTCAAGTTTGTCCTCACTCAAGTATACTTATTGTCCTTTTGCTTCTCCATTTTATGTGACAGAGCTTTCCCCTATCAGAATGGAGGGTCCTTATGGATAAGGACTCTCTATTTTGCTTGCTCTGTATTCCTAGTGCTTAGCAGAGTGCCTGGCTCATAGGAAGTGCTTAACAAACTAGCTTTTCTTTCTTTCTTTCTTTCTTTCTTTCTTTCTTTCTTTCTTTCTTTCTTTCTTTCTTTCTTTCTTTCTTTCTTTCTTTCTTTCCTTCCTTCCTTCCTTCCTTCCTTCCTTCCTTCCTTCCTTCCTTCCTTCCTTCCTTCTTTCTTTCTTTCCTTCCTTCCTTCCTTCCTTCTTTCTTTCTTTCTTTCTTTCTTTCTTTCTTTCTTTCTTTCTTTCTTTCTTTCTTTCTTTCTTCCTTTCTTTCTGTCTTTCTTGCTTCCTTTCTTCCTTTCATCTCACTGATTATCTGTCTTTCTATTCAAAAGACCTGAGTTCAAATCCAGATTCAGTGACTTAATACCTGTACATCTCTGAGAAAGTCATTTAACCTTCATCTGCTTGCTCATCTGTAAAATGGGGATAATAATAGTACCTACCCTCCCCCCTGTTGCTGTAAGAATCAGATAAGAACACATGTGCAAACACTCTGTCAACTGAAAAACTACTGTAAAACAGTAAACTGCTATATAAATGCTAGCTGTCAATATTTAAGAGAGAAACTAAATAAAAAAGAACAACTGAGAAATGAGTGTAATAGTGCAGGCACAGGAGAGTGGCTCTGCGATCAGCAAAAAGGGGACAGGCACATGAGATGGTATGGAATTAACATTGAAAAGCTTTGTCAATTAATTGGATGGTGGGGATTGAAGAGTAAAGAATTGGGGATAACGCCAAGGTTACAAAGCTCTTCGAGTAGAAAAGTTGAGTAGGGAATAGAATATGAGGCAAATAATAAATGAATTGAATTGGTAAAAATGGAAGCATTCACTAGTTTAACCACTAGTGAATGGAATGAATAGATCTTTTAGATTTCTAGTACCTGCAATTTTTTGAGTTAAAAACAAAAATGAAAATATCACATAGGTAATGCCAAGATGCTCATTTTAAAACACTATTAAAAGTTATCGTTTATGCCCAATGGGAAATGTTTAAATGTTTCTAACATAGCTATTTCACTTTTTTATGAGTGCAGTCTACATCTAAAAATTGGTTTTTGCTTCTGTGACATTAATAGTACACATCACCTGACCCCAATCCTGTTGCATTTCATTCAGAGGAATTTAAAATTCAGATTCTAGCACAACTCAATAACTGCAGTCCATCCTTTAGAAAATTTGGAATTAGCACTTTGTAAAACAAGATTTTCCCCTAGGATAGAAATCCCCCCAAGAAGAAACACACACACACACACACACATACATGTACACACACATACACACACGCACACATACACACAACAATTACACTCCAAACTGTCTTCTGGGCTAATTTATGAATGCAAATGTTACTTATTTATCAATCACATATTTTAGTAGTAGTAGTAAACTATAGGGAGGGGCTTAGAAGTAGGAGGCCTGTAACCATTGGGCTACTAGCAGGATACATTAGGATCAGTTACTATTATCAAGCACAGTCCATCTAAGAGGCTTTCATCCTTGGATTGTGACACCTGGATGGGTGTTCCAGCTGGTCTGGCAGGGGCTGATTTCCTGACAGTTCATGTCCATTTTTCCTGTCCTGACATGTCATAGCAGTTGTACCATGGAAGTTGAATTGTAGAGTGTTATCAGCTTGAGCCAAAGCATTTCCTTTTTTTACTGTTAATAATATAATGTAGAATGGAAACCAGAGGGAGAACTGCAGCAAGGAGTGAAAGTTTGGGGGAGGGTGGAAGGTGGAGAAAATTAAGAATAGCTTTGTATGGTATGAAAAGTCCAAGATAAGAATTCTTCAGCTTTATTCTTTTCAAGAAGTGGTTATGATTTCTTTTTTAAAGAAAACTGTGAGCTGTGAAAGTTTTAAATTCTAAAATATTTTCAATGAAAATACACCAGAAAGCAAAGTCTCTGTAACTGGCAGAATCAGAAAGATAGCAAGAGCTGTCTGTGGTCCTGAACTGAGCAAGGCAGAGAAGGCTGTCCAAAACTTAAGGAATTCTTGTGCCTCTTATATGAGGAATTTCCACTTCCACATTTCACTTACTAGTATTCAAACAAGGATATTAACTCTAGAATTTGAGATTAGTCTCATGAAGCTTATGATACAAGTAAGTGGAACAGTGAAGAAATTGCTGGACACAGATTCAAGAAGATTTGAGTTCAACTTCTGCCTGGGATAACTAATACTTGTGTGACCTAGGGCAAATTACTCAAACTTGCATTATCAGCTTACCCATCTGCAAAATGAGGATAATACAGCTCTTCCCAAAGGATTGTGTATGAATCAAATGAGTGAAAGTCCTTTGCAAACATCTGTTGTTGTTTAATTGTTTTAATTTTGTCCAATGCTTCATAATCTTCATAATCTAATTGGGGTTTCACTGTCAAAGATGTTGGAGTGGTTTACCATTTCCTTCTCCACATATTTGCAAATGTGAAAGTGAAGGCAAACATGGTTAATTTTTCCTGACTCCAGGCCCTCAATCTACACACTACCCCATTTGATGACTTTCCTCAATTAATTTCCAAAATTGGGGTGGGGGTGATCCTTCTATCCCCTTATTTGCCTTAGTGGAAAGAATTTAACAAAATATTTATTTTGATTTCTGGCTAAGAGCAAGAACCAATGATAGTAAAAACTATGGATGAGGCCCCTGAGGGGTAAAATTGTTCTAGTTATTAATTTAGAGGGGGTAGGGATGTCAGAGACCAAATCCTTATTCTTAAATAGGAGGAAATTGAAGCCCTGGGAGCAACCTGTTACAAATCACACCAAAAGAGGGCTAGAATCTCCACAACCAGGGCTCTTTAAACTCTATTACAAGTGATAGTGGGATATAAGGGGTAGGGGGCCTCAGTTGTAAAAAAGAAGGATGGGAAGGTATTGAAAATAAATATGGATACTGCTATGTGACTGTACCTAATTACTAGTCATGGTACAATGACTTCATATGAGAAGCCACAATGATTTTTTATAAATAAACTAAACAAACATTGATGTGCATTTCCCTGGAAATGGTTTTCATTGGGAAAAGTCACGAATGCTTCCATATTCTTCTAAGGATCCATTTCCACATTAGTTCATTGTTCCAGTCCAATGATCCTCATGGACAATTGGCAGTAGAGATATAGTCTTTCTATACTCAACCATCCATCCAGCTTGCTGTATGCCAGTGGCAGAGCTGAGCCAGCAGAGGGCTGGGGCCAGACTCAGTGGGGAATGAATGGGTGGGTGTCTGTGGATCAATGTTTCTCCAACAGAGGAGGTGTCTGTACAACTGTAGCAGATTCAGGCCAGAAAATGTGAGTCTCATTTTCCAAGACTAATTTTAATTTTATGAACATGATAAGACTGGCACTTCCAGGTCCCCACCCCAAGTAACGACCATGGGGTTATGAGGCCATGGGGAAATGAGACAAACAAACATTTCAGCCTGATCAATTTCTTCCCATTCCAAAATCCTGTGCAGAAACTGGCCCATATGCTGATAGATGACCCCATTTGGAAGGGAGCTGAGCAGATAGGCCCTCCTCAATGTTAGATGGCAAAGGGTCTAATATTGCCAAAATGGACTGGGGAAAACAGAACCTAAACAAGAGATAGATCCAGAGTCAGGTATAAAGAAGACCCCTCTCAGAATTCTCAAAAGGAATTTATACTATATCAGGAATAAATGAGAAAAAAATTGCTGGATTGCAGGTCAGAGGATATGGGTTTAGAATTAGTCTCTGTCGCCTAATTACAAGTGTGTCAACAGGGGAAATCCACTTCTACTGTCTGGGGCAGGATTTGTATTCAAATCTTCAACACTTCAGGCTTTGTGTCCTATCTTCTGTATTACCTACCTGACTGGATGCCTACTCCTATTTCTTCATAGATACAAATTGAGGTTTGTAATAGTCAGTTTCTAAAGTCTACTCCAGCTCTAAACCTCTGATCTTATAGTCAGAAAAGGCACCTGTACTGTCTATGGACAACACATCCATTTCTCATAGCTTTAGCCCCAGGCAATGTCAGCCCTATAAAGCACTCAGAGAAATTCAGCTTTCCTCTGCTTTACTCCCTGAAAGATCACAAATATTAATGAGAAAACTAAAGATCAGAGAGTTATACAATTTACAAAATCATAGATTTAAAACTATTAGAGAGTTTAGAGGCCATAAAGTCTAGTCTATTTTACAGATTAGGAAACTGAGGCTCAGAGATGTTAAATCAGAATTGCCCAGGATTATGTAAATAGTACATATCTGAGATCAAATTCAGACTAAGATTATCCTGATTCTGAATCCTGCTGTCTATTCTTTCAGACATCTATCTGTCTCAGAGAACTCAGGTCTCCTCAAAATAATTAGTATGTAATTCCAAAAAATTTTGTTAAGCCCCTATTCTATGTAAGTCACTAGGTTCACTCAAACAAGCTGAAATAGCACTGTCATTAAATGACTTCAAGCAGGCATAGATTTAAGTTCCCCAAATGTGAATGGAAAGCCTTTGGCTATTCTCTGATATTCTTCAGGAGCCAAGTTCTCTCATCTAGAGCATCTCATGAGTGCCTTCTAGTTTACAATCCAGAGTTTATGACACATTCACATTACAAAAAGCAACATCTCAGTATTATTTGTCCTTTTGAATTTAACTGACCCTTAACACATCTCAGCAAAGAGACTCATCTTCTCATTTCTAGATAGAACTCTTTCTCCAAATGATATTAGTAGATAATTGAATATTACATAGAGAAGAGTGCTTAAAGATTATCTTGTCCAACCTTCTCATTATACAGATGAGCAAAGTGAAACCAAGAAAGTTTGAGTGGTTTTTCCTGTATCACTAAGATTTTAAATGGTAGCACTGGTCATGAACCCAGATCTTCCACCATCTTGGTTCTTGTCTTTCCATCACACTATATTGTCTCATGTTATCAACAGTCTTGGGAACAGCCTTTAAAATGAATTCCAAAGGCAAACATAGCTGAATTTTAAATAAGTATTATATTAGCCATGTTCATTCTCTCCTTTGAGATAGATATCCAGATTGATAGA